>CM021107.1:594615140-595200512 GCA_007115665.2 Sequoiadendron giganteum | reverse complement strand
CTCCTTTAAAAACCCTTTTCGTTTCATCAATTTCAGGTAAAAAAAAAGTCGTCAGCCACATGGGCCATCATATCACTTAGATATCGCTACTTTTTGGCCCATCATGATCCTGCAAATACCCAACTCTCACAAACAACATTTACAGGTTTTATGATTCTAGGTAAATCTCTCAGAACATGAACTAAACTAATTATTTCCAAATTATCAAATTTCATGTTGTTAAATTATCAAAATGCATGTGACACATCCTTTGGTCCCATAACCAACTATCATTAATCTATCATATAAATCAATGACGACCAACACTTTTAAGCTAATAGATGTTTCCATTTGTTCTCTTACTAGTAGTAATAACAATTCCAGACCCTTTCAGGATCTCACATGCTTCATCCTTAAACACAAGATTATACCCTTTGCTACACATTTTTCCAAGACTCAAGAGATTATGTCTTAAGACCTTAACATAGTAAAAAATTTCAGTATTGAACCTATTCCAAAAATATTTGCTCCTGAATCATCTCCAAATTTAACTAATCCTCCATCATATTTTTCATGTTTAGAAAACTTACTTTTGTCTCTAGTCATATGATTATATCAACCACTGTCAACAATCGAATAATTCTTATTGTCTTTGACATGAAAAGTAGATACCAAAATACCTTCAACCTTATCCTTCATCTCTGGAATACTTTCCTTCACACAACTTTTAAGGTTAGCAAAACCAAATTATTTTTTATAGCCAAAAATAGACATTCATTATCATCAAAATCTCCATAATTAGATTCATCATTAGAAATACTAACATCTTCTTTCACATAGTAAGCTTTCCTAACCATCTTTACTTTATTTTCTTTGTTCTTATTTTTTAGATCTCTCTTCGGACATCTAGAAGTATATTGACCTATACCACCACAACTAAAAATTTTGAAAGCTAATTTAACTTGATACTTAACGATGCCATTTTTCATCCTTCTCAAAAAATTAGCTTCCAAATCATCAAGATCTTCATCACCTGAATCTTCAACCTTCTTTGTTTTACCAACCTTGAAATCAATCTCTACTTTTGTACATTTCTTCATTTTTCTCATTTCAAATATAATCAGAATACCAATAAATTGACATCTGGAATAATTATCAAAATCAATTGTTTCCTCAATATCAAAGACCTTTTTACTATAGCAATCTGAAAGAGATCTAATAACCTTCTTCACCAATTTGGATTATTTAACTGCTGCACCAAGGCCGCTCATATTACTTACCAATTCAACAACTCTTTGTATGTAGCCTTTAATTGTTTCGTCTACAGACATATGCATCATTTCAAACTATTCCTTAAAGTTTTGTAACTTTGCTTGCTTGACCGTTGAATATCCTTCATAAATGTTTTCTAACTTATCCCAAACTTCTTTAGCAGTCTTCAAATTGATAACTTTGCTTAATTTATTATTTGAAAGACTATTTTCAATAATGTACCTTGCTCTAGCATTGATCTCATACACCTTGATTTTTGCAATTGTACTTAGACCATTCAAAGATGGAGTGTATGTATTTCGATAAGCCTTCTCAATCTCATATCCTTGAGCACACACATATCCTTCCATTTTTGTTTTCTAGAATGCATAATCTAAAGCATTGAATCTATGATATTCTAAAGAAATCTTGTTTTCCATCTCGAATCTACCCCAAGTGGTCAAGCTCTTCTTCAAGGAACCTTACTCTAATACCAATTATTGAAATGAACAAGACAAATGAGAGGAGGGTTGAATCAATTGTAACAAATTAAACCTTCAAAACCCTCAACAGTAAATAGATCCACAAGAATTCATTAAACCCTTATTCTATTAAGTTGATTAAACATGAAATATAAATAACAGAAACTAAAATCACAACACCATACACATGAGAACACTAGATTTACATGGAAAAACCAATGAGGGAAAAACCATGATGATGATTAGCTCACAATATAAGTAATAGAAAAATTAATACAAAGGGGCTCACTGCCAGAATAGAAAACATTGTCCAAAAAGGCTCATAGCCAAGGCTCACTACCATAGAAAGAAAACAAGAAGATATAAGAAGAAAGTTACATAGAGAAATCACTTCTTAATGCAACAAGGAGTCCACCACAATTGCTCGTACACTTTCGCACTCTCACATGAAATATTTTGGATGCCTTAATCTCATTGCCTTTAGGAACCCTAACATGAAGTTTGCACTACTCTGCTTAATTTCGCATCACAAACATCACACGCATCACTTGCAACGATATCACATCTATCTTGCTTCTTACTCTTTCCACACTCTCTTGCATCAACACCATATATATTTATATCAAGACTTACCTCAAAACTTTCCCCAATGTTGGCCACTAACTATTATATATTCAAATTCAAAATATGTCAGCACCTAAATATTCTCACAGTGGATAGGAATGAAAGGTGACCAACATAAATCCTTAATTAGGACCCAAAAAAATCCCAACACCCTTCAACACACTTCCACAAGCCTCACATGTAGTGTTAGACATAAGGTCGACCAACACCCATGCAAAACACCATAGACATTGAGTACACACTTCCTTAGATCAAGTCAAAAGTTTCAGACAACATAATTTACTTGAACTCAATCTAGAACAAACCATGAACTACTTAAGATTCATCAAACACTTCATCCAAACTCGCATCAAAAAATACTTCAACTCAAAACAACTAATAAACCTTAATTGCATATTGATAAATGAAATGTTCACATTGTATTAAACCAAATCAAGTAGAAACTTGAATATAGAAAGATAAGAAAATTATAAGCAACTTCCCAAATCTGCACAACTTGAAACCAAAAAATAGAGAAAAAATATCACTGAACAACTGGTTCACACACTGGTGAAAATATCTCGCATTGTAAAATGACCCAAAAACCAAAATTATGAATATAGCAACCTCTATTAACCTTGAATAACCTGTAAGATCCACACAAGCATAGCATCAACACTAAAATATTGTGGAGCACATTATGAACATTTGCAAAACACAATTTACTCTGTTTATTAAATTTTCTCAAAAGCACTTGGAAACCAATTACTAGAGACATCATCTCATCTCATTACTTCATTCTAACTCATCTTAAGACTCTACAATAAAAGAATATCTCCATGTACTCACAACACTTCCTCAAAGTGTCAACTACACATGCACAACCTGTTTTCCTCTTTTCCACAATTTTCTCAATATCTTCAACATCTTCATCCCATAGTTGACAAAAATGATAACACTAGCTAGCAGACTTCCTATTGACATCAATGACAACACCATCATACTTGCAACATATTTATCAACTTAAATAGAAAAACATCTAGTAAAAAAACAAAACAAAATTACTCTTTAAAAATCTTAAACAATACTATTAGTTAAAAAAATACTATATTTTTTAATCTATATTTATTTCATGAAAAATCAACTAAAGAATCTAAGTTGTGGTAGTATATTTTTTTAAAAAAATTACTTTGAATGAACAATAAAGTGGAGAACTAAATTTTAAATAAGTAAAAAGTTAAAAAAAAAACTAATAATTATTTTATTTTAATATGTACAAATATTAAACATTACTTATACAAGCTGAAAATAAAAGTATTTTTGTCAACTTATCTTTCTTTAATTAACAATAAAGTAAAGAAAAAACACATGGTGCTATGGTTTTCAACGAGCCTTTATTTTTTATGGACAAGTTAAAAAGAACCTTTCAATCAACAAAAAGAGTAATAAATTTAGTAAAATAACAAGTATTTTGTCTTATTGAGTATGAATCTTAAATAATACACTGTATGAGTTGAGAAACACACCTTTTTTTCCCTGCATTTTTTTCATGAAACAATCAACTAAATAAAAAGCTTTTGGTACTATGTTTTTTTAGTAAGCCTTTGTTTTATATGAACAAAAGCCTAAATAACAAGTTTTGAATAAATTACATAGCAAAATGTTTAGGAAAATAACAATTTACATTTTTATTATATTGGATTCTTAAGCAATATTTTTTTCGATTGAAAAAAGAAATATTTTTTTAGGTTGAAAAATACAATCTATTTTTCAATGTACAATCTTTTGATAACTAATTATAGCTTTTTATTTGACATATTTATTTGATTTCAATTTCAATAGGATGGCTAGAAAGAATAAATGAGTAAAGATTTTGTAGTCTCAAGGTCCAAGATGTAGGAGATGAGCAACCTCATATCTCATCTAAGGATATAGGGTGGTCCCTTTTTCGTGATAAAAATAAGGTGGCTTGTATTGATTCTCTCATAAAAAGTGAATGTTTGTTCGATAATGTAGATACTTTATTTATTTTTGTCAACGGATTTATTATATTTGTCAATGGATTTATTATGAAACATTTTGCAAATTGTTTTATTTTTTCACAACTAATTCTATCATAAAGAATTTTGAATACTACTTTATAACTAGATATTATAATTATATTTTTTAAATTATGAATAAGCATTTTGTATGAAATTTTTGAGGTGAAAAAAGATTTTGAAAGGTGTCCATACTTTTAAAAAAATTAAAAAATATCACGAACATTTAAATATCAACATGAAAAAACAAACAACATAATCTTACTACAACAATTACTTATTTTAAAAAACTTTATCAAACATTACTTACTTATTTTAAAATATTGCTTGAGGTGGTCCATTGGTATAAAATATACCAAACAGAAGAAGGACTTTGGATGAGACAAAAAAAAATTTAATGCATTTGTAAAGTTTGACTTCATGTTTGGAAGCCAAAATTTAGCACCTTGTAAATACAATATCTAAAAATAAGCATCATGAGAAGAAGACATGGTGTATGTTGGTTCATTATATTGTATTTTTTCATTTTCAGCTACTAGCTGGTAGCTGCTATTCTTTGTAATATTATTTTGATCAATAAAAAAAATAAGCATCATGGACTATAAAAGTATACCCGTCTAAACAGTTCTTAAAGTTGAATAAGGTATATTTAAATAAGCATTATAGACTATAAAAATATAGCGGTCTAAACAGTGCTTAAAGTTGAATAAGATATATTTAAAATAAGCATCTTGGACTATAAAAATATAGCCGTCTAAACAGTGCTTAAAGTTGAATACGATATATTTAAATAAGCATCATAGACTATAAAAATATTGCCATCTAAACAGTGCTTAAAGTTGAATAAGATATATTTAAATAGGCATCATGGACTATAAAAATATAGCCGTCTAAACAGTGCTTAAAGTTGAATACGATATATTTAAATAAGCATCATAGACTATAAAAATATAGCCGTCTAAACAGTGCTTAAAGTTGAATAAGATATATTTAAATAAGCATCATGGACTATAAAAATATAGCCGTCTAAACAGTACTTAAAGTTGAATACGATATATTTAAATAAGCATCATAGACTATAAAAATATAGCCGTCTAAACAGTGCTTAAAGTTGAATAAGATATATTTAAATAAGCATCAGGAACTATAAAAATATAACCCTCTAAACAGTGCTTTTATTTCTTTAGAAAATATGGATAGTTGCCAAGTGTCATACATTCATGGTACTTAAAGTTGAATACGATATATTTAAATAAGCATCATAGACTATAAAAATATAGCCGTCTAAAGAGTGCTTAAAGTTGAATAAGATATATTTAAATAAGCATCAGGAACTATAAAAATATAACCCTCTAAACAGTACTTTTATTTCCTTAGAAAATGTGGATAGTTGCCAAGTGTCATACATTCATGAGGTTTTATAAGATCATAGCAAACAACCGCGAAGTACCATTATTTCCTCTTCAGCTTATGATTTGTTTCGTAAACGGGTATTTTTTAATAAGTTTTTAAGTTTTCTAAATCTTATGAAAGTGAATGAAAGTTTAATTGTTTGCCGTCCTGCTTAAGTTTAATTGTTTTGTGCCTTTGCCTACAAGAATAGCAAGTGATTGACAAATGTTACTCTATCGTTCGATTTTCTCTTATTTTAACATACCCTCTCTTGCTATGCGAGTAAACAATTATGTCACGAGTCTTGTTTAAATTTGCTTTATTTGATGCGAGTAGACATTTTGAAAGAATTCCATTGTTTGTTTGAATATTTCCTTTCATATTTTTACAAAATAATAAATAAATATGTTCTAACATTTATGAACATTGACTTACATTCAAAATAATTAATTAATTGTATTCTTATTTTTTGTTTGCATATGGAGTATTCATGAAACTATTAACAATGAATTTTTTTATGTTTAGATTTAGCTTTAATATAGTATTCACTTACTTATTTCTCATGTCTACGTTTATTCTCATTTAAATTATATTCATTATGATCAAGTTCGTTTTTTCTTCAAACTAATTTTTTACTACAAAGTTATCTTCATGATGACAAAATCATCTTGCTCTAATTTCTATTTTTAAATTCAAATTCAGTTGACATTTGTTCTTTATGCTTCTTACCTTAGGCTAACTAAACATTAGCTTTCATGATATATTTATATGGACTTGTATTTAGAGGCATTTGATGTATTCATTCTTATCATTGTGATATCATCAGATAATCTGAATATTTCTCAAATCTACAAACTTCAATTGGCGTTGTAAAAGGGATTTACAATTGCACAATCAATAATTTGGATATCATTCACATCTATAAACTTCAATTGGTATTTTAAAGAAGATAAAGTTGCACAATTATTCTAGAGGCATTTGTTTGACTAAAGAGTGTTTATTTGATATTGTTCAATTTCAAGGGTTGATCAAGGGACAATATCCACATGGCTTAGTCATATCACAACCTAATAGAGATATTTATCAATACCACTACATGTCATATAGATATCAAGTAGGAAAAAATAAATCAAAGTATCTTTAACAATAAAAAGAATAATAGTCTACAAACTACACATATCAAGTTTGAAAAAAATAGAACAAGATCACAATTATTAATTCCTCCTCGACACCTAGAACAAACCCTCAATAGTCATAGTCAAATATTTTGATCCTTAAGGAATTTACTAGTTTATTAGTTCTTATTCTAAATTTCACTATTTATTTTTATATGTGTATTTCCCAATTTGATTTTAGTAATTATCAAGATGAAATTGATGTTTATTTACCTAGGATTATTTGTGTGCAATTTATTTCATGCAGGGGCATCATATTTAAAACTTTTTTTTTTATCTATTTCCTTCACCCACCACCGTACATATTTGTAGCATTTTTTATTTTTTTTCCATTTGGAGTTGTAATTACCCACTTCTAGACATATTTAATGAACAACATCGAGAAAAAATTAAGAAGAACAAGTTTAGGTGGGATTTTTGAACTCAAAACATGAGCTATGAACATTTATGACTGATTTTTTAATGTTGCACCTAGTTTATGTGGGATTTTTTTGGGGAAGAAATTTCAAGATTTTGGGTTTTTTGAAGAAGAGGAAAAAAAGAGAAAAAAGAAGGATAGAAGGGAGCAGAGAAGAGGAGAGACCAAACAAGACACCAAGAGAAAATTCTAGAAATTTTGTAAAGAAGCAGGCAATAAGGAATAACTGAGCATGTAGCAGACAAAGAGGAAGAAAGAGAAAAATAGAAGAATCCCAAATTTGCTCTATTTTTTTGTAAATGTGTATAAATGATAGTAAAAGATGTATTTTTGAGATAAACATAATAGAAGATTACTTATTCCAACAACTATTGTCTTTTGGGATTGTGTGTGTGACTTTTTAATGATGATTTTATGATTTTGTTACTCTAAAAGGGTTAGTTTTTTTGTGAAATTTTTGACTATTTTATAATTTTGGATATTTTATGATCGAGGACCGACAATTTATATATTTATATTCCAATAAAAATATATTATTACCTATATCTTAGAGATTGTGTAAGTTTCTTATAGTAACACAACCTGCCTCCTCCACTTACTAGCTTGAGCTAGTTGGGTTTTTGGGCACCTGCTAAGGGGGTTGGTGCCATCATTATTGGACCATATTTCATAGCATTAGGAAAAGTTTATTTTTACTTAAATTTTGATTCTCTTTTGGTCCAACATATTCCAACCTTCCTTTTAGGATTTATACCTAACTTAGGTTTTTTATCTACATTTTTCGAATATTACATCTTATTTTTCAGATCTATAGTTCTATATTGCATCGTTGTGTTTCACTGATGTATCTTTCTCCTAGATTGCATTATGTATAGTCATATATTCTATCTTATACACACCTTAATGAACCTTGGATTATTCATTACATTTATATTTTATACACATTTTAGATTTAATGTATGGTTTCATTTTTAATATATAGTTGATTATATATTAGTTTTATATCATTTCACTCTTATGAAGGCTATAATTCATTGTTGCATAATCATGTGAACCCTACTTCATGTACATTTAGATAGAGATCTATTTTGATATTATGGATTCTCATGGCCCTTTATCCTTATCATCAATCTATGCTTTTTGTTGATGTTGAAAACTTCATGTGCCACATTCTTTGATAGTATTCTCAATTTCTAGACTTGAAAATATATGTCGATGTGGACAAAGTGATAAGACTCATCAAAATATGGTAAATAACAAGATAACTAATAAAAATAGTCTAATTCCATGTATATCTAGCTCTACCAAGGTAGCAAGATGATTATATAGGTTATTGAAATGACAGTTGAGGAGAAATAATAACCAACTATAGAAATTAACTAAGTCGTATTAAATTTGTAAGTAACCCCCTAAGATTTGTCACTAAAATCACTTTATACTAGTTGTTGATAAGAAAACCCACATAGCTCTAATAAGTCAATACAAAAATAGATTACAGAGGAATTGAACAACATAAACAAGATTTATTTTACTTGATATTAATCCCCTTATATTTTTCTTATATTATATTGGTATGTGTATCAGAATGGGGGACCAAAAGGACATTAAATTCAATTTTTTTTTAAATGAGTAAAAATTGATCTTTTATGCAAAAATTTAATTTTTCTTCATTCAAAATTTAAGGATGTGACAATAACATGATTTTTAGTGCTTGAAATATAGTTTCTAAACTAATATTTTATATTTAAAATAGTGGATACTGAGAGGTTCAAATATGTGTAGCACATTAAGTGCTCCTTTCTTTGTCACAAAAATATAATACAACATCTGGTGTGCTCTAACTAAAATGTTGAGTATTTTTAAATATTTCATAAATCACTTTGGTGGAAAATTAGTTAACATCAGATATCTTGCACTTGATTTTTCTCCTAACTTTTTAATGTGCAATATTTTTTACTAGTTTTAAAAGTGGGCATTTTGGGAAAAATAAAAAGTTGGGTATGATTCTCCATATTTTTTTTAAGTTCATCAAAATTAATTTTCTAAATATGTGTATTATGCAGTCTACAATGAAAAAATATATAATTTATTTTGGATTTGGATGAATTGATAAAAAAATGACCGAAAAATACTATATTTAGGCTTTTAATATGAAAGGAAGATAGTAGCAAAAGAAATTGAAGATCAAATACTTAATGCATTTTCAACATAGCAAAAATTAAATAGTTAGAAAGGGAAGTGATAAATTGACATTATTGTGGCATGTATTAGCTCTACATTGAAAAATATGCAAACGTAATTCATATCACACTCAACATTTAGCGATTTTTGGGCATTGACATGCAAGTATAACCATTTGGGTTGGATGCCCAAGGTAGATCCAACACTAAGGGATAGTATTTTCCAAAGCAAGTTATAATTTGAGCATGTTATATTGCACTCATATTTTCCTAGGTATAAAAGCATAAAATAGGCTCACAAAACATGATTTCATTATAACACACTCACAATTTCTTATCTTTCTTTTTGTTTTATATCTTGAGAAATGCAATAAATTTATATTCTCTTTGAACTAGAAGATGGGTTCTCCATAATTTAGTTCCCCATATTTATGCATGTGCTCTTATGTGTGTGCAAAAAAATGGTGACTAAAAGGTGGCCAAAAAATATTTTGAAGTGAAAATACTAATTAGCATTCTCACATAACAAAGATCGTATTCTTATTGCATCATAACATTATGATCTTATGGTTTCCTAGTGCCAAATATTTAGCTCAATTAATAACAATCCTAAATTTGATCATATTATAATGTGATCATTGTTAGGATTAATTTACCTCATGGATATCTCCAACACTCTTGGAAAGTGTCCTTTGATACCTAGAATGGAATTGGAAATTATTTTATAATTTAAATATTCTCTTTTAATCTTGACATTAGTTGTTGTATGCATTCATGAAGTATGTGGAGGGTAAAAGCACAAAGTTGTGTCACACTTTATAAAGGAAACAACCAATGTTGATCCAACTTTTAAACTTGAATCACTAAAAGGTGGCATATATGTTTTGAATTTTGAAATGACGTAAACTAGTAAAATAGGTATTTTTTAGTATATTTTATATTTGTATTATATATATATATATTAAACTAGTTTTTAATAAATTAACACTATAATCTAGTTGTTGATAAAATGTTGAAAAATGAAGTTGCATGGGATGACAAACTTTTTATAGTAAATTTTAATTTTTTGTGTGTATTTATAACATGAAAGTTTAGTGCATGGATATATTTTTTTCCAATTTTGATAAATAAATATTTTTAAACAAATATTAAAATTTGCGTGAATCAAAAAATAGTTGTTTCCATCGGATGTCAACTTTCATATTAAATATTTATCTAAAATGAAAAAAAAATTATACCATTTTGAAATAGATTCTTTTATCTAGTGCATCATATTTTTCAATTTTTTTAATAAGTTCTAGTATTTTTCCTTGACATGGTAATCAACCTAATATTTTTTGTTGATAACCTACTTTTAGTAAAAATAAAAAATAAAATATAAATAATAATTAAACTATTAAAATAAATATATTTTTGAAAACTACACTTATGGATCTACAAAAGGATATTTTTATAAAAAAAATTTAAATGCTATTTACATTAGCAGAGTTATTGAAACTTCAAGTTTTTAAAATAATTTTATTTTTTTAGTAAATTGGACTCAAAGTGGTGCTCCATATATTTTTAGCTAACAATTTTAGTTGAAAATATTGTGGAAGTATCTAACTTAGCTAGAATGAATCTTACTAGATCATATGTTTTACCAAAATTGATTTTTAGTTAGAAATACTTAAATTTAGTTGTGTTGATAAGTTGGCTGAAAGGAGAAATTATGAAGCTATATTTAGTAAATCTCTCAACTTGGATGCGAAAATTGAGTAGTGAAGCATCTTGAATGTTTATGGTGGGTCTCAAATTAGGTAGGTGGATTTTTTTTATTTCTACCTTTGAATATGAACCACTATGGAGTAGTTACAAGTCAAATATATTGTCTATTATTAGTATTGGGGTTATTTTTTCTATTCATTGCTCATTATGAGTTGCATTTACTATTCTTAATAGTGTTTTTGTTTTTTGGATGTGTAAGTTTTTATATTTTACCAATTATTATATGGCACATTATTTTTGGTAACTACTTGTGGTATTTAATTTCATTTCTCTATCTATTAAGAGAATGAGATAATAGTTTGCAGGGAAATTGAGGCCGTCGACTCTTACAAGGATTTAAGTAGAATAAAAGAATATGAGAGTTAGGCTCATGTGGATTTATGAGAAAAAGGGATCACATTGGTAAGTATATAAATACATGTATGCAAGTTCCAAAGATCCAAATGGATCAAGGAATTCTACAAGTTAAAAGGAAGGAAAGCTTGCAGTCGGCATAAAAGTGAAGTACAAAAGGACTTAGTGGGGATTAGGTAGGAATCTAGATAGACTATAAGTTATGAATTAGGATACATTATAAGAATTGAGGCAATAAGAGTAATTATGGTGACTTAAGGGGGATCCATACAAGGCTAAAAAAATTAGAATTGTCCAATTTGTATCCAAAATTGAGATTTGAGTACCCATTTGGCTCCTCTTCAAGATGATGTATCAAGTTTTCCATGAACACATAGGGATTATTTAAAATTTGGATATTTAAAAATTTAAAGCCAAAACAAGGAAACAATACAAACAAAAATAAAGAATCTCTTTTTGGTTGATGTAGTATTTCCCATGAACCTAGATTCCCCTACATCAAACATTTTGGGTAAAAGGAAATTTTCCATGAGTTGGAAAATCATGAAAATTTGGTAAATTTTAGAACTAGGATTCTATACTTATCTAGCACTACAACATTCAACCAAGAAGCTTCATCAGTATCCTTATTCCTCCTTTGGTCTTCTTAGCCACTCAAGATTCCACCACTATATCTATTTATTTCATCCTTTTATTAGGTAACTAATATGTCCACTCTTGTGCATCATGCAAAATAGTGTGTACCTCCTTGTAAACTTGTCCCTCCATGAAATTTGTACATACCAACAACATTACAAAAAGGGGATATATCTATGCCTTCTAGAAATTCAATTTCTTAGGCATTTGGTGATAATTTTATCAACATTTTGCATGACCCTATTTTCTTCCATTTTAACTTATTGTATTTCCTTGCAAGAACCTTTCATTTCTCAAGTGTGCTAAAACTAAATCACCCACTTGGAACTTTTGTTCCCTTATGTGTACTTCATTATGTAATTTGTGTTTGAGGTCACTTCCCTCCAACTTATCCTTCACCTCCTTATGCAATTTCTGGATGTATTCAGCAAAATAATCTTCTACAACACCTTTCCTATCAAATTTTGAACAATCTCGCAACTCTTCAACACCCCTAGAGTTATACCCATAAAATATTTTAAAGGGAATCATACTTACACTTTTTCTTATCAAGTTTTTATAATAAAATCATGCATGTTTTAGGATAAGGTCCCAATTTTGTGGTTTGTCTCCCACAAAGTTTCTGAATAAGTTTCCCAAACTTGTGTTAACAACAATTTTTCACCCATCACTTTAGGGATGGTAGGCTAAGTTCAATCCTAACTAAATTCCCATCTTCTTGCACTATGTATGCCATAAATAGCCAACAAATGTAGTGTCCCTATTTGACACAATACTTTTAAGAAACCCATGTAGCCAGACTACCTCCTTGAAGAATAATATAGCAGTGTGGGATGCATCACTAGTATTTTGACATGGCACAAAGTGAACCATTTTAGAAAACCTATCCATTGATACTAAAAAAAATAGAATTGAATTACCTCTCTAAATTTGAGGTAATCCCAAAATAAAATCCATGGTTATTTCCTCCCATAGTCTCTCCAATATAGCTAATGGCTGATATAGCCCTATATTTTGTCTTGTTATTTTAGCATGTAGGAAAACTCTACAATCTTATACTACTCTTTCCACATGTGCACTCATTCCAGGAAACAAGTAACCTTCACTCAATTGTGTAAATGTCTTGTCTACCCAAAAATTTCCACTCACGAATCCACTATTTTTTTCTCTTATGAGGTGAACTCTCTAATTGAACCCTTGGGTATGCATAATGTTTTTCTTCTCAACATCAAAAAATATTGTCAAAAATACTCTAGCCATGGCATCCTATCAATTTCATTCAAACTCTTACTATATTTCTAAGATTCCTTAAAATATGGATCATCTAGATACAAATCCTTTATTGCATCAAAGCCAACAACATTGACCCTTTATTCATGAATTAACAAACATCATTTTTTAAGTGCATCTACTACCTTGCTATACTTACCACTCCTATGTTTCAAGAAAAAAGAGTAACTTTGGAATAAATTTACCCATTTCATATGCCTATGGTTGGATTTACATTGACTATTGATGTATTGAAACATATGGTGGCCTATATATAACTAAAATTTCCTTTGGTAGAAAATAATGCCTCCATTTCTTCAATTCTCGTAGTATGTAATGGAACTCTTGATCATAAACTAAATATTTCCTCTTTGCTTCATTCAACTTCTCACTAAATTAGGCGATGGGTCTCCCTTCTTGAATTAACACTTCCTTAATTACACTATGAACAAAATCATAGTCCTCTTGAAAAACCTTGCAAAAGTTTGGAAATGCCAACATTGACTATTTGATCACCTATTTATTCAACAAATAAAATATTTTTCTTCTATAGTTGTCTAATGAAATTCTTTATTTATGACTTCCATAGTTTTTTATAGTTGGTGCACATATCCCACTGCAACTTGTGATGAACTTCCTATAGAAGCTCACTATACCATGAAAAATTATAGCCTCAAGCATGCTCTTGGTTGAATTCCAATACACTATTACCTTAACCTTCTCTAGGTCCATCCTCAACCCTTCTTCAAACACTGCAAATCCTAGATACACTAGTTCCCTCTTCATAAAACTACACTTCTTCAATTTGACCGACAAATTTTCTTTGTTTAGCCTCTATAAAGTTATATTAATGTGTATTAAGTTATCTTCCATTTTTTACTAAGGGGTAGGATATCATCTAGATAAATGGGTCATCCCATAATAATGGGTCCCAAACTTGGGACATTTTGATGACACATATTTTTTAGAAAAAATAATGATTTAATCCTTGATGGGTTCCATCTAAAGGGTTTTAATTAAAGAGGGTTAAATAATACCCCCTTAGACCAAACCCCCTTGGATAGAACTCCTCTTTTCTTAAATCATACCCACAATGGAGTCTCCTTGGCACCTATCATTGAAATTTTGACAAAAAATCAATTTTTCTTTACCTTTTGGGGGATCAAATAAATTTATTTATAAATTATATATTGTAAGTATGTATCCCTTATTATAAGATTTCCAAAAAATATAATTTTGAATATTTTAATTTTATTATTATATTTATATTTTATTTCTTGTGAATGTTGGTTTTTCACCAAACATCAAGATTTTTGTTTGACAAACACAAAAAAAAAGAAAAATAGAGGAAAAAATCTAAAAACTATTTGTGTACTAGGTATTGATGTCCCTATTTCAAAAAAGAAAAAAATTGAATTTCGATACATATGAAACAAGTTATGCATTATGACATACACCTATGTGTAAATTATAATTGCTCCAACTTCAAAAAATATAATTAAAAAAATTATATGCAACAAAAATTTATGAAAAATTATCTATGCTCTAGATATTGATGTTAACAATATATATTTTAAAAATTAAAATTTAACATTTTTTATTAAAAAGTATGTTTTATGACATAAGTGTCACATTTTAAAAAAATTGTTTATTATAAAAAACAAGTTATTAAAATTTACATAAAAAAATCACAATTTATTTCTATTTTTATAAAAATATGTTTAGAATCTACACAAAACCCTCACAAATCACCTATTCACATCATCTTTAAATTATTAATGGTTTAGTTGCTATAGATTTTATAAAGGAAAAATTTGGTGAAAAATGTTGATTTCAATGCCCTACTTTTGCAAAAAAGTGGGACACAGTATTGTGGGTGTTCGAAAATGTGCCTCAACTTGCTGGATTGAACCTCTATTAAGGACAAGGATGAGTGCTCAGTGTTGGTGGTTTATTTCTATCCATGGAACCTGATCGGTAGTCTCAATGATAGAATGATAAACACTGTATTGATGTGACTTGGGGTCATCGGTGGAGCTCTTCACCGGGCTATGTCGATGGACCGATGGTAGACAAAAGTGACTTGGATTCTAACGGCAGTGGGGACCACAACAAAAGGTGATCTTGATCTATGGTTGTGATATGATTTATCCAATGGTGCTCATTTATTCCGCACTCCTTTGTGGTGAGGACCGACAGATTCTTATGAAGCAAGTGGAATTGACTGAGCGTTTGACACTTGTTGGCTTAACTAACGGTGCTCGCTAGTCCGTGCCTCTTACGGTGGGTCTCAAGTAACTCATGAGGGGTGTGCTGGATTCGAAAACGTGTCATTGTGTTAAGCCTTTTCTGGGAGACTTATTGGGAATATTGTAGATTCCCTTTTGATTCTCCAAAATTACACAAGTAGTGTATGTGTGTCTTGGTGAGCTCTGGCGATCGGATGGTTACTGCCATACCACGGTGGCCATTAGGCCATGCCGTAGTAGTGCAGTGTGTGGAATGCCATACCATGGAGGCTTTGTCTATGACAAGCAGTAGTGCAGTAGATGGAGCTCGAGACACAGTTGGTCGGTCTGACTCGACAGTTAAGGCAATGGATGAATGGCGTTATGACACGTGGTGCGATATCACTCATTGATTTTACATCGTTGTTGTAAATCAATGATTAATTGGTCGAAAGATTTATTATTTGAAAGTGATATATGTGCATTAAATGTATATTCTGACTCGGTGCAGATATGATATATTGTTGGTAGCCATTTAATGCTGGGAGGCCCGATGCGTGTTGCAGGGCAGTGCAATCAGAGATGAGGGAAGCTTGTTGGTGGGGTAATTAAATACCCTGATGGTTGTTGGTTGGATATAGGGGAGTTGAGCAGTTACAAAGTGTGTGTGTTCGAATGGTATGTATAGACCATTGTAACCATGAATGCGTAGACACACAAAATATAAAAAGATGTGAACATGTGGTGGTCATTAGGATGGGTTGGCTGAGAGGTTGGCATAGAGAGTCAATTGGTGAGATTAAATGAATCTGCACTGTATGTGAGAACATTGTAATAGTGTGAGGATTCTTTTTTTTGTTGTTGCATGTATTCTCCAGATGGAACAAGATGTAACTCTTGTAAAGGCTATGAGCCTGAGATTGTATTGTAACTCTGTTTGTTGCTGAATAATACAATGGCTTGATCTTTTGGAGGGTGGGGGTTTTTACCTGAAAGGGTTTTCCCCATGTATATCTATGTGTTCATTAGTTTGTCTTCCATGTTGTTAGATTCTATGCATATGTGTTGAATCTGGTTTTATCTGAATGTACTTTTCTCAGAAGGATCAATGGGGGAAATCAACTGTGCCTATTTCCGCTTTATGGCATAGTAGTACGTGTCTTTGAGGTAATTTGAAGGAATTAAAATCAATGAAGGTAATGATGTTCTCAGATTTCTCATTCTAAGTTGATCCGTTCTTTCCCAACAAATGGTATTAGTGCCTTCTTTTGGATGCTAGTTGTGGGTATTTCTCCTGTGAAGATTTCTTAGTCTATCAGGCTTGAGAAAATCTGGAGGAATTGGCCGATATTTGATCCTTTGATGAGTAAAAGTATTTTCTCCCTTGAGACAACACACAATGTTGAAGAAATTGAAGATGGAGAATCTAGAGTTGATCATACTGTGACGATGTGGTTTGAGGCTCTTGGTTGGTAGAAAATGATCCTGATGCAAGGGGTGTGAGTTTATGCTTATGGTTGTGTTGCAATAAAGTGTGGTTCATACTGGGTGTATGTGTGAGGGGCTCCTTGATGGTATGAATATGCTTGGGTTGTTATTCAGACATTGGAGCATTGTGCTTGTGTTGGGTGTTTTGACTTGGCATTGAAGGCATTGTTCACTATTACCCTGATTGCATAAAGGCTATGAAGTTGATCTTTGGGTGGTCTCAAAACTCTTGAATATCTTGGCTCTCTCGTATGCTTGTGTATGAGTGTGGTTTTGGAATTGGTTTGAAATGGGCCTGGAGGTCCTATATTACCTATATCTTGTACTAGCATGTTTCAATTTCATTTTCTTTGGCTCTGAAGGTTTTATATAGATTTTCCTAAAAATTCTATGATGCATATTTATGTTATTTATCAATGTTCTGGTTAACCATGATGGTTTTGTATAGACTCTTGGGTCATCCAGATGTGCAATGGATATGGATGTGCATGGGTGTTTTGGAAACATAGTGGTTTTATAGGTTTTGCATGGTCAAGGAAAACTTGTGGCTATGTGGAGATGTTGTTAAGCTATTTCCTAGACCCTGGCTTTTGGGGTGTGACTGGATGAGATAGTTGCAGTTCGACATGGTTTGAGGAGGTGTGATGTCTTCTCTGCATGGGAGTGTTGGTATGTGTTTTGTCACTCCAAATTTCTTGTGGTGTTGCTTGTTGGTTTCCTAGACTATGGTGCTTGAGTTATGGACATGATTGGCAAATCATATTTGGTTTTGATCTGGTGTTTGAGTCAAGTTTGTCTACATTGTTGTTCTCTTTGAGATCTCATTTTTGTAGTTTCCTTTGCGATGATGGGTTTTCACTATTGTTGTGATTAATCTTCAAGTTATGTGGCTAGTAGATTATCTACCCATTGTTGGAAGTGGCTTGTCTATATCTGGGAGGTTGCTTTAGTGGTGGTGCGGATCTATTAGCTAGCCTTGTTTGTGGTCACTTGTGCTTTGGCATGGTTGCTTCTGGATGAGAGGATGGATGGCATTAAGTACCTGAATATTTTTTTATGGGGACTTGTAGTGTGTGTATCACGATGTCATGGAGAGCTTGATACACATTATAGTGTAAGATTTTGATAGTGATGGTGTGGTCTACGTAGTTTGGAGATCTTGGTACTATATGGCATTGTTGTCAGGTGGACATGTTGTCAATTGTACCTGGAGGTTTTTTAGACCAGCAGATGTTTGGTCATGATGTTTGAAAAGCTCAAATTTCATGGTTTAGTGGGAGCTTTAGCAGTGACTGTGGATTCATCCTTTGGTGGTGAATGATCTTCTTGGGTGTTGCAGATGTTACTAGGAGGGATTATTAGATCCTGCTGCTGCAAAAGAGTTCTTTCACATTAGCAGGAACACTAGTTGAGGATGTACAACATCTTGAAACCATGAAGGAAGTTTGGAGTCTTTGGCTGAGATGTTGGTAGTGCTTGACAGGTAATGTTGGTTTAGAGTTTTTTTTCTTGATATCATGTATACTCTTTCTTGAGCATTAGAGTTTTTGGCATGTTGCGTTGCTCTTGAGACCATAATTTTTTCACTTGAAGCATGGTATCTCCTAAGGGGGATCAGTAGATCATGATGTCTTGATAAGTTCCTATTATCAGATGATTAGAGCTTTGATAGTGGTCTGTTAATTCTCTATGTTTTGAGTACATTGGTCATATGCTTGAGAAATTCTTGGTAGTGCAGTAGTGCAGTTTCGAGTTTAGCATGAGATGATCGGTTGATATTGTTTATGGATACATGGAGAATGAGGTGAGGCTGTGTTTTCTCATGAGATGAGAAAGGTGTTGTTTTCAACTGAAAGTCCGAGTAGCCTACACCTTGGTTGGACATGATTTCAACAAAGATCAATGAGGAGATTTCTCTTGGATGAGTCATGGTGGCTTGTATATCTTGGAGGAGCATTTTCTTTTCTCACTCTTGGTATACTGGGCAGTGAAGTCTACTTGAGTGATATTTTCCCATTATATCTTTCAGATGTGTTTTACGCTTAATCTTTCATTGATATGGATTTTGAACTGTTGTTTTAAGATTCTGTAGGATTCATAGTGGAAGGTGGACATCATAGATTATCTCCTTGAGCTTTTGTGTTATATCATATTTTGATGAGAACTAGTAGGAGATAGTTATATGGGCTAGTTTGATCTTCTTTGAGAGGCTTTCCTTTGGATGTGAAGGAGATCATACTTGACACAACTGGCATTTTGAAGTGTATGTAGGAGGATGCTACATGTTATCATTTGTTGTTTCTCTTTAGTCTGGTCATTCCTCCTATATGTTTGATCTCATATGAATTTAAATGTGAGATATCTATGTGAAGCCGTGATGGTCACTAGTTTGTGGTCATGTGTTGTCACTTGGGTGATGACATGGAGGTTCTTGTGCCTCTTTCTTCTATCAGATATGGAGAACTTGGAAGAACTCTGGAAGACTGTTGTGAGAGATGTTGCTTGTAGCAGTTGGTTGCAGGTTGTTCATATCATTATGGATGTTCCTTGATACTACATGGTTACATTTTCTATATGCTGAAATTGGTAGACTTCGTTATGTTGTTCTTTCAGATGTGGCATTACACATGCAGTGGGAGTACCTATATGTGTTTGGTATTTCTAATTGGTTGGCACATCGTACTTGTATCTGGGGTTGATGGGTTGGCTATGCTGCTAGCATGAGTTTACTAATGTGGATACCTTGAAGGTATGGATGATTGGGTGTACTAGCACTTGTTGTGGGTGCTATTTTCAGTCACGTGGGTTTGATCAGTTTGATGGTTGTGGTCAGTGTTCTGGTTGTTGTTCTAGCTGATATTTTGTCTTATTTATAGAGAATGCTTGAAGGTTGTGTTTGATTACATTGCTTGACAACTAGTTATAGTTGGATACCTGGTTAAGCCACAGATTTTCTAATAGACTGTTATCTATGAAAACGCATTTGGTTGGGTGTCTTGGGTGTTGTTATACATGGTCTAAACTAGAGGGGCCTAAGATCTCCATTATGTTTGTGATTGAGAGCTTTGAATTTGTTGCAGTTTTGCTTCTGTATGGCTGGTAAGAATGATGGAGTGATGGAGTGGTGGTAATGTGATTCCTTTTTTGTCTGTAGGATATGATGCTTGTGTTCTTGAGACTAGTGTCTTGGTTGGAGTGTGAAAGCATTGTATTAGATTATTGAGTTTGAGTCTGGAGGAAGTCAGTAAGTATTTTTCAAGTGGGAGCTTGTTGGAAAGTGTGCCTCAACTTGCTGGCTTCAACCTCTATTAAGGAAAAGGATGCATGCTCAATGTTGGCAGTTTGTTTCTATCGGTGGAGCCCGATCGGTAGTCTCAATGATAGAATGATAAACACTGTATCAATGTGACTTGGGTTCATCAGTTGAAATCTTCACCAGGCTATGTTGATGGACCGATGGCAGATGAAAATGACTTGGATTCTGATGTCAGTGAAAACCACATCAAAAGGTGATCTTGATCTACGGTTGCGATATGATTTATCCAATGGTGCTCATTTATTCTATGCTCCTTTGTGGTGAGGATTGATAAACTCTTGTGAAGCAAGTGGAATTGACTGAGCATTTGACACTTGTCGACTTAATTAATGGTGCTCGCTAGTCCCACGCCTCTTGTGGTGGGTCTCGAGTGACTCATGAGGGGTGTGTCGACTTCAAACATGTGTCATTGTGTTAAGCCTTTTCCAGGAGACTTAGTGGGAATATTATAGATTCCCTTTTAATTCTCTTAAATTATACAAGCAGTGTACGTGTGTCTTGGTGAGCTCTGGCGATCTGGCGATCAAATGCTTACTGCCATACCATGGTGGTTGTTAGGCCATGTCGCAGTAGTGTAGTGTGTGGACCACCATATAATGGAGGCTCTGTCTATGGCAATTGGTAGCACAGTAGGCTGAGATCAGGGCACAACTAGTCGATCTGACTAGATAGTCAAGGTGATGGACGAATGGTGTTATGACACATGGAATGATATCACTCATTGATTTTACATCGCTGTTGTAAATCAAGGATTAATTGGCCGAAATATTTATTCTTTGAAAGTGATATATGTGCATTAAATTTATATTCTGACTCGGTGCAGATACGATATATTCTTCATAGCCATTTAATGTTGGGCAACCCAATGCGTGTTCTAGGGCGGTGAAATCAAAGATGAGGGAAGCTTGTCGGTGGGATAATTAAATACCCTGATGGTTGTTGGTTGTATATAGGGGAGTTGAGTAGTTACAAAGTGTGTGTGTTCGAATGGTATGTATAGAGAATTGTAACCATGAAAACATACACACATAATATAAAAATATGTGAACTTGTGGTGGTCATTAGGCTAGGCTGGTCGAGAGGTTGGCAGAGAGAGTCGACTGGTGAGATGAAATGAATCTGCACTGTATGTGAGAAAATTGTAACAGTGTGAGGATTCTATTTTTTTTTGTTGCCTATATTCTCCAGATGGAACAAGATGTAACTCCTGTAAAGGCTATGAGCCTAAGATTGTATTGTAACTTTTTTTGTTGCTGAATAATAAAATGACTTGATCTTTTTGAGGGTGGGGTTTTTTACCCGAAAGGGTTTTCCCCACATGTATTTGTGTGTTCATTATTTTGTCTTCCATGTTGTTAGATTTTGTGTTTTGAATCTGTGCATATATGTTGAATCTGGTTTTGTCTACATGTACTTTTCTCAGAAGGATCAATGTGAGAAATTAACTGTGCTAGTTTCTGCTTTATGGAATAGTAGTACATGTCTTTGAGGCAATTTTAAGGAATTAAAATCATTGAAGGCATTTTTGTTCTTAGATGTCTCATTCTAAGTTGACCCGTTCTTTCCCAAGAGTGGGCTCAATAAAAAAATTCAAATGAAAGGCTTGGTTACCTCATTTATCAACCTAATTAATATGATGGGTGTATTTTTAACCCAAATGGCACCACTAGCCACTCATATAATCACTCCTTTTTCTTCAAATTTTTCTTCCATTCAACACCCTCTCTAATTATGATTTAGTGATATATACTTCTCAGATTGATCAATCTTGATGATTACTCTACTCCACTCAAATAGTCCATCGAGTCAACCATTTGAGGTAATGGATTTTTTTACTTAATTTTTATCTTGTTGATAGCTATAGAATTTGTGCACATTATCCACTCTACATCCTTCTTAGGTGTTAGTATAATAGGTACATCAAACAAATAGAGAATATCTCTAATTTTTCCCTTATCCAAAAACTCTTGCACTTATTAGTTCACATCTTCATCTTATATGTGTATCATTTTATATGGTGCCTTATTTGGTATGATTTCACCCAATATCAAGTCCATGCATTGATTGATACTTCTCACATGTGGTAGTCCATTAGGTAAGTCCTTTGTTAGAATTTATATAAATTCATTTAAAATTTCTTGGACTTCCATGGGAAAATATTCCCCTCTTTCTACTATCTTAATTTCTATAGGCTTAGGTAGAATGGAAAAACATACCTTCTTTTTGAGGTTCTTCAAAAATTATTTTCCCATCATGAGACAAACCATGTTGGTCTTCTCAACCTCCTCATATTTATCCTTCAAAGGGTTTAACACATAATCATTTCCACCCTTCTTTATTTTAATACAATTATTATTTCCATCATGAATGTCTTGCATACTATATTTCTAAGGTCTACCTAACATAATATGACTTGCATATATTGGCATTATGTCACAAATTATCTCATCTCTATAGATTCCTACACAAAAATGAACAAGGAATTATTTACTTACCAACAACTGAAGTCCCCTTTGTAATTAAGAGACTTTGTAGGGGTTAATTGTCTCAACCTTTTCAACTTCAATTCCTCTGCCATATATTTTGCTACTAATATTTTATTTCCACCACTATCCCCAATGATACCGGAGCATTTACCTCTAGAATTACATTTAGTAATAAGTAGATTTATCCTCTATTTTAGCTCTCCTTGAGTACCTTCTCTAGCTTAAGAAATCTCCTTAACATCAAATATTCTCCATCTTTGGATTTTTCTATAAAAAATGATGAGGCTAGAATTTTTGCACTCTCCTCCTTATCTTGGGCTATATTAACCATTGTTTTTTTCCTTACTATTTCTTTGCTAGTTTTGAAGAAATTCAAATGCTTTATATCTAAATTCTCCACACTTAAAACATGCACCATTGAATCCTCTTCCTCTTTCAAAGTTTCCTCTGCCTTTGGATTAGTCAATCATTCCTCTAGACCCACTTGGATATTGGTATAAGAAGTACTTGATTCTCCTTACTTATCTTGATAATCATGTCTAGAATTTGACTACCATCTTCCTCTTGACGATTTACCTCTCCATCTAGAATTATTTTATCTTCTATAAATATTTTCCTTTTCCTTCAATGTAAATAGATAGTCTTAATCTATATTGGTAATTCTTACCATGGTAATATCATCTTGGATATAATAATGTAATACATTTACATACTTGGAAACTTTCTCAACATCATCTTTAATGCAATCAATGATGATGTTTAGTTTATAGAAATATTTTATGTAGTATTCTACATTATACTTTCTCTACCTAAGGTTTTGCAAGTTCTTGAATATAGAGAGTTTATGATCTATTGGTAGGAATGTTTCCTTCAACTTGGTTACCATCCTTTCCCAATTCATAATGATTCTCTTTTCCTCTTCTTTGTCTTTCAATTTGTACATGATCCCACCATAGAGACATATGTCCCTTCACCCTTGTAGCTACAAGTTTCACTCTCCTAGGGTATTCAATGGATTTTAACTAAAACTATTTATGATTTATGAAATCCAATCTATCAGCTGATTTGGATTTACAATACACTCTAATTTGGTAGGTCCACATGGGTTTTTTGTTAATTCTGGCCATTGAACTCAGGATCCTACTTTCTTGCTCATCTCCTCATTCCTTTGATTCTAATCCATTAGATACTTCTACATTTTCACTCACATCTTTTACAAGTACTCCCCCATGATATTGTATTTCTATTGCATCTATTCTAGCTATGATGCCTCTTAGAATTTCTACAAGTGTTGCATCTCCATCTCTTGGGATGACTCTTCTACCTCTACCTCT
The DNA here is from genome assembly GCA_007115665.2 of Sequoiadendron giganteum. NCBI lineage: Eukaryota > Viridiplantae > Streptophyta > Pinopsida > Cupressales > Cupressaceae > Sequoiadendron > Sequoiadendron giganteum. Next base: position 595,176,115 of record CM021107.1, on the reverse strand, counting down.
ATGTGTGATATCTTCCATACCCTTTACATTTGTAGGTAATTTTCTTCTCTCTCCCCACAATAATATTCTTAGTGATTCTTACTCAAAATTTCTATAATCACAAGTGATGGGAAAGGTCATTGGTGTCACTACTTGAATCATTTAATATTTCAATTATCGAACTGAGTGTGTCTTAGAGTTTTATGTAATAAGGATGTTTCCATGAATTGGGGGGTTTTGCATTGTAAAAAATGACTTTTGATTTCGGTCTGAATCCTCTAGGAGCCTTCAGGAGCTCTCTGGAGTGGAACTTAACAACTAATTTCTAAAGACTGAACCTATCTTATCTCCTAACTAATGCTTATTTGCATTTATTTAGACCTTAATAACTTAGTTCAGACTCCACCTGACTTAATTGTGATTGATTCATGGAAAAATTAAGCTATAACTAAATTCACTTTTAATCTAAAATTCAGAATTTAAATTTACTTGACAAGAGAGTCTATTTTACGCTTGCAAGGAAATGCATATTAATCTAGAAAACAACAACACTAATTTCCATGAATAAATTCCAAATAAGTTTCAGTTTAATCCTTACATTAGTCGTCATTATTACTTCTATTACAACCACATGCATTTGAAAATAAGTATTAAGTATAATTCCCGTGAACAAAAATTAAATCTACAGTAAAAAAATGAATGTTGATCTACAAAAAAGCATCATAACTATCTTAAAACATAGGAAAATAATCTACGTGAATGCATTTACTAATCAATGATCAATAGAAATTAATATGCCTAATTTTCCAATCGATACAAACTGAAAAAAAATTAACTGAATTAAACAACACAACATAAGGTCACTTCCTTTGGTTGAGTGGTCCATGCTCTTACTCTGGTGGGACCTTTAACACCAAGATTTAAATCAACTCCTTATTTGCATTCCAATTGCCCCAAATAGGTGAGTAGAAAACAAGTTCATAGTACCAAAATTACAATATTAAGCAAAAGATTAACTAACTTTAGACTAAACCTAAGGATAGAAATATCCTTTATTTGAATTCAAAATCATGGCGCTAGACATTAAGATATAAAGAAGAAAAATAAACTAAAGCATAACTGAAAGTATCAGAGAGAATTTTTTCCTCATAACAGCTGGAACAAGTAGTTTCCAAAAAAACTAAGGAATTCAATTCAAAATCATGGTAAATCAGTATCCAGCTGGAGCTTTCAAGAGTGCAATTGATTCCACATTCTTAAACATAGAGTTTAACAAATATAGCTCATACAATAAGTGTTTAATCATCTACACAAAGTCCTGAAGAATAGGATCCTAATATGACATCAGAGATTTCAAATTGCATAGTCATTCCATCATTAACATCACTAAAAGGAACACATTTAATGAAAAATTTAATTTCTAATATATCCTCCAATTAGTTAAATGTAAGGTAAAACAAGCAAACATATACGTATACAATCTACCACCAACATAGTTAATTAATAATATAATAAAGTCTTTAAGAACATAAAAAGATCAATTGAAGTGTCATTTGGAGCAATCATCATTTCTCCCCCTCCTATTGTCAACCATGTCCTCATGATTGAGGATCTGGAAAATTCTTGTTCCTCCTTACCATCCTACAACATATATTCCAAGTAGGTCTTGGGATGAGCATATCCATTTTTTTTTTCAAATTCTTCCATCCATTCTCTCAAAATCTCCCATATAAACCGTGGTGATGCATCAAATGTAGGTGCAGGAATTATAATTAGGGGTGGTTTGAATCTCATCCGAAACTAGTTTTCCTGCTACTCCTCAATGGCATCGATCAAAGTTATCACTCTAGTGAGACTCTAGGTAATGTTTCTTGGTGAGATGGGTTCTCTTCTTCTTAATGGTGCTAGAATATTGTGGAACCTATCTCTTGTTGCAATTAAATCTCTATATGGAAGGTGATCTTGAATATTTTTGAAAAACTTGAATGCTTTCAGATAGATTCCTCTTGTAAGTAGGTACTACATTATGTGACATTGCAAAATACCTGAATTTGGCTCTAGAGGTTCTTGACCAAGGGTTCTAATCTCTCGTAAGCATTCCTAATTTAATCCGTGCATCCTTATACTGAGCTACCTTGTTTTCCCATTCTACTTGATTCTGCAACAAGGATATAAAAGATCTAATTTTTAACTCTCCTATGAAAACATTTAGAAAATATTATGAAAAATCACCAAGGAGAACACCATGCTAGAAATATTCACATATCTGGTTCTGAATAGTAGGATGATTGCACAAAACGTTGTAAGAAATTCACTATCATCATTATAATTAGTTTTTCATTTTAGAACCAGCTAATTGATTTTCCATTGGAGAAATATTTCTCTCAAGAATAATGCATATAACCTTGAAGGATTTCTCATTGACAATACTGCATAGGATAGTTCTACAACTTTTTGAAATCTCTCATTCGCTTCATCTCTTTCTTTTTCCAACTATTGATTCTGGATTCTCAACTGATTATTTTCATGTTTAATTTTCGTTGAAGTTAGAGAGAGATATCTCCTTGGAGTAGATGAGGTGGAAACCTCATGAGAATGTAATTTACTTTATTGTTTTCTTAACTACTACTCTTTTGGTTTTAATTCTGCCCTCAATCTTCCTATTTCCATTGCACTTAACGTTCCTATCTCTTATGCTCGGGCTAATGCTTGTGCAATAGCTTGTTGTAAGGCCTTTTTCTATTTTGTTCAATTATCCTTGCAAAATACTCTCTTTTTCTACCATTTATTTTTCCATTTTATCTTTCTTATTTATAGATTGTTTCAATTCCTCTTCTTTTCTTTTCAACTTCTCTTCAAGAAACTATATTCTTCTTTTATCTTCCTCTAATTTTTCTTGTATTCTAGACATTGCCATTTCCATAGCTATCTCTTCTTGCTCCTCCATTACCTCTCCTTCCTGCATTTGAGGAGATTTATCTTGTTCAACCATTGGATCTTTACTTTTCCTCTCAAAAACCAACAAAGGTGGAGGAGAAGATTCAACCTCCCCATCCTCAAATTCATAAGAAGCTTCTTTTCCTTCCATTTGATTATCAGACCCTCCAAGAGGGCTATCTTCATTTGACATATGGGGAGATTTTTTTTTAACATGGTGAGCCATGGGATGCTATAATAGGGGTTCTTTCTAGAGATGGAATTGGAGCTTTAGGAGGACTAATGGCTTGTTTAGGAGAACACATAGGGGTTTGGACTTCTTAATGGATTCCAAAAGTGTCTTGATGAGTTTCAAAGGTTTGTTTTGAAAAATTGTCAAGAGTTGTAATATTAGCGTCAACAACACTAGGGTTTTCTTCTTGCAGCTCCTAATTTTTCCTTTTAAAATTACTACAGGTTACCCTAATAGTTTCTTGTAGATTTCTCTCTTTTTTTTCTATCTTTTCTCAGAAGATTATCCTTTTTAAACTTTTAACCTTTTTTTTGTGGGTCCCTTCTTGGATTTCTTTTTACGTTTGACAATGGAGGTAGAAAAAAATTCTAACCACCCTTCCATACCAAAATATTTCCTAATAAAATGGCGCTTGATAATTAAATGTATCAAACTATGATACCTAATGTATGGTGCACCTTTATATTTTACCCTAGATATCATAAAAGATATTTGAGAAAATAGAAAGGCAGGTAGGTTAATTTTTGTAGAAGGTTTGGTATTACAATACCTCAGATGTGTTAGCATTCACATTCTTGTCCCTAAGATTGTGTCGTATTGCCCCTCAAAGGTGAATAATTCCATTAACCACATTACAGTTGTTTTCCATGGATCCTCCAAGTTATTCATGAAATGCTTAAACCAACTCTTCAAAACTTATATACCCTTTATTTACTAGTTCCCCTTCAATTGGAATACTAGATAGTTCACTTATAATAGCAGGAATGATCTCTATTACTTCCCCTCTTACTCTGGTAACATTCACATGAAAATTTCTAACAAATTCTTTGAATAATACAAGTTCAAAAACTTCATACATTTGTATAAATTCGAGCCATCCAACTTCTCTTAGTAATCTCTTTGCTTCAGGGTCTAATCTAAAATACTCAAGCTCTGAATTTCTCGTATTTCCCAAATTTTCACTTCCACAACTCAATAGAGAAAATGGAAGCCACAAATGTTAAGCAAAACACAAAATGAGCATTTCTTCACTCAGACACAATTTTTTTTTTTTAAAATCACACATCATGTCAAATTGTCTATTATTAATCCCTCTTTATTCCCTCTGGATGATTCACACAAAAAAACCCTGCACTTTGCATTATGATTTGTAATGTTGGCGGCAATGCTGACATAAGCTAATTTATTAGCATTGATATGAAAATATCATTATTACTTGAAATTATTGTGGAAGACATTTAAACGTCACATCCTTATCTCTCTACCAGATTTTGAAATGATTAACACTTATTTATTACAACATTAATAATTACTGGGCGAAGATAGATGCTTAAAAAGTTTACTTAATTTCACATCATAATAACTTAGTCAGAAAAAAATATTTCAAAAATAATACCTACAAGAAATGTGTACCTTTTTATTTAATGCTAAAGTCAATCAGAATGTATAAATTAACTTAGCTGGAAAATATTCCAACGAGTCAATTGAAGAAAGCTCAGAATTAACAAGAAATTTTATTACTAAGAACCTTAGAGAACATCAAGAGTCATTAGGAGCCATCAGGAGAAAACTAAAGTTGATCCAGGAAGACCACCATTTATGGTTTTCAATCTATCCCCTTTATTCAGAAGGTAAACTACCATTTCTGGTTTTCAATCTACCTTCTTTATTCATACCTTTCTTCAAAATATTATGAACATGAACACATTCTCCCATGAAAGGAATGTCTTCCATTAGAAAATGTTCAATTCTATGCTATCAATTTGATAGAAATTCCTCTCTTGATGCAGGTTTGTTGTATATCTTTAGTCTATGAAAATTAACCAACATAATCCTTCTTTCTTCATCTATTGGTTCTAGTTGGACAACTCCATTTTTAAAAACTTGATCAATTTCATAGGGTCCCAACCATCTTGTATGGAATTTACCTTTAAACTCATAAAATATAGAATCAAATAGTAGTGACCAATCTCCCTTCTTGAATTTTCTAGTCACAATGTGCTTATCATGCCATTCTTTCCACTAATTTTGAATATTTTTTGTGTGTTGAAGAGCTTCCATTCTCATCTCATCCAATCGGTTCAGTTGTAGAATCCTAATTTTCTCTACTTCAGACAAGTCAATGCCAACATCCAATGTTTTTTTCAATTTTTGCAACTCGAACTCAATAGGCATGACTGGAGTTTTCCCATACAATATCTCATATGGAGAGAACCCTATAGTAGTTTTCTAGGTTGTATTGTAATCCCATATGACTTCATCTAACCTTTCTGCCCAGTGTGTTTTCCTTAATGAAATAGTCTTTTTCAAGATATTTTCTAATTCCCAGTTAGTAACTTCTACTTTCCCATTCACCTGAGGATGATATGGTGTAGATTTTTTGTGTGTCATCTCATATCTTTGCATAAAAGCTTCCATCATAGAAAAAATAAACTATGGTCCTTGGCCTGACACTATCTCCCTTGGTGCACTGAATCTCTAAAGAATATGTTTGTATAGAAAATCAACTACTTTATCTTCCCTTGCTACTAGCAAGGCTTTCACTTTGGCCCACTTTGTGACATAGTCTGTGTAAACTAGAATATAATGTTATCCTCTAGAAGATGGATCAATAGGTCCCACAAAATCAATTCCCCATTTCTCAAATGGTTCCAAAGCTATCTGAGGTTGTAAAAAATCTCCATTGTTGGTGTAGGTCTTCCCATGTGTTGGAATTCATCACAATGCTTGACAAAGAATGAAACACCCTTTGTCATAGATAGCCAAAAATAACTAGCTCCTAAGATCTTATATATCATTCTGATCATTGAATAATGTCCCCCTTTTGGCTCATGATGGCAAGCATGTACAACATCATAAAATACTATTTCAGCAACCCACCTATGAAGAACATGATCAGGACCCATCTTAAATAAAAGTCCATTTATCCATTGAAATCTAGAACCTCCACAAACTAATCTCCTTTTCTACTTAGGATTGAAATGATTTGGACACTTCCTTGTTACAAGATAATTTGAAAGGTCAACAAACCACAAAGGATGAATTTATATTGCAAACAAGTGCTCATCTGGAAATGTGTCATCCACTAGTTCTTGATCACCCATCAAAACAATTCTTTAAAGGAAATCAGCAACAACATTATCTCTACCAAGCTTATCTATTATGGTCATACCAAATTCTTGCAATAATAATAGCCATCTTAGAATTCTTCCACCCACTACAACCTTATTCATCATATATCTAATATCAACATGGTCTATGTGAATGAATATTTTATAACCTGTAATATAATGCCTAAACTTATTAATTGCATATATTATGGCTAAAAACTCTTTTTCAGTTGTTCTGTAATTTCTTTCTGCAAGATTCAAATTTTTACTAACATAATAGATAGCATGCATTGCTTCATCCTCATCTTTATGTCCCAAAATTGCACCAATAGAAAATTTGGACACATCAATATGTATATAAAATGGAACTCCCCAAATACGTCCTTTAATAATTGGAGAAGTAGTTAAGGCATGTTTAATTGTTTCAAAAGCTTTCTAATAGTCATTTTTCCATAAAACTTTGACATAGTTCTTGAGCAATGTAAACAAAGGTTCATCAATTTTACTAAACCCCTTAATAAATCTTCTATAATACCTAGCATGCCCAAGAAAACTACGAACACTAGTTTGATTTTTAGGGATCTCAATCTATTGAATGATCTCTACTTTCTTGGGATCAACTTTGATTCCTTGTTTAGAAATGTGGTGTCCTAGAACAATTCCTTTTGTCATCATAAGGGAACACTTTTCATGATTCAAGGATAATCTATGATCCTTACATATTTGAAAATCCTTGTTCAAACTTTCAAGTTCTTCTTCAATTTTTTGTGCATGAACTGTCAAGTCATCCATATGTACTTCTACACATGAGGTAGTTAAATCTGCAAAAATAGCTAGGAAAGCTCTCTGAAAAAGTGGTCGGTGCATTTCATAGTCCAAATGGTAGAACTGTATAAGCATATGTACCCCAAGGACATGTGAAAGTAGTTTTATCTTGGTCTTCAGGAGCCACTTGGTTCTAATTGTACCCACTAAAACCATCCAAGAAAGAGAAATAACTACTGCCAGCTAGGTTATCAAGTACTTGATCAATAAATGGAAAAGGAAAATGATCCTTTTTAGTGGCTTTGTTTAATTCTCTATAATCCACACATACATGCCACTTTCCAGTTTTCTTATGAACAACAACCAATGGGGAAACCCATTGACTATCAGATATTGGATAAATAAACTCCACTTTTAGTAGTTTTTCTATTTCTTGCTTAAAAAGGTGTCTAAGAACAAGATTGATCCTTCTTTGACCTTTCCTTATTGGCTTAATATCTCTAGTATAAATATGATGAGTATAAATAGAAGGGTGAATTCCTCTCATTTCCTTGTATTCCCAAGCAAATTATTTAGTGTGATTTTCCAAGATTTTATTTAATTCCTTTTCCTGTGAGGAGGATAAGGATGAATTAATGAAGAGAAGTTTATCCCCTACTACTGTAATTTCTTTGGTTTCATTTTTAGAATCAAGTGATCCCCTACAAGTGTATTCAAAGGACATGGATGTGAATTTTTCTGATGTAACATTCCATGATAGTCCCTCTTATCCTTTACTTGATCAATCTTTTCAAGATTAAGACCTTGTTCTTCACATTCCTCAACATGTTCTACTAAAGTAACCATGGCCAATTCTATAATACCATCTCCTTCAAACTCCATATCCTCATCAACCCAAGGTTGAGTATTAGGCCAAATTGATTGTTGGGCTAGAGGATAAAGTGAAAACTCATGTTTCTGACCATTAGAAATTATCATACTTCCTGATCTACAATCTATCAATGCTACTACAATGGCTAACCATGATCTACCTAAGATAATTGGATATCCAAAATCCTTCTTTCTAGCTTTAAGGACTAGAAAGTCAACTGGATAATCCCATGTGTCAATGGTAACCATGATATCTTGAAGAACACCTTTAGGTTTGGTAGTAGATTGATCTTCCAAAAATAAAACATTTTTTGTGGGCTGAACACTTTTCATACCCAATATTTCAATAGTGTTTGATGTGATAACATTGATATCTGCTCCTAAATCAATTAGCACATTGGTTATCTCAATTCCTTGAATACTCAAATTTATCAAAGGACTACCAGAATCATTATTTTTTGAGGGATTAATCTTCCTAACAAAACATTAGTGAGTTTTGTCCCTATCTATAATGTAGGAGGTAATTTATTCTTCCTAGCTGGCATTTTCACACAAAGAGACTTGACCAAATGATTTATTTCTGGTATGTCTTTAATGGCCTATAATAATAGTATCTCAATATTAATCTTTTTCAATTCATGAAGAAGTTGAGAATCTACCACATTCATATAATTTGGTTGGGAGCTGTTAGGAGCTACTTGTTCAGTTTTCAAATGCTCTAGGTAAGGCGCTTGATTAACTTTTTGTTCATCATCATAGTTAGGGTATTCCTATGAATACTCTCTTTTCTCTTTCTCACCTTCTTGATATTTAGCATTTAATATGAATGGAACATTTTGGTTCCTTAATTGAATATCATTAGCATCAATAGCATTCATAGTAGGCAGTTTAAATCAATTCGATTATTTTTCAGATTTGGAACAGGTTGTTTTGACATCTGAGGCCAGTTCACTTGTTCATTAGCAGGATTAGAACCATGTGTTAATTGAGGTGACTATGCCAGGGATGCCTCGGTCCCTGGTTTTTCCATGGTTGAAATTGTGTTTGATTTTGTTGCCACTATGGTTGATTCTGCTACCATTGTGGCTGACTTGATTGCCACTATGATTGGTTCCACTAGGGATGATGAGTCTAGTTTATGGTCCAATTATTGATAGGGTTGTTGTTCATTTCCTATAATAACATAAGACTTTGATGCTTGAGAACTGATCTTTGATAATATTTTCTTGAAACCATAGACCTTGGACATGAATTTATTTTCATAAGCTTTCAAATGATATTGACATGCTATGTGGATTGTTTGTGTTAATTTTGCATGTGGTTAATGAATTTCGATTTAAGAGGATTATGGATATGCATTTTTTGTGTATGCTAACATTGTCATGCAGATAATTTGAAGCTTTCAATTCAAGAAGGTTCCACCAGCTCGTCATGTGCCATATCGGTCAACAAGGTGGTGATTTAATGGAGATAAGACTCTTGGCAGTTGGAGATTCCTCATGCATCAGATTGTAACCTTCTTGTAATGGTCTTAAATGTTCTTGAGTGTGTGCAGGTGTTACTATTGTGCCAAAGTTGTATTAAGGAAATCATGCCTAAAAGACCCCGTGCATATGTAGTTGTCTCTTCTCCTTTCTACATTTTCCTAGTATGGCATCCCTTGTGTTTGTTGAAGTTGATTGCCTTGCTAGATGGTTGTTTAAATAAGGCTCTAATTTTCTTTTGATCCCTCTCTCTATTCAGATAGAAGATTTCTTAATTGATGTAATCGCACTCTTGTGTTTTTCAGTAATATAGTCATGTTGCTCATTTGTACTTATGTTTTCTAATAAATGAAATGAAGTTATATGTTTATGCATCTGAGTTCACCTTAGTCTTAGGGAATAGTTATCCAAGGGGGACCACTTGGTGAGTATTTTTTCCTTTAGCTTAGTTAGTATTTTTCTATTCAGTAAATAGTTAAGAATGTGACACTGACTGTTCCTGCAACCAAAGAAGACATAGTAGTTTCCTTTTTGTTGCTTAGATTTTCATTCCTTTCATGCATTTCATCTTGATCTAGTTATTGGTTGATGTTCAACATTTGTGTTATTTCCTTCTGAGAAATTTACTTTCAACATTGTATGTTTCTTAGTTGTAGGATAGATATGGCTACTTTGGATTCCTAGTACACATATAGTGCTGACCCATTTCAAGTTTAAGTGCTTGGGTTAAAAATTAAAATGCACCTTCATGATGATTAAGATAGCTATTCAAGCTAGATGTCCAATTTTTGAATCATAGTTGTAAAGGCTTAGTTGTTGAATCATTGTAGGAGGCCAACATTTTTGGTGCCATTTTTGGGGATAGTGTCAAACTAGGTAGTTCTTTGGAGTCATTGATAGTTTTTATTGTTGTAGTATTTTTGGAAATTTTTCTTAGTATACCCCTTGTTAGAAGGCTTATGACCCCCTATTCTTTTTCCATTTTTTTTGTGTGAGTTGGCTGGTAGTGAGTTGATACCGTATGCATAGAGAAAGAAGAAGAGATTCGAATGGGAGATTACTTCCCAACAATCTTGATCTATTCCAGATAGTTGAGTACAAGAACTTGCCAAGAAACCAAGAAGAAGAATAGCCACACCCCTTTGTTGATATATTTCTTGATCTGGCTAGTTCTAAAGTTTCCCTTGAAGATCAAAATTTTGTTGAACAACCCTTTGTTTTGGAATTTCATCAAGCAGGCATGGGTGATGCAAATGGAAAAAAACCTAATAGAGCTAAGCAACCAAATTTTCCTTACCCCATTTCTCATCAGAATGAAGTGGACAATCTCAAAAATATCCCTACTTTAGTGCTTCCTAAGTTCTATGGACTTGTCACAAAAGATCTTTATACATTATTGCTTGAGTTTGATATACTTTGCAGAAGTTATGACTATACCATTGATGCCCATAGGCTTAAGCTATTCCATGCCACCTTGAAAGAAGCTACATTAAGATGGTTTATGAGCCTAGGAAAAGATACTATGGAGACTTGGGAGGACATGAAGACAATGTTCCTTGAGAAATACAATGAGTATTTCAGGGGCAATGATATGAGAGGAGATGACATTTTTAGTATGCAACAAAAGGAAGATGAGAGCCTATAGGATTTCATTTCAAGATTTTTTTTTTGTCTACAGAAATATCCACACCATACACTTAATCAAGACTCACAAAAGTTTCTTTTCTTGAGAGGAATTAATGATAGCTACACTGATGCCTTGGACCTGATGGGAGAAGGAGATATCACCCAAGTTCTTTGGGAGGATATCAAGAATATATGTCAGAACTATTTTAGGGCAGCCTCAAAGAAAGGCAAATCTTACCAATCCTCTATGGGTAAGTCATCCATGAGTGGAGTTTCAAGGATGGAGATTACTCACTTGTTGAAACATTTCAAGTAGGACATCATCAAAAATTTGTCTACTCAGTTGGATTCACTTCAGGCAAAGAAGAAACAAGAGGAGGCATAGGAAATGTTGGCATAATATTGTCCTCATTGTAGATAAAAGAAGGATTACATATGCAAGATGATAGCTAATATTGACAGCAAGAAGATGACACCTGAGTTTAAGCCAATCTAGGGTGAATATGATCAAGTCTACTATGTTGCACAAAGGAGGCCATGGGCTCCAAGATAGGGTATGCCACCAGATCCATTATATTTTGTTGGGACATATTTTAATTCTTATTCTTCTAGTAATCAATGGAAACCCCCATATCTATCCAATTATGGAGGATATCCACCACAATCTTGGAGTAACCCTCTAAATGCTTGGCCCAATCACCAAAACTCTCCATCCCAATGGAAACAACCTTAGGGGAATTGACAATAGTTTCAAGGAAATTGGCATCCACCTCTAGTAAACTGGTAGCAAACATCTCAATGGAGGGGAGGACAACAATGGCCAAATCAGTCAACCAATTACATGCAACAACCTTCTTAGCCACATCAACCTACTATAATACATCCTCCTACTAATCTAAGCTCAAATGCATCTAAACCTACTCAGCTACCAGCACAACCAATACCTAACCCAAACAATAAAACATAGCAACAACTAGTATACTCTATCAATCCACATCAATTCCCTACATATGCTGTGAGTGTAAGTGACATCCATTTGTGTTCAAGAACTACCTTGAAAAATCCTTCCAAACCTATTATCACTGAGCTTCCCATGGAAGAGGAGGAGCCTTTGAATGTCCCTATTCAACCAAGTGCACCTAATCTTGAACCAATCCCAACGAAGGAAATTGATCCTAAACCATCATTTCCTCAAGGTTGGAAACTGTGAAACAAAAGGAAGAAAAGAAGGACACAAATTTTGACATCCTAGATCAATTGAAGGATATATGTGTCTAGATACCTCTATTTTAGGCCATAAAAGATGTTCCCATATATGGAAAGGAAATCAAGGAAGCATGCCTTAAGAAGCCTGACAGGAAGAAGAAAGACCCCACTACAATTCATGTGGTGGGACAACTTGTTGACATCATTCTTGGGAAAGTGATTGCTCCCATGTATAATGACCCAAAGATTCCTGTGGTAGGAGTTGTTATAGACGAGATGTAGATAAAGAATGATCTGATTGATTTGGGAGCAACAATAAATGTAATGACCAAGGATATCCTGGAACAACAAAATATTGTAAGCATGAGACCTACTCCTATTGTCATGCAACTTGCTGATAGTTATATTGTTAAGCCTGATGGTATAGTGTAAGATCTAGTTGTAACTCTAGACTCTTGGGAATACCCAACATATTTTATGATTCTTTCTCCTAAAGCCACACTAGGTGGGTACCCCATTATTCTTGGAAGACCATGGTTAGCAACAACAAATGCTTATATTGGATGTTGAATAGGATACATGACCATTTATGATGGAAAGAGCACCAAAAATATTGTTATCTACCCACCTGCTCAACCATCCCATGATAAGGATGATCTAGTATGGCCACATGTTGGTGAAGAAACCGAAGAAGTTAATTTTGTGGTGGAACTTATGATATTACACAGAAGTCCCTTCCTACAGCTTCAGGATGAAGATGAAGTATTGTGCCACAAAATTTAGAACCATTATGAGGTAGAGGAAGCATCATCCTCTCAAGTACCTGATTCTACTGCCACATTAAAAACACTCATGTTTGCTTTTCCTGCAACCACTCTTCCTGCAGCCGCTTGTCCTACAGAGACCTTTCCTGTAGTTGAATTTCCTATAGCAACATGTATGTTCCATGTATTACTGCCACATGAACTCAAGGAACCAAGCATTAGTGAAATAGATATGGTTGAGTTAACTACACAAGTGCAAGTGTCAGAAGAGAAATATTTGAATATCAACAGTAAATTGAGTGAAGAACATCAACTATCATTGACAAACTTGATAAGAGCCCACCAAAATGTATTTACATGGGACTATCATGATATGAAAGGCTTTAATCCTAAAATTTTCACTCATGGAATATACATAAGAGATGATTGTACAACAATTAGACAACCACAAAGAAGAATTAACCCTGCATTGAGAGAAATAGTAAAAGGAGAACTATAGAAATTGCTTGATGCCAGATTTATCTACCCCATTTCAGACAGCCAGTGGGTGTCCCCATTGGTGATTGTGCCCAAAAAAGGATGGAAGTGGTGAGTTTTTATTGATTATAGGGAACTTAACTCTACCACCAAAAAAGGCCATTTTCCCTTACCGTTCATAGATCAAGTCTTGGACTCACTTGCAAGAAAGTAGTATTTTTCTTTTCTTGATGGATTCAGTGGCTATAATCAAATCCAAATTGCACCAAAGGACCAGGAGAATACCACCTTTACCTATCCATTGGGAACCTATGCCTACTCAATACTTCCATTTGTCTTATGCGATGCATTTGCAACTTTTTAGAGATGAGTCATTGGCATATTTTCAGACATCTCCCATGATTGCATGAAAATTTATATGGATGATTTCACTACTTATGGTTCTAATTTCAATGAAACATTGGACAATATTAAGAGAGTACTATAGAGATGTGAATACCACAATGTATCTTTAAATAGTGAAAAATACTTCATGATGATGCAAGAAGGTGTAGTTCTTGGCCACTACATCTCTCATAAAGGAATTCAAGTAGATCCTACAAAGATTGAGGTAATTACCAATCTGCCTATTCTTGCAAAACAAAAATATGTTAGGAGTTTCTTAGGACATGTAGGTTATTATAGGAGGTTCATCAAATACTTCATTAAAATGGTAACCCCTTTGTATAGTCTCCTAAGTAAAGATGTTGAGTTCCAATGGACAGAAGACTGTGACAAGGCATTTTCTAACTTGAAAGCAACTTTAATTCATGCTCTTGTGCTCAAGGGACCTAATTGGGAGATTATTTTTCACATCCATATAGATGCATCAGACTATGCTATAGGAGCAGTGTTAGGAAAGAAAGAAGGAGCTATTGGAAATATTATTTAATTTGTCAACAAAAATTTGCAAGGAGCTGAATTCAACTATACAGTGATAGAAAAAGAAATGTTAGCAGTGATCTATGCTTTAAACAAATTCAAACATTACATAACAGGCTACCAAATCTTTGTGCACATCGATCATGCAGCCATCAGATATCTTATGAATAAGCTTCTGATTTTAGGAAGGCTAGCAAGATGGTTATTCTAATGTAGGAGTTTGATATAACCATTGTGGATAAACCAAGGAAGACCAATGTTGTTTCATATTCTCTTTCAAGGTTGACCACATCAAAAGACAATCAAGTCATAGATGATTATTTTTCTAATGAATACTTATTTTCCATTAGTGTATAAACACCCTAGTATGCTAACATAGCTAACTTTTTGGTCATAGGGAGTGTCCCTCCTCACTTCTCTCCCAAAGAGAGGAGAGTGCTCATTGAGAAATCAATTCCTTTCTCATGGATTGTTGGATGTTTTTTCTATACTAGACTTGGCTAGGTCATGAGGAGATGTGTGAGGGAAGATGAGACATTTGATATTTTGCACGCATGCCACAATGAACCTTGTGGAGGAAATTTTATAGCCAAAAGGACAAAAATGAAGATTTTGAACACAAGATAGTATACTAGAAAACACTCCACAAGGATGTAGGGAGATATACAAAGAAGTGTGACAGATACCAAAGGATGGAGTGACCAACAAAATCTGATGAGATGCCACTTTGTCCCTTGGTAGTAATCAGTTCATTTGATAAGTCGGGGTTGGATTCTATAGGACCTATTGATCCTCCATTGAAAGGTAAATCCTATATTTTAGTATGCACTGATTATGTAAAAAAATGGGCAGGAGTTAAGGCCATGAAGCATGCAAGAGATAATAAGGTTGCAAAATTTTTGTATGAAGAAATTTTCACATGGTATGGGGTTCCAAGAGAGATAGTGACTGATCAAGGGACTCAATTCACTTCAACCCTTGTTACAACATTGGTCAACAAGTACAAAATCAGGCATAGGAAGTCTACTCCTTATCACCCCCAGGCCAATGACGAAATTGAGGTGACTAATAGAGAAATTGAGACCATTTTGACCAAAATAGTGGCTATTCATAAAAATGACTAGGCAAGTAGGTTACCAAAAGTTGTTTGGGCTTAAAAAACCACCTAGAAAACAACTACATGATTCACTCCATTTGAGTTTTTGTATGGAAAGACAACCATGATGCCCATTGAATTTGAGCATAAGACTCTTAGAACTGCAGTAGAATTGGGCATGGATATTTTTGAAGCACAAAGAGATAGAATCATGTAGTTGAATACTTTGGATGAGATGAGGAAGGTATATTTACATCACATAGAGGTAGTGTAGAATCAACGAATAAAGTGGCATGATAAATTTATCAAGGATAAGATATTTCAGCCTGGAGATGAGGCACTACTCTATGACTCAAGATATCAGGATAATGCAAGAAAATTGGAGACAAGGTGGCTTGGACCTTATGAGGTGGCTGAAGTATTTTCCAATGGATTTGTTCAACTTACTACCATTGATCATGTCAGGTTTAAACTACTAGTGAATGGTCATCACTTGTGATTGTATCACAAGCCAACTTCTAAGGAGGAGTTCCTGTAGCAATTCACTCAGCATACAACACTCGAAATTCTTACAGCTGAATGAAGTGGACCTAGTGTCCCTTCTTCTGGCTTATTAAGGTACATAACTTGTCATAATAAAGATTCCCACTTTGTGGGGATCCACTTCTTCACCCATCCACCCATTCATTCCACCTTTCTCTCTCTTCCACCTCACCACCATCATTTCACTTCACTTCATTTCACTCCACCTCATTCCACTCTACCTTCATTAATTGCTCACTTGATTTCTTGAAAGTGACTGATACTTTCTCCATGATCTTTACAATCTATCTTCCACAAATTAAGGTATGACTCTACGTACGTGTGCATTAATTTTTATATCTTAATTGTCTTCTAGTGCATTTATTTAATTGTTGTGAATTAATATGGAAGTTTTCCATACCATGCAAATTATTTATGCCCTCTCAAATCATCATTCCACCTCACATGTGTGGACACATGTGAAAAATTGGATTAGGGTGGATGTGTCAATTCCATGTTCACATGTTTGTCCGTACTAGTTCAGGTCAGCAAAATTTAAGTGATTGAGCTAATTTGAATTATGAGGTGATGACTCATATGTGTGAAATGCAAATCCTACACCACCATTTTCGTTAATCATAGCCTGCATTTATTACTCCTTTATTATTTTAATTGTCCCTGTCATAATCCTAAGCCAGAAAAGTAAAATTCAAACAATGCCAACATTGGAAGTACAACAGAGTTGCAAGAAGGAAAAGTTTGGTTTCCAGACAAGAATTGTAGGAAGAAAATATTTGTAGAGTAACTATTTGATTGTAGACAATGGGAGGTGGGTTGATTTGAAACAAACCCATTGTTCATGATGTTTTATTATAGGATGCACCTTGCCTGGCCAAATTAAGAAATTGTGGATGGCTACATTATATCTTAAAGCTAGATGGTTTTGACGAAGGAGTTTCATTATAATTCACTCAGACATTGTCCAAAGGGAAAGCCACAGTAAAAGGGTTGGAAGACACAACTATGGAGGAAAGAATTTTAGAAGTTATAGGGTTTCCTACTGATGGTGAAAATTACCCTGCTACTATGGCCAAATTTACTGAGCCTAATGACCCTTCGTTGAGAATAGCCAAACAAGGAGTGAAGAAGACTTATTTTCTCGACCTATGGCGGCAAGAAATTGTCTATATTTTCAAGTATATCACTTGTGAAGGATGCCAATCGAATTTGCATTTTGTGCATTTTAAGCTTATGAACCACATGAGGCACGAAAGGAGAACGAATGTGCCCAATGTGTTGTACAACCTTCTTTCGATCATGGAAGTAGAAACCCAAAAAGGTAGGGGCAATTTTGTTTCCCATCATTGTATAATTAAATTATTAGTTGAAAAATTTCTACATGATGTGTCCAATATTTTTTAGGAAGAATTTTTGAGAATTGATCAAATTAGACCAAAGCATTTGAGACCTAGGGTTTTTCCTCAACCTCGTAGGGTTGGGAGGAGAAGGATAAATGTTGGGGCCACTTCTGGTGCCTCAACCTCTGATGCAAGCCCTGGTGGGAAGCCTCTTGTAGCCACGAAAGCTATCAAAATTAGTTCTTCTAAGGTAGAGCATTCTGATAATGAGGGTTCCTCTCCTGACTCTGACTCTGATGTTCCTCTTGGCACATTAATGAAGAATAGGGCACAAAAGAAGAAGGCATAACTAAAGGAATGAAAAGCTAAAAAGAAAATGGTAGAAAAGGAAGTGCCAAGCTCCAGGAAACAAAAAGTTGACACTGTTCCTCTTGTAGAAAAGGAAAAATGAAGAAACCCTCCCAAAAAATAAAAGTCAGTCGGGCCAGCCACTGGGGTATCTCCTAAGGGAAGCCCTAAACTTGAAAAATCACCATGGGAGGATACAAAAGCTCCAATGGAGAAGGATATATTTAAGGAAGCAACAAGCATGACATTGGCAGACCTTGTTGATATTACTAAACAAGTTGAAAACCATACGTGTGAGGAAAATGTAGACTTCCTGAAGCAAGATTTCCTACAGCATGATCAAGAACAAGAACAAGAACAAGAGGACCTATAGCTTGAGATGGAGCCCCTAAAGTCAAAATTGGCTGAGCAAGAAGAAACCCTACAGATGGTACTCTACCGAGAATAAGCACAAGTGCTAGGTAAAATAATAGTAGGAGTACACAGGCCCTCTAATTTTTCATTGAATATGGTAATTTTAAATTTGTTGAAATAAGTACAAAGAAGAGAAGAAGAATGGAAAGTAGAAAAATGTAGGTTGAAGAAGGAAATTGAACAGAAAGATGAGGAAATTGAAGATAAGAATGTAGAAATTTCTATTTTGAAAAATAAGGTGGATAAAATGACAACTTTAGTGCTACATATATTGGAATGCAGGCCTCGTCTGAGGGTTTATGCCCTATATTTAAAAGAGAAGCATCTTTATTTAAAGTTTGCAAAGATTGTTTCAGGTTTGAACCCCTCAATTGAAACCCCTACTGATTTTTTCAATGCTTTTTAGATTGCTCGCCCTGAGATGAAAAATCTGTTGTATGAATTTTATTTGCATAATTTTGTTGTAACCAAGAATCAAGATTGGAATCCATTGCTATATGTTGGGGATGTCCAATTATGGGCATTCATGTCCTGGACACAAAACGAAGTAAGCTGGGGAAAGAAATACATTACTTATAGGAAAGTTGAATCCAACATTCCCCTACCCATTAGGGTTGAGTGTAGACATCCAGGAGATAATTTTAATGATTGGCACAAAATTTCATACCGACCAAGCTATAGCTATAGGGTCTTGCCTGAGAGAGAGGCAGTTTATAAGGCATATGAAGAGATGGTAAAAACCACGGGAGAATCTATGATAGGATATTTGTCACAGAGATGAAACAACATAACTAACGATTTGAAGCAAGCTAAGCCCCATTCCACACACAACTATGTTGCAACACTAAAAAGGGCTGAAAGATATATGTAGATTGGAAGAACAAAAGGAAAATTCTGGCTTCCACTAATTTTCTAGCCACCTATTCTATTGTGGTCGGTGCCAAACTTTAGGTTTTATAGGTATGACATTAGTGATGAAAGGAAGAGATGGAGTAGGCTAGAAAAACAACAAGGGTTCTATTGGAATCCTAATTCAGATACATTAGAAACTAATGTAGGACAACATGTAGTTGCCAACTTTAGGGAATTTACCAAACAAAAGCATAACTCTTCCCTTGCTAGAGGACCAACAAGAAATTAGGTTGGGGGGAAATGATGAGTCTAGTTTATGGTCTAATTATTGATAGGGTTGTTGTCCATTTCCTATAGTAACATAAGACTTTGATGCTTGAGAACCGATCTTTCAAAATATTTTCTTGAAACCATAGACCTCAGACATGAATTTATTTTCATAAGCTTTCAAATGATATTGACATGCTATGTGGACTGTTTGTGTTAATTTTGCACGTGATTAATGAATTTTTATATAAGATGATTATGGATATGTAGTTGTTGTGCATGCTAACATTTTCATGCAAATAATTTGAATCCTACAATTCAGGAAGGTTTCGCTAGTTGGGTGTGTGCCATATCGGTCAACAAGGTGGTCATTTAATAGAGATAAGACTCTTAGTGGTTGGAGATTCCTCATGCATCGGATTGTAACTGCCTTGTAATGGTCTTAAATGTTGTTGACCATACACAAGCATTATTTTTGTGCCAGATTTGTGTTAAGGCAATCATGCTTGACAGAATTTGTGCATGCGTAGCCACCTCTGCTCCTTTCCACATTTTCCTAAAGTGGCATCCTCTGTGTTTGCTGGAGTTGACCGCCTTTCTAGGTGGTTGTTTAAATAAGGCTCTGAAATTCTTTTGAGCCCTCTCTCTAGTCGAATAGAAGATTGTTTAATTGATGTAATTGCACTCTTGAGTTTTTCATTAATACAAACCTGTTTCTCATTTGTACTTATGTTTTCCAATAAATGAAATGAATTTATAAGTTCATGCATCTGAGTTCACCTTAGTCTTAGGGAATACTTATCCAAGAGGGCCCACTTGGTGAGTATTTCATCCTTTATCTTAGTTAGTATTTTTTTATTCAGTAAATAGTTAAGAATCTGGCATTGACTGTCCTTACAGCCACTAGAATTCTATTATGTGATTGTTCCTACAACCAAAGAAGACATAGTAGTTTCCTATTTGTTGCTTAGATTTTCATTCATGTCATGCAGTTCATCTTGATCTAGTTATTGGTTGATGTTCAACATTTACATTATTTCATTCCAAGCAATTTAGTTTCAGCATTGTGTGTTTCTTAGTTGTAGGATAGATATGGCTACTTTGGATTCCTAGTGCACATACAATGCTGACCCATTTCAAGTTTACATCCCTGGGTTAACAATTAAAACACACCTTCATGATGATTGAGATATCTATTAAGGCTAGATGTCTGATCTTTGAATCACAACTGTAAAGGCTTAGTTGTTGAATCATTGTAGGAGGCCAACAAGGGATTAATCCATTTAGGTTGACCCCAGAATGTAGGTGGTGGTTGTGGTTGGTAGGGAGAAATCCATTGGATTTCATTTGGCCAAGGGTTCTAATTCCAATTAGTTCTAGGACCATACTGCCCTTGATTAGCATTATATTGATAATTTTGAGATCTCTCCCCAACATAATTAAGCTCTTCCTCTACCACAGGTGGTTTCTTCAAATGATTCTTAATTTCAAGTAAGAGCTTACAAGAATTTGTTGCATGATGTTTCTCATAGATTTCACAAATATCAACTTGATTAAATTGAAACTCTCTCAAAATATTTTTCCCTCTACATTTGGAACAATAAATGGCTAAAGGCTTAATAGTTCTTATCTCCTTGCATGTTGAGATGGAGTAAATTAGTTTTAAAATTAGCAATTTCATCCATTACTTGAGACACATCAATAGTGACATATTTGTTTCTTCGGGAGCCTCTAGTCCCTACTCTATTCCTAGAGTAGTAAGACTCTCTAGACTCATCATCAATTATTTTCAAAAAAATTGTCTTACTGATCTCATTATCCAACCCATTACCACACCTTTTATGCACAAACTAAAATCTAGCAGCATAATCTTCCAAACTTTCATCTTCCATTGGTCTCATTCAGAACAATTCCTCTTTCCTATCTCTTACTCGACATTAATCTTGGTATTTATCCAAAAAATATATTTCCTTTTCATTCCAAGTTGAGATTGTCCCTGGACCTAAATCCATGAACCAACATAAGGCTGAATCCTTTAAGGTATAAGGAAACATTTTCAACTTCTACTTATTAGCTGTATAATCATATGTCTGGCATAAAACCTTAAACTCAAAGAGAAATTGGTTAGGGTCCTCAAAAGTCTTTCCCCTAGAAGTAGGGAAAACTGAGGGTGAAATATTATTCATAGGGGGATCATCAAGTTCTTTGTTTAGATTAATTGGATAGGAAAAGGACCTATTTGGCATGGGATCATTTCCTAGTTGGTCACCCATTTCTTCTTCTTTAAAATGTTCTTGATTCTCTTCTTGATTTTCAATATGATATTGCAAAGCTTGTTCTTCTTGATCAAAATCAATATTTCATGGAAGAAACCTTCCTAGATGGTCTCTAGCTCATCTCATCCACAAACTAAATTGTCTTCCTTATCAACACTAAATCTTCATACTTAATAGCTAGATCTTTTAAGTTCCCCAAAAATGACACCAAAAATGATGGGCAAGGTCGTTGGTGTCACTACTTTCATCATTTAATATTTCAATTATCGAACCAGGTGTGTCTTGGAGTTGTATGAGATAAGGATGTTTTCATGAATTGGAGGGTTTTGTAATGGAAACAGTGACTCTTAATTTCGGTCTGTCTCCTCCAAGAGCCTTCAGAAGCTCTCAGGAGTGGAACTCAACAACTAATTTCTAAAGAATGAACCTATCTTATCTCTTAAATAATGGCTATTTAGATTTATTTAGATCTTAATAACTTATTTCAAACTCCATTTGGCTTAATTATAATTGATTCATAGAAAAAGTAAGCTATAACTAAATTCACTCTTAATCTAAAATTCAGAATTTAAATTTACTTGAAAAGAGAGTCTATTTTACACTTGCAAGGAAATGAATATTAATCTAGAAAACAACACTAATTTCCATGAATAAATTCTAAATAAGTTTCAGTTTAATCATTACATCAGCCATCATTATTACATCTATTACAACCACATGCATTTGAAAATAAGTATTAGGTCTAATTCTTGTAAACAACAATTAAATCTACAGTAAACAAATGAATGTTGATCTACAACAAAGCATCGTAACTATAGTAAAAAAAAAGAAACTAATCTAAGCGAATGCATTTACTAATCAACGATGAACAAAAATTAAGATTCTTAACTTTCCAATCGATACAAACTCAACATAAATTAATTGAATCAAAGAACACAACATAAGGTCACCTCCTTCAGTTCAACGGTTCACGCTCTTCCTCTGGTGGGACCTTCAACACCAAGATTCAAATAAACTCCTTATTTGCATTCCAATTGTCCCAAATAGGTGAGTAGAACAAAAGTGCATAGTACCAAAATTACAATATTAAGCAAAAGATTAACTAAATTTAGACTAAACCTAAGGATGGATATTTATAGAAATATCCCTTATTTGAATTAAAAATGATGGTGCTAACCTCCAAGATATGAAGCAAAAAACTAAACTAAATCATAACTGAAAGTATCAAAGAGAATTTTGCCTCATAATATCTAGAACAAGCAGTTTCCAAACCAACTAAAGAATTCAATTCAAAATCATGGTAAATCAATATCCAGCTGGAGCTTTCAAGAGTGCAATTGATTGCACATGTTAAACAGAGAGTTTAACAAATCTAGATCATACAGTAAGCATTTAATCATCTACACGAAATCCTCAAGAATGGGATGCTAATATGACAATAGATATTTCAAATTGCATAGTCATTCGATCATTAAAAATCACTAAAAGAAACACATTTAATGTAAAATATTAGTTCTAATATATCCTCCAATTAGTTAAATATAAGGTAAAACAAGAAAACATATAAGTATATAATCTACTACCAACATAGTTAATTAATAATATAATAAAGTCTTTGAGAACATAAAATGATCAATTAAAGTGTCATTTGGAGCACTCATCAACAAGGTGTGAGACGAGGATTGTCAAGGTGGGTCAATTATGCTTGATCCATGAATAATTGAAGCATATTCATGCCACTAAACCTCAATCTAAAACAAGATCATTCAAATGAAGGTTAAACTAAATATTTATTGAAACAAAGCATTCTAAACTATGAAAGCATTAAAATGTCTACTCTAATCCATCTGAAACTTATCCTGTTTTGGAATTGGTGTCGTGTTGATGTGGAACAACAAACCTTTCCTAATATCATGATTAGTGAGCCTCTTTCAATCAATTCTATGGAAGAGAATTGATGAAACCATTGTGATAAAGGGATGAAATCCCGATTTATGCTAAAATGAACATGATGCCAGCTATATTAACATGATTTTATGCTAAAAATGATCTAAGTATGCAATTGCTAAGCTAATCTAAGCTAATTCTAAGCTAAAATATTCAAACCCTAATTTATAAACAAGCTAATATGGATGCATGGAAGCTATTAATGGAAGATTAAAGCTATTATGCTACGAAAAATGAACTAAAATATACTAAAATTATGCAAAGTATGAGTGTGAGTGCAAGTTAATTCAACAACATAAGTTTGCAATTGAAAGATGGATCCATTTGTCTCCAAATAGGGTTCTATTTATAGAAGAGCAAATGAGAAATGGAGGATTGACATTGAAAATATTAATCAATGGTCAAGGATGGAGGAAATAGGAGGCATGGATCATGGATTCTCATCAACAGATGAGAATGCAACATGAGAATTAATCAAGCGCTCACATTTGTTTCAAAAAAACACACTTTTGACCTGCACACATAGGTCACAAGGTGACTTGTTCAAGAGGTTACAAGATAACTTGCATTTGAAGCCAAGTGAGATGATTGGAGGAGAGAGAATATTCTTTGTAATATTCTCATGGTTGAGGATAAAGATATGTTTCAAATTAAAAGAAAGTTTTAATTGTGCAAAAAAGGAGATAAGGAATATTCCATGGGAATATTCCCTTTTAGAGGAAAATTAGTTTAATTGTTAATTAAACAAGATGTAATCACACAATTAGGGGTTTTTAGAGGAATAAAGTGATTTTCATTAAATTAAATGATTTAATGAATGGGGAAATGTGAGATGACATTTAATTAAATAACTTAGGGTTATTTAATTAAATAATATGACTTAGGGAATTATATTAAATGATTTTAGTTTATTTTATTTAATAAGATGAAATGTTAGCATGAAAGGGAGTGAATTAACCCAATTTGATGCATTGGGTTAATAGATGCAAATGACACAATTAATTAAATAGCTAGGCTAATTTAATCAATTAAGCGAAAAGAGGATGGGTTTCAAGAGGAGACAATGTTAGTTAGCCAATATGATCCATCAAGACATTTTTAAGTGTCTACATTTTTCCCCTCTTTGAAGCAATGTACTTGTTGCATTGGTTCAAAGACCGATGCTGATTTTGGTGTTGATGACAATGTAGAAATGGATATTGATGATTTGTTTGAGATGTTGGTAGCCAAGCTAAATTTGATTGATTTGATTGATTGATTGATAAC
Source organism: Sequoiadendron giganteum (assembly GCA_007115665.2). NCBI lineage: Eukaryota > Viridiplantae > Streptophyta > Pinopsida > Cupressales > Cupressaceae > Sequoiadendron > Sequoiadendron giganteum. The sequence continues at coordinate 595,151,398 of CM021107.1, read as the reverse complement.
ATTGTTGAGGTTTAAAAACAATCCAAGGATTGTGTTGAATAATATGAGGATTGATAGGGAATGATATATTCCAATGATGGTTGATTTGATATATTTGATCAAGATTTTCTAGAAAGGATATGATTTGATATCGATATGATTGAAAGATGGTTGGTTGTCCCTTTGAGAGATCAATCAGAGAATAAAGTGTTCTGATTGAGCTCACGATAGGTGAAAATTATACTTATGCTTGAGATTTTAGGTTGCTTTTGAATCAAAGAGCTGCAACTTTTTAGATTGTTGAGCTGAAGATGATATAGATGCCCCATTGTGCCCTAGTGGAAGAGCGATTGCTAGTAAAGAGGATAAAAAATAGTTCCTAGAAATATTAGATGTTGATGTAGATATATTTCATGATGTATAGACAATCATCAGCTATGGGTAGCCTCATGTATATGTCGATGTAGATCACATAGATTTGATGGTTGGATATAAATGTTAGTAAAGATAAAAGAACAAGAAGAATAAGATGAATGAATTGCCAATTGATTTTGAGATTGATTCAAAAATTCCAACAAGTCTATGATCCACCAAGACTTTATTAGAGATGGTGATGATAAATGTGTGATGATGATGAATGCAGGATGATGAGTTTCTCACATATCGAGATTGGGATTTTCTAGTGTTCGTTATTGTTTGATATAACACAGACATGATGCATCAAAAAAATAGGATAATTCTTGTTCATGCCTTGGCATATAGAGACCTCATTGGAATGTAAGTTAGAAGCTTAAAATATATTGGAACAAAGCATACACAATAGTCAACAACATACCCTAAACGACCTTCCTACACACAACCAAGCAAGTATGCACCAAAATTATTTTACAAGAGTATCCACAAGCACAAAAAACAAAAGATCATGATCGATGCCCCATTCCTTTCTCTCTAAATCATATTGATAGACATCATTGGGAGGTGCTTGGAATGGGTCACTAAGATAAATTACAAGAAAAGATCAAAGACAAACAATTAGTGTTATCTATATCTCTTTATTGATTAAATTTATCTACGGTGATTTCTGATACTGATGCCCATTGTAGGAAGGATGCATCCTAAGACATGTAGATCAGATGGTTGTTTGATGTTAGGATGATGATACTATGATGATTCATTGATACAAACTTCACTGACACATTTACCTATGATCTATACTTTAGATTTTGACACTTAGGTTCTCACTTTATGACTTGCTATATGTGCTTTCTATTTGCCTTGCCAAAGGGTGAAGATGATGAATGATTTATTATGGGTGGAGGTTTATTGCGAGTGAAATTGAGAGGGGATGGATGGTTTTTGGGTTTTCTAGAATGTTTCAATGTTTTTAGTATTTTGAAGATGTTCTAAGGTTGTTTTTGGTCTTTTTGAAAGTTTAGGCGAATGTTTCAGGATTTTCGCATTATTTGAGGCTTTTTAGGTCTTTTCAATGTTTTCTAATATTTTTGGATTTTCAATTTTCAAATGTTTTTGGGATTTTTTGATATTTTGATGTTTTAGTATTTTTTGAATTATTTGGATATTTTGGGATTTTTGAGAGTTTTGACCAAGAACCTAACCTAAAAGACCTATCCTAGGGGCCTTGGGGACTGATAAAAAATTAGCCTTGCCTATGTTATACACACAGAGACCACGTAGTTCTACAGACTCGATGCATTTACAGGATGAAGATATGAACAGTGATGAAAAAGTTAGTTTATTATGATGAACTCCTAAAGGACTGACCTAGGCTGTCTCGGGGGCACACCAATGATGGCCTTTCCTATGTTCAAGTAAAGAGACCCATAGTTTGACAAGGGAATTTTTTTGGATTTTCAATTTTTTACCATTTTAGGGATTTTGATGTTTTCCGAATATTTTGGATTTTCTACACAATTTTGATTATGTGGATATGGATATGTGTGATGATATCACTGATCTATTTGGGATTTTCTTAAAAACCAAGCTTAGGATTGATTGATCTGATTGATGGATTGATGATGATAATATTGTTGAGGATACACATCAATGCAAGGATAGTGTTAAGTAACATGATGATTGGGAAGGATATCCTGAGATGATGATGGATTGATTGGATAATATTGATCAAGATTTTGAAGCTTGGTTTGGAACAAAGTTTATTGGAATGATTTGATATGACATTGAAATGAAAGGTAGATTCAACTAATATTTATTTTTTTGATTGATGTTTGATAAAAGATAAAACTTGATAAGGAACATTTTCTCATCAAAATGTGCCATGGGTTAGTGATTTTTTTTTTTTTATGAGATTTTATGAATGTTTTTGGGATTTTCGATGAGATTTTGAGGTAAACAATACCTAGATCATGATGTCGATGTCACGTTGTGAGATATAAGACATGGATCAAGAGTTATTTGAAAACAAGAGTGCAATAACATGCCCCCTATTTCTAGCAATGTTTTATAGATTAATGGACAAACCAAGATAGGTAATGTATATGTGAAGAGTTCAAGAGAGATTTATCATGTTGGATATGGGCTATGGGAATTCATGATATAAAATGGTAAGGAGTCTATCAAGAGTTTTTCATGAGGAGAGTTGAAGTATACGTCGAATCTTTGTCAAGATCATGATGAAATGGGATATCTCAATGAATTTGTATTGGAGGGATGGAGGTAATATTGGATTTATCATGACAAGGATGAGATGCTTCTATCTGAGAAGGATCATACAAATGCTCTATTCTACTCGTGATGCCTATTTGCTAGGTTTTCATCATGGTACTTGCCCAAAGTAACACCATAGTGGTTTTCAATGGAGGGCGATTTTTATTTTTACTATTTTCTTGATTTTTTGATTATTTTTTTTATCATTTTTTGATTTTTTGGAAGTTTTACCCTCATGTTGAACCACTTGGTAGAACTGACATAGAGGTCATTGTCATAACATTCCAATGATATCCTATGTGAAGAATCTGCTTTGCTAAGATATGAGAACTTGAATGCAATTTTGAAGAACTTTGACCTACCTTGTGGATATCGGAATCAACCTTGTCTATGTGTACACATCGTGATATGGTAAATTTATAATCCTTATGATGAAGAGTAGCTTCCAACACATGATCAATGTGAGAATTGAATTTTGTGAATGGAGTGTATGGTGACATGTATGAAGGAATATGAAATAGATTGGTTGATAGTTTGGAACCTTTGACTCTCAAAACTTGGGAAGATGAGAAATGATGGGTGGGAATGGAGGTTTTTGATGGAATTAGGACCAACCACTAGATATACTTTGTTCCTTACTTGAGAAGCTTTCTTTTGTATTTGAAGACTCTTTTGATGGATACATTTCCCCTTTTGATTTTTCCCCATAGTTTCTTTGACTAGTGGAGTTTTGGAGGATGATTTTCTTTATTTTTATTTGGTATCCATTTATATTTGTCATGTCCTTTTTTATTTACTGATTTATTTTTTTTGATAATATTTTCCTTGCTTTGATAGGAATTATTATTTTTATGTTGGTCCTAATTTTTGTTTGAGATGATGGGTGAATGCTAACTCATGATACAACTAGTTGTAGCATTGACAATATTTTCATCATAAGGATCCTTCGTGCCCCATATGTTGATGTTTGTTGTATACAATATTTTCTCTGACATTGTGAAGGTATTATCAATACCTAATCCTTTGCACTGATAATGTATCCTTTGATCCATAGCCACTGAATATGAATTATCATGAACACATGATATTGCTATGGGTTCCTACTATTTAGGAATATGAACTATTTGCTCTGACTCTATGACATCATTTTCATTTGATACTACCTCAAAATATGTTGGTGTTGATTCAAAAGATGTTGATGATGCACAATCCTATTCAAGAATATGAACTATTTTCTCTGATTATATGACATTGTTATCTATTGATACTAATTCAAAAGATGTTGGTGCTGATTCAAAAGATGTTGGTGTTGATTCAAAAGATGTCAATGATTTACAATCACTATAAGAATCAAGAATCTTGACCATTTTTTAATCTTGTGTAGGAATATCAAGAGTGGGGGACTCTTGTTTTGGATGAAGAACATCTATATGTCCATCAGAAAGAAACATCTTAGGGGTTATATCGAGGACATCTTTGGAGTTTAAAATGGTTTGGAAGATTTCACTTAGCTCTTGATGGAACTCTATGGATAGGGTTTCTTGATCTTGACTCAATTTGGAGTAAATTTCGTTATCCTCAAGGGCCTCCTCTTGATATGATCCTTGGGTGGATGATATATCATCGATACAATACTCTTCACAGAATTTTGTGGGTATGGGTGCAATAAGGGATATTTTTGGCTTGTTTGGAGCTTCTTCAACATGCCTAATCATTGATTCATATGTGGGAGAGATATCACAATCTGATATCCACTTCATGTCATTACAGTATAAAATAGTGCTAAACATTGTTGATCGGTTTGGAATTTGTTTTAAAATAGTATCTTGATATGTGTCTGATTCCTCATGTTGTGATGAATAGATATGGCTGACCATGGTATCATGAGTATTGTTTATGTTTTTTGAGGTTGATTCCTTTCCCGAATCTTTTGCTCTGGTATGGTCAGGAATAGGGTTTGTGTAAATTTTCAAGTTTTCATTCTCAAATTTTTGATCGACATGAATGTCTCCTTGTTCCATAGGATCTTCTATTAGATGTTTGAATCTAAACAATTTTGTGTGTTATGACCTTTGTATCGATGAAATTCACAAAAAATGATATTCTTTATAGTTTTGAGGTTTGACTTGTGGCTCTTGATAGTTTGAGAAATCTGGGAGTGTGATAAGATTATACTATATCAACCTCTTCAACACATCCTCCATAGGTTACCCTAAGGAAGTGAATTTTCATTTCGGAGCATTGTTTGTTATTTTTTGTCCACATTGAGTGTTTGTAGCATTGATCGTTGGTTGATTGTTTGATAGTGATGTGTATGGCTATTGTGTGTTCATGGGTTGGGTGTTTGTTTTCCTAGGAGCAGTTAAGACCACCCTTGCATCAACAACACCATCACTAGTAAAAAAATTGTTTTTGGCCCAATAGTGGGGCTTGTTGTTAAAACTAGTGGATGGGCGATTGTCTTGATATGCTTGTGTGTTTCCCTATGAGATTAGAGTTCTCTCAATGTTAAGGGCTCTAGGGACAAGCTCTTCATAAGAAGTAATACACTACTTATTCAAGTGGAAGGATAGATTTGGATCTAGATTTGCTATGATGATTCCCACTTGCTGCTCATCGAAAATGGTCCACTTAATTTTACTAGCTCTTTGTCTCCACCATTGCAAGAATTGGCAAAATATTCTCCCTTTTCTTATTTGAGAGTATATAACTCTTCTAAACTTACGTCCATGTCAAGATTGAAGGGGAAGTGATCTATGAATTTTTCAACGATTTCTTGGAAAGTTTTGATGCCTGGAGGCAATTGAGAAAACTAATCCATGGTAGGACCTGTTAAACTTCATGGAAAGAGGCGCATTAAGTAGGAATCATTATAGGCCACCTCTATGCACATGATTTTAAAATATTTGACATGGTCCATAGGACTTCCTCTCCCTTTGTATTTATCAAATTTGGGGATTTCAAATCCGGGAGGGAATGGTACCTATTAGCAATGAGATTTACACCCAGTTGAACATGAAGGTTCAGTAATCTATTACAACATGCAATTGTTCTCGAGTTGTGGGTAACTCATTTTGAGAATGACTCTCTAGAGAAGGTCGACTTCCTCATTGATGAATCACCTAGTCTAATAGCTTTGCAAAGGAAAGGGTTAGAGAAACTAGCTGTAATTCAAATCTTATAACCTATGATGATTAACCAACATTAGAGAGATTTTGATAATTAATTCATTCACAACACCTTTTAAACTTAATTCTCAAAACCTCGTACTGCATCTAACTCAATAGTGATTTGTGCAAAGGCCTAAAACAAACACAAGGCACAACTTGACTCAAATACAACTCCTACAAAACACCCTATAACAATGGGACATAAGAAGGATTCACAAATCAAATCACAAAACACATCCAATCATCATTGTAAATTATGGAACAGGAAGTAAGGAAGGAGAATTCTGCTATTTTATTTACCTAAAGGAGTGATAACTTTCAAAATCTAAGTACAAATGTACTTTACAAGCTCTCTAAAAATTTATCAGAGCAAGAAACTGATATCTGAACCGTTGATTATAATTTCTCCAACTTATAGAGATTGTGTGATCTCAACAATACCAAGATAGAAAAAAAATGACCCACTCCTTCTCTAGAAAAGCAACCCATCCTGCAATTTCCAAGCTCAGGAAAAATGCTCCAAAAGATGACACCAAGAAGCTCCAAAAATCTCCAAAAAGATAGAAATTTACCACCTCCAAGGGACCCATCCAAAAAATCCACTAAATTAGGAACATCTTGGTTGTCAACTAAAAATGGAAACTTCATTTTTCTCTCCCTTCTCCAACTCGCCCAGAAAAAAATAAAATCAAGATATTGGCCACCTTTTTCCTTTCTTTCAATAAACTGCTAAAAATAGCAGAAGATAAAAACAATTTATAAAAACATTTCTTTTGTCTCTGCTTTATAGTATTTGCAGTTTTAAATTACAAATATAGGCCATCTTTTGATTTTTCCCAATCCAAGATTTCTAGGAAATATTTACAAAAAATGGTTATATCGATGCCTATTACAAATATTTTTTCCTTAAAAAATCATAAAAATATATTGATGAATATCCATTATTGATTTCAACAAAATCAATAAAAATTATAATATTCTCTAAGGCCAAAGATCTATATTTTTCCTAAGGAATAGACATTTAATTAAATAAAATACCTTAAGGTATTATAAACTATGAAGCAAAAATTAATGCCTAACCTAAAAGACTTTGGCAAATGATATTCAAAATGAACCCCTAAAAGGGTCGACCTAGGTAATATGTTTTTCCCACCATGACAATGGACCTAGGAAATAATATTTTGAAAAACATTGAAATAATCCCTAAGGTAGATTCGGGTCAGGGAAGAAAACACTAAGAAGAAAACATGGGAACGCTATGATTTCACATTCTCATTTCTTCCTTGGCCGACTGGGAAATGGACTCTGCAAGCCGTCACCATGGGAATAAGGGTTTGGAGCTTTTGTGACCACCATTCAAGCTCGAGCTTGTCATCTCTAGTCAATTTTTCACTAGACACACTGGTAAACACTTGTATATGTATTTTGTTGTCAAAGTTTATTCGTTTGATGAAGAAACATGATCCTTTAGCCCTAGGCTTGCACTATATTTGATTGCTTTGTGTGTCGACATGCTACTCACCCTCTAATATAGCCACCATGAGGGACCAAGGATCTGTATTTGGTAGCTTCGGTCATGGCTTGTGAGTGGAATCCATAGATTATTGAAGGTGGGCTCTATCTCCTAGTATAAAATGCATTTCCCTCTTAAATAAAAGCTACTCGAGCTTTCTCTTTACAAAAAAAATGAAGATTGTGAATTTTTGGGTCGGCCATTATCGTAGCCATGACCATACTTATACATTTTTCTCTTCTCTGTATGAATACTTGCTTGGGCTTGATCCATGATTATAAATGTAAAAAATAAAATTAAAATGAAAGCATTTTTAGATACAAGATTTTTGTTTGTGGGTTTCCAAGAACTTCATGGTTGCAGCTTGTAACCATTATTTCCACCATTTTGAAGATCTCAAAGCTTGAAACTCTATATTTTAATGGTATTTTTCATTTTAATCATGAAACCCCAAATGGGTTTGCTCGAAACAGAAAAAACCTTCTTCTTAGGCCGTGGCTATGAAAGTATGCATTTGGGTTTCGATGTATTTTGATTTTTCATGTTTCTTCTGAAAAGCATGAGTAACATATAAATTTCATTTCCTGGGTTCACAAACCCATCATGGCCAAAATACTCCTTTACTTGCAGAGCTCCAAAAGATGGCATGTGATTGAACCATGGTATTTTCCTCTATTTATGTATTTAGATCTTAACACCTTAAATGGGTATCATCATTTGCTATAGGAAAGCGTTGCATTTTCATTTTTCTTTACATGGAAATAATAGCTTGATTCGAGTTCAAACAATGAAGGAAAACACATAAACATGGAAAATTTGTAACTTTAAATGGAAACCCTACTGTAACTTTCTCTTTCATGAAGTAAAAATGCACTTTCAGGCTACGACCATGAAACCTAGAACTGATCATTTCCAGAACAGGTTAATGTAACTCGAAATTTCTTTTCACTATGTTTCTTGTAGCTAACCAAATAGCCATTTTCAATTCTGTTCTTGGCACTCTTCATGAATTTTTATTGTCTAAACAACAAGCATTGAAATTAACCTTTTTTTATGCATAAGAGATTCTGAGAAACAATATCATGATAAAATTGTTCTAAAATTTCTCAAATTGCTTCTTTTGTAATTAATGAAACTGCCAACAAGGCATATGTATGCGTGTTCACTATCACATTCATGACAGTACACTTTGAGCAATTGATCACCTGTGATTTTCAATTCATGGCACATTGACTTGATGGTCCTGTATGGTCACTTGTTTGAGATATTTTGATATTTAAATGCACTCCTTCAAATGTACATCTCTTTGAGCAACACTTAATTGTTTTTCCTTTTTTGAAACTCCGCTATGAAATTTTGAGGAATGGTATGCTAGGCTCAACCCTTGTGGGAGCTCGTTTTACACCACATGCTTTATGATATTCAAAACAAAACATAAGCATGGATTTTCCTATACCTACACATGAGAAAAAGAATGTTAGATTAAAAACATAATCATAGTGTTTCTCATAATGTTTTCTCCTTTGGATCCACTTGCATTCATCTTTTCTTCAGTTGATTTCAATGGATCAAAAGTAGTATTCTACATTATTTTTCGTAGATCATGTAGAGAGGTGTATAGTCTGTGCTCTAACAAACTTTTCATCATTTGCAGGTTCACTTGGAGAATGGAGGCAAGGAAGGGTGCACCACTCCAAAGACAACTCGAAACCACCAACAAGTAATGATGACTATGCTTCTTTTTACATGTTCTTTCTTCCTCCTATCTTCTGTAGTATAGTGTACTCTCTTTTGATTCACGGTTTCAGCTATTCCGATGGCTTGTGTGGGATTATTGATTATTATTTTATCAAATGAATACAGTACAACATTTGTGAAGTACTTGTTCAATTATTTATTTTATTTTCTTAACAATGTATGAAACATTGTGAATGAGTATCAAAATTAAAGAATTTATTTTTTACATTTCAAAGAAATACTTAATGCTATAGATGATAATCAAAAAACTGAAACACATTGTATTTAAACAAATTAAACATTTAAAAGAATGCAATGGTAAAAGAGTTTGCATAAATAAAATGAAAACTCTTCACCTTAATATAAACCTTAATCAATCAGCTCTGTCAATTTGAGTTGTGGTAAAAAAATGATAACACTCTTGGCAACCTCTGCTAGATGCTTGCTTGTTGAGCATTAGGCTAGTTGCCTTATGTAGATCCATTGGGCATGGAGTCAATTCTACCCCCCCATAACTCAAAAATTCTAAAAACTGAAACAACACTCCAAATAGTAGCAGAGAACAAAACAAAACAACCAAAAACAACAAAACGAGGCCCTAATGGCCAAAAAACCACGTGCACCAACACTTATGAAAAATGAAATAACTGAAAGAAAAGTGCTCCAAGAACTTATTAATAACTACTCTACTATAGTACAAGGTAGAACTTCAAACCTCAAAAACAATGTTTTAAATGGATCCCATTGAAAGGGATCAGAAGTACTTCTCCACTTAACTTAGACAGTTGGAATGAATTATGTTCTTTGCATTCTATAATCACATGTGACCCATCCCACATGGCATAAAATTTTGAATGCCTCCTGGGCTTGCTCTTGTATTCATCCCATTTGAGCACAAAGTGTCCAACAATGAATTCTCTACATTTTTCTCCACATAATTATTTTATCATATCATCACTCAACCCCGCATTTGTCTGAACATTAGCCCCTTGGAACAAAATCTTATCAAAATACTTTTCATAAAAAAAATTCTCACCATTCGGTATTGTTTCTATAGTGAACATTTCCCTTTAGATTTCGCTCTCAAAATTGGGGAGCTCATCCATCCAATCATCCAGGATTGGTGATTCAATGTTAAAATCCTCATATCTTCGAAGGCATTAGCAAGTAAACTAAAATCCTCTAGAATCAGGTTCTCTTTATCTACCTCCGACATGTAAAATAAACAAAGACTATGTCTTTCTTTGAGGTAGCCCTCAAGGATTACCTTAGGCTCTTCAGAAAGCTTGTATTTGATAGTTTCTTGGACTTGGTCCACTCTCGATTTCATAGCTTGCTCTAAGGTTTGATCCAGGGCTTGATCCTCAAAGAGTAGTTCCATCCATTCCTAAATAGACTTCTCCTCCTCTTTGAAATTCATTTTTGAAATTGATACTTGATCATCAAAGGATAGATCCTTCCACTCTTTAACCACTTCATCATTTGTCATTAGCCTCATAACATTGTCTACTAGTTGGCCTTTGTCCTTAACTAGATTTGGTACTCCAACATCTGGTTCATGGCTCACATACATGCTTAACCCCACTTCATTAGTATTCTTGAATGGATCAAGCTCGTGATCTTCAACATCACACTCATTCAGGTTAACATCTTTCCTAGGTGTGTGATCTAAGGTCATAGTTGGATCTTCTTGCCAACTAGTGAAACATAGGTTGGAATTTATAGGATTCAAGACATATGGTTCAATGTGATCCTTGGCTAAAGGTTCATACCTGATGGTCACTTTGGTACCATAGCAGGTTTTGAAAAATAGGCAGGACCAATCAGTAGACAAAAAACCCCACAGTTTGGCAGTAAATTCCCTGGGTAGGAAAAGTGCAAAGTGGGGAGGTAATGTAATTACATGGATATCTTGATGCACAACAATATTAGGGAAAGCATGCAAGGTGAGGGCCAGATTCTTGATAATTCTCATTGTTTGAACAATAGAACTATCCAATTGCACTACCCCTTTTGTCATAGGTTCATAAGCTAGTCCTAAACTATCTGTTATACTTTTAGGCATCACTGAGCTACTGGCTCTTGAGTCTCTCATGTAGTTATGGATGATTGTATCTCCTAAAATGAGGCTTAGATAAAATGGTGGGGTTTTTACCTATTGACCTTGTTGTTCACCCTTAACTTTTGAGTTGTTAGCAAGTACAACTCTATCATTTTTTGCATTAACAATAGCTGGAGATGACAACTTAGATAAAAAAAGTTGTAATAAATCCTTCTGGCTTGGAATATGTAGTGCATCCATGATAGATAAGCTAACAGTAGCCTTCTTTAAGTTCTCAACTACATTGAAAGAGATAGGATTTAACTTATGCTATCCTGAAGTTGCAACTGTATCACTTACTTTTTGTTGTTCTCTCTGTAGAATATTCAAACTCCTTGGTTGAACTTGTTGTGATGGGTTTGTAGACTATTTTTATCTCTATAGAATATGCAAAGTCCTGATTACTAGAATAGTTTATGATGAACTGACATGAGCTTGGTCTCTTGCATCTTGTTGTTGTGAAGTAACATCTTTCTTTTCTACTTCCATCGCTCTTCTCTTCGCTCTTGTGTTTGTTGTCATGGATGTACTTTGCTGGTTTTGTCCTTGAGGATAATTGATTCCACAATACTTAGTACTCTGCCAATTAATCAAAGCAACCTCCGAGTTATTTTTCTACTCTACACTTTCTCTTTGCAAACCTTCAGGGCTAGCATAATGGTTTTGCACCATTAGAGCTTGATTCTCCATTCCCCTGATGCACGCAACCTGGTTGTGTGGTTGGCTGTGTAGGTAGCACTAATCATGCTCTTGAGCTAGATTTTTATGTGGCATGAGCTCTCTTGAAGGGCCGAATGCATTAGGGTCATAAGGCCAGAAAGGTTTGGGGTTAAAGCCCCTCTTCTATCCTTGGAAGTAATTTTGGAATGGTAGCCTAGTCTATTGGTTCTGTTGGTAAGATGCCTGATAAGGCATGTGTTCCTAACCGACTTTCTTCTTCAGGCTTACGAACTCATTACGAAAGGTCTTACCAAAATTTTGCAACATGCTTTTAATCTCTTGGATCTCTTTAGTCTGATTAGGAATGAAATTTTCCTGGGCAACAGCCTAATACCCTATCACTAGGACTGCTGGAACAACAACAATAGGAGGAAAATTTATTGGAATGGGTGACTGAAGTTTAGGGAAAATTGGCGCGGGTGGCCTAAGGGCTATCTTTCTAGCTTGGATAAGATAATACTCGGCTCTTATTGCAATGTCGTAAGCATTAGGAAAAGTGAAACCCCCCATGGACTGTATCATGACTGATATTTCAGCATTTAAGGGTTTTCAAAAAAAAAAAGTCATTTTTAGGTGTGGGTTTGATAATCAAAGGTATTATATCCTACGTTCTTTGAAACCTAAAATTAAAATTAGCCATATGCTCATGGGGAGGATGCTTGATTGTGCTCAACTGTTGAAGAAGTGACAGGTGGTCTGACTTGTCCATGAACTACCGATGCAAACCGTCCCCAAGCTGGTCCCAGGTTGCAAAGTGTTGGTTGGGAGTCCTCTAAACCATTGAAGGGATTTCATCTCTAGTGAAGTAGCCAACAACCTCAAGGCCACATTTTCTTCTTTTATGTTGTGTACTGAGCATAGGGTGGATACATTTTGAATATGCTCAATGGGAGTTGTCTGGTCTTCATTGGTGAATTAGGGCAGTCCTTTTAGAGCAGCAACTAGAATGTCATTCTCTCTTTCTAACATCAGTGGGCTGCCACCATTGAATGGTACAAAGGAAAATTGCATCGCCATGGGAAGTACTTGAGAAACTGGAGTTGGATTCCTTTTCACAAAAGTAACAAGACTAATCTTTGGAGGTGTGGATTTTTCCCTCCTTATTGGATCAACGGTTCCCTTGGGTGTTCTTCTTCTCCTTGGAAGGGATTTCCAAGGAGAATGTCATTATGTCTTGCTAACATCAGTGGGCTACCACCATTGAATGGTACAAAGGCAAATTGCCTCACCATGGGCGGTACTTGAGAAACTGGAGTTGGATTCCTTTTCACAAAAGTAACGAGACTAATCTCTGGAGGTGTGGATTTTTCCCTCCTTACTGGATCAATTGTTCCCTTGGGTGTTCTTCTTTTGACTTTTCCATGAACTGCCGATGCAAACCATCCCCAAGCTGGTCCCAGGTTGTGAAGTGTTGGCTGGGAGTCCTCTAAACCATTGAAGGGATTTCCTCTTCAGTGAAGCAGCCAACAACCTCAAGGCCACATTTTCTTCTTTTATGTTGTGTATCGAGCATAGGGTGGATACATCCCAAATATGCTTGATGGGAGTTGTTTGGTCTTCATCGGTGAAGTGGGGCAGTCCTTTTAGAGCAATAACTAGAATGTCATTCTCTCTTGCTAACATCAATGGGCTGCCACCATTGAATGGTAGAAAGGCAAATTTCCTGGCCATGGGCGGTAGTTGGGTAACTGGAGTTGGATTCCTTTTCACAAAAGTACTGAGACTAATCTTTGGAGGTGTGGATTTTGTCCTCCTTACTGGATCAGCGGTTCCCTTGGGTGTTCTTCTTCTCCTTGGCAGGGAGAGCTACAAATAATTGAATGGGACTAGGTTGGATCTAGTCTGGATCCTTCTCATAAGCTACCTGCACTGAAATATATGAGTTAACTAGAAAATAGGGGTCGCCAAGTATATTTATAATCAAAACCTCAAAAGGTAGAAAAACCTCTGCTGCATATACCAGACAACAGCCTATAAAAATCTGAAACGATCCTAAAAACTAGACTCTAGGGTCCAACCGGGCGTGCCAAAAACTATTAGCAATGAGATTTGCACCCAGTTGAACATGAAGGTTCAAAAATCTATTGCAACATGGAATCGCTCTCGAGCTGTGGGTAACTCATTTTGAGAATGAATCTTCGAAGAAGGTTGGCTTCCTCATTGATGAATCACCTACTCTAATAGCTTTGCAAAGGAAAGGGTTATAGAAAGGAACTGTAATTAAAATCCTATAACCTATAATGATTAACGAACATTAGAGATATTTTGATAATTAATTCACTCACAACACCTTTTAAACTTAATTCTCACAACCTCGTATTGCATCTAACTCAATAGTGATTTGTACAAAGGCTTGAAACAAACACAAGGCACAACTCGACTCACACATAGCTCCTACAAAACACCCTATAACAATGGGACATAAGAAGGATTCACAAATCGAATCACAAAACACATCCAATCATCATTGTAAAGTATGGAATAATAAGTAAGGAAGGAGAATTTTTCTATTTTATTTAGCTGAAGGAGTGATCAATTTCAAAATCTAAGTACAAATGGAGTTTACAAGCTCTCTAAAAATGTATCAAAGAAAGAAATTGATAACTGAACCCTTGATAGATTAGAATTTCTCCAACTTATAGAGATTATGTGATCTCAACAATACCAAGATAGACAAAATAGGCCCACTGCTTCTCTAGAAAAGCAACCCATCATGCAATTTCTATGCTCAGGAAAAAAACTCTAAAAGATGACACCAAGAAACTCCAAAAATATCCAAAAAGACAAAAATTTACCACCTCCAAAGGACCCATCTAGAAAAGCCACTAAATTAGGAACATCTTGGTTGTCAACTGAAAATGGAAACTTCGTTTTGCTCTCCCTTCTCCAACTCGGCCAGAAAAAAAAATAAATCAAGATATTGGCCACCTTTTTCCTTGCTTTCATTAAACTGCTAAAAATAGCAAGAGATCAAAGTAATTTATAAAATCATTGATTTTGTCTTTGCTTTACAGTATTTGTAGTTTTAAATTACAAATATAGCCCCAACTTATGATTTTTTCCAATCTAAGATTTCTAGGAAATCTTTGCAAAAATTGCTTATATCAATGCCTATTACAAATGATTTTTCCTTAAAAAATCATAAAAAATATATTGATGAATATCCATTATTGATTTCAAAAAAATCAATAAAAATGATAATAGTATCTAAGGCCAAACACATCTATATTTTTCCTAATGCACAGACATTTAATTAAATAAAATACCCTAAGGTATTACAAACTATGAAGAACAAATTAATTCCTAACCTAAAAGACTTTGGCAAATGATATTCAAAATGAACCCCTAAAAGGGTTGACCTAGGCAATGTGTTTTGGCCACCATGGCAATGGAATTAGGAAATGATATTTTGAAAAGCATTGAAATAATCTCGAAGGCGGATTAGGGTTAGGGAAGAAAACCCTAAGAACAAAACATGGGAACCCTATGATTTCACATTCTCATTTCTTCCTTGGCTAACTAGGAAACGAACTTTGCAAGCCACCTCCAGGGGAATAAGGGTTTGGAGCTTTTGTGACCACCATTCAAGCTCGAGCTTGTCATCTCCGGTCAAAGTTTCACTGGAAATACTAGTAAACTCTTGTATCTGTATTTTGTTGTCTCTATTTTTTTGTTTGATGAAGAAACATGACCCTCTGACCATGGGCTTTGAGTATATTTGATGGCTTTGTGTTTCTTTGTGTGTTGACATGCTACTCACCCTTTGATATGGCCACCATGAGGGACCAAGGCTCTGCATTTGGAACCTTTAGTGGTGGCTTGTGAGTGGAATCCTTCAAAAATTATTGAAGGTGGGCTCTATCTCCTGGTCTAAAATGCATTTCCTTCTTAAATAAAAGCTACTTGAGCTTTCTCTTTACAAAAAAAAATGATGATTGTGAATTTATGGGTCGGCCATTATTGTAGCCATGACCATACTTGTACATTTTTCTCTTCTTTGTATGAATACTTGCTTGGACTCGACCCATGATTGTAAATGTAAACAATTTTTAAAAAATGAAAGCATTTTTAGATACAAGAGTTTCATTTGTGGGCTTCAAGGAACTTCATGACCGTGGCTTGTAACCTTTATTTCCACCATTTGGAAGATCTGAAAGCTTGAAACTGTATATTTTAATGGTATTTTTCATTTTAATCTTGAAATCCTAGATGGGTTTTCTCAAAATAGAAAAAGCCTTCTTCTCAGGCTGCGACTATGAAAGTAGGAATTTGGGTTTTGATGTATTTTCATTTCTCATGTTTCTTCTGAAAAGAATGAATAACATATGAATTTCATTTCCTAGGGTCACAAACCTATCATGGCCGAAATATTCCTTTACTTGCAGAGCTCCAAAATATGGCATGTGTTCGAGCCATGGTATTTTCCTTTGTTTTTGTATTTAGATCTTAACACCCTAAATGGGTATAATCATTTGCTACAGGAAACCCTTGCATTTGTATTTTTTTTTATGTGGAAATAATAGCTCGATTTGAGCTCAAACCATGAAACAAAACACACAAACCTAGAAAATTTGTAACTTTAAATGGAAACCCTACTGTAACTTGCTCTTTCATGAAGTAAAAATGTACTTTTAGGCTACGACCATGAAACATAGAACTGATCATTTCTAGAACAAGTTAATGTAACTCAAAAATTTTGTTCACTCTATTTCCTGTAGCTAACCCGATAGCCATTTTAAATTCTATTCTTGAAGTAAAAAGACCTTACTTGGCACTCTTCATGCATTTTTATTCTTTGAATAGAAAACATTGAAATTAACTTTATTTTATGCATAAGAGATTCTGAGAAACAATATCATGATGAAATTGTTCTAAAACTGCTCAAATTACTTCTTTTATAATTAATGAAACTACAAACAAGGCATTTGTATGCCTGTTCACTATCACATTCATGAAACTGCACTTTTAGAAATTGATCACCTGTGATTTTCAATTCATGGCACATTGACTTGATGATCCTAGATGGTCACTTTTTTGAGATATTTTGATATTTAAATGCACTCCTTCAAAGGTACATCTCTTTGAGCAACACTTAATTGTTTTTTCCTTTTTTGAAACTCCTCTGTGAAATGTTGAGGAACACCATGCTAGGCTCAACCCTTGTGGGAGCCCATTTTACACCACATGCTTTATGATATTCAAAACAAAACAACATGGCTTATCCTATACCTACATAGGAAATAAAAAATGTTAGATTAAAAACATAATCATAGTGTTTCTCATAACGTTTCCTCCTTTGGATCCACTTGCATTCATATTTTATTCAGTTTATTTCAATGGATCAAAAGCAGTATTCTACATTATTTTTGGTAGATCATGTAGAGAGGTGTATAGTCTGTGCTCTAACAAACTTTTCATCATTTTCTGGTTCACTTGGAGCATGAAGGAAAGGAAGAGTGCACCACTCCGAAGATATATCTAAACCACCAAAATGAAATGACGAATATGCTTCTTTTTACATGTTCTTTCTTCCTCCTATCTTTTGTAGTGTAGTGTACTCTCTTTTGATTCACTATTTCAGCTATTTCCACTGTTTGTGTGGGATTCTTTATTCTTCTTTTATCAAATGAATAGAAAACAAAATTTGTGAAATACTTGCTCAATTATGTATTTTCTTTTCTTAACAATGTATGAAAAATTGTGAATGAATATCATAATGAAAGCATTTCTTTTTTACATTTCAAAGCAATACTTAATGATGTAAATGATAATCAACAAACTGAAACACATTGCATTTAAAAAAATTAAACATTTAAAAGAATACAATGGTTAAAGCGTTAGTAGAAATAAAATGAAAAATCTTCACCTTAAGATGAACCTTAATCAATCATCTCTGTCAATTTGAGTTGTGGTGAAAAATTGATAACAATAGCATTACGATGTTTCAATCGAATGGATAGGGACATAGATTATGTATAGGCTTCTTTTTCTTTCCTAGTCAAAATATTGCATTTCTTGTGATAATGCTTTGAGTTGTGATGCTAGATCATCTTGCGGGTTTTGTGGAGGAACATATGATGGGATGATGGATGAGTTAGATTTTGGATTCTGATATGATGATTTTTTGTATGGGGTGTATGGTGGAGTGGGGTTATGTGAAGTTAATTGAGGTGTTGATGTATATATTCCCAACGTGTTTGGTTTGATGATCTTTTGTTGAGGGTTATAGTATAAACCTTGATGTTGTTGTTGTCTGAGCATTTGTTGTTGTTGGGCATATTGTTGAGCAAGCAATGCTTCTTCTTGTTGCTGCACTACTAAGGCTACTTGTTGGGCTTGATGATTTTTTGTTGCTAGGACTTCTTGATGAGATCATTGTTGTTGTTGCACTACTAAGGCTACTTGTTGGTCTTGATGTTGTTGTTGCACTGCTAAGGTTGCTTGTTGTTGTTGTGTTGCTAAGGCTACTTGTTGTTGTTACTATTGTTGGACTGATTGTTGGTAAGCCTGTTATGCTTGATGTAAAGCTAAGGCATGTGCTTGCAATGTAGGATCAATCAGTGGTTGGGAAATCTGCAATAGGATTTGGGTGTTGATGTTTTGTGCAGGTTGTAGATTTTTGGTGAGAGGTTGGGGGTTCAGCTAGTTCAACATTCCTTATAGGATAGTGGATTGAGGTGGAGGAATGTAAGTTTGAGGTCCCATTTGATTTTGCATGATGTGGGGGACCAAGAGGAAAGATGATGTTGCCATTGGATATTGCAATGGTAATTTCATATTAGGACCTTGAGTCCATTGATTAAAAAGGTTTCCTTGACTGATGTCTTGAGGATTTCCTTATTGTATTTGAGGTGGGATCAAGGTATTACCTTTGTTGATGGGATTCGTAACCAAGGTGTTGCTTTGATTTGGGTTGATGATAGATGGGTTTGATGTGGATGGTGGATTGACCTGAGTATCTTATGTAACCACTTGTTTTGATGTGTCCATGGGGTTGTTGGAACCACTTGTCAAGGGTTGACTTTACATGAGAGTGTTAACTTTCCCTTGTTGTCCTATTTGAGGTACTTCGTTCACATTACCTTGTGTATCATTAGGCATACTTGGGATATTTGTGATGATGGATGAAGATGGTTGCATTCAAAATTTCAAGGTTATTGTGGCATCATGAAATGTAAGTGGTTTGGAAAAGGTTGGTGTCCAACTTGTGTTTTGAGGAAGGTTGGTAGTTAATGGAATGGTCATTTTGTGAATATGCAAATTTGTGTTTGTTCTTAGACATGAAGTGGGACCAAGGTTGGTTCCTAGCCTAGTTGCAAGACTAGATGTTAAGGGTTGACTCAACACAAGGGATGGATTTGGTTGAATTGTAGATTAAGTCAAGTCTCGTGTCAATGATTGTTCAACAAAAGTTGGAGAAATTGGAGCCACATTTTCTAAGGCTTGATGTTACATGATTTCTTCTCTAGTAAGTCCAAATGGGTTGTTCATAATGTCTTCTATCTCATATTGTCCTGATGGAGACCAGGGTTGTTGTGATGGGGTAGCATGACTTCTTCGATCAAATTCTTGAGGATTGGGATCACTTGAGGTGAATGGGACTTTGGTTTCTTCCATGATTCTCTTGTGTTGTGATATTGTTGCAACCATAGATTATGGGTCAACAATGGGAGAGGTGTGTTGAGATTTATAATGTTTGAACTCTCTAGTTGACTAAAATTGAGGTAGAAGGGACACTCTAAGTCTTTTTGGAGCAATAATGATAATGGGAGATGAAAAAGTGGATGATGTGAAAGAGTGATCTTTGCAAACGTTTTGGGACAACACTTTTTTCTTGAGTTTGAAGTTTTCATGTTTGGATAAAGGATGCTTATGAACTTGGAAATTTTTAGGGTAGACTTGTGACCTTCAAAATAAACCAGTCCAAAGATGACAACTAACTTAGCTAGGTGCATGGAAAAGGATACAACATAACCAGGTTAGCGGTTGGTTTGATTGATGCTCAAGTCAAAATGTGTTTGGTGTATTCAAATTTTTTTGCAAAGTTTGGTGAAGTGAAGTATGCAATTTTATGGAGGGGTGAGTGAAATGTTTGACCCAATGTTGACCTAGAGTGAACCTCTATTTTCCAAGACCAAGGTAGTGAGAAACATGCTATACCTCTAAAGTGATCGAACTCTAAGGACTCAATGATTTTGGAAATATGATCTAATGATTTTGACAATAAAAGTCAATTACTTTGAATAATGGAACTCAATGATTTTGCAATTTTTTTCTTGTCTCAATTTTTCTTGTTTTGGGAAGTCAAAGTTTGCACATACATCAATCTGGGGTGTTCATTTGATATAGTCTTGGATTAATAAGGTTATTTTTACCACATACACTTGTCTTGATTATGTTTTCAAACTAAATGTTTATGTCAAAAACATCATAACTTTCACAACGTCCATTTTGTGAAAATCATGAGATTAGAGCCATAATTTCCTATGTTGTCTTTAGGAAATATGGATTAAGATTAATTCAAGATATTTAGAAATCGCTAAGGATAGAAACCCTTAGGAAAAGCAGTAATATCAAGGCTAAATCAAGAGGTATCCATATTTGAGCCAAAGTGTTTGAAAGTTTGAGGAAGATAGTGAATGTTTGTTTTTGTAACGTTCTGGAACCAAGCAATGTATCGAATTGACTCACAATCATTTACAATCCTACGTTCAAAATGACTATACTTGTTGAATTCCCACATAGATTTATCCAAACACTAAACAATGCAAAAAATTAGAGATTTGGCAACACTAGCTCCCCTTTCTCGGCACACACTTCTCGGGACCACCAAATCTCAAAATTCTTAAAATTCAGAGATCGAAAGGATTTTTTTGTTTCTACAGCAGAATAGTAAGAATGTGGGGCAGCTTCAAAATGATTGTTCTTACATCAAAAAGCATTAAGGATATTGGATTCTAAACATAGATTTGTAATAAGGGCTTCCAGTTTAGGTGCTGAAATGATAAACTCTGTCAAGAGGTCTCCCAACCCTTAGAACAAGGGCTTTACGCATCTAAAGATACTGGGGGAGAGCTATCATGTACCACATCCCATTTATCACAATTTCCATTGCAACCACACATTTATATCATGGTTTGGAAGAACTTGGCTTTAGTTCATTACCGCTTGGTTCATTCCCTCCTTTTGAAGTGGGGAGGCAGGCCCACTAAATATAAATAATAGCAAGGAAGTACATTCATAGTTCAATCATCTTTGCTTGCATAAACAAAGAGAGAACACAAGCCACATCTTTTTCTCACACTCGCAAATGGGTTCAGTTTTAATCCAAATTGAAAGTTTTAAGTGATTTTCCAAAGTGTTAAAGAATTTTTCTATTTCTCAAGGTCACAAAACGGTGCAAGAGAATTGCATACGCATCCAATAACAACATTGTAAATCAAGACACAACAAATAGTTGTAAATTTTAACACCTCAATGCAGTGATGAGTCCGTTTAATGCACCAAATGAAATATGAAGTTGCCTTGTTCAATTTTAAACCCAAAATAAGATGATGACATGAGGGTTCAATTTTAGTCAACTTTGAAAGTGAATTTTAAGCTGAATTCAAAGCTAGTTGTCCTAAGATTGTAAGTTTTAAAACCCAATGGAAATTTAGTGATCCTAAAACATGAACTAAAGCAACATATGATAGTTTATAATTTCCTCACAAGTGTCAAAACAATGTTACAATAACTACAACTAAGAAAAAACAAAAATTAAAATTTTCTTTTTTTTTTCAGTTTTTCTATGTTGTAGTAGATCGCATTTTCAGAGGCCTTCAGAGCAGAATTTGGAGTTGAAACTTGCGCCAGTCCCTGAAAGATGATTTCCAAAGGAATTGAAATTTTTGGAACTAAATTATTCCTCTTGTAGAGCTTTCCAACGGTGCAAAAAGATTCGAATTCTGAGCAACGAGTAGAAAGTTATGACCCCCACAAGTTGAGGTAATGTTTTTCCTAGTTTTTCTCCAAATCTGCAAAACCAATTAGTCTAGAAAGAAAATACGATAAGCTAGTGACATTTTAGCATTTAGATAAAATCAAAAAATTAAAGCACATGTTGAAAATTGATCATTAAAATTATTACCACAGTTGGGTGTTGTTGCACATGATAGCATCACAATTTGAAATCTGGGCGTCACTCTGGTAAATTTGGGTATCGCACTATGAGAAAATAGAGAGCACAATAGCATCACAATTTTTTCGGGCATCACTCTAATATATTTGGGGGTGTTGTCATTTGAAGTTTTTAATACCTCTATATTAAATCAGCGTTGCCAGATTTAAATCAGTGGTAGTGCATTTAATCGACATCAGTGTTTCAAATTGCAATAGTGTCGCTATATGGTGATGCTCTTCAAACTGTGTCAGTGTTTTTGATTTGGGTGTCACTGTAACCCACAACAAAACAATTGAACAAAATTCGAGCTAAAAATTTATTAAATTATCGGTTTTCCCTCCTTCTAGTGCCAGAATGTGAGATGAGGATTATTAGAGTGGGTCGATTACGCTTGATCCATGAAGAATCAAAGCATATTCATGCCACTAAACCTCAATCTCAAACAAGATCATTCAAATGAAGGTTAAACTAAACATTTATTTAAATAAAGCTTTCTAAAATACGAAAGCGTTCAAATGTCCACTCTAATCCATCTGAAACTTATCCTATTTTGGAATTGGTGTTGTCTTGATGTGGAACAATGACCCTTTCCCAATCTCATGATTAGTGAGCCTGTTTCAATTGATTCTATGGAAGAGAATCAATGAAACAATTGTAATATATGGATGAAAACCTGATTTATGCTAAAATGAACATGATGCAAGCTATATTAACATGATTTTATGCTAAAAATGATCTAATTATGCAATTTCTAAGCTAATCTAAGCTAATTCTAAGCTAAAACATCCAAACCCTAATTTATAAACAAGCTAAGATGAATGGATGGAAGCCATTATTGGAAGCTTAAAGCTATTATGCAACTAAAAATGAACTAAAATATGCTAAAAGTATGTAAACTATGAGTGTGAGTGCAATTTAATTCAACACCATAAGTTTGTAATTGAAAGATGGATCCATTTGTCTCCAAATAGGGTTCTATTTATACAGGAGAAAATGAAAAATGGAGGGTTGAGATTGAAAATAGTAATCAACGGTCAAGGATGGAGGAAATAGGAGGCATGGATCATGGATTCTCATCAATGAATGAGAATGCAAGATGATAATTAATCAAGGGCTCACATTTGTTTTAAACAAACACACTTGCTCAAGAGGTTACAAGGAAACTTGCATTTGAAGCCAAGTGAGATGATTGGAGGAGAGAGAAGTTTCTTTGGAATATTCTCATGGGTGAGGATAAATATATTTCACAAATTAAAAGAAAGTTTTAATTGTGCAAAAAAGGAGATAAGGAATATTCCCATGGAATATTCCCTTTTAGAGAAAAAATAGTTTAATTGTTAATTAAACAAGGTTTAATCACACAATTAGGGGTTTCTAGAGGAAAAAAGTGATTTTCATTAAATTAAATGATTTAATGAATGGGGATAGGTGAGATAACATTTAATTAATAACTTAGGGTTATTTAATAAAATAAGATGACTTAGGGAATTAAATTAAATACTTTGAGTTTATTTAATTTAATAAGATGAAATGTTAGCGTGAAAGGGGGTGAATTAACCCAATTTGATGAATTACATTAATAGATGAAAATGACATAATTAATTAAATAGCTAGGCTAATTCAATCAATTAAATGAAAAGAGGATGGGTTTCAATAGGAGATAGTGTTAGTTAGCCAATGTGATCCATCGAGACATTTTTAAGTTTCTACACAAGGAATCAACCTTTCTTTGATACAAAATGGTGCAGGTCAAGATTTAGAGTCCTAGGAAAACTATTGAATCAAGCAACAAGATGCATCTTCAAACAAAAAATTAAACTATATTTTAGTTATACATGCAAATGAACTATTATATTAATAGTTTTCTAACATGCATTCATACATTTTCCATATATGCATTGGCTTCAAATCCTTACAATTTTGATGCCTGGACTAGAAGAGTCTTTCGAAACCTATTATCAAAGAACTCAACTTCTCTACTTTCAAAATTCAAACTCTAGAAATGGGTAAATGCACAAAGTTGAGTCCACTTCTTGTGGAAGTTTTTGAATTAGGAAAAAATACCTAATTAGGCAAATTCAAATGGGATACCACTTTTTATGAAATGGTATCCTATTTCGCTTGAGGACCCCAAGCCAAAAGGAGGATCTTGTTTTCTAGAAATGGGATCTTGTTCAAGGAAAAAATCAAGAATCCCCCATCAAAAAAGGTGTAAAACCCTGGAAAATCTTGTATACTTCTTGAAAAAAATAAAAATTATATTGTAAAATTATTTCCACTTTTAAGGAAAATTAATAACCTCAATTGGAGAATCTTTTGTAATCACTAGAAGTCTATAGAAAATATTGGTGAGTTATATTTTTTATGAAACCAAAAAAATATTTTCATTGGTGATTAAAACTTATTTTCAAACCAATAAAAAAATTCCATTAGCAAATTGAACCTGTTTTAAAACCAAATAAATATTTGTGTGAGAGAATTAGACTTGTTCTTAAACCAAAAAATATTTTTGTTGGCAATTAAAACCTGTTTTCAAGCCAAAAGATATATTTTCATTATTGAATTAAACCTATTTTAAAACCAATAAAAAAATTCATTAATGAATTAAATCTAGATTTTAAAACCAATAAAAAGATTTCATTAGTGAATTAAACTAATATGCCAATAAAAATCAAAACATGGGTGGAAAAAATACCAAATTCTATTTATTTTTCTATTCCAGGAAAAGTTTTCCACACACCCAAATTCCTTCATAAAGTCTCTGGAATGGACATAAGTGCCAACATATTATAAGTTCTTATTAGAAGTGAGTCACTGAGCGAAGTACTATGTTTGAAGCCATGTGTTAGTGCAACTTAATGCCTAGTAACTATGGCTATGAGTTATATTATTTAATAAGTTAATATAACATTTTGATGAATGTTCAATGGATGGGTGTAGTTGCATTCCGTAAGGAAATGTCTGAAGCACTAGAATTGTGAATTCAAACCTCTAGAATAACCCTTGAACTGTTGGATTTGCAAATATCAATAGTTGAACTTTTATTCATTATTAAATGGCCCCTTATAAATTTATTAAATTTTATTATTTACCTCCCTAAAGTATTATGCTCCAATATGTTTCTCCAACAATGTCCTTGCATGGTTCCACAATGAAGAAAAGGGCATGCCACTTTGAGCCCATAGACTTGTAGAATCCTTTAATATTCAGCCACGTGTCATCATTATATGGATCCTATACACAACACTTTCTAAAAGTTCTCTCATGTCCTAGAATTAGTATCCTCTTTGACACTTGTACACCTTCCAAAAAATCTCAAGCCTTTTTCTCTTCATCAAAAATCCTAATGTAGAAGTACAAAAAGAGGTAGGGACCACTTTTATACGAGTAAGTTAGATAACCATAAAATCATGTACAAATTCACTTTTCAATACAAGCACCTAGGGAAAAAGGACGGGGAAGGTATTATAGAATAAAATTCCACAATGACCAGACCTATCATGTAATAAGGTATATGCCCAACTAGTAAACATATGGGGCTGTGAAATAACAATACAACTTAAGCAAAAGACAGCCTGGATAACTATTCAATAGAAAAATATAACAAGAACAAAAGGGTTTAAGAGGGCTTAAGGTTTTAAAGCTCATAGTTAGAGTCAGAGTCAAGATGACTCTCAATCTCATATTGGTGAATGGAAGTTGTTGGTGTTTCCAACTGATTATTTTGGTTTTCCTAAAATTAGCTAGTTTTATGCTTTAAAACCCTAGGTTAGTTGCCAATGAACAAGAGATAGATTTATAATTTCTCCTCTACACTTTAGGATCTACAAAATCAATGTGCATTCCCCTTTAACATCATGCAACAATAATAACTTAAATTGATCTCTTTTCTAATAGATAAACTTCACACAAATTTGTAAGAGGTGTATTTGATGGGCTAAATCATATCTAGAATCATCTATATGAAATTTTATGATGCAGGAGCATCCCTAGTTGTAAAGCAATCCTCTATCAACCAAAAAAAAATATTTTCTTGCATTTCATTCAGTACCAGCATCAACATTTCATCTTGTATTCCACTGCATTGTCATTTCTTATCTCACATAGTAGGATATAACTTCTACACAAGGCCATCTACAACATATCTAGATTTTAGATAATTTGCATTTGTCTACCAAAAGTTATCATTCTCAGAATTTGACTATAATTACTAGTCAGAGAATTTAGGGCCAACTTGGTCCAAATTTATTAGTGTGAACCTATTCTAGAATATGTGGAGCTTGAGGGGACATTATACAAGCATTTTGGGTCTAATGGGATCTATCTTGGAGATTCACAAGTCATTTCATTTGATGAATGATTATCTTATGTTTTGAGGCCGACTTTTATGTGTGATCTTTGATCAATTTTTTTAAACCCTTATGGTCGATGTAGATCTTTGTTGGACCTAGAGAATCATACTTAAGAGAATTTTTAATAATTTGGAAAGTAGTTAGTTATTAATCAGTAGTTAGATATTTATATTTTCATATCAACCATTCAAGGATTTTAATAAGGATTTTGGCCAATTGTAATATTGAATACCCTTATGGTAGGCCTGTGATCCCTAGTTATTTACCCACGAGGTATATGTTGCATGTAATATTTCCAATTAAATAAATATTCATATTTGCAAATCATTTTTTTGTGTTAATACACTATGTTGACTCTAAGCTGCATGGTTTGGACTGTTCTTTCTAAACCCTCCAATCGTGACTACACCAAGTGGTATCAGAGCAAGTTTGTGAGTATTGAGGGCATTTCTTGTGGTGAATATATTTCTAACTTGAGGTAGACTACATGTGTTTTCAAGCGATCGTCAATTGTGATGTAGTTGAAACCCTTGTAGCCAAATTGCCAAATTGAGGCAGTTGCACTAGATCCAAGGGGAGAAATTCTACCAAGGAGAGTGCCTAACATGGAAAACATCACTAGAAGAATGGATGAAATGTTGGAAATGATGCAAAAAATGTGTCTGATTAGATGCAGTAGGAGAAGATAGAAGACGAGGTCTAAACCCTGGACATGTTGACGAAAGCGATGATGAAGCATATCATGTTGCAATTCAAACTACAAAAACCCTAGGCAGAGAAGAAGAAGAATCATACCAGGTAAAAATGTTCAAAGCTATTTCAAAGATTGGAAAAAGACCTAGAGTTGAAATTGAAAATTACAAGGGAAATTTAAACCCTGAAGAATTGATTGATTGGATCAATGAAATAGAAGAATACTTTGAATATGGAGAAATTGAAGATCTGGAAAGGGTCAAATTTTCAAAAATAGAGTTGAAAGTTCATGCTACTTTATGGTGGAAATAAGTTCAATTGTATAGAAATATAAGAGGAAAGGAGAAAATTATCAAATGAGATAGGACGGTGACAAAAATAAAGAATCAATTTATACTTAATGATTATGAACTAGAATTGTTGAAGAGATTGAAAAATAAAAGGAAAAAGGAGAAATATTTGAAAGATTGTATTGAAGAATTCTACAATATGATCATTAGGACTATAAATAGTCGAGCAAGAAAAGAAAAGGTGGAAAGATGCATCGATGGATTGAGAACAAACATTCAAGAAGAATTGAACCTGGTAAAGATGACATCAGTTGAAGAAGCATATCAATTTGCATTGAAGGTGGAAGAGAATCTCAAAAATAAGTTTGGAAAAAGATAGAGAAGTGCAAGAAGAAGATTCTAGAGGAGAGATCACAATCCGAAGAAAGAAGACCTTATATAGATAAAAGAATATGGGAAACCCTTCCAAAGTGAAGAAAAGGATCACAATGCATATTGTAGAGGAAGAGAAGATAGAACCTTCTACCACAGTGAGAAAGGAGGTCATAATTCTTACCGTAATGATGGATACTAGAGAGATGAACGAATATCTAAGAGAAGATCATTCAAAGGAAGTTGTTTCAATTGTGGAGGTGAAGGACATAAAGAATTTGAGTTTCATCAAGGAAGCACCAGCAAGAAGCCTAAGAATACTAGAAGAGTGGCCTATGTGGATGAAGAACCTGTTGAATCCCATAATTCAATTGGGAAACTAGATAAAGTTGAATCATTAGTGATGAAGAGAGATTTGATGCATGAAGAAGTTATTGAGGAACCACAACAAATAAAAAGTCTGTTTAGAAAAAGATGTAAATCAAGATGAAGGTATGTAAAGAAATCATTGATACTGGTAGCACTGATGATCTAGTTCCAGAGGAGATGGTAACCAAGTTGAATTTGAAGAGATTGAAACATCCAAACCCCTATAGGATAGCATGATTTCAAGATGAACATAATATATTGGTGAATGAACAATGTTTGGTGAAATTTCATATTAGATGATATAGAGATGAAGTATTATGTGATATTATGGCTATGTATGAATGTCATTTACTGTTAGGAAGTGTAAGATGGGGAAAATCAATCTAGCCTAGATAAAGTGATAGAAAACAAATTCTAAGCTAAAAACCACATCTAAAACAAGAGAATACAAACAATGAGAGAAATAAACTAAATGCATTCAAAACAAACAATCCACATTGAATTTTCTTCACTTCCCTTGTTTCTCATATTTCTCCTTTTGAAAACCTTTCCCTTAGCTTTTTTGTTTCACTTGTCCAAATACCTACAAATAATATGTAGAAAGTTGGAGATAAAATGGTTGTTAAGGAAAAAATGAAGGAGAAAGGATTCTTTTATAGAAAACCATTTGAACTGACGAATGAGATCAATCTTCTAGAAAGATGCCAAGATCAATGGTGGAGGATTGATGCACCAAAAAGTGGTGGGCTAGGGATAGCTATGATGTTGACGATTATGACAAAGACAACTATGACAAAGACGGCTATGTAAAATATGGCTAAGATTAATGAGAAAGTGGAGGGATAATGGATGAATTGAAAATTGAAAAATAATTAATTCATGAGAAGGATTCTCTGGACAAATGGAGGCACAAATAATTTTTTCAAATTATTTATTTGAGAAAAGGGAAAGTGAGCATTTAATTAAAATGATTAATGCAACCATTTTAAGTAAATGGAGAAAATGAATATGAGGCATTAAATAATTAATTTAAGTTAATTATTTAATGTAGGGGAGAAGTGGCATTACATAATTAAATAATTTCAACAATTATTTAAATAGAGGAATGGGAGATAGATAAATAGGTAAATAATTAATAATTATTATTTAACTATGGACAAAGACAATAGGAAAATAATTAATGTTGTGAAAATTTAGCACGCACACCCCACTGAAGGCAGGGACCCTCTTTTCTCGCTTTTCTTTCTTGTGTGTTTGTCGTAGGGTCCTGACTTTGTCCCCTTAAGGGATAGGTGTTTTTGGCTTTGGTCTTGTTTCACCAATGTGCTTAACATTCAATCTGCATTTGTGATGCTCCTTGCAACATTTCAATGATAGATTTTCTCTTGGGAAGTGGCTCCACACTTGAAATTTTCAAAGTTGAGGCAAAATTGACTAAGTTCTAGCAAGATTCGATAATTCTGAGGTAGCTTGGATTAGCCAAACCTTAGTCCGGTTGGGTAGTCCAAGGTCCCCTGGATTACCCGAATTTGACCACCCATCATATTTCTAAGATTTCCTAAGGCGTACGTATCGACATTAATTTCTCACACTCGTGTGTTCCAGTGACCAATTTGGAAATAAATACAAGATTGAAGGGTCATTTTGTCACTCTTCGTCTTTGTGGGTTCCAGATTAAGAAAGTTGCCTTCATCTCACACTTGGCTTGAGCTCTAATGTCAGATTTTCCTTCATTGATCGATCATTCTAGGGTTTAAAGGCATCTATTACCACTATGTCCCTACATTTTCTCTCCTTGCACACCTTTCAAAGTTAGGGATTCTTTTCATTTCTTTCGTTTGAGCTTACCCTATCTTAATTTAACATGCTTTTGGTGAGTTTAGTAAGGTATTTGAATGTTGAATGATTTGGGGTGATTGTTTTGTGTGCATCATTAGAATTTACTGTATTTTTTAGCATGCATTCAAGGTTTGGTTATGCTTGATTTTTTTTTGATGGGGTTTTGACAATGATTTTTTAATCTTGAATCTTGGTATTGTGCTTTGTTTTGCCTAACTCGGGTTTTTGTTCTTGGTGATTCATTTGAAATTTGAATGGGGGTGTTGGTTTGAAAATGTGGGGCACCTTGTTTTGTTCAATAAACCTTGAGACTTGCCCTATACTCTATGCGATTGGATTTTATGGTGTTGCCTTTGTTTTTTGAGCTTATATTTGGAACCCTATTTTTGGATATTTATATGACTAGTGAGAATGAGTGAATTCGATGATTGAAAACCAAATTGTTTGATTTAAATTCACCCATTGATGCTAATGATTCAATCTTGAGGAGATTTAGTGTTTACCTTTTATCAATTTGAAAGCTTAATTTTCAACACTTAGCGAAATCGCGGGTGCGAGTTTACTCCAAAAATTCCAAGGTAGCTCAGATTTCTTGAGCTCTAATCTTCTTAGAGAATCCGAGCCCCCTCAGATTATTTGAGTTCATCCCATGCACAAGATCTTGACCTTTAGGAGGTAAGCACTTAGTTACATTGAGAGTTTAATGCCCAGTCGATAAATCCAAGAGAGCTGAGATTACCCAAACACTAGTTCACCTAGGTAATCTGAGGTCCCTAGAAATACTCAAACCTTGCGAATGATTGATTCCCAATGTATGAAATCACTTGATCTTTGGGCAGAGAAAATTTGTGAATTGTATTCAAGGTGAGAAATGCTTATGCATGATTAATTAAGTCAGTGAGGTTCACCCATTCTTGATTCCACTTGAATAATGGTAAAATGTGGCCTATTGTCTAGATTTAGAAAATCCAAGCTTGCTTGAATGAGTCGAACCTTAGTATGGTCGAAAAATCCAAGCTTGCCTGGATTATATGATCTTTCTCCTTATGTCTTGGATTTCAAGTGCCATTCATTAGTGAATAACATACGATGATTTCTTGGCATTTATATGTGGATATCAATTCATTTGAGTAGGATTTACTTGCTTATCATTTTGGAATGTGATGAGGTTGCTTGCATTGTATTGCCATTAGAGTTTAAATGATTATCCTTTTGTGTTCAATGGGACTGTCCTTCCATATATTGACACTTCATTAAGTGGGAATATATTATTGGTTTCCATTTTGGTAATTATGGTCTTTTCTCTAACAGATGTAGGTTGAGGCTAGTCTTGAAAAACCACCAAAACGAAGGCTATTTTCATATAGGAGGAGATTAAAAAGAAAGCTGAAAGGATGAAGTATGATTTTAAAGGTATCTATCCGGAGTTCAAGACTGGTTCTGCATGGGATAAGATTTGAGACACAAATATGGGACATGTGGACTCTAATGATTTTTAGAAAAGAATGTATGGCAATGCACCCACTCAGCTAGCTCAAGTGATCACTCACACTGGCTTGGTATAGGCAGTAGGGTTCCCTCCAACACAACTTTGTCAGGAGCTTGTCTTAGAGTGTGCAAAGTACTATGACTCCAAAACAAGGATCATAATTGGGCCACAACAGAGAGTTATGGCTAATCTAATAGAGGAATCCATTGTAGATGTTTTAAACATTGCTTCACATCACCACATGATTGAGTAAATAAAATTTGGGGAAGCAATTAAGTTTTATGATGAAGATCCTAATAGGGATTTGGGGATCATGAACAATTCTTGGATACTGAATCCAAAGCCTCATTGTTCTAATTTTCCCAAGCAATTGCACATGAGTGTTTTTAACATGGAGTACCATGATATTATAACCCTCTTAGGTAGGGTAATGGGAGTAGAAGAAGCTCACATCTTTCAGTCCTGGATTTTCTTCCCCATCACACAAATTGTGGAAAACAAACATTATCATTGGGATAGAATCATAAGCAACAATCTGGATGCTTAATTGAGAAGTGTGTAGGAAACAAAAAAATTCACCATTACATCATATTTGGTATACATGTTAGCAAGGAAAACC
This sequence comes from Sequoiadendron giganteum, assembly GCA_007115665.2. Lineage (NCBI taxonomy): Eukaryota > Viridiplantae > Streptophyta > Pinopsida > Cupressales > Cupressaceae > Sequoiadendron > Sequoiadendron giganteum. The sequence goes on along the minus strand of CM021107.1, from coordinate 595,119,308 downwards.
ATCTACAAGGGATTGACTTGTAGGGGAACGTTGGGAAAGGACAAAATTTTGGATGTATACCCTCAATTACAGTACAAGACATCCAACTATAGAAGGATGGATGATGATTTCTTCATGTTTATTCCAAGGTTGCTACAAAATGCCCTTCATGTCAGAATAATTGTTGATGCCATGGATTTAACTAGACAATATGGGCAATGGTTCATCCAATTTCCAAAATTTACTTACATCTAGGTGAAGGGATCTCCTACTATCCCACTCAGATTACCACGGTATCCAACAAGAAAACTTCTAATGCTAGAATTGACAAGGTAGGTGATTGCCTTTGAGGAGATCCTTAAATAGATTATAAAGAAGAAAGGACTGGGAGCAGAGTTTCCATTGAGGATTTGGACTCTAGAATCATTCCCTTCTATTCAAAGTGCTCAACACTCTGAGAAGGAGATGACATAATTTAAGTTGTATTACCATACCAACAAGAATAGGTTTGACCCCTATGGTAGGGCCATGAAGCAGGCCAATAGAAAATTCAGGCATAAGGACCGCATATAAGACTATTGGGAAAATTGTAGAGATGACTTTGAATTTCTTAGAAGAAGGTTCTCTTGGATGCCTCTCAAAATGATAAGGTTGTACAAAGTAATAGAATTTCTAGATCAAGTGCAGTATGATGAGGTGGACTTCGTATAGTGACATGACTATGAACCTTACAAGAACAAACCGTTGCCACAAATAAACTAGTTAGAAGGAGAATTAACGGATCTCAACTAGATAACTGATCCATTCAAGAGGTATTCGAGGAAATGGGTGAAGCAGAAGATGTAAGAGTTGGAAGCTGATGGCACCAAGTTCATGTATGACTTGATGGGAGAAATGGAATCTCATTCTGAAGAGGGAGCAGGAGAAGAAAGGGATAATGTCTCAAAACTTCATGGAAATGGAAGCTGGTAAGGAGGGAGGTGACAGCCAAGTTGTTACCACCTAGGATTCATGCCAGTCATATAGGAGGGAGCGAATTTTAGTTACAAACTAAGAATAAAGAATTTCAGAGGGTTTTAAAGTCACCCGGGGGCCCCACTGATGGGTTTTGGATGTAAATTTAGGAAACTCTTTAAGTTAGCCTTGCATGACTGACTAAAAATAGTGAAATTTGAATACATGGTCAACTTTTCTTTGTGGGCCCTAATTTTGGGTCGCCCTTGGTAGCCTTGTCTATAAATTGGGGCTCTGGCTTCTTTTTTGGGGGTTATACATCATTATAATAGTTGTAGTTGAGATAGGAGTTAGCATTTTCTGAGGGAAAGTGTTGAAACTTTGAGAATACTAAATTGTTGCAAATTTGGGTGATTCAATATAAGAAAAAACGTTGTTCTTTGGCGCTCTTTATGGTGTTCTTTCACTTTGGATGGTTCTAATTATTCCATATCTTTAAGTTTCTTTAAAGTTATTAGTTTCATGTTATATTTTAGAGTTAGATATGATGCAATGGTGTTTATGGTTTAATATGTGAAGTGTTTGAGTGATCCTTGGTCCATACTTTTAGCAGCTTGTTGATTGTAAGTTGTTGTGTAAAGTTAGCTTGGGCTTGAATACTGCATGTTGAAGTTTGGTTGTGGGTTTTTATTTATTTCAATCAATGGATAAGGTTGATTTGTATGAATTCTTGTGATTTGAAAATATTTTCATTCCTTAGAAGATTGCATTGTTTCTGTGAAATTGCAGGTTTACTCTTGGTTTAGTAGGAATTAGTTTTGAAGGATTGGTCTACTTTGGGTGTTTAATCATTCACATTGTTGGTCTTAGGCTTAGTTTATCTTTTTCAGAAAGTCTCTCTCTCAAACCCTTATCTCTTTTATCATTTCTTTAAATCTAGGTTAGTCTTAAGATTAAAAGCATCAAAATACTTCAAAATCTGATGAGTTTTGAACTTCTAGTTGTTGTTTTGTAAGGCCCCTTGTGATTACTAGCATTTTCACATTTATCACTGAGTTGTTTTTGCATTGTCAAGACCTGACATTAAAGACCTTGAGGTTATCTCTTGAAGGTTTCTGATAGAGATTTACCTTTCAAGAGAGATAGGATTTCAACATTATGTCTGAGTTGCTATCGTATAGAAAACACCATCAGCAGATTGGTGCTAGAATGAGGGCCTAAATAGGAAAATCTAGAGCATTTCCTATCTGCAATTTCTTGTGAGATATTTCAAAGAAGAACCATATCTACACCAGAAGAGGAAGATTTTTAGGAGTTACAAGCCCCTACAAGGTCAAGAAGGACCAAAAACAGGGAAGAATCCTCATCCACTCAACCCTTTCCATCTTCCCCATTATTCTCACCTACATCCAACCATTCATCATATGATTCTAAAGCAATCCTTGTTCAAAAACCTCAACTAGTCATCAATCAACCACTACCACCTCCATCGCATGAACCAATGGCTTTCTTGGAAAATAACCCCTCACCCCTATCCTTTAATAACTACAATGTCATGCCAAAGAATCCTGAGCACTTCTGCTCCAAGTTCCATACCAATGACCCTAATGGGACAGTAGAAGTGCACAATAGGTTTTCTAGACTTTCCTTAAGGATAGGGGTATCAATCATGAAGATGTTGCATGCAATATTTTCTCATATTCCCTAGGAGGAGATGTTATTTATTGGTACAATAATTTGCATATAGGGTCTATACATAACTAGACTGGGTTGGAAACTTCCTTTCTATAGAAATTCAAAATTCCCATTAGTTCCAATGAGTTATATTTGTAGTTTACTAGGGTGAAAAGGGAAATTAATGAGCCCATACAATCATTCAGTAACAAATTCCACCATGCATACACTAGATTACAAGCTCCTTATACTGTGGATGATGCTATTGCTTTAGAATTTTACTATGAACCCCTTGATAGTCTTACAAGAACCTTCCTTAAATGGAGACCAAACCCTCCCAATTCCTTACTTACCACTTATATGAAGGAAATCAAAGTTAGTACTGATTTGAAGCAACACCTATCATGAACCATGCCATCATTATGGCATGTTGCTCATGCAGGACAAATCAATGCAGTCCATCAGGCTTTGTCTAATCATACACCTATCATGAATCTAGTATCCCAGTTACCATTGGTCCCACACCCAGTTCCTCTAATAAATCAAGTCCCACTAATGACCGATTATACTCAATAAAGTGTCAATTAGCCCCTCAACTCACAACAATAGTCCAATTTCCCATCCTATCTACAAAATTCTGAAGTATTGAATCAGTCTTCAAGCTCAAGGGTACCACCAGGATTCCATCAAAACAATTCAGTACATGCACCATACAATAATCTCGACAAGAAGAGGTTGGATGAATTTAGTGAACAGGTGAAAAAGTTGAATATGGAGGTGACTTATCTAAGGAACCAAAATAGCCAACTCCAAGCCACTCAGAGGAATATGAAGTCCAATTATAATAGGGAAAATAGAGATTTTGTACAAGGATATGGATAGAACTTTGATAGAGGGCAGTAGTCTGGGAAAAATATGGATAGAGGACAACAATTTGGACAGGGCTTTGATATGGGGCATTTGGGTGGACCAAGATTTGATAAGAGGCAACCTCCCAAGAAGAACAAAACATGGAATACCAGGCCCAATAATGGAGGTTTCCCCACCCCATTGGATCAATTGGATAATCAAGACAAAACTTCAAGTGGTGTGTATTTAGCAGAGGCAACATTGTCAGGGTGGTGTAGACTTCACAAGACAAGTCAACACTCTTAGATAGATTTCCCTGTGTTCCAAACTGTTGCATCTATTTTCTAGTATGAAGTCAAAAACAATTCCAAAAATGAAGAGTTGGTACCATATGGTCCCTATGATTCCCCTATGTTGGTACTAAATCATGCTTTGTTCCCATGAAGTGAGGAAAATGAACCAAAGCTAGATGTATCTGATCAGTTGGTAAATCAAAACAAGTATGTAATGGGGATGAGATTTCATAGTTATTTCAAGAAGGTACTAAGAATGATAATGGTCCTTTGGATGAGAAAGAGATGGGTGTTGAATAAGTTCAGACATTCCAATAGCCTACAAGAAAATATGATCTAAGGAATAGGCCAAATAGAAGTCCTTAGGTTGGAGGACCATTTAATACATCGATTCCTCCAAACAATTTCACTACACCACCTGATCCTCATGTACCAACCTTGTATTTTTCAAAAGGAGGACAATCTGGCCTGTCAAAAGGAAGGAATGCTAAGGCAAGAAAATAAAACTAGACTGATCATTCTAAGGAAACCCTTGCAAACATGATCACAGAGAATTTGCGAGATTATGTAGTTGAAGATCTCAAGAAAATGAAGGTAAGCCTCTCAGCTTTGAACTATTAAGGGTTCCTTCTATTAGAAATTTTGTCTTAGGAGATTTTAAAGCCAAAGAAGTTCCCCAAGATAGAGTAGCTAGTGAAATAGCTATAAGGAATTACTGTCTACAACCATGAAGAGATCAAGGTCAAGGACAATTTAAGGACAAAGGGAGGGAAAAAGATAAAGACCAAGTTGCCCAGGTTGATACTCCTATGAGTTTATTTAAAGGAAGGATGGAGACACCTCCTTTTCTAATTTCTATTTGAATCTTTGGGAAACACTTGCACAATTGTCTCCTGCATTCAAGAGCCTCCACAAATTTCATGCCTTTTTTTGTCTGTCAAGCTTTAGGAATTACACTTGTTGCTTCTCAACAAATGGTTACCCACTTGTCTAAGATGAAAGTGAGTGTGGTAGGATAATTGAATATGATTCCTATGCAAGTTGCATCAAACCCTAGGGTTCAATAGGTTATTAACATTCAAGTGGTAGATATTATCGATACATATGGTCTAGTATTAGGTAGGGATTTTACCAAGGCATTGAATGAATATGTGTCAACTAATTACTCTCACATGTGGATTCCCTAGAAAGGAGTGCCAAATCAGATTGGGATTGAAAGGGATCCAGTGATGAAGTATGTAATTATTGAATATCAGAATACTTCAAATGAGTTATTAGAATCAGAGGTTGATTTGGGGAATTATGTACTGGAAGCCCCTCCTCTAGATTCAAACACAAATGAAATATTTATGCTGTATAATGTACTTGAGGAGCTCACTCAAGAGTCTAGCAGTACAGAAGCACTGGTAAAGTCAATAGAAGAAGGCGAAAACCAAGAGGATAGTCAAATTGGTTTATTGGAAAACTTCTAGGAGCTCATTCAAAAGTGAATAGAAGATCAAATTCAACTCAGTAGAAATATGAATTTTGAAGAGTTTCTTCTTCCAAATTGGTATAGGTTTCATAATGCATCCCATCCTGAGTTGGAGTGTTGTTTATGCCAAACAACTGTTGAGCAAATAAAGAACTATATGAGTGCACCTCTAGCTATTTAGATGAATGTGCAAATTACTCAAGATCATCCTGATAATAAGAAGCCAATGCGGGAATAGTCTCCTAGTTGTGAAAGAAAAGTAAAAGACCAATCAAGAGAATTCAATATTGTTGGTTGTTGGACACTTAGATTTGATGGATCAAAGTCTAAACATGGAGCTAGAGCTGGGTTTGAGCTAATTAGTCCTAAAGGTAAAAAATTCATCGTTGCTCATAGACTTCAGTTCCATTGCACTAATAATGTTGCTGAGTATGAAGCCTAGATTCATGGATTGTTGATGGCACTAAGGAAGAATGTCAAGATTATGCAAGTTTTGGAGATTTTGAGTTAGTAGTTAGGTAGGTCAAAAAGCATTATTCCTGTGATGAAAAAAGAATGACTAATTATAGACACGGGTTTTGGGATCATATAGAGGGGTTTGATGCCTTTAACATTCAACTGATACCCTAAAATAAGAATCAATCTGTTGATTCCCTAACATAGGCAGCTAACACTTTGCAGCCCCTGTCACTTTTAGGTTTGAAGAAGTTCACTATGGAGCTTACACTAGTCCCCTCGATGCCTAATAATGTAACCAATTTTCAGGTGTTTGAGGATGATAAGCACATTCTTGATTTTATCACAAGCTCTGATGTTTTCACTGCTCAGATAATTGATGAAGTAGAACCTCAGGAAGCAAAAATGGACCTAGAAGGAGTCATTAACCTAAAAACTAATATAATCCCAAGAGGGATGGTTTAGCTAGAAAGGATCTTTGATCTACAAAATATAAAGGATCTGGAACAATAGAGTAAGAAGGATTCAATCAATAGTCAGTGCAACATGTATAACATGGGAACCCCAAACAATGTCAAGAATGCTTTCATTGGAAAGGTGTGTACTCCAGTAGAAAAGAAGGGAATAGTAGATGTGCTTCATACATACCAAGATTTTATAGCATGGAGCTATGAAGACCTAAAGATGTATGATACTTTGATTATTACACACACTATTCCTCTCAAACCAGATGCTAAGCCTTTCAAATAGAGACAAAGACCGATTAATGCTTTGTTGGAGCTGATCATTCAAAAGGAGGTACAAAAGTTATTATCTAGTTGTATTATATTTCCAATTAGGAATTTTACCTAGGTTGTTAACCTGGTTCCAGTAAGGAAGAAAAATGGAGAGATTAGGCTTTGTGTTTATTTCAGAAATCTCAACCGTGCCTCTACCAAAGATAATTACCTAGTCCCATCATTGGATCAAGTTCTACAAATAGTTAATGGATCTCAAATTATGTATTTCCTCAATGGATACTCAGGATATAACTAGGTTATGGTACAGTACGAAGATAGATACAAAACTTCTTTCACCACAAAGTGGGGCACTTTTTCTTACAAAAGGATGCCTTTCGAGTTGATCAATGCTAGAGAAACCTTCTAGAGGGCCATGGACATTTACTTAAAATAAATCATTTGTAAGTGTATCATTATCTACATGGATGATTTAACTATTTTCTTGAAGAAATGTGGTGATCATATTTCAGACTTGTGTAAAGTATTTCGAAGATGCAGATAATATGGTATCTCTCTCAACCCTAAGAAGTGTATCTTTGGAGTGACTAAGGGAAAATTTCTTTGTCATGTTATTTTTGAAGAAGGTATATATATTTATCCAGAGTGAATAGAAGCTATACTGAAAATTCAACCTCCAGCCAGCAAGAAAGAGATGAAATCCTTGTTCGAAAAGATTAATTTTGTCAAGAATTTCATTACTAGCTTTGTAGAGATAGTCAAACCTTTGAATGCCATGTTAAAGTAGGATGCAAAAGTTGAATGGAGTGTTGAATAAATTGAAACTTTTGCATAAATTAAGAGGGAAATATTTGAAGCCCCAACATTGGTGAGTCTTGACTATTTCAAACCTTTCTACATATATTCATTTGCATTTGGTCATTCCTGTGCAAGAATGTTGACTCAGAAATCTGACCAAGGAAGTGAGCATCCCATAGCTTTCATGAGTGCTCCACTAAAAGATGTTGAGTTAAAATATCTTAGTGTAGAAAAGCAAGCTTATGCTTTGGTCAGATGTGTGAAGAAGTTCAGACATTATATCGTATGCAATAAATTTTATTCGATAGCACCTAACCCTGTAGTCAAGCTCTTTATAATGCATAATGAACTGGGAGAACAAAGAGAAAAATGGGTTACAATGCTGCAATAGTATGACATCGAGACACAACCCATGGAACTTGTAAGATGGCAAGGATTGACAAAGAATATGGTTGAGATTGGTCCTCACATTTCATCTCAGTAGTATCACCTACATGATGTTTCCCTAGATGAATGGTATGATGACATTGTCTATTATTTGTTGAATCAAAAATGTCTCGATCAGCTAAACTCAATGAAAAGGAGGGTCTTACACTTAAAGAGTGATAGTTACACGTTGAAAGGGGCTATCCTGTATAAGAAGAATCATGAATGCATTTATCTCCATTGTCTAGGGAAAGAATTTGTTTGAGTAATGACTGAATTCCATGACAAGTATCGCACAGGCCATGGTTTTGGACCAGCTACTACACATCAGATCTTAAGAGCAGGATACTACTAGAAAACTTTGTTTAAGGACTCACACAACCACATAATAACTTTCCATGTATGCCAAATTGCAACAAGCAAGGAAAATCATGCGACACTTCCACTTCAGCCAATAATTAAGGTAAAACCATTCACATAGTGGGGGTTAGACTTTATTGGTCTAGTTAACCCAACTTCCTTGGCAGGCCACATGTATATCCTTACTATAACTGATTATTTTAATAGGTGGACTGAAGGACTAGCTTCTAAACAATGCAATTCTGAAGTGGTAATAGATATTCTCGAATGAGGTATTATCAATCACTTTGGCCATCCCATTGCTTTAGTTTGTGATAATGGTCCTCCATTTGCTTCGTTAAAGTTTTCTAGGTGGGATTTTAATCATAGGATCATTATTAATTTTTCTTCTAACTACTACCCACAGGGAAATGGTTTGGTTGAATCCACAAATAAGAACCTTTTGAAAGTCATCCACAAATTGTTAGAGAGGAATCCTAAAGATTGGCATACCCAATTAAGATTTTCTCTTTGGGCAGACTGTACTAGACACAAAGCTTCCATAGGAACCTCTCCTTATCATCTTGTATATGGTTTCGAATCTTTGTTTCCCATCTAGCTTAAAATCACCACCTTATAGTTCATTAACGATTACTATGATGAAAGGGATAAGCATGAGGCTCGCCTGGCTAAATTGTTACACCTTGAAGAAAAGAGAGATGAAGCATTAGAGAAATTTTCCAAACATCAAGGTGTTGTTAAAATATGTTTTTGATCAAAAAGATAGAATTAAAGCTTTTAGAATCTCGGATATGGTCATATACTGGGACAAGGCACATGATAAAAAGGGAGAACATGGAAAATTTGATAAACTTTGGCTTGGCCCTTTTCAAATTTTAGAGATATTGGGAGAGAATGCTTTCCATCTAAAGACTCTCACTCGAGAAGATATCCCATTACCGATCAACGACCAATATCTGAAACATTACCTCCTATCCTAAGTTTTGTGTATCTCTTCTCCTATAAATAGTTAGTTTAGCTGTTGGCTTCCTTTGCTTTGTTTTTTTTGTTTCCTGGCCTTGGTTTTGGTGTGGGTTTGCTTTGGTTTTTATTTTCGCTTGTTTTTCTTTTGGTTTTGGGGTTTCCCTATTCTCTTATGGGCATGTTACACTTGCACAACAATCATTATGTTATTTGGGATTTTTTTAGGTATTTCCTTTGCAAACTCTAATCATCTTTTCATGATAGTTTGGTAGAAATCCTTTATTCAAAGTCATATGTGTTGAATGCTAAAGTGAATGAGCCCTTGGATTAAGTAGTTCTAGAATGTGCTTGGATCTGACATCTATATACACACTTAAGAGTCTTGAATTTATTGTGGGGGTCCTTGCAAGGCTTGGTTAATTGAAAAATCTTATTTCTTCTTCAACGCCACTGTGGTTCTCAACCCTGAGTATGAAATTCATTATTCACAGGTTGAAGTAAAAGAGAAAGAAAAGAATATCAAAAAAGAAAAGAAAAAGAAAAAATGTTGAACATCAAAAGAATCAAATTTAACCTATCAGGGGTATCCAAGTATCTCTACTGGGGCTATGGATGTCTGGTTGGCAGTAGAGCTATGTTTGGGAGAATCATAACGATGACCTTGTCGAGGTTATGGATGCCTGACTGGTAGCGAGGCTCCATCCAAGTTTCTTTTGAAGATAGAATCTTTATGTAGCTTAGCCTTGCTGACATTGGTTCCTTGCAGCAGCTAAGGGAGGGAAATGAATACATACATACACACTAGAATTATAGCACATGATTTTTTTTGCTTGTTTCATCGCTTAGAAGCTTTGTTTATTAAATGACTTGATGTGAGGATCGAAACCAGAGTTTTGGGTTCTTCATTCCAATTTGTCATAGAAATTATCTAGAGACTTTCCCCAGTTCAGTCACCATTTGTTGTGAAAATTTAGCATGCACACCCCACTGAAGGCAGAGACCCTCTTTTCTCACTTTTCTTTCTTGTGTGTTTGTCGTAGGTTCCTGAATTTGTCCCCTTAAGGGATAGGTATTTTTGGCTTTGGTCTTGTTTCACCCATGTACTTAACATTCAATCTACATTTTTTATGCTCCTTGCAACATTTCAATGATAGCTTTACACTTGGGAAGTATCTCCATGCTTAAATTTTCAAAGTTGAGGAAAAATTGACTAAGTTCTGGCAAGATTCAATAATTTTGAGAAAGCTCGGACTAGCCGAACCTTAGTCCGGCTAGGTAATTTGAGGTTCCTTGGATTACCCGAATCTGACCACCCATCATATTTCTAATCTTTGCTAAGGCATACATATCAGCATTAATTTCTCTGACTCGTGTGTTCCAATGACCAATTTGGAAATAAATGTAAGATTGAAGGGTCATTTTGTCACTTTGCATCTATGTGGGTTCCAAATTAAGAAAGTTGCCTTCATCTCACACTCATCTTGAGCTCTAACGTCAGATTTTCCTTGATTGATCAATCATTCTAGGGTTTGAAGCCATCCATTACCAACATGTCTCTACATTTTCTCTCTTTGTGCATCTTAAAAAGGTAGGGATTCTTTTCGTTGTTGTCGTTTGAGCTTACCCTATATTAATTTAACTTGCTTTCGGTGAATTTAGTAAGGTATTTGAATGTTGAATGCTTTGGGGGTGATTTTTTTGTGTGCATCATTGGCATTTACTGTATTTTTAAGAATGCATTTGTTATGCTTGATGTTTTTTTGATGGGGTTTTGACAGTGAGTTTTTAATCTCAAATCTTGGTATTGTGCTCTGTTTCGCCTAACTCGGGTTTTCCTTCTTGGTGATTCATTTGAAATTTGAATGGGGGTGTCGGTTTGAAAATGTGGGGCTCCTTGTTTTGTTCAATAAACCTCAAGACTTTCCCTATACTTTGTGCGATGTTGGGATTTTATGGTGTTGTCTTTTTTTGTCAAGCTTATATTTGGAACCCTAGTTTTGGATATTTATATGACTAGTGAGAATGAGTGAATTCAATGATTGAAAACCAAATTGTTTGCTTTAAATTCACCTAGTGATGCCAAAAATTCAATCTTGAGGATATTTAGTGTTTACCTCTTTATCAATTTGAAATATTAAGTTTCAACAATTAGTGAAATCATGGGCTTGAGGTTACTCCTAAAATTCTAAGGTAGCTCGGATTTTATGAGCTCTAATCCACTCAGAGAATCTGAACCCCCTTGGATTATCTGAGTTCATCCTATGTGCAAAATCCTAACCTTTAGGAGGTAAGCACTTGGTTGAATTGAGATTTTAATGCCCATTCGGTAAATCCAAGTGAGCTTGGATTACCCGAACACTAGTTCACTCGGATAATTCGAGGTCCCTAGAAATACTCGAACCTTGCTAATGATTGATTCCCAATGTATGAAATCACTTGATCTTGGGGCATGCAAAATTTGTGAAGTTTCTTTGAGGTGATAAATGCTTGTGCATAATTAATTGAGTCAATGAAGTTCACCCATGCTTGATTCCATTTGAATAATGGTAAAATGTGGCTAATTGACTAGATTCAGAAAATCTAAGCTTGCTTGGATTAGCCAAACCTTAGTCTGGTCAAAAAATCCGAGCTTGCTCGGATTATCCAATCTTTCTCCTTATTTCTTGGATTTCAAGTGAAATTAATTAATGAATAACATACAATGATTTCTTGGAATTTATATGTGGATATCAATTCATTTGAGTAGGATTTACTTGCTTATCATTTTGGAATGTGATGAGGTTGCTTGCATTGTATTGCCATTAGAGTTTAAATGATTATCCTTTTATGTTCAATGGAATTTTCCTTGCATATATTGATGCTTCATAAAGTGGGAATATATTATTTGTTTCCATTTTGGTAATTATGGTATTTTCTCTAACAGATGCAGGCTAAGGTTAGTCCTAAAAAAACCAACAAAAAAAAGGTTGCTTTGGTATAGGACAAGGTTAAAAAGATAGCTGAAAGGATGAAGTATGATTTAAAAGGTATCTGGTCAGAGTCCAAGATTGCTTCTACTTGGGACAAGATTGGAGACACAAATATGGGACATGTGGACTATAATTATTTTCATCAAAGAATGTATGGCAATGCATCCACTCAGCTAACTGAAGTGATCACTCACACTGGCTTGGTGTAGGTAGTAGGGTTCCCTACAACACAACTTTGTTTGGAGCTTGTCTTAGAGTGTGCAAAGCACTATGACTCTAGAACAAGGATCATAATTGTGCCACAAGGGAGAGTTATGGCTAATCTCATAGAGGAATCCATTGCAGAGGTTTTTTAACATTTTTTTCACATCACCACCTGATTGAGGGAATAAACATCAGGGAAGAAATTAAGTTTTATGATGAAGATCCTGATAGGGATTTGGAGATCATGAACAATTCCTAGATACTAAAGTCGAAGACTCATTATTCTATGTTTCCCAGGCAATTGCACATGAGTGATTTGAAGATGGAGTACCATGACATTATAACCCTCTTGGGAAAGGTAATGGGAGTAGAAGAAGCTCACATTTTTCAGTCTTGGATATTCTTCCCCATCACACAAATTGTGGCAAACAAACATTATCATTGGGCTAGAATCATAAGCAACAACCTGGATTCCCAATTGAGAATTGTGTAGGAAACATACAAATTCACCATGACATCATTTTTGGTATACATGTTAGCAAGAAAAACCAATTACAAGGGATTGAGTTGCATGGGAACATTGGGAAAGGACAAAATTTGGGATGTATATCGTCAATTACAGTACAAGACATCCAACTATAGAAGGGAAAATGATGCTTTCTTCATGTTTATTCCAAGGTTGCTACAAAATTCCCTTCATGTTAGAGTAACTGTTGATGCCATGGATTTAACTAGAAAATATGGGCCATGGTTCATCCAATGTCCAAAATTTACATACATCCGGGTGCAAGGATCTTCCGATGCCCCACTCAGATTACCATGGTATCCAACAAGAAAAATTCTAATTTTGGAATTGACAAGGCAGATGATGGCCTTTAAGGAGATCCTACAACATATTATAAAGAAAAAAGGACTAGGAGTACAGTTTCCATTGAGGATTAGGACTCTAGAATCATGCCCTTCTATTGAATGTGTTCAGCACTTTGAGAAGGAGATGACACAATTTGAGTTATATTCCCATACCAGCAGGAATAGGTTTTCCCCTATGGTGGGGCCATGAAGCAGGCCAATAGAACATTCAAGCATAATGACTACATAGAAGAATATTGGGAAAATTGCAGAGATGACTTTGAATTTCTCAAAAGAAGGTTCTCTCAGATGCCTCTCAAAATCATAAGGTTGTACAAAGTAATAGAAGTTCCAGATCAAGTGTAGGATTATGAGGCAGACCTGGTGCAACGACATGACTATGAACCTTACAAGAAAAAAATGTTGCCACAGATAAACTAGTCAAAAGGAGAATTAGCGGATCTCGACCAGGTAATTGAGCTACTCAAGAGGTATTTGAGGCAATGGGTGTAGAAAAATATGCAGGAGATAGAAGTTGATGGAACCAAGTTCATGTATGACTTGATGGGAGACATGGAATCTCATTCTAAAGAGGGAGTAGGAGAAGAAAGGGATAATGTCTCAGAACTTCATGGAAATAGAAGCTTACAAGGAGGGAGGTGATAGCCAAGTCATTGCCACCTAGGATTCATGTCAATCATACAGGAGGGAGAAAACTTCAGTTACAAACTAAGAATAGAGCATTTTAAAGGGTCTTAAAGTCACATGGGGGGCCCACTGACAGGTTTTGGATGTAAATTTAGAAAACTCTTTAATTTCGGCTTGCTTGTCTGATGAAAAATAGTAAACTTTGAATGCATTGTCAACTTTGCCTTGTGGGACCTAATTTTGGGTTGCCCTTGGTAGTCTTATCTATAAATTAGGGCTTTGGCTTCTCCTTTGGGGGTTAGACATCATTGTAATAGTTTTAGTTGAGATAGGAGTTAGCATTTTCTGAGGGAAAGTGTTGAAACATTGAGAATACTAAATTGTTGCAAATTTGGGTGATTCAATATAAGAAAAGATGTTCTTTGGTGCTCTTTCTGGTGTTGTTTCACTTTGCATGGTTCTAGTTATTCCATATATTTAAGATTATTTTGAAGTTATTAGTTTTGTGTTATATTTTAGAGTTAGATATGATGTAATGGTTTTTATGGTTTAATATTTGAATTGTTTGAGTGATTCTTGGTCCATACTTTTAGCAGCTTTTTGATTGTAAGTTGTTTAAAGTTAGCCTAGGCCTGAATACTGTATGCTAAAATTCGGTTGTGGGTGTTTATTCATTTCAATCAGTGGATAAGGTTGATTTGTATGAATGCTTGTGATTTGAAAGTCTTTTCATTCCCTAGAAGATTGCACTGTTTCTGTGAAATTGCAGGTTTACTCTGGGTTTACCAAGAATTAGTTTTGAAGGATTGGTCCACTTTGGGTGTTTAATCATTCACATCGTTGGTCTTAGACTTAGTTTATATTTTCAGAAATTCTCTCTCGAACCAATATACCTTTTATCATTTCTTTAAATTTGGGTTAGTCTTAAGATTAAAAGCATCGAAATACTACAAAAGTTGATGAGTCTAGAACTTCCAGTTGTTGTTTGGTAAGGCCCCTTGTGATTACCAACATTTTCACATTTATCACTGAGTTGTCTTTGCATTGTCAAGATTTACCTTTCAAGAGAGATAAGATTTCAACATTCTGTATGAGTTGTTGCCATGCAAAAAACACCATCAACAATTAAATAAATAATGATTTATTTAATTATTCGAGAAAGTGAGGTGTTAGAAACACAATTAATTTAATTAATTGAACATGATAGAATAAATTTGGGAAGTGAATTAATTAAATAATTAAAAATTATTTAATTAATAGAGGAATGTAACCAAGAATAATTAAATAATTAAAATTATTTAATTACGTGAAGACGAAGACCAAGAAAAATGATCCTCACAAAATTAGGAAGTTTTTCAGTGTCTACATTTTTCCTCTCTTTGAAATAATGCATTTCATCACATTTTGTCAATTAAATTCTATAAAAAGATGCCCCGATGAAGTCAGGGTGATGAGTCTAGTTAATGGTCTAATTATTGATAGATTTTGTTGTCCATTTCTTGTAGTTTTCATAAGAATTTGATGCTTGGACATTGACATTTTTATGATATTTCCTTAAAACCATTGACTTTGGACATGAACTTATTTTCATAACTTTTAAATGATATTCACATGCTATATAAACCATCTATGTTAATTTTTGTATGTGATTAATGAATTTCACTTTAAGATGATTATAGATATGTAGTTGTTGTGTGCACTAATATTCTCATGCATATATAATTAAAGTCCTACAATTCAAGAAGATTCCACCAGTTAGGTATTCACCATACTGGTCAACACTGTGGACATTCAATGAAGGAAGGCTCTTGATGACAGAACGATTCCTCATTCAAATCAAAGTTTTAACCACCTTTTAATGGTCTTAAATTTTTGATTGAGCATATTTAGGCATTATTGTTGTGTCAGATTCATGCTAATATGAACATGTCTGAAAGATTTTGTGTATGCATAGCTGCCTCTCCACTCTTTTTGCGCTTTCCCTAATGTGGCATCCTCTGGTTTTGATGGATTTGACTGCCTTGCTAGCTGATTAGATAAATAAGACTTAGATGCTCCTTCTGAGGTTTTAAGGTTGAATCAAAGGTTTCTTAATTCAGTGATGTACTAGCATTCTTAGTTTTTTCAATAATATAGTCATGTTGCTCAATTTTACTCATGTTTTCCAATGAATGAAAATAATTTATAAGTTTGTGCATCTGAGTTTACCTTAGTTTTAGGGAATACTTATCCAAGGCCGCCCACTTGGTGAGTATTTCATCCTTTAGTTTAGTTAGTACTTTTTATTCAGTAATTAGTTAAGAATATGGCACTGATTATTCCTGTAGCCATTAGAATTCCATTTTGTTACTATTCCTGTAGCCAAAGCAGACATAGTAGTTTCTTGTTTGTTCACTCAAATTTGCATTTATGTCATGCCTTTCATTTTAGTATAGTTATTGGTTGATGCTGAACATTTATGTTATTTCCTTTGAAGCAATTTACTTTCAACATTGTTCTTTTCTTAGTTGTAGGATGAATGTGGCTACTTTGGATTCCTAGTGCACATACTATGTTGACCCATTTCAAGTTTACGTCCCTAGGTTGATAATTTAAATGGAACTTCATGATGATTAAGATAGCTATTCATGTCGGATGTCCAATCTCTAAATCACAACTGCAAGGGCTTAGTTGTTAAAATTATTGTAGGAGGCCAACATTTTTGGCACCATTGCCGAGGATGGTGTCAAACTAGGAAGTTATTTGGAGTCATTGATAGTTTTCCTTGTTGTAGTATTTTTGGAAGTTTTTTCTTAGTGTACCCCTCCTTTAGAAGTAATGATCCCCCTATTCTTTTTCCAATTCTTTGTGTGAGCTGGCTGATACTGAGTTGATACCATATGCATAGAGGGAGGAGGAGAGATGCTCATCGGAGATTCCTTCCTAACAATCTTGATCCATTCTAGCTAGTCGAGAATCAGAACCTACCAAGAAACAAAGAAGAAGAAGAGCCACACCCCTTTGCTGATACATTTCTGGATCTACCTAGTTTTGATGTTTCCTCTGAAGATCAAAATCTGATTGAAGACCCCTTTGCTTTGGAACTTCATCAATTAGGCATGGATGATGCAAATGGAAACATGCCTAACCGAAAAACTTTTCCTTTCCCCATTTCTCATCAGAATGAAGTAGAAAACCTCAAAAATATCCCTGCTTCAGTCCTTCCTAAGTTCTATGGACTTGTCATAGAATATCCTGATACATTCTTTTTTGAGTTTGATGTACTCTACAGGAGACGATTATACCACTGATGCATATAGGCTTAAGCTATTACCTACCACCTTGAAATAAGTTGCATTAAGATGGTTCATGAGCCTAGGTAGAGATACTGGGGAGACCTAGGAGGACATGAAGACAAAGTTCCTTGAGAAATACAAAGAGTATTGTAGGGGCAGTGACATGAGAGGAGATGACATTTTTAGGATGCAACAAAAGGAATATGAGAGCTTGGAAGATTACATTTCAAGGTTTTTTTTGCCTATAGAAATCTCCACACCATACACTCAATGAAGAATCAAAGAAGCTTCTTTTCTTGAGAGGAATTAATCACAAATGCCTTGGACCTGATGGGAGGAGGAGATATCACCCAAGTTCCTTGGGGGGATATCAAGAGGATATGTCAGAACTATTCTAGGGCAACCTCAAAGAAAGGGAGAGCTTACCAATCCTCCATGGGTAAGTCATCTATTAAGGGAGTTTCAAGAATGGATATTACTAAATTACTAGAATAATTCAAGCAAGACATCATAAACAATCTGGCTACTCAACTAGATTCACTTTAGGCCAAGAAGAAACAAGAGGAGGCAAAGGCAATGTTCTCAAAATGCTGCCCTCATTGCATACAAAAGAAGGACTCCAAATGCAAGGTGATAGCTAATATTGATAAAAAGCAGATGACACCCGAGTTCAAGCCAATCCAGGATGGAGATGATCAAGTCTACTATGTTGCACAAAGGAGGCCATAGGATCCAAGATAGTGTATGCCACCAGATCCACTATCTTTTTTTGGACCATATTTTAATTATTAATCACTTGGTAACCAATCAAAATCCCCATATCCATCCAATTATGGAGGATATCCACCACAACCTTGGAATAACCCTCCAAATTCCTAGCCCAATCACCAAAAATTACCACCCCAATGGCAACAACCTCAGGGAAATTGGCAACAAACATCTCAATGGAGGGGAGGACAAAAATGGCCAAACCAAACAACCAATTACATGCAACCACCTTTTCAACCCCAACAACCTACTATAATTCCTCCTCCCACTAATTCAATTTCAAATGCACCTAAACTTACTCAGCTACCAGCCCAACACACACCTAACCCAAATAATAAACCACAGCAATAGCCAGTATACTCTGTTGATCCAAATCAGTTCCTTGTATATACTATGAGTGTAAGTAACATTTATTTGTGTTGAGGAACTACTTTTCCAGCTCATTCCACACCCATTATCATTGAGCTTCCTATGGAAGAAGAGGAGCCTCTGAATGTCCCCATTTAGCCTAGTGCACCTAAAAATCCTAAACCAGTCCCAGTCAAACAGAATGAGCCAGAACCACCATTTCCCCAGAGGTTGGAAACTATGAAACAAAAGGAAGAGGAGGACACAACTTCTGACATTTTAGATCAGTTGAAGCACATATGTGTCCAAATACCTCTATTTCAGGCCATAAAAGATGTTCCCATATATGGAAAAGCAATCAAGGAAGCATTCCTTAAGAAGCCTGGCTCGAAGAAGAAAAATCCCACAAAAGTTCATGTGGTGGGACAACTTTCTGACATCATACTTGGGAAAGTGACTATTCCCAAATATAATGACCCAAGAATTCTTGTGGTAGGAGTTGTTATAAATGAGATCCAAATAAAGAATGCTCTGATTGATTTGGGAGCAACAATAAATGTCATGAGTAACGACATCCTACATCAACTAAATATTGCAAGCATGAGACCTACTCCTATTGTCCTACAACTTGTTGATAGTTTTACTGGTAAGCCTGATGGTATAGTAGAATATCTTGTGGTAACTCTTGAATCTTGGGAGTACCCATCAGATTTTATGATTCTTTCTCCTAAAGCCACACTAGGCGGGTACCTCATTATTCTTGGAAAGCCATGGTTAGCAACAAAATATGCTTATATTGGATGCCAGACATGAGACATGACCATTTCGGATTGAAAGAGCACCAAAAATATTGTTCTCTACCCTCCTGCTTAGTCATCCCATGATAATGATGATCTCGTATGGCCACATGTTTGTGAAGAAGTTGAGGAAGTTAATTATGTGGCATAGCTTATGATGCTAGGAAAAGTCCTTTCCTACAACTTCAAGATGAAGATGAAGTATTATCTAACATAATTCAGAATCATTATGAGGTAGAGGAAGCATCATCCTCTCATGCATCTAATTTTTTTGATATTGTATAAACACTCTTGCCCACTCTTCCTACAACTGCTCTTCCTATAACCACTCTTCCTATAGCCAAACTTCCTGCAAAAATAGGTATGTTTCATGCATTTCTTCCACATGAACTCAAGGTACCAAACATTTGTGAAGCAGGTATGGTAGAGTTAACTACACAAGTGCAGGTGTTAGAAGGAAAATATTTGAATATCAAAAGTAAACTAAGTGAAGAACAAAAATTTTCATTGGAAAACTTACTATGGGCCCATTAGAGTGCATTTGCATGGTACTATCATGATATGAATGGATTAGACCCTAAGCTTTGCACTCATAGGATATTCATAAGAGATGATTGTAGACCAGTGAGGCAACCACAAAGAATAATTAACCCTACATTGAGAGAAATTGTAAAAGGGGAACTTAAGAAATTGCTAGATGCAAGATTTATCTACCCCATTTTAGATAGCCAGTGGGTGTCCCCATTGGTGATTGTGCCCAAAAAGGGAGGGAAGTGGAAAGTTTCTATTGATTACAAGGAACTTAATGCTGCCACCAAAAAGGACAATTTTATCTTACCTTTCATAGATCAAGTTTTGGACTCACTTGCAAGAAAGTAGTAATTTTCTTTTCTAGATGGATTCACTGGCTATAACCAGATCTAGATGGCACCATGGGAATAGGAGAAGACCACATTTGCCTATCTATGGGGAACCTATGCCTACTCGGTACTCCATTTGTCTTGCACTTGCAACTTTTAAGAGGGCAGTCATTAGCATATTTTTAGACATCTCTCATGATTGCATGGAAATTTATATGGATGAACTCACTACTTATGGTGCTGATTTTAATGAAGCATTGGAAAATATGAGGAGAGTCCTATAGATATTTCAAGACCACAATCTATCTTTAAATAGTGAAAAGTGCTTCATAATGATGCAGGAAGGTGTAGTTCTTGGCCACTACATCTCTCACAAAGGAATTCAAGTAGATCCTGCAAAGATTGAGGTGATCACCAATCTTCCTATCCCTGCAAAACAAAAATATGTTAGGAGTTTCTTAGGACATGTAGGTTATTATAGGAGGTTCATCAAAGAATTCAGCAAAATGGCAGGACCATTGTATAAACTCCTAACTAAAGATGTTGAATTCCAATGGACAAAAGACTATGACAAGGCATTTTCTAACTTGAAAGAAGCTTTAACTCATGCTCCTATACTTAAGGGACCTAATTGGGATTTTCCTTTTCACATCCATACAAATGCATCAGACTATGCTATAGGAGTAGTCCTAGGATAAAAAGAAGGGTTTATTGAAAATCCTATTTATTTTGTCAGCAAAAATCTGCAAGGAGCTAAATTCAACTACACAGTGAGAGAAAAAGAAATGTTAGTTGTGATCTATGCTCTAAAAAAAATTCAGACACTACATAAGAGGCTACCAGATATTTGTGCACACCAATCATGTAACCATTAGATACCTCATGAATAAACCTTTGATTTTAGGAAGGCTAGCAAGATGGTTATTGCTGATGCATGAGTTTGACATAACCATTGTGGATAAACTAGGGAAGGCCAATGTTGTTGTAGATTTTCTTTCAAGGCTAACCACATCAAAGGAAAATCAAGTCATAGATGATTCCTTCCTTGATGAGAATTTATTTTCCATCAGTGTGTAGATACCCTGGTATGCTGACTTAGTTAATTATCTAGTCACAGGAAGAGTTCCCCCTCACTTCTCTCAAAAAGAGAGGAGGGTGCTCATTTTAAAATATTTTCCTTTCTCATGGGTTGTTGGATGTTTGTTCTACACTAGAATAGACCATTTCATGAGGAGATATGTGAGGGAAGATGAGACATATCACATTTTGCATGCATGTTACAGTGAGCCCTATGGAGGGCATTTTGCATCCAAGATGACAACAATGAATATTTTGAACATAGGATATTACTGGACAAAACTCCATAAGCATGCAGGGAGATATACAAGGAAGTGTGACAGATGCTAAAGGATGGGTTGACCACCAAATCTGATGAGATTCCACTTTACCCCCAAGTAGTAGTCACTCCATTTGATAAGTGAGAATTGGATTTTGTAGGGCCCATTGATCCTCCATCAAAAGGTAAATCCTATATCTTGGTATGCATTGATTATGAAACTAAATGGGTAGAAGTTAAGGCCATGAAGCATGCAAGAGATAATAAGGTTGCAAAATTTTGTATGAGGAAATTTTCACATCGTATGGGGTTCCAAGAGAGATAGTGACTGATCAAGGGACTCAATTCACTTCAACCCTTGTTACAACACTATTCAATGAGTACAACATTAGGCACAAGAATTATACTCCTTATCACCCCCAATCGAATGGACAAGTTGAGGTGACTAACAAAGAAAATGAATCCATTTTGACCAAAATAGTGGCTATCCATAAAAAGGATTGGGAAAGTAGGTTACCAGAAGTTGTTTGAGCCTACAGAACTACTTGGAAAATAGCTACAAGATTCAATCCATTTGAGTTGTTGTATGGATAGATAGCTATGATGCCCATTGAATTTGAGCATAAGACTCTTAGGACTATAGTAGAACTGGGGAAGGATATTTATGAAGCACAACAAGATAGAATCATGCAGCTGAATGCTTTGGATTAGATGAGGAAGACAACCTTGCATAACACAAAGGTAGTGTGGATTCAAAGAATAAAGTGGCATGATAAATTCATCAAGTATAAGAAATTTCAGCTAGCTGGTTGGGCATTTCTCTATGACTCAAGATTTTAGGATAATGCAAGAAAATTGTAGAAAAGATGGCTTAGACCATATGAGGTTGCCAAAGTATCTCCCAATGGGGATATTCATCTCACTACCATTGCCCCTGTCATGTTTAAGCTGCTGGTGAATGGTCATCATCTGAGATTGTATCACAAGCCAACTTCTAAGGAGGAGTTCTTGCAGTAATTCAGTCAACATGCAACACCCAAACTTCTTGTAGCCAAAGGAAGTGGACCTAGTGTCCCTCCTTCTAGCTGACTAAGGTATGTAACTTGTCATAATAAATATTCCCACTTTGTAGGGATCCAATTCTTCACCCATCCACCCATCCATTTCCATATTTCTCTCTCTTCCATTCTACCACCATCATCTCAGTTCATTCCATTCCATTCCATTCTGCTCCACTTTCATTTATTGCTCAACTAATTTCTTAAAAGTGACCAGTACTTTCTCCATACTCTTCGCAATAAATATTTCACAAATTCAGGTACGCACATAGTCAACTTGTTATATCTTAATTATCTTTTAAGTGCATTCATTTAATTGTTGTATGTTAATATGGATGTTCTTCATAACATGTGATTATTTCTTTCCCTTTTCAAATCTTCCTTACCACCTCACATGTGAGGACACATGTGCAAATTTAGGTTGGGGGGGAACGTGTCAATGCCATGTCCACATGTCTGTCCATATTGGCTCACGTTAGCAAGGTTTAAATTTTTGAGCCAATTTGAGTTTTGTGCGAGACGATGACTCACATGTGTGAAGTGAAAATCAACTACCAAAATTCTTCCTCATCATAGCCTTCATTTATTGCTCCTATCATAATCTTAAGGAAAAAAGGTAAAATTGAGATGACACTAGCATTGGAAACTTAGTAGAATTGCGGGAAGGAGAAGTTTGGCTTTTAGACAAGGATTACAGGAAGGAAAATTTTGTAGAGCGACTATTTGATTTTAGACAACTGAACAATGGGAGGTGGGTTAATTTGAAATGAACCCAAGGTTCATGATGTATTACTGCAAGACGCACTTTCCCAGACCGAGTTTAGAAACTATGGATGGTTATATTATTTCTTAAAGCTGAATGGTTTTGATGAAGACGTTGCATTGGAATTTTCTTAGACATTGTTTGAAGGGAAGGACATGGTAAAAGGATTTGAAGTCACAACTACTGAAGAAAGGATTGTAGAAGTTATAGGGTTGTGTGCCGACAGTGAACATTACCTTGCTACCAGAGATGTTAGGTCAGCTAGGGCTAAATTTACAAAACTTGGTGACCCTCCATTGAGTGTGGACAAACAAGGTGAAAAGAGGACTTCTCTTCCTAAGCTATGGAAGTAGGTAGCGGTTTATGTTGTAAAGTATGCTACCTGCAAAGATCATCAGTCGAATTTACATTTTGTGCATTTCAAACTCCTGAACCAAATGAGGCATGAAAGGAGAATGAATGTGCCAAACATGCTATACCACATTCTTTCAATCATGGCACTGAGACCAAGAAAGGTAGGGACAATTTCGTTTCCCACCATTGTCTGATCAAATTATTAGTTGAAAATTCTATGCATGATGTGTCTGATATAAATTTGGAAGAATTCTTGAATATTGATCAAATTAGACCAGAGCATTTGTGACTTAGTGTTTTTCCTCAACCTCGTACGGTTAGTAGGAGGAGTAATTTTGGAGTCACTCCTAATGCCTCAACTTTGGGTGCAAGCCCTAGTGTAAACTCTCCTGTAGCCAAACAAACCATTGAGATTAGTTCTTCTGAGGCAAACCATTCGAATAAAGAAATTTCCTCTCCTAATTCTTATGATGATGTTCCTCTTGGAACCCTAATGAGAACTAGGGCACAAAAGAAGAAGGAAAAGATAGAGAAGGGAAAAGCTAAAAATTAAATAGCAGAAAAATAAGTGCCAAGCTCTAAGAAATGGAAGGTTGACACTATTCCTCTTGCAGCAAAAGAGAAACATGAAAACCCTCCCAGAAAATCAAGACCAACTAGGCCAGCCTTTGATGAAACTCTAGAGGAAAGCCCTAAGCCTAGAGAAACATCACAGGAGGATACAAAAGCTCCAATGGAGTAGGTGAATGTAGAGGAAAAGGACATATTTGAGGAAGCAATAAGCATGACGTTAGTAGATCTTGCTAACATTGTAGAACAAGTTGAGGAAAATTAGGGGCTCCTGTAGTATGAGTAGAAGTAAGAGTTCATGTAGCAAGAGTTCCTGCAACAAGAACAAGAGGTCCTGTAGTCAGAATTGGGAGAACAATCAATATCCCTATAGCTAGTATTGGCTCAACAAGTAGAACCCCGATAGTTGGAGTTTTACGAAGAGCAAGCAAAAGTACTAGGTAAAATGTTGGTAGGAGTACATAGGCCCTTTGATTTTTCAATGCACATGGTAATCATGAACTTATGGAAAGAAATACAAAGGAGGGAAGAAGAATGGAAAGAGGATAAATGCAGGCTAAAGAGGGAAATTCAAAAGAGGGATGAGGAGATTGAAAATAAGAATGAAGAAATTTTTGTTTTAAAGAAAAAGGTGTATAGTATGACAACCTTAGTACCTCATATATTATAGTGCAAAGCTCCTCCAAGGGTCTATTATTTTTATTTGAAGGAGAAGAATCTTTCTTTTAAGCTAGCAAGGATTGTTTCAAGTTTGAACCCTTCCATTGAGACCCCTCTTGAATTTTTCAATGCTTATCAGATTACTCCCCCTGAAATGAAAAAATTGTTGTGTCAATTTTATTTGCATAATTATGCTATGACCCAAGACCATGATTGGAATCCACTGTTGTATGTTGGGGATGTCTAATTGAGGGCATTCGTGTCTTGGGTACAAAATGAGGTTAGTTGGGGTAATAAATTCATGGATTATAGGCAAATTGAATCCAACACTCCCTTGCCCATAAGGGATGAATCTAAAAATCTAGGAGACATTTTCAAAGATTCGCACTGAATTCTATACCGACCAAGCTATGGCAATAGGATCATTCCTATAAGAGAAGTAGTTTATAAATAATATGAGGAGATAGAAAAAACTATAGAAGAATCTGTAATGGGATACTTGTCACAATGGTGGACAACCTAACTGATGATTTGAAACAAGTTGAGCCTCACTCTATGCAAAACTATGCTGCAACATTTAAGAGATTTAATAGATGATACAGATTGGGAGGACAAAGGGACAATTTTGGCTCCACTAAATTTTCAGCCATCGATCCTATTGTCACTTGTACCAAATTTTAGGTATTATAGGTATGACATAGCTGATGAGAAATAGAGATGGAGCAGGCTAGATAGACAACATGGGTTCTATTAGGACCCTAATTCAAACACAATAGAAATTGATGTAGGATAGGTAGTAGTTTCAAATTTCAGAGCATTGACCAAACAAAAGCACAACTCTTTCTCTACTAGAGGACCAACAAGACATTAGGTTGGGGGGAGTGATGAGTCTAGTTTATGGTCTAATTATTGATAGAGTTTGTTGTCCATTTCCTACAATTGTCATAATACTTTGATGCTTGGATGTTGATCTTTTTATGATATTTTCTTAAAACTATAGATTTTGGACATGAACTTATTCTCATAACTTTTAAATGATATTGACATGCTATATAAACCATTTGTGTTAATGTTACATGTGATTAATGAATGTTGCTTTAAGATGATTATAGATATATAGTTTTTGTGTGTACTAATATTGTCATGCAGATATAATTAAAGGCCTACAAATGAGGAAGATTCTTCCAGCTGGGCATCCACCATATCGGTCAACAAGGTGGACATTCAATCAAGGAAGACTCTTGACTGTAGAAAGATTCCTCATTCAAATCAAAGTTGCAATCACCATGTAATGGTATTAAATTTTTTTTTGAGCATATTTAGGCATTATTGTTGTGCCAAATTTGTGTTAAGATGAACATGTCTGATAGATTTTGTGCATGTATAGCCACCTCTCCACTCTTTCTACGCTTTCCCTAATGTGGCATCCTCTGATTCTATCAGAGTTGATTGCCTTCCTAGGTGATTAGATAAGTAAGACTCAGACGCTCCTTCTGAGGTTTCAAGGTTGAATCGAAGGTTGCTTAATTTAGTGATGTACTAACATTCTTAGTTTTTTTAGTAATATAGTAATGTTGCTCAATTGTAATCATGTTTTCCAATGAATGAAATGAAGTTATAAGTTTTTGCATCTGAGTTTACCTTAGTTTTAGGGAATAATTATCCAAGGGGGCCCACTTGGTAAGTATTATATCCTTTAGTTTAGTTAGTATTTTCTGTTTAGTAATTAGTTAAGAATCTGGCACTGACTGTTCTTGCAACCACTAGAATTCCATTATGTGATTGTTCCTGCAACCAAAGCACATAGAGTAGTTTATTGTTTGTTCGCTCATATTTTCATTTCTATCATGCCATTTAGTTTAGTATAATTACTGGTTGATGCTCAACACTTATGTTATTTCCTTCCAAGAAATTTATATTCAACATTGTGCTTTTCTTAGTTGTAGGATGAATGTAGCTACTTTGGATTCCTATTGCACATACTGTGCTAACCAATTTCAAGTTTAAGTCCTTGGGTTAAAAATTTAAATGCACCTTCATGATGATTAAGATATATTTTTAGGTCAGATGTCCAAACTCAGAATCGTAGCTGCAAGGGCTTAGCTGTTAAAATGATTGTAGGAGACCAACACAGGGTATAGGTGTAGACACTGAAAATTGGTCTAGGCCTGCGAGTACCACTTTCGACATAATTTTTTATTATCCATGGTCATGATTAAATAATGTTTATTATTTAATTACCTTTCTAACACATCTTTCCTCTATTAATTAAATACCCCTTTTTAATTAATTCTTCCTTCTTAATTAAATAATTTATTATTTAATTATCCCCTTGTCATATTTCAAATATAATTAAATATTTATTATTTAATTATTCAATTTAATCTTGTCAACTACAATTAAATATCTATTATTTAATTATTCAATTCCACCTTTTCAATAGTCAAATTAAATAAATTATCTTTATTTATTTAATTAAATTCATTTCAATTTTGAATGTTGAATTAAATTAATATTTAATTCATTTATTAATTCTTTATGTCACATTCTTCTATCATTTAGTTGACTAATCATTCACTCACCTTCTGAATCAAGATCTATTTTAAATCCGCCAGTTATCTTTGGGTTCAGTATCTGATCGTCTCTGCAAGAGGACTCTCTATCACGACTAGTTAGTTAACTAGTTCTAACTCATGTGCATGAATGTGTTTATTAATTAAATATCTCTATTTAATTAATTAATTCATGTATGCATTCGAATTCTTCATCTTTGAGTTCTAACTTCGTCTTTGATATTCAAAGTCTATTTCTTCTATTTTCAAAAACTCTTAACTGAAGATTAAGATCTTGAACTCTTGTTCTTTCTATTTTCAAACAGTCCTGACACAAGATTAAGTTATCGTTCTAATTTAATCTATATCTTGTAGTCTTTTCTAACTCACGTTCTATCGGAAACATAACTCACATCGCATGACATTCATCAATCTCGTTCGTCGATCTCTCTTTGAATCTGAGCCGATCGTTCGAAAACCCAAAATCTATAAAATTGCCTGTCATTATCATTATTCCTCCTCCCAAAATCATTATACTTTTGAGAAGAAACTTATTGTCGATATTTTCCTTAGACATTCAACAAGGTTATGCTTGCATCAATACTAAAAATCTGAGGGCAAGCATACTGAAACAACAAAATGGAGAAGGGAAATCAAGATAATTTGAAGGAGTGGACGCATATTCGGTGAAATCTTTTCAATTATTTGTTTTGATTTATTCATGTTCATTTACTCGTTCTTTGTTGTTTGAATTAGATTATTTGTTAGATTCGAGTTAATCATTTTAATCTATGTAGCTTTAGCATTAAATCCAGAAAATATATGTTACATTTGGTGAACCCGACGTGAACACGCTTCAAATTTGAGCAAAATCCTTTCGTCTTTCCATTTTTAATTTTTTACAGGAATCATACAGCACCGCATCCGCTCAAATAAACGATGCATTCATATTCGCGAACCACATCTGATACATTCTACGACGCATCTTCCATTCTGCACCGCATCCGTTACACTTTCCACCACATCCGTCTGTCAACAATTCACGCGACGTCCGACTGTCAACACGAACCACATCCATCTGTCAACATCGAGCCACATCTGTGGCTCGAAACGCTACATCTACCTGGTAATAGATTTTTCATTATTTTTATTCACTTCTGTACATTCACGTTTTCATTTTTCACTAATGTTTTTTTACAACTATGTTAAGGTGGATTAACTTAATATTTGGAGGACGAAGCATAGAAGACCAAATAAAACCAAAAACCAATATTTTCTGCAAGATGAAAGATGAAGAAACAAAAAAAAAAACTACTGATCAATTTGCATGTAGGACCTAATGAATTTGTTTTATTTAAAAAGCTTTCTGTTTGGTAGATAAATCATTGTCATTTGGATTAAAAAGAATCAATGTTTGCTTTGTTTGATGCGAAAGCACATTTTTTCACCCTTTACGATTTGATATATTGAAGTATCCACTCCCCTTGTGCAATCATGTGATCCTAGGTGTAAGCGAAATGATTATTGACTCTAGAATTTGGGCTTGTTTTGGTGGGAAAAATTACTCACCCCAAGACAACTCAGACCGGTAACGTGCTTTAGCTAGCGACTTCCACCCGGTATATAAAAACAAATTTCTAGGAGAAACCCCAGAAATCATGCTCACTATTCTGACGAGAAGGGAAGAAATGGTCTCTCACCGAGCTGAATGGTGCCCCACGAATGGAATGCCCTTACTAAAAAACATGTTGTAGTTTTGCCAAAATCCTACCTATTTGTTGGTGCAGCAGGTTTGGACCTGTGAAGCCGTCTTACATTCTTATAGTTCATGTGTGGAGATGAGATGTATGCCATGGGAATTTCATGGGTACAGTAGATTGGCTGCCCCATATAAGTGAGTGTCGTGGAGGAGAGCTAGTGGGGTCAAGCTACTAGTCATTCACCTTGAATATGCATAGTTGGATTTATCGAAGTAAGAACTCAGTAAATATTGTCCAAAAAGCCTAGGTTATAAATTTTCTCTGGTTTTAACAGATCTATCACTAAAAACTGAAAAAACATTGATTTATGTGATTGTTTTTTGTTGTATTCATCAAAACACTTGATCATCAAATGGAGTCAGTCGAAAAAAACACAATCTTCAGAAAAAACCGCAACTGTCAAATTGAGTCGCAACTACCATTTTTAACACCGCATCTATCTTAGCGAGTCGTAATTGTTAGGGTGAATGTCACATGTGTCTGTCAACAAAGTCCACTTTTACATAGTTTAGATATTATGAGCCGCAACTGTCAATTTTCGAGTCGCATGTGTATATACAAGCCACATCTGTAAAACGGAAAACCGCAAGTGTCTGTCAACAAGTTTAGGTTCACATAATCCATATTCTGAGTCACAAAAATTACTGTGAGTCACATCTATCAAAACATAAACCACATCTGTCACAAGTCAAAATTACCAGTCGACATTCGAAACCTTTTTTTAGTCAAATCATCACATGTGCATGGTAAACATCATATGATAGGTGAACAGCATTTGACTGTCAACAGAAACTGAGAAAATTGCAATCCGAGTCTGAAAGCATAACTTAAATTTTTGCTTATGTTTCTTAAGATCACCCTTGGACAGAAACTGGAAAACTTTTCTCAAAAACCTTGCATCATTAGGTGTCATATATGTCCTAGTCATAGTCATCCTAAGTTGCATGCATATAGATACTTCCTAGGAAACTGCATATCGCAGAATAAATAACTTTGCTTGTCATTGGATACGTTCATGTTCTAATTTGTCACAATCATTGAACCTAGTCACTTTAGTCCTATTTGTGAATCTTTCTAGCTCAATAGTCTAGTTTGGGAAATTCACCTTGTCAACTGTCTTTCTCCTACAATCAGGTTCCTTGGTCAACTCAAATCATTGCATGCATTTATTCCATAGGTGGTAGGTTATACCCATTTTTTTTTTTAGAATCATTTACCATCATAGTCTACTCGATATTTTGCATATTGTCTGTCCTACCATATGTCATCTTAGTATACGTCATTTTAGAAATCATTTTAGCAACATCCTTTATTGTCAGAAAATCGAAAAAAAACATAGAAATAGGACATATCAGTTTTAGACATAGTCAGCATTACCCCATTTTGAGCAACTTTTCATGGTCGAAACAACGTCTCAAAAGAAGCATAAAACAATGTCAGACCCTAACGAATTTCTCAATTCTTTCAGAACTCAACCACTGAGCAAAGAGAAACCACACAAACCTTTGCTTGAAAAACATGTCACTAGAGACACAAATGGGCGTGTCTTTGTTGAAGACATAGAAGCTGCACTCCAAGATCCTGAGTTTGCATCCTTTATGGATGAGTGTTTGGCAAATGATCCCCAATAATATCTAGCAAAGTTTCTAGTAGAAGGTGCCACACTACCACCAGGATTTGATGTTCACACTCTGAAATCTGCATCTACTCAACCAACACAAACCATCACATCAAGTGTTTCTATTCCTCAAATCACCGCAACAATACCAACTGGAATACCAACTCAAACATTTTCAATTGTAAACACAACCCCTTTCAACATAACACAAGGTTTCAATTTACCACGGGAGCAACTTCATCAAACCCCTTTGGCACCGACACTACTGGTAAGAGATCCAAGGTTGGCATGAATATTCCTATACCAAACCAAAACATTCAGACGGGAAATATTCCTACACCAAACCAAAACATTCAGACGGGAAATATTCCTACACCAAATCAAAACATTCAGATAGAAAATATCCCCACACCGAATCAAAACATTCTAATGGGATATATTCCCTCACCAAATCATAACCCGTCATAGAACACAACATTTCAGAACACCTACATTGATCCAAACAATGCAAACATGTCCTTGACACAAGTAGATGTTCTCCAAAACCAAATGAAAATGCTACAACAATAGATGGACAACATGTCTATGTTAGGAAAATGAACTATCTTAGTGCGAGATCTATGTCCATGTCCATTTGACAAAGCACTTTATATGACACCCTTCCCCCATGGATACATTATACCAAATTTTCCTAAGTATAATGGGAGGAATAATCCTTTGGAACACATTAGAGAATTCTCAATGGCATGCATGGACATATCATATGACCCCACATACTTGATGAAACTATTTTTGTGAACCCTTATCAGGATAGCACTGGAATGGTTTTCTAAATTACCATATGGTATACGATCCTGGGGTGAATTAGCTGAGAAGTTTGTCGAACACTTTGCCTTTAACATAGACAATTAAGTAACAATAGCTACCTTATGCCACACAACACAAGAATATGGTGAAACTTTCACCACTTTCTTCCAGAGATGGAGAAGTCTAGCTAGCAGATGTCCAGTTGAAATACCTAAAAAATAGAAGGTCACGATATTCCTTGAAAACATGAATCCAAAAATCAGAGGTGACTTAAGGGTACATTGTTGTACTTCATTCCTAGACTTGGTACAAAAGGGAACCATCCTTGAAAAAGGCCTTATTGACAAAGGAGAAATAAAAGTACTAGACAGAAACCCAGTTGTCCAACATCAAAACGCACCAAATGATAGAAACAAATTCTGGTCTAGAAACAAAAATTTTACAAATGATGGCATTGTTGATGCTAAAACCATAAATACGGGACCAATTATCACACTTAGAGGTTACAACCCAAATCAAGACATGACGAATAGTCCAGATCAAACAGCCAATTATGTCCAAAATTCACAACAACAATGACCGCAAAGGAGATTTCCTACATGTGAATTTACCCCTTTGGGGCAACCAATCGAGACAATTTTCAAAGAGCTGATTAAACACGATCTTATTAAACCTTTGGAACCAAGAGAGTATGGTCTTGGAGATTTTAAACCTTCATGGTGGGACAACAATACCTATTGTGACTATCATCAAACAAAAGGACACAACCTACAACAATGTTGACAACTGAAGAATATTATACAAGACTTTGTTGAAAATGGAACCATAGAGGTCAATGGGCAGAAAAATACAAAGAATAGTGATCATAAGGTCTTCACAGACCCATTACATGACCACACAAAAGGAAAGGCCTCCAGTTTGGGAACCAAGAATAATCCATCAACCAATTATACCAATACCAAATATGACTATGGAAAAGGAATGATCATAAATCACCTTTGAGCTGCAAATGAAAACGTCCATACCATTGTCATTAGGAAGCATCTGGAATGTGTTGTAAACACATGCAAAACTAAGATAACTATTCTAGGTCCTTCTTCTAAGCCACCTACATAGCCCTCCAAGTTTAAGTACAACCTCCTTGATCAATTGAGTAAAACGCATGCACATATATCCATTTTGTAACTATTGACTTTATCATCTGAGCATCGAGCCATTCTTGACAAAGCTTTACAGAACACAACTATTCCTACAGACTTAGATGTCAATCATTTTGAAGCAATGGTGGGATATTTTACCAACTCACATCATGCCACATTTTCCCAACAAGATTACTCAACTGAAAAGTCTGATTATAATGACCCATTACATCTTGAAGTCTTACTCCATCAAACCAAAGTCTGATGAGTCTTGGTAGATGGAGGAGCAGGTTTGAACCTATGTACCCTAAAATTGGTTAAGGCATTAGGATTCTCAGAAGAATGTGTAGACAACTCTGAAAGTATAGTCATCAAGGCTTGCGATGATGAGGAAAGATCATCCAAAGGAGATGTCACACTCCCTATCAGAATTGGCCCAACAATTATGAACACCAACTTCCAAGTCTTGGATCTCACCCTTTTGTATAACCTGTTGTTAGGTAGACCTTGGATACACGCAATGAAATTCATACCTTCAACATATCACCAATGTCTTAAATTCTAGTATAATGGCACCGAGATCATGATTGATGGTGATCTAGACCCTTTTCAATATTGTACAAGCCTAAGGGAAACTCCACAACTACAGGTACCAGGTAACCAAGAAGCTTCATCATCCACTTTATCCCTATACATTGATCCATCACATCTTACTAAGTCCATTTCATTCAAACCACCATCATCCACTCCTAAGGTCGAGATCCAAGACAAGGGCTGTGGAGAATATTACATGTTCTTGAAGGCATCATACTGTGTTAGTCAACTGGTTCCACCTAAGGCATATGGCTTACCTATGGCAGATAGAAGACAGACAGTAGTCACATTTCCTATTCCCACTACAATGACATTGACCAAATGGGGAGAGTTAAGTGAAGAAATTGTGGATCAAGGTGATATTACCTCCTGTTTGTACCAAGAAGACAATGAATACCCCTCACCGTCTATTCAAATATCTAAGAATCAATATGGAAAAGGCTTTAAGATAATGCAAAATGAAGGCTATGATGGGCACATTGGGTTAGGACTACATCAAAATGGAAGGACGAAACCTATCACTGTCTCACCAAGACTGAAATACTTAGGGATAGGGTTTCAACTGCTTCGAATTGGGTTTCCTAGTACTTTGTCGCCATTTCAAGAGGAAGTAAGTGCTTGTGCAAACATCGAGATATGTCATGAACCACTTCCCCCAGTTTACGATGAATCTCCCGACTCAAGCGATTGTGAATGGGATTCCCTTTCCTCTACCAATACCATGAACATAGATGCTCTATTTGGAGAATTGGACCTAAAGATAAAACCTGTACCAAAACCATATAGTCCCCGTCATAGGAAGCACTTGTCTAAAGAAGAATGGTATAAGAACTATTATTGGGAAACCCTTGATCATGCATCTTGGGCACATGACAAACCATCTTTTGACAACTCAACCCTTACAATAGTCCCACATCAAAGTTTACCTACCCATAGGAAAAAGAAAAAGAAGGAGTTAGTCCAAAAATTATGTGACCATGTTAACCACTCTATATTCACCTTGTCAGCTTCCACCTTTAATAACTTTGATGATGACATGCCTCTCATATATCCTGAACTTATCAACTAGGATCAACAAGGTACACCCATCATAGACACATTCGAGAACGACGAAGCAATAGCCAAGTTCATGGGACTTCAAGAAAGCATACCAAGAGGGGATCATAAAGTTGGTTTTACCATAGACTTGGATGACAAAGAATATTTTGGGGAGTCTATTTACACCTCTAGTTGCAAAAATGAAAATAAAAAGAAAAATGATAAATGGGAAAAATGACGAGTCCCTAGGTGAAAACTGAAAGGCGCCTTTGGATGAAGAAACAATCAAAATAAAGGACGTATCTGAGGGCGAAAACCTCTCTAAGGCACCCAAGGATAGAGGTTTAAATATTCTCCCCGTTGAATAGGAAAAGTCTCCAATGCTAGTAGAAGAGTCTATTGAAGTCAACATAAATACAGAAGAAAACCCTCAGCACATATACTTTGCAACATCATTGATAGAGGCAAAACAACCTGAGTTTAAGGACTTCTTCACAAAGAGATAGATAAACTTTGCATGGTCATATGCTGACATGCCTCGGCTAGATCCAAACCTTATATTGCACCATCTACCATTACAGCCAAGTATTAAGCCATTCAAACAGAAGTTAAGGAAAATGCATCCACAGATTTCTCTACTGGTCAAAGCAGAACTTAAGAAACTCTTGGATGTTGGATTTATAAGAACTATAGACTATGCAGACTGGATTTCAAATCTTGTACCAGTGACTAATCCAATTGGGGGCATCCGCATTTGCATAGACTTTAGAGACATCAACAAGGCATGTTCTAAGGATGACTTGCCTTTGCCGAACATAGACATGATAGTAGATCTTATAGCAAGAAATGAGATGCTATCCCTCACGGATGGTTTCTCTGGATATAACCATATCAAAATCGCAGTTGAAGACCAACACAAGACAACTTTCACATGTCCATGGGGCACATAGTGTTAGAATGTTATGCCTTTTGGGCTTAAGAACGTAGGAGCTACCTATCAACGAGCAATGACTATGATTTTCCATGAATTTATACATACTCTCATGGAAGATTATGTCGATGACATTATAGCTAAATTAGAAACAAGGGTAGATGATTTGAAGGTTCTAGACAAGATATTCCAGAGGCTAGAGAATTACAACGTCAGGCTAAATCCAAAGAAGTGTGTCTTTGGAGTGAAATCAAGGAAACTCCTAGGGTATATCATTTCCAGAAGAGGCATTGAAGTAGATCCAGAGAAGGTAAGAGCTATCATAGAAATGCCTCCTCCAGTCAGCATTGGTCAACTAAGAACACTATAGGGAAGATTATAGTCAATCAGGCATTTTATTGTACAACTGGCAGACAAAATACACCCATTCCAACATTTAGTCAAGAAAGGAGTATCATTTGTGTGGACACCTAAATGCCAAGAAGATTTCCAAAAAATCAAGGATTATTTGCTCACTCCACCTGTCTTAATTCCACCTCCAAATGGAAAACCGTTGATACTATATATTTCAACAACTCAATTAGCATTAGGAGCTCTTCTCACACAAAACGATGATCAAGTTCATGAGAGAGCAGTGTATTACATCAGTCATACCTTGGTAGGATATGAATTAAATTACAGCAACATAGGACATGCCTATCTTGTGGTAGTCTTTTCTACTCAAAAAAATTGGTACTATATGATCAATCACCAAACAATGTTGGTCACAAAGATTGATCCCCTCAAATATCTCCTAAGTAAAGCAACATTAACAGGCCGATTGGATAAATGGGTTATGATACTTAGCGAGTATGACATCAAATATGTAGAAAGGAAGGCTATAAAAGGATAGGTGATTGCAGATCAGTTCGCAGATGCACCCATGAAGCCAGACCATCCTTTAGTGGCGGATTTTCTTGATGAATTTATCTTCAACATTGACACTAGAACCGAATGAAAACTATAATTTGATGCGTCACATACAAATCGTGGTTCAGGAGTAGGTATCCTATTTGTTACACCTCAAGGCGATACCATTCCTAAATCATTCAGGATTGCTTTCCCTTGTACCAACAACATAGCAGAGTATGAAGCCTTAGTGACAAGATTAAAAATGGCCACTCAGTGGAAGATTAAGAGTCTATAGGTTTTTGGCGATTCTCAGCTTGTAGTCCGATAAGTAAATGATGATTATGAGACTAAGGATGAGAAACTTTCCCCCTACAAGTGCATGGCTGACAGTTTCAAGCAATACTTTGATGAAATTACCTTTCAACAAATACCACGTATTCAGAACAGGGTTGTAGATGCTATGGAAACTATGGGTTCCTTATTGGATATTCTGAGCAACGTGCCTAAGTTTGAGTTTTTGGTTGAATAGCTGTTGGTCCCCACCTATTATGTCCCCAATTTTGCGATGGTGTGTACAATTGTTGGTCCTACTTCCGCTTGTTATAAATACATATTCGACTATCTAAATGACCAAACCTTACCTCTAGACTTGTCAAATAACCAACACCGAACCTTTATTTGTAAGTCAGCTAAATACACCATCATCGGAGATACCCTGTATAGACGTACCTTAGATAACACCATAATGAGATGTCTCGATGCTGAAGAAGCAAAAGTAGCCTTGCAAGTAGTGCACGAGGGTATATGCGGATCCCATTCGAGTGGTCCTACTTTAGCCCATAAGATTAAGAGATTAGGTTATTATTGGCCTACAATGGAAAAAGACTCATATATCTTTGTAAAAAAATGTCGACAATGTTAGATACACAGAGATTTGATACAAGCACCAACACAGGAACTTCGTTCGATTACTTCACCATGGCCTTTTTCCCAATGGGGATTTGACCTCATAGGTAAGATACAGCCTCCATCATCTAATGGTCATAAACTCATCATAACTTCCATTGGATACTTCACCAAATGGATTGAAGCCATTCCCATGACCTACATCATCGACACACAAATATCCAAGTTTATCCTAAACTATATCATTTATCAGTATGGTGTACTCCAATCCATTATCACAAACAATGGCCGCCCATTCAAAAACCAATAAGTATGCCATTTATGTGAAGAGTTCCATATCAAACACCATTTTTCCACCCCGTATTACCCACAAGGTAATGGCCAAGCTGAGGCATATAATAAAACCATTGTTAGAATCCTAAAAAATAATGTTAATGATGCTGGTCGTGACTGGCATCTACAGCTGAATCCTGCCTTATAGGTTTACCACACAAGTATTTGTACTCCCACTGGCGCCACTCCATACTCCCTAGTATTTGGATCCGAAGCTATCTTACCTATTGAGGTTGAAATTCCTTCACTGAGGGTATCCTTAAAAGGTCATATTTATAACGAAGAATATCGTGTATCCAGATTACAAGAGTTATAATTACTGGATGAACCAAGATAGAAAGCACTAGACCATTTGCGAGCATATCAAAATTGTCTTTGTCATAGCTATAATAGGAAATTTCTAAATCAACACTTTGACATTGGTGACCTGATTTTAATGGAGAATCCCAAGAATCAAGCTGAACGAGAAAAGCCAGGTAAGTTTGAACCTAACTGGTTAGGGCCCTATATTATCACAGAAGCTTTTGGATCAAGAGTGTACCAACTCTCTACCCTTGAAGGAGAACCACTTTTGTCACCAATCAATAGCCTACATCTGAAGAGGTTCTATGCGTAGCTTCTGAGAGTCTTTGTGTTAATTGAAAAAAAACATAAAAAATGGAAAAACAAAAAAATGGTTACCTTGATGAAAACCTGGCAAACAAACATCTTTGTAACACCAAGAAAATTAAAAAAATCAATAAAATAGTAAAGAAAAATAATCCATCCAATAGTGAAAACCACTTCGGTGGCGCTATGGATAAGTACCATGGTGAAAACCTAGAAAACAAGCACCATGTATAGTTAAACTCGCTCTTTCATCTACCATCATTCCAATCAAAATTTTCGCCATCCCTCATAATAAATGGTTGGCTTATCCATTGCTTGGAAAGATTGACATCAAGTCCACTCTGTCACATTCCCCACTCCATCTCACATATCTTATTCCCAACTAGGGGTAAATCCTTATCCTGTGCCATGTGGAACTTGTACATACACCATTGGAAAATGTCCTGAAAAAATTCAAAAACATTAGGAAACATCAAAAAGACAAAAAAATCAAAACATGTCAGAAAATCCAAAAAAAATAAAATAGAGTCACAATCAGTCATGTTAATTCAGTCATAGACATAATTGAACTACGTTGCCTCTGCAATTGGATGTAGGAAAGGCCATCAGTCGATGTGCCCTCGAGGAATTAGGTATTTTTGTCTAGGTTGGTCATGTATCACACACTTTAAAATCATGAATCTTTGTACATTCAAAGTCATTGGTCATGTCGAATTACTAGGTCTCTATGTGTACAACGTAGGAAAGGATAATCAATCGATGATCCCCCGAGACCGCACTAGGTTAGTCCAATAGGGTTTATCACATTCACTACCACACATGTTGCATATCATCAATTTAGGTACATATCTTCAGTTAGTAATGTCAGTTAAAGTTTGGTCAAACTACGAGGTCTCTGTGTGTACAACGTAGGCAAGGCTAATCAATCGATGAGCCCCCGAGGCCGCATTAGGTCAGTCCTGTATGGTATATCATCTCAGGTCATACACTATCAACACATACACACACACACTCATAACAGCCAAGGAATCAAAACAAGTCATCCATCAACAAGAAAAACATCTTAAAAAATGTCATCAACTCAAAATCAAACACATTGTCAGAGTGATCAACTTATGTCTTAAGTAAGATATGTCTTTCTTGTCAATGGACACCATCAAATTGCCATAGCCTCATGTATCTTGTTGCATCAACATCATCAAACTCCAATTTCTTATACAACACGTGTCTTTCTAAAACCAAGCTTTTCCATGCCTTACACAGATAGTCACCAAGTCGAAACCAGACTCAACGTCTTATGCGGTATCTGGCATTCCTCACATTACGCTATGTCAAACATCAAAAAATCTCACAAGATCAAGTTTTGGAAAATACTTTTATTTGGATTTATGAATTTATATCTTATTTTGTCTTATCTTTCTATTGATTTGTGAATAAGTCTGGTTACTAGCTTTCTCAAGGATGTCCCTTGAAGGATTTAGAGAAGCAAGGATGTCTCGAGACTCTTTTTCTTTGACTACTATCTGTCAATTGTGTTTTTAACTTTGGATTTTGAATCATGTTACTAGTTTCCTCAAGGATGTTCTATCAAGGATTTAGAGGAGAAATGACACCTCATGACCCATCTTTTATTTGTTTGTTTTATGTGGTTTGTCTGGACAAAATGACTGGGGCAATTTTGTCCTTAGTATGAGTTAAGACACTCCTTGTCTATTTTTCACAGATGGATGAATTTGTACACTATGGTCTATTTCATATCATGGTGTGTACTATCCATTTGCGATAGTCCCACCCAATGATGATAAAAATGCAAGCTTAGCATATATGGAAAAATATTGAAGATCATATGTTGTTCAATCAACCTCCTTTGTTGTTTCTTACTAACATTTTGAAATCATCCATGCTAACATTTCAGCTTTCTGACATAATGATAAAGTCCTATGACACAACAAAAAAATTAGATAATCTGCATATGCATACATTCTATAAGCATTATGTAAAGAGTGTTGTATGTCTATACATAGTACATTATATAGTTACATTGCATTTCAAACAAATAGGTACATTAGATATATTCATTGCATATCTAGGAAAATCATGGCATAACAGGCATTCCATTATCATAAGATACATAATGAAAACATTACATGTACATATCACCATCACATATAAATAGAATTGTATATATAACATTGCATTCCATTATCATAAGTGCATTACGTCCATTATCAATAGAGTTATCATAACATCATAGACTGCATAAACTCATCATAATGTAGGAACAATAATTCATAACACATATACATACATCATCTAGGAAATATGATCATATAGAAACAATGCAACATCATAAAATAGAACCGCATATCATATAGAAGCCACCAAAAATCATAAATATATCACTCAAAATGATGTGTCGCAGTACAATATTAGAATGTATCCATAAATAAAAGGAGCTCACAGGCTCTCTGATCAAAGTACAATGTCCACAAATATAAAGTGTCAACATGTCCCACTACCGCTACTATCATGTGGTGAAGGTGGAGGAAACTACCTCAGAGGTACTCTCTGTGAGGTGGAAGGCCTATCATACAGACCTTGTCTTAGTGGTCCTACCACACCCTCTGTGATGTGAGTCCTAGTTTGACTCCTGCTCTGCGATCTGTGACTGTGAACCTCTAAAAAGCTAGGAGCTTGTCTCTCTGTTGGCACCACTAACTCATATAGATCTCTATAGTATAAAGCCCTCTCAACTGATCTGACTAGCTCATGAGAAAAACCATCAGATGAGGTACCATTGCAAAGGCATCTAGCCTCTGTGAATTTCTTCTCTATCTCCTATCTCCGAGCTATGGCCTGATCTCTCTCCATGAGAGCACTATCTCTCTCTATCTATCGATTAGCTTTTTAATCAGATGGTTGTGATTTGATTCCGTAGCCTAATACACATGTGCCTTTTAAAAGGCTTGTTGAGCCCCAAATCTTTTTTGGACCACATGATTAGATTTAATCGTGTTGCCCAAAACAAATTTCGGGCCTCAACAAGCCTTTGAAAAGGCACATGCATATTAGGTTGCGCAATCAACTCACAACCATCCGATTAAAAATCTAATCAATGGAAATAAATAAAATGCATATTCAAGGCTAAGTCGCTAAAGTATCCCTAAAATTAAATAGTATTTTATTATTAGTTGTGATATTACCCCAAAATTGATTACAAGAATATAATATTACAGGAAAATGTAATTAGTACTTTTAATTATGCTATAAACTACTGGTGAATAATTTCCAATGACGCATCATTTACATGGCAAATTAAGTGAGACAAAATTACTTTTTTGTAAAAACCTAGCAATTCAGTCTCCTTTTTAGCTTGCACTTTTTGCCAATTGGTGAAGATTCACCACTAAAGTCTTCCCTATCTCTCGCCCTCCTCCTCCTCTGTAAGATCCTCTCTGAAAATCTCTACACCTACATGCTCCTCTGCTACTACCTCCTCGGTAGCATGCTCACTCCAACATGTACCTCTGCTCCACCCCTAAGGTCCAACATCGTTACATCCTCTACCTTCACCTCTCGGATAGGGGATAATCCACCTACCCGACCACCTCTCTGTACCCGTCGTCCCCATCATCCTCGTCTACCACCACCACCTCTTCCATCATCACCACCACCCCTGTCACCACCTCTACCACTACCTCTAGCTCTACACTACCCTCTCGGTCATGTCCCTCATCTCTCTACTGGAGCTGGCTGATCTAGATCTATATAAGGAACAGGACGATCCTCTACCCACCAGGTGTCATATGCAGTTGTAGTCCCTGGATCTGCTGCTCTGCCTCTCCATCCCCAATGTAAAGGATGGAAAGCCTAAATATTTACCTCTGTAGTAGCCACTTGTATCATAGGCCCCTGGTAAGGAACCTCTCTGGACGATCAAGAAAACTCTGCTCACCCTCTAGGCTCATTCTTAAATTCTCCAAACTATCTCAATACCCGATTTGGTAGATGTCTCTCAATAATATGTACACTCAAAATAGTCCTACCAATCAAGTAATGTGTCTACCAAAAAAAAGGTAAATGCATGTCCTCATCTGACCATCTCTCGCAATCCATGTATGGCCTCCATGTAAACTGAACCAATGTGTCCAGTGCATGTCTCCAATAACCTATGTCTCCTACATGACTCTGAGT
This sequence comes from Sequoiadendron giganteum, assembly GCA_007115665.2. Classification (NCBI taxonomy): domain Eukaryota; kingdom Viridiplantae; phylum Streptophyta; class Pinopsida; order Cupressales; family Cupressaceae; genus Sequoiadendron; species Sequoiadendron giganteum. Next base: position 595,077,514 of record CM021107.1, on the reverse strand, counting down.
AATGTTTCTCGTATATCGGAAAACATACAAAGATCTAGCCTCTCTCTTTGTAATAACAAGACAATGAAATACAACAATACGCTCCCATGCCCAAACCATGAGACGAGTGGTACCATAGCTCATAGATGGTGCATCTCTGTACACTATATCATGTAAGTGAAAATACAACATGCTTAACAGACAGGGACCCCAGGCATACACAACCTCCCTCTCCAACATCCTAACTAGCATCTCTCCCCACCCGATAGGAAATCCATGACCCCACTGGTCAGGAAGAACTATTCCCCCAGTCAATGTACATAGAATACAATCTATCTTCTCATATCTATCAGCTAGAACCTTCCATCTGATCTCATAGTGCTCTATCCCTAATCTCCTAATGTCATAAAAATTGTAGAATCTAGTAATCTCACTGTACCTACATTGTGTATCGTACATAACCCTCTCTCCTCTAATGGGTAGATGAAGGATCCTATATACATCCTCTAAAGTCACAGTCGCCTCACCTGTCAACAAATGAAATGATGAAGATTTTGAATTCCATCGCTCACACAAGGCAGTAAGCATCCCTCTATTTTCCTAAATCGTGGGCATAGTCAACACATGATGTAGTCCCAGTCTCCATAGTAAGCATGACTCCATGCTAACCAATTGCTCTCTCAGCTCAAATGTATCAGGCCATGACTCCCGGGTATAGATAGGATCTAAGATAACCTGCAAACTGCATTCAACCAAGATTTCAAACGTCAAATTTATCAAGTTCTTCAAATTTCTTTTCAAAAATTTGATAGCCAAATGCAGTTCACAGAATCAAATGTGGTGCAATCTTACACATGCATTGCAACACAAAGAATTTGTGTTGCATATTTCACATGCATTGCAAAATTGTTCAATTTCACAACAAATAAGTGAATGCGTCTCACAAATTCAAATGCGGTGCAAAATCAAACTGTCTAACTACTATGCATGTGCGTCTCAATCTATCACATGTGTTACACTATCATACATGCATCTATCTAAAATACAGATGTGATGCAAGTATTCAAATGCGTCGAATGCCTAAAAGACCTAATCATGCCTAGACGTTATTTTGCATATGTGTCATTTTGCAAGCAGATGTGTTGTGTATGAACACATATGCATTGAAAGCAAAAGACCACATGTGAAAAATTATTTTTAAGTGCCTGAAACTATGTGAAAAATGAAATTTCAAGAGCTCGTTTTAGGGTACATACTAGGGGTCCTGCGTCGACTAGCCATTGAAATGTTTAGATCTGATAACCACGATGTGAAGCATAGGGAAATAGAGACATCTTCGTCCAATACTCAGAGAAAAATTCTTAATTTTTTTAATCTTTCGAGTGCAAATGAATTGGTTTTCAACCTAATTTCTATTTATAACTAGGGTTTGGGTAGAATTTCCTCCAACCTTATCTATTGGCCACGTAAATTCCAACTTCTATTGACCCGTACACATCTTTAACACTTCCAAATTCAATTTCGTCAAATCCATAGCATATCTGAGTATCAAATTGACTTATAGGGAATATTTCTTGATTTTTTTTGAAATTTTTCAAAATTTGTCAATTTTCTTGAGGGGGCATACCCTAACCTATTTCATACTGGGGCATGATCGGGGCATATTTTCTTTGACACAATGCTGAAATGAAATTGTATCAAAGAGGGGCAAACTGTAGACACCGAAAATTGGTCTAGGCCTGCGAGTACCACTTTCGACATAATTTTCTAATGTCCATGGTCATGATTAAATAATGTTTATTATTTAATTACTTTCTAAACACATATTTCCTCTATTAATTAAGTAACCTTTTAATTATTTAATTAATTCATTATGACCCTTATTCAACTTTGATTAATTAAATAGATCATATTTATTTAATTATGTCGCTAACTAATTAATTCTCTTTTTTTAATGAAATAATTAATTATTTAATTAACCCCTTTGTCATATTTCAACTATAAGTAAATATTTATTATTTAACTATTCAGTTAATCCTTTTCAACAGTTAATTAAATAAATTATTATTATTTATTTAATTAAATCTTTCAATTTTGAATGTTGAATCAAATTAACATTTAATTCATAATTAAGTGTTTCTGTCACATTCTTCTATCATCCAGTTATCTAGTTATTCACTCACCTTCTGACTCGAGATCTATTTAGATCCATCAATTATCTCTGGATTCGATAACTGATTGTCTCTACAAAAGGACTCTCTGTCACAACCAATCAGTTAACTAGTTCTAACTCATATGCATGAACATATTTATTAATTAAATATCTTCATTTAATTAATTAATGGATGTGTTCATTCGAACACAAACTTCAAATCTATTTTAGTCTTTATCTTTGACATTCAAAGTCTATTCTTCTTATTTTCGAACAGTCTTGACACAAGATTAAGTTATTGTTCTAATTTAATATTTATCCTATAGAATTTCCAACTCACGTTCTAATTGACACATAACTCACATCGCATGGCATTCAACAATATTGATTGTTGATCTCTCTTTCAAATTTGAGCTGATCATTTGAAAACCCAAAATCTATAAATTGACCTATCATTCTCATTATTGCTCCTCCCGAAATCAATACTTTTTGAGAAGAACCTATTATCTTTGATATTTTTCTTAGACAATACATCCAGGTTATGCTTGCATCAATACAAAAAATATGAGGGAAAGAATACTGATACAACAAAATGGATAGGGACAATCAAGATAATTTGAAGAAGTGGATGGATATTTGGTGAGGCTATTCTAGTTATCGTTGTTATTGTTTTTGTTCATTTTTATTCGTTCTTAGTTGTTTGATTTAGATTAATACTTGTTAGATTATATTTAACCATCTTTCTATGCAGATTTCCATTTATTCTACGTTACAAGACCCCTTTAGTTCTGATTAAATTTTTTTCCTTAGGTCTAGGAACAAGAGTCCATGTATTATTCTTTTCAATTTGTTGTAGTTCTTCTTTCATTGCTTCAATCCAATGTTCATCTTTGCATGCTTCATTGACATTAATTGTCTCAGTCTTTGAAATCAAAAAGTATTCGTTTGCAATTCTTCTCGTAGTCTAGACACATTTGTTCTTGTATCCTATGATCTGATTTTTTGAATGATGTAATCTAACATACCTTGGAGTCTTACGATGTTCTTGAATTTCAGGCTCTTGTGATCTCTCTTCTATACTTTCACTAGTTTCTCCTTCTTCTTGATCTTCTTGATTCACCAGAATGATCTAAACTTGATTTGAAGTCTAGCCATTATTTGTACTGTCATTTTGATCATTAGAATCATATCCATAGGTTTTGGATGTTCTATCAATCTCTTCATGAACCTTGACATTCACACTTCAACCATTTTATTCAATCTCTTATTGTAGCACCAGTGGGTCTTACTCTTCGTCTCTTCTGGTATAGCATTTACTCCCAAAGATTTTGAAATATCTAATAGTAGGCTTATGACCAGTCCATAGCTCAAAAGGGGTCTTACTAGTATCACCTTTGACTTGTACTCAGTTGAAGATATAAATAGTATTACTCAACTTCTCTCCAATAGATATGAGGAACATTTCCTTCCAACATCATAGTCCTAGTAGCATCTAGAACTGTCTTGTTCTTCCTTTCCACAACTCCATTTTGTTGAGGGGTTTGCGATGTAGATAATTGTCTCTTTATCCCATGTTCTTCACAAAAATAATTAAACCACTCGAATTGAATTCACCACCTCTATATGATCTCATACACTTAGTCTTCAGACCTGTCTCTATCTCAACCATAGCCTTAAAGATATTGAACTTCTCCAGAGCTTCAAATTTCTCCCTTAAGAAAGTAACCCACATCATCCTAGGGTAATCATCAATAAGCAATATGAAATACCTATAGCCTTGTAAAATTCTGATTCTAGTAGGACCATAGAAGTCAATATGCACAAGCTCCAACAATTCATTTGAATAATGTTGTTTACTCCGAAATTAAATTCTAGTTTTCTTTCCTAACTGACATTCCTTGCATATGGAATTAGTAGGCTTTACCAACTTAGGAAGATCTCTCACTGCCTGAGTAGAACTTATCTTGATCATATTGTCAAATTTTACATGACACATTCTCCTATGCCACAACCGACTTTCATCAAATTGAGCAATCAAACAACTTTTACTAGTAGCATTCAGGTGAAAGATGTTACCTTTTGTTTTTGTTCCTGAAGCAATCACATTTCTTGAACTTCCCAATATTCTACACTTTCCAATCCTTGAATTGAAGATTGTATCCCTTATCAACCATCTGTCCAACACTCAAAATATTATGCTTCAAACCTTCAACATAGATAAAATCATCGATATTATGCTTACCATCAAAAGAAATACATCCTCTGCCACAAATTATACCACCATTGTTATCACCAAATATTACAGCACCACCATCATACATCTCTAGGTTTACAAACTTTATTTTATAACCTATCATGTGATGAGAGCATCCACTTTCAATTACCCATTCATCCTTCTCTTCAACTCAAGCAACTAGAGATTTCTCCACATTTGTACAACTAGCAGATTCAATAGACATGGGTTTATTTTCCTTGATAGCAATAAACACAAAATCAACTTCACTTGCATTCCCTTTGTCAGATTCATCATTTGTCCCACCTTCATCAGTAGCATAATAATGCTTCTTTTGAAATCTAGGCTTGTTATGTCCTAGTTTAGGAACTCTTTCTAGAAACCTTGATGCAAAATGACCTATCTTATTCCAAGAGAAATATTTAATAGGAAACTTTCCTTTATACTTACCTTCTCCTCTAGCTTCTATTTTGACAATAAGTTCTTCAAGCTCATTCAGTTCTCTTTCTTCTTCTTCAATCTATCTCATTTCTTCCTCATACTTGAATACCTTTCTAGAAGAAATTTCACCCGGATCATATCTCTTCTTGTCTCTCCCAGAAGTAGTAGATTTAAATGCACATTCTATCTTAGGAAGGGCATCACCGAATTCACTCAACTCAAAAGCAATAAGTTTACCAATCAACATATATCTAGTTACATTTGTCACATATCAGATCCCATCAATAGCTGTAGCTTTAACTTTGTATGCAACAGGCAAGGATCTAAGCACTTTAGCAACAATCTGATTCTTCCAACTATCCACTAGCACATCTGATACCACACACAAGTTCATTCACTCTTTCCATGAAATTAGTAATGTTCTCATCATCACCCATTTTCAACATTTCATATTTTCCTTTCAAAGTTTGTAGCTTAGCAATCTTCACATTAGCATCACCTTCATACAAGGTTTCCAACTTTTTCCAGATCTCATAAGTAGTCTTTAGATCCATAAAATTTGTCATCTCAGAATTATTCAAAGCACTCAACAATGCTTCCTTAGCCCTGATATTATATTCAACATCCCTAATCTCAATAGTAGTAGTAGGACCATTTTGAGGGATAACATACCTATTACTTGTAATGTTCCAGTAGGATTCACCAATGCATCTCAGATTACACTCTATTCGAGTCTTCCATGGATAATAATTTGTTCCATCAAATCTTGGACTATCCTTCTTATATGTCACCATCCCAGATCACCTCAAGTTGTTAAACTTCTTCCAAGGAACTTGCTTTGATACCAATTGTTGGCAACACAAGGAAAAACAACTGAGGGGGGAGGGGTGAATCAGTTGTTATAAACTTTAAAACTTATTAACCTCTATTCTCATATCTGATTAATAACCATGAAATCATATATCAACAACACATCAGAAACACACATAACACACAGATTTTTTTACGTGGAAACCCTGTTAGGGGAAAAACCACAGTGGAGGTCAGTCCACAAGTTTATACCCTATTAAAAGTATAATAAGAATAAATGGGGAATGCACATGCATTGAATCACACTACCTAGAGCTCACTGCTCAAGTACAATGAAGGACTCACTGTCTTACACAAAAATTTGGGATACAACCATCTAGATTTTGAACTGAGAAGGTAGCATCTGTTAATGCCTGATTACAGTTCTGGTTAAGCCCGTGAAAAATTCTTCACTCTTCTTCACTCTTTGATCTGATTTTGAATGATCTAAACCTTATTCACACATAGAAATTGCACACTTCACATCATCCATGTCTTAAATGAGATAAAAAATCGCTCATATATATCTACAACAAGAAATTACATCACTTCATGTCGACTTCAACAAAATAATAAAATGAATACACACTATCAGCACAAAACAATAAAGATTATCAATGCGAATCCACCAAAGTTTTCCAAAACATAGTAGAGACCCAAAACAATATCCTCTAACAAAAAACACCTTCAAATATTATTCCTCAAAGATTCACAACACCCTACAATCAGCTTGTCGGCCATGAACATGGAAAACATGAACACGCAAGAGAAAATTATAAATCACGAGCACAACGATCAATACAAATATGCAATATAGATAGAACATGATATAGAAACATTGAAAAACACCACACGAGTATACACAACAACTCAAATTACCAAAATGACATTATCTTCTTCCAGGAAAACTAGCTATAGTAACAAAATAACTATCGGAACAAAAAAATTCATAACTTGCTCAAATCTTCATGCGCACCTCTGAAAATTTTGGTAGATAAACTAGATAGGCTTGTCAAAAAAACCTTTAATGCGCAACTTCTCACCATCATTATAATGAAATTTCCATCATATTGATCTTCACTGCTTCATAGACAACCTGCAACATAAGATGTCTTGATCCTGAAGAAGCACAAACCACTTTGCGAGCGGTGCACGAGGGTATATGCGGATCCCATTCGAGTGGTCCTACTTTAGCCCATAAGATTATGAGGTAAGGTTATTATTGGCCTACAATGGAAAAAGACTCATATATCTTTGTAAAGAAATGTAGGTAGTGTCAGATACATGGAGATTTGATAAGAGCCCCAACACAGGAGCTTCGTCCGATTACATCACCATGGCCTTTCACCCAATGGGGACTTGACCTCATAGGTAAGATACACCCTCCATCATCCAATGGCCATAAATTCATCATAACCACCACCGAATAATTAACCAAATGGATTAAAGCTATTCCCATGACTTACATCACCAACACGCAAATATCCAAGTTTATCCTAAACTATATCATTTGTCGGTATGGTGTACCCCAATCCATTATCACAAACAATGGCCGCCCATTAAAAATATAAGAAGTACGCCATCTATGTGAAGAGTTCCATATCAAACATCATTTTTCCACCCCATATTACCCACAAGGTAATGGACAAGCCGAGGCATCTAATAAAACCATTGTTATAATCCTAAAGAAGACTGCCAATGATGTTGGTTGTGACTAGCACCTACAACTTAATCCTAGCTTATGGGCTTACTACACAAGCATCTGTACTCCCACTAGGACCACTCCATACTCCCTAGTATTCATATCCGAAGCTATCTTATCTATTGAGGTTAAAATTCCTTCCCCGAGGGTATCCTTGAAAGGTCACATTGACGATGAAAAATACCGTGTATCCAGATTACAAGAGCTAGAATTATTGGATGAATGAAGACAGAAAGCACTAGACCATTTGCAAGCATATCAGAATTGTCTTCTTCGAAGCTATAACAGGAAAGTTCTCAATAGGCACTTTGACACTAGTGACCTGGTTTTAATGGAGAATCCAAAGAGTCAAGCTGAGCGAGAAAAGCCAGGTAAGTTTGAGCCTAACTAGTTAGGGCCCTATATAGTCATAGTAGCATTTGGATTAGGTGCGTATCAACTCTCTACCCCTAAAGGTGAGCCAATTTTGTCACCAATCAACAACCTACATTTGAAGAGGTTCTATGCGTAGCTTCTGAGAATCTTTGCCTTAATCAAAAAATAACAAAGAAATGAAAAAACAAAAAAATGGTTACCTTGATGAAAACCTAGCAAACGGGCATCTTTGTAACACCAAAAAAATTGGAAAATCAGAAAAATAGTAAAGAGAAATAATCCATCCTATAGTGAAAACCCGGCAAACAGGCACCATGTGTAGTCAAACTCGCTCTTTTATCTACCATCATTCCAATCAGACTTTTCACCATCCCTCATAACAAATGGTTGTCCTATCCATTGCTTGGAATGATTGACATCAAGTCTATTCCGTCACATTCCCCATTCCATCTCACATGTCTTATTCCTGACTGGGGGCAAATCCTTACTCTGTGCCATGAGGACCTTGTACATAGCATTACACCATTGGAAAATGTCCTGAAAAAATCCAAAAACAATAGAAAACTTTGAAAACACAAAAAAAATAATCAAAACATGTCAGAAAATCCCAAAAAAAAAGTCAGAGTCAATCATGTTAAGTCAGTTGTAGACATAGTCACACTACATTGCCTCTGCGATTGGACGTAGGCAAGGCCATCAATCGATGTGCCCCTGAGGCATTAGGTCTATTTGTCTAGGTTTGTCATGTATCACACACATTAAAATCATGACTCTTTGTACATTCAAATTCATTGCTCGTGTCGAACTAGAGGTCTCTATGTGTACAACGTAGGCAAGGCTAATCAATTGATGAGCTCCTAAGACTGCACTAGGTCAGTCCAATAGGGTTTATCACAATCACATTTACTATCACACATGTTCCATATCATCAGCTTAGGTACATATCTTCAGTCAGTTATGTCAGTTAAAGTTTGGTCGAACTACGAGGTCTCTACGTGTACAACGTAGGCAAGGCTAATCAATTGATGAGCCCCTGAGGCCGCATTAGGTCAGTCCTTTACGGTATCATCTCAAGTCATATACTGTCAATACACACACACACACTTTTAATCAAGCAAGGAATCAAAACAAGTCATGCATCAACAAGGCAACATCTCAAAATAGTCACTAAGTCAATATCAATCACATTGTCAAAGTGATCAACTTATGTCTTAGCAAGACATGTCTTTCTTGTCAACAAACATCGTCAAATTGTCATAGCCTCATGTTGCTTGTTGCATCAACATCATCAGGCTTCAACGTCTTATACGACACATGTCTTTCTGAAATCAGGCTTTGTCATGCCTTACACAGATAGTCACCAAGTCAAAACCAGACTCAGCGTCTTATCCGGTATGTGTCATCCCTTGCATTACGCTATGTTAAACATCAAAAAATCAAACAATCCCACAAGATCAAGTTTTGTCGAATAATTTTATTTGGATTTATGACTTTATAAATTATTTTGTCTTATCATTGTATCGATTTGTGAATAAGTCTGGTTACTAGCTTTCTCAAGGATGTCCCTTGAAGGATTTAGAGAAGCAAGGATGTCTCAGGACTCTTTTTTTCTTTGGTTGTTGTCTGTCAACTGTCTTTTTAACTTTGGAATTTTGAATCATGTTACTAGTTTTCTCAAGGATGTCCTATCAAGGATTTAGAGGAGCAATGATGTATCATGATCTATCTTTTATTTGTTTCCTGTCTGTGGTTTGTCAAGACAAAACGACTGGGGCAATTTTGTACTTAGTATGAGTTAAGACACTCCTTGTTTATGACTGTCTATTTTTCGCAGATGGATGGTTTTGTACACTATGGTCTATCTCATATCATGGTGTGTACTATCCATTTTTGTCATGTCCCACCCAATGATGACAAAACAAGCAACCATAGCATATTTGGAAAAATATTGAAGATCATATGTTTTTCAATCAATCAACCTTCATTATTTCTTACTAACATTTTGAATTTATTCATGCTAACATTTCTCTCTTCCGGGTGCAAATGAATTCGTTTTCAACCTAATTCCTATTTATACCTAGGGTTTGGGTGACATTTCTTTTGACCTTGTCTATTGGCCGCTTAACCTTCCAACTTCAATTGACCCGTACACGTCCATAACATATCCAAATTCAATTTTGTCAACTCCATAGCATTTATGACTATTATTTTGACTTATCGGGAATGTCTCTTGATTTTTTTGAAATTTTTCAAAAAATTGTCAATTTTCTTGAGGGGGCATACCCTAACCTGTTTTATGCTGGAGCACGATCGGGGCATATTTTATTTGACACAATGTCGTAACGAAATTGTATCAAAGAGGGGCAAACTGTAGACACCGAAAATTGGTCTACGCCTGTGAGTACCACTTTCGACATAATTTTCTATTATCCATGGTCATGATTAAATAATGTTTATTATTTAATTACCTTTCTAACACATCTTTCCTCTATTAATTAAATACCCCTTTTTAATTAATTCATAATGACCCTTTATTCAACTTGATTAATTAAATAAATCATATTTATTTAATTATGTCGCTAACTAATTAATTCTTCCTTCTTAATTAAATAATTTATTATTTAATTATTCAATTCCACCTTTTCAACTATAATTAAATAAATTCATTTCAATTTCGAATGTTGAATTAAATTAACATTTAATTCATTTATTAATTCTTTATGTCACATTCTTCTATCATTCAGTTGACTAATCATGCACTCACCTTCTGAGTCAAGATCTATTTTAAATCTGCTAGTTATCTCTGGGTTCGGTATCTGATCATCTCTGCAAGAGGACTCTCTGTCATGACTAGTTAGTTAACTAGTTCTAACTCATGTGCATGAATGTGTTTATTAATTAAATATATTTATTTAATTAATTAATTCATGTATGCATTCAAATTCTTCATCTTCGAGTTCTAAATTTGTCTTTGACATTCAAAGTCTATTTCTTCTATTTTTGAAAAATCTTAACTAAAGAGTAAGATCTTGAACTCTTGTTCTTTCTATTTTCAAACAGTCCTGACACAAGATTAAGTTATCATTCTAATTTAATCTTTATCTTGTAGTCTTTTCTAACTCATGTTCTATCTAACACATAACTCACATCGCATGACATTCATCAATCTCATCTGTCGATCTCTCTTTGAATTTGAGTCGATCGTTCGAAAACCCAAAATCTATAAAATGGTCTGTCATTATCATTATTCCTCCTCCCGAAATCATTATACTTTTGAGAAGAAACTTATCTTTGATATTTTTCTTAGACATTCAACAAGGTTATGCTTGCATCAATACTGAAAAATCTGAGGGCAAGAATACTGAAAAAGCAAAATGGAGAAGGGAAATCGAGATAATTCGAAAGAGTGGATGCATATTCAGTGAGATCTTTCCAATTATTTGTTTTGATTTATTCATGTTCATTTACTCATTCTTTTTTTTTTTGATTTAGATTATTTGTTAGATTAGAGTTAATCATTTTAATTTGTGCAGCTTTAGCATTAAATCTAGAAAATCTATGTTACAATAGGTATTTGCCCCCTTGTGAAAACTAAATTTTGGAAAATTGTCCCGATAAGACAAGTTGATGGTCAGGATGTTGGAAGAATGGACAAGATCAATCTTTGTGTTGTCAATTATGTCACCATGTTGTTTAAGGTATCAGATCAGTTTGGTACTCTGAACCGGTATGAAGAACAAGTTTACATCCTTCGGTGTTTTGGTCTAGTATTTTGGTCTGTATTTCCCCTTTGGTGATCATCGTTGTTCAAGGTTTAGAAATATTGGAAGTGTCTATGTATGTATTTCCATATGCTCATATGATTGGATGGTGAGTTGGCATCAGTTTGGTGTTGGATTTTGTTATTAGGTCTATCCATGGCCAACCTAATAATCAGTTAATGGTTTAACATGTATTGTGGATATATAAGTGACCTATCTTTGGTCCTAGCCGATATGATATTGTGTGCCACATGGTTGAACTAATTTCAAAGAAGTTTTGTATGAAGCTAACAATTATCATTTTGGTAAATATGTGTTGCATCCAATTAGGCTAACCTAATTGATGCTTGCAGAAAAGTCATATATATACAAGATAGTTTGGAGATCGTATGTGTGGAAGGAAGATGTGTGAGTAGTATGTGAATGCGAAGAAGAGCGAATATCAGTCTGTTGGAATGTGAATACTCTGAGCTTCAAAGGAAGTGAATCCACACTTGTGGTGTAACTCTATTAGTTCATATTATGGTTGTAAGCCATTTCGTTTCTATAATATTTTGTATGTAGTGAGTCTCCTTGTTTGGACAATGAGTCCTTGTAAGCAGTGAGCTTTTGTATTTGGTAGTGAGCCTCTTTTGTATCTAGTTTTGGAACTACTATATATTGTGAGCTAATCCTCACCATGGTTTTTCCCTCATTTGGTTTTCCACATAAAATTTTGGTGTTTATGTTGTGTGGTTTCATGCTTTTTTCTTTCTCTTCTCTATTATATGAGTTAAAGTAATTGATGGTGTTTGTTTATTGAATTTGAGAAGATATTGATTCACTCCCCTTCTAAGTATCTTGAATATTCAAAAATTGGTATCAGAGCTTGGTTCCTCTGAGGAAACCTAACAACTTGAGGAAGTTCCTGTAGATTTAACAAATGGATAAAGAAGAACTCTAGATTGCTCTTGAAGATCTTGACAAGGCTGAAATTGAAAACAAATATCTGAAAGAAAATTTTGATGAAGCAACTGAATGTATCAAAAAATTGAAAGAGAAATTAAGGAAATTCAAAGAAAGACAGAGAAGTGAGTGAGCTACTGAAACAAGAAAATGAAAAAAGTACCAAATTAAAGGTGAAAATGGATTAAAATAAGAGAGTTGAGGAGTTTCTGAATATAGTGGTACAAAGTAAGTTTGATGTATGCCCAAGGCTTGAACAAGAAGTAATGAATTTGAAAGATTTGGAGCAAGAAAAACTCTGTGAAGATAATTTCAAGACAAGCGTGTTTGAAATTAACCAAGAATAGCTTGTTTGAACCCCCTAGAAATATGGTGTGTCAGATGTTGGAATGAAGATATTTTGTAATGACTGGATGGACAGAGGTTATGCAAAAGAAACTAGAAGAAAAAGTGCAAGAATGTTCTTTTGTGGTGTAAATTAGGGTTTCTTAGTGCAGTGGAAGAAGGTTTTATCAATTTTTTTAATCTTATTGCATTTAATGCGAATTAGGGAAAAGCGATGGTGTATAAAAAAAAAATTTACAAATTATTTTTGATCACCTAAGCATTTGAAGAACTCAGAGAGTGACTTGGAATAATCTTGGAGCGATTATGAAGCAATTTGAAGCAATTCTGAGAGACAATTTTGAACAATCAAAGGAAAGTGATAGAATTTTCTCTCTTGCGACTACAAAGGAAGGTAAAAGAAGAAAAAATTATTGAATTTGAAGAATTTAAGTGCTTCGATGGAATCGATTAATAAAGGATTGAGTGGAAATATCCCAATGAGGCTTAAAGGATTTGGACTGGAAGAATTTGATCATTGAAAGATAAATAAAATGGAATTAGGGTTAGAGTCAAATGATTTGAAGAACATAAAAACCCTAACTTTGGATTTGTGGGGAGAGTTCCCTTGGTTTACTGACAAAGAATTCATCATTTTTCTTTTGAGTAAATTCAAGGATGGAAGCATTGTGTTCGATAAATCCTACCTTGTTACTAAGGAAGCAATTGAAGCTATCACCGGATTATGTAGTATTGGAGAGCTCCCCAAAAACAAAACTATAAAGTACAAAGAAGTGGAGGAGCTGATGGGAATCGAAAAAGACCCTCGAGTATTGTTGATAAATATTATCATCGACCCCACTATAAGGTATGTTGTGAATGGTGTCTCCTACAAAATTTATTTTATAGATCATGATAGTTCCACTTCGGCTATTGCCATGTATCTGGCACACAAAATGGTAAATGAGAATAATCAATTCAATTTGTGTGGCTTGATTTTAGAAAATTTTACTGAAAATGTATGAATTTCGTTAGTAGAGGGATACCCTTTCCACTTTGGGTCTTTTCTTACATGTCTGGTATTCTACTTTTTGGACTCACTACTAGGAAAGGAAAATTTTGAGTGGGAATCCAAGATTCCCATTGATAATCAAATCTAAAAAATTTTAGAAGGCATGGAGGATAATGCAAGTGCAAGTAAAGCCTTTTCTTATCTTTGTAGAAAGATATGTGCTCTGGTATGATTATATCTAATTGATTTGAGGAAGGCTCATCCTCCAGAACAAAGGAATTGGAAGTTGTCATTGGTGATTCCCCTTCGGAATCTAAGAAGAGAAAATTTATCATGGAATACATCATTATCATTCTAGAAGAGAAGGAAAATGAAGAAGAATTTAAGCCTGGATCTGAATCTTCTGATCTAGATGATATCCGGACAATGTTAGTTAAAGGTGTACACACCAAAAATGTCTTGATCGATACTGGATATTTGATTATGACCAAATAACATCATTTCTTTTGAAATCATCTCAAAATGATCAATTAATTAAATAATTGACATTATTTAATTAAAATAAGCAAATTCAGCTATTAATCAAATAATTAAATTTATTGATTAATTCACCTTTCTTCTAACTAATTTTCATCATATTTAATTAAATCCCCCTAATTCTTCTTATTTGATTAAATCAAATACCCCAAATCCCCTAACCTCTTCCAATTAATTGATCCTAAATCACCTTCTAATCATCATTAATCAAATCCTACAGCTTTTAACTCCTCAAGAGTTAAATCAACCATGGTCAACTAACTAGGTTGCACATAAAATAAATTTCTTCTATTTATCTAATTCCTCAATTATCCTCACAATAGAATATTCTAAGGAATATTCCTCTCAACCACCTCTCATTCAATTTCCCTCCAAAGGTTTTAAAAAATTTATCACATCCTCTTACATTTGCAATAAATTCTCTTAAAACCTTTCAAATACTCTTACATCCTCCCAAATCTCATTCAATTAATCTTACACCATTTTCAAATTCTCAACCATCAACATTTACTTCTCTTCCATCCTCCTCCACTCACACATTTCCCAAAATGTGTTCTACCCTCATCCAATGGAATGTTGACAAGTGTCATATTCTCATTAGCTCTCAATTTATCCCACATTCATCAAATCCCCATTATTCAACCCTTGAATTTTGTAAATAGAGGCATCCTTTTCATAATATGGATCCACCACTTAGAGCATTATCATTATAGGAATTTCACTCCATAGCTTTTCATCATTTCCAAGCAATTTAGCTAGATTATAGTCAATTTTACACTTATATCATTTATATTTCATCAATTTTATCAAATGTATTGGTAAAGGGCTTCTTTTCACATCAAAGGAGCACTAGTGTCCCTATGGGATGGAGTTTTAGCTGATTTTACTTAGATTATATGCTTTGTTTTGGTCAATTTCTTGTTATTTCATGTTTTCTAGTAATTTTGGTTATAGAATTTTATAGGGAACATTGGATTTGTTTTCTAACATGTTTGAAACTTGATTGTTGGTCTCTTGTTAGTTTTTTTAGGTTTGGTGTTCACATTTTGGCACTAGAAGGAGTGCTTGATCAGCATAACATGTTCAATTTCACTTGATTTTCCCATTTTTGTAGGTACAAGAATACGACACCGCCTTTGTGCAAATGTGATGCCACAAAGCACCACTTTTGTTATACAATTCTGTATTTTCTACGTCATGCCACATATGCATGCCTTTGTCACGAAACTTTAGATTTATCACCGCATCTAACCTCTCTATCTTCTATCTAATTCTCTAATTACAGAGCATCACCTTTCTAATCATGTCTCAGTCATGCTCTTTGTTTCTACAAAGTGTCGCTTTCACACTCACTGGAGCACCGCATTTGCATTTCAGCACCACATTTGACATTTGTAGAGCACTACCTTTGAAGTCCAGCATCACAAATTCCAGAAGTAGGGGAGGATCAAAATTTGAATACTTATAATCATTTTCAATGCTCTTTGTAATAATCTAGGGTTTCAATTTATGCCATTCATTTCCTAGGACCAACTAGATTCAATTTGGGCTTAAAATTAACCTACAACTCAAGCTTTGTTAAGTTGGTTAAAATTGAACCTTAGATACTTACTAGAATTTTGATTTTGGATTAAAATTGAACAATTAACTTCAAACTCAAATTTGGTGCTATAAAAAGAACTCATTAGTCATTACTACTTTTGAGGACTAAAAAAGAATTCATGTTTGTTTTGTTTCATAATCTTCTCTACAAACTCATGTCATTCAAATGTGTATGCACTTCTCTCATCCTTCATGAAGATCTTGATAATCAAAAGCATTTTAGTGTCATTAGGTTGTCTAAAATATTGCCTCCACATTTCAAATTTGGGTTTTTAAAAATTGAACAATCATGTGAGCGTGAAGGAAATTCATTTTGTCTGCTCCCTCTTAGTGCTTTATGCAATCTAGGTGATCAAACTAAAAATTTACTTGTTCACTATTATTTACCTTTAGAGGGCCTACCTTGGTGGGAAAAATTACTCACCGCAAGGGAATGACCCAATCGGTAACGAGCATAAGCCAAGTTCTTCTGAACCACTATACAATTTTTTATTGCAAGGAAATTTTGCAATCAACAGGCTTGATGCATGACAACTCTCCCCCAATATATTTATGATACATAAAGCCATTTTTCTAAGGTTTGGGAGACCTCTTGAGGGATTTTATCATAGTGTCCCCTAAACCGGATTCCCTTACTACAACCCCTTGTTTAGAATCTAAAATCCCTAACTATTTCTTGGTGTCAAGAGGTCAGACCTCTCAAGTCATCCCACATACATGTGGTTCTTAGTAGAGATGAAGAGTTTGTCATGGGAGATTCATGAGAAATTGAAACTTGGTTGACCCATAGAAGTGAGTGTCGTGGAGGGGAGCTAGTGTGGTCAAGCTTCTAATCATCAGCTCTGAATAAACACAACTAGAAAAATCCAAGTGCGAATCCAACAAATATTGTTTTTTCTATCCTAGGGTTGTGCAATGTTTCAGAATCAAAACACTTTTCTTGAAATCTCCAAATGTGGAAAAAAACATTCAACAAGGTCATCAAAATTCAAACCCTTTTGAAAGAGAAAATACCTTTGAAAAGCCCATATATTACTGCTTGTCCCTAAGGATTTTTGAAAAGTTTAAGATCCAAAAACAAAAGTCTCAAAAATTTCTCAAGAATTAATGTAGGAAATGCAACCTTAATATATACACCAAGATAAGAAATAAGTTCATGAGACTCATTCCTTTGAACAATCTAGATATGTATGCTCAATTTGAACCACTCATCTAAGTCAAAGTTTGGTCCTTTAAATTTGAGCACTTTAGAAGTATAGCATGTTCTTCAATACCTAAGTCTTGTAAGAAAAAGTCTCTCTAAGTTCATATAGGATCAAAATCAACACTTTCATCCATCCCCCAAACATCAATTAAATCCCATCTCACAAACAACTCTTAGAATCTTGGAAAAATCATCCATGCTAGACTTTTGGTAATCCTTCAAATCAAAATAAAAAAATCATCTTGTTTGACTAAGTGTGTGTGGATGAATCCTTCTTCATGCACTTAGTTAAATTTTCACCTTGTGGACAAGTTTATTCCAAGATAAAATCCAACATCTTGGGGTTTGTGAGTTCATTATGCAAAATCAAATCCAAATGAAATCCAAAATAAAAAATACGAAAGTCCTAAAGTCTAGTGTTCCTCCAAGTTTCTTAAAAGTTCAATCATTCACACCATCCATCTTTCATTTATCCCCTCACCATAATTTTATCCTTAAATAAACTTATATTTTCTTCTTTGTACCTAAATTTTAGACCAACCTAAGGAAAAACATGGAGAAAAACAAAGAAACATCCACTTCAAGTGACTTGAGTCAAACTGCACCTAAATTTAACCTCATCGGATCTAACAACCCCCCACTCAAACTTCCTCAACTACCACAAGATCCTCAAGAGGGAGGTTTTCAAGTGGAGGATGTTACCAACAATTTCCTAGGAATGACTCAAGATGAAATCATGGAGATAGTCCAAAATCCTGAAAACCACAAGATTTTCAATACAATGATGAGACTCAATCCTTCACAATACATGCTAGCATTAGCAAAGGAAAGGGCTAAACTCCCTTATGATTATGATGTGAGCGCTATCATGGACCAACCTCTTGGAACTATGCCACTGGTATCATTCACACGATCCTTCCAAACCAACATTCAACCCATCCCACAATCAACATCATCTCATGCTCCAAGTCAACCCATGATCACCAAGGGGAGTTTATTTCTCTAAGGTCTTCAAAGAAACCCCTTTGTAAACAAGAAAAAGTTGGATGAAAACACCACCTTGGGTATGTTGAACACCGTCACGCAAGACCCAAAACATCCATATGTTCCACTCATTTTCCATGACACCAACAATGCATCCACCTTCTCTACAACACCAACATACCCTCTTGGGACACAAGCCTCTTTCCCCATGGTATCACAAGGAAAAGGAGGTTTATTTGGACAAGGGGGAATTTTTTATGCTTCATCATCACTTTCTCAAGGAAAAATCCCACCTATTCTCCCACCACTTCCCTCTCTAGCTTCAACCTCCACATCAATCCAAGGTTTAGGGAAACCCCCTTTACCCAACATACCCATCCAAAATCAATTAAGTCAAAAAAATACTCCAATCATGAATCAAATCAACATACCAAATCCTCCAAGCATGCCACCAATATCACAACACCAGGTGGCACCAATCCAAACATCCCAATCAACCATTATACCATCTACAACACCCCAGATTCTCCAAAACATAGTCTCCCAAGGACCTAGTACATCAACCATACCCTCCACCACACAACCCATTGTCATCACTCAAACACCTCAGAAACCACCTCACACCATTCCAAATCCCCCACCTCCACCACCAAATCCAAACATGGAAAATCAATACAACATCACATTACAAGCAGCCTAGCAAGCCTATCAAAAATAACTTTAACAATTCCAAATATAACAAGTTGTACAAGTTCTACAACAAGCCGAACTAGTTGCACAACAAGCCGCACAACAAGAACATACACAACGAACCACACAACAAGCCCAACATGCTACCCAAGAACAAGAACAAGCATTTCTATAGCAACAACAAGCCCAACAAGTTGCACAAGTTGCCCAAGCTACTTAGGCTACACAAGCTACACAAGGAAAATAACAATCTCAAGTGTAGGCACAAGCTTAATATCAAGAACAACAAGCTTAGGAACAAGCCTTGTTAGAGAAACAGGCTTACTGACAAGCTTTGTAGAAATACCAAGCACAACAACAAGCAACCCAACAACAAGGTCAACAATAAGAATTATAACAAGAGAAAGACCAACAAGAAGCTTTGTTGGTGCAACAACAACTAAATGCACATGAACAAGCATTATTTGCACAAAAATCTCCCGCAAATGCACCACCAAGTCTGCAAGTCACCCCACCCATCATTCAAGCCACTACACTAGCCCAAAACATGTTCATTCCACCACCTGATCCATAAAATGATTTCTCCACTCAAATAAAAAATCTCTCTTAATAATTGTTGGACATACAATTTGGGAAAACCATAAAATCACAAGGGAATTTATACCCTTATCCATTTGATAGAAGCATTGTGATGATGTCATTCCTAGAAGGTTTTGAGATACTAAAATTCGACAAGTACCATGGAACCGAAAATTCTGAAGATCACATCAGGGAATTCCATGTACACTGCATGGAATTTTCCTATGATGAATATTATCTAATGAGACTCATCCCCAAATGTCTGGCTAGCCTAGCCATGGAATGGTTCTCCCGTCTTCCTCCCGAAATCAAAAAATTCCAAGAAATTGTGGACTCATTCATACAAAATTACTTATTTAACATAGGAATGGATGTAAGCTTGGAAGAGTTGTCCAACCTAAATCAAAACAAGGGAAAGACATTCACATCCTTCTTACAATGATGGAAATCCAAGGCCAATAGGATCAAGTGGGTTATGCCGAGAGAACAACAAATTAGAACCATCATCTCAAATCTTGAAGGGATCTTAGCCTTCCATCTCAAAATACAATGCATCACCACCTATGATCAACTCATCCCCAAAGATCTTAACATCGAAATATCCTTGATTGCACAAGGGGGAACACCCATATACCAAGACAATCATCCATCAACAAGCTACAACGAAAAACCTTGAACATGGGAAAAAACAAAATGTTACCAATGATGGTATTGTTTACACCAAGATTGTAATTAGTGCTCCAAGGCTGGACACACAACAAAAAACATACCAACAACCTCAAAACAACACACAAAACAACTCACAACCCAATGCATCTCAACAACAAACCAACCCACAAATAGTCAACAACATCAATGATCAAGGCGTTCCATCCACAAGGAACATATATCCCCCTAAGAGAAAATACTCACCACTTGGGGAACCAAATGAATCAGTCATGCAACAGTTGGTGCAAGCCAATCTCATCAAAATCCTTGTTTATGAAAACTACAAAGATCCTCAAGTTAAGCGACCATGGTTCAATGAGAAGTATCTTTGTGACTTCCATAAGATTAAGGGACACATGACAGCTAGCTACATGCATCTGAAAAATCTGATCCAAGATCTAATTGATGAAAAGACCATCACCATTGCACAACCTGTCGGGAATCAAGACCTCTAGATATACATGAATCTGATGCCCGATCATAATAAGGGAAACAATGAAAATGGCAAGGGGAAGTATAAAAGTGTAAACCATGTTTATGACCATGTCATTGCATCCTTGGATGAATGGGTCACAATTGTGAATATCAAAGGGTCCAAAGTTGAGTGTGGAGTCACCACACGAGGTGGAAAAATCACCATCCCCAGACCATCCATGTAAGCTAAAGCACCCCCTGCAAACTCAAATTCAGTTTCCAATGGTTACAATGTCTTAGAACAACTAAAGAAGACCCCCGCCTAGATCTCCATCATGGAGTTGCTAAAAATATTGCCTGCGCATAGGGAAATTCTAGAAAAGGCACTAGCTGTGTCTTTCGTACCCACAGTTCTTGATGCAGACTAGTTCCAAGCTATGGCCAGACATATCACCACACCACATCTCCTTACATTCTCTTAACAAGATCTTCCAACCCAGCCATCTCATAACCGTGTGCTCCATCTTGAAGTCCTAGTACATAAAAATAAAGTCAAAAGAGTCTTGGTGGATGGAGGTGCAGGTCTCAATATCTGTACTTTGAAACTAGTAAAGAATCTAGGATTCTTGAAATATGTTATTGGAAAGGGAAAAGGTATCACTATTCGAGCATATGATGATCAAGAGAGGGTGTCTCAAGGCATCATCTAACTCCATATCCAAGTAGGACCTGTAATTATGGAAACCACTTGCCAAGTTTTTGATCTTGAACTTCCTTATAAAATTCCTCTGGGGCATCCATGGATTTATGGAATGCAATTTGTAGCCTCCACCTTCCATCAATGTGTCAAGTTCCCCTATCAGAATCAAGAGGTCACCATACATGGTGATCTTGAGCCTTTTTACTACTACTAAAATATGGAGGCTAAATATTACAAAATCCCACAAGTTCTCAAGAATGATGAAGACCCTACGACTCCACATGTATACCCATCCACCCTAGCCTCCACTTCTAATACAAAGACACCCTCCATTCCTGATATTTTTTATATTAAATTCATTATCCAAGATAACGGATGTGGAGACTACAAGATGAAGAAAATATCCTTTGTAATAGGAGAGTTACCTCAATCTCCTAGGTCCCATCGACAACCACAACTAGTTGACATAGTATCTCAAATATTTAAAGTAGATCCTTCCAGATTCAGAAGATGGGGGTACCTAAGCCGAGAAGTGGTAGACAAAAAGGACATAACAAGCTTGCTATATCAAGATGAAAGACCTATGTAAGCTCTTCCAATGAATGATGATAACAAAGGGATACAATTAATGCTTGGCATGGGCTACAACAAGAACAAGAAACTCGAGCAAAATGACAATGGCCTATTAGAACCCATTGTTGTTGAGAAGTGTGTAAAGAATCTTGGCTCTGGATGTACCCCTCTAAAGATAACCATATGTGGTAGAGGTACCCCTATTAAAATAGTCAAAGCTCCTCCTCAATTACTAGTATCTATAGGTCCAACCTTATACAACTATACCTTCAATATAAATAATGTATGTGATGAGGATCCCATCACTGACGTACCCATGTTATTTGAGGACTCTTCCCTATTCATGATTTCCACTGTCTTTTGATTCAAACAACCAAACCAATGAATTAAAGCTAGTTTATCCCCAACTAATAGAATATGACCAATGAGGACCACCAGTTTTAGACACATTCAAAAATGATGAGGCTCTCTCCAAATTCATTGGAATTAGGGATAATATACCATGTGGAGACCATAAAGCAAGATTTAACATTTATCTATAAGCACATTCATACTATGGGGAAACGATTGAATCTCTCAATCACAAAATAGTTAATATAAGAGTAATCTCTAGGTATTTAAGTGAAAACCACACTGTGGCACTTTTTGACCTGAAAATAGTAAAAACAAAGGACGTATTTGAGGGTGAAAACATCTCTAAGGAACCCAAGGATGAGGGATTCAATCTTCCCCTTAGTGCTATTCATCAAGAGAAGTCAGTAGTGTTGGTAGAGAAGTATAACCCCATCAACTTGGGGACTAAAGGGATGCCACACATCACCTTGTATGTAGAAACACTATTGATAGAGGAATAGGAAATACTAGTTGCATTTCTAAAACAAAGGAAGGTAAATTTTGCATGGACCTATTCTGACATGTCGGTTCTTGATCCAAAGGTAGTTGTTCACCATCTAGCAGTATATACAAAGGCAAAACTAGTGAAACAAAAGCTAAGAAAGATGCATCCATAGATCACATTATTAGTCGAATTTGAGTTACAAAAAATCTTGGATGTTGGCTTCATAAGACCCATCAATTATCCTAAATGGGTTTCAAACCTAGTACCAATCACTAAAATTAAAATTAAAGAATACTTGCTAACACCACCAGTCGTTATGCCACTGATTCAAAACAATCCCTTGATACTCTACATATCAACAACCACAACAAACCTTTTGATGCTCTCCTAGCTCAACATGATGAAACGAGGAAAGATAGGGACATTTACTATATCAGTAGAACCATGGTGGGACATGGGCAGAATTATACATTCATTTAAAAGGCTTGCCTAGTAGTGGTGTTTGCTGCAAAAAATTTTAGACACTACATATTGTCTCATCAGATTAATCTCATCACAAAAATAGATCCTCTCAAGTATCTACTTTCTAAAGTTACACTCAGGGTGAATGGATAAGTGGGTCATGATCCTAATAGAATATGACATTGAGTATGTAGAATAGAAAGCCGTCAAAGAACAAGTAATTGCAGATCAACTATTAGAAGCACCTATATATTCAGAAAACCCATTGGTATCAAAATTTCTTGAAGAGTCAATCTTTAATCTAAGTGCAGAAGATCATTGGAAAGTATATTTTGATGGGTCATATACACAACATGGATCAAGAGCAGGTGTTTTCTTCATCACACCACAAGAGGATTGTATTCCTAAATCCTGCAAGTTATCTTTCCCTTGCACTAGCAACATTGTTGAATATGAAGACCTTGTGATTGGGCTCAAAATTGCAATATAGTGGAAAATCATGGCACTTAAAGTCTATGGAGACTCACTACTGATCATTAACCAAGTCAAGAATGAGTACCAAACAAAGGATGAAAAACTAAACCCATACAAGAAACTGGTGGAGGACCTCAAGAAATTTTTCGTTGACATCAAATTTGAGAAAATACCAAGGGAAACCAACTAAGAAGTAGATGCCATGGCAATGATCAGATCACTATTGGATATCCCATGCAACATCCCTACACATGAATTCCTCGTAAAGCAGCTTCTCATACCAACTTTTGAGGTACCAGAGTCTTAATTTGTGTGTGAAATCATTGGTCCAGGTAACCCATGGTATAATGACGTATACACATACCTAAAAATAGGAGTCCTCCTCACTAGCATTACCCCAAACCTAAAAAGAACCATTGTCAAAAATTCATACTATTTTTTTATCTTAAGTGATACCCTGTATCGTAGAAGTATCGAAGGAACCCTTTTGAGATTCCTTAACCTTGAGGAAGCTTTGAATGCTTTAACTAAGGTAAAAAATGGCATTTGTGGTTTGAATTCTAGTGGTATGACCTTGGATAAGAAACTACTTAGAACAAGGTACTACTGGTTGACAATGGAGAAGGAAGCTCATGAATATGTCAAGAAGTGCTTGTAATTTAAACAACATCAAGACATCATCTATGCACCAACTCAAGAACTCCAATCGATTATAACACATTGGCCCTTTTCACAATGTGGGCTCAATCTCATCGAAAAAATATCGCCCACTTCATCTAATGGACACAAGTTCATTATCACTGCTATGGAGTACTTCAAAAAGTAGGTAGAGGCCATCCCCATGACCTATATCATAGGAAAGCAAATTGCTAAGTTCTTCCTGAATTGCCTCATTTATTGTTACGGTGTTCCACAAGCCATTATCTCAGATAATGGGACACCTTTCAAAAACTAGGATGTTCAAGAACTATACCAAAATTTCAATATCCAACTTGAATTTTTTACCCCATACTACCCCCAAGGTAACAGCCAAGCTGACGCTACAAACAAAACCATCCTCAAGATCCTCAAGAAAATAGTCAATGAAGTTGGTTGTGAATGGAACTTGTAGCTAAATCCCACCCTATGGGCTTACCGAATGAGTATCCATATGCCTACAAGTGCAACCCCTTTTCCCCTGGTCTATGGATCAAAATCCATCCTCCCCATCAAGATTGATCTCCCATCCTTAAGAATATCAATGCAAAATCTCATCACTGATGAAGAATATCGGGTGTCATGGTTGAATGAGCTAGAACTATTGAATGAGTGGTGCATGGATAATTTTAACCACCTACAGGTCTACCAGAACCTTCTAAAGAGGAGTTACAACAAGAATATTAAGATTCATTCATTTCAAGTAGGAGAGCTCTTGTTGAAAGAGAATCAAAAAAATGTGCCAAATCTAGATAGCAAGGGAAAGTTTGAACCCAACTAGTTGGGACAATTTTTCATCACCGCAAGTTATAAATCAGGAGCATACCAACTATCCACACAAGAATGTGAGCCTCTGGAGGATCCTATCAATAGCTTCCATCTCAAAAAGTTGTATTCCTAATTTTCAAGGTATAAATCAAAAAATAGAAAGAATTCAAAAATATAAAAGCCCAAAATAATCAGAAAAAGGATTGAAAATAGTTAAGAAAAAAACCATCCTCTAGTGAAAACCACTTTGGTGGTTCTTTGGGGAAGTATCTTGGTTAAAACCTAGCAAAGAGGTGCATTGTGTAAATAAAGCACTTTCCTTCCACCATGGATTCTTTGACTGGTTCTGCATCACCCATCGCATTCCATTAATCCTTCCATCACCCATCCGCATTTGTATGATAGCTTGATCTTGTGTTTGTATCATGTTAAACCCTAGAACTACTTAGCAAATTCCTAAGGTCATTTTTTCCTACCTATATTGGAGTAGTCTATCGCATCACACTGGGGGCATGTTCTCATACCTACATCAAATCGGATTCTTGTATATTCTTGCAATCCTCCTTAGAAACAAAAAATCCAAAAACATTCATAAAATATGCAAAATCCAAAAATAGGTCAAAAATCGGAAAATTCAAAAAAATAGAGTCATCATGTCGAACTACGAGTCTCTGAGCTTGAACATAGGCAAGGCCATCATCAATGTGCCCCTGAGACACATTAGTTCAGTCCTTTAGGATTCTATCACAATAAAATGGCAATCCATTATTCGTATCTCATCAATAAACGAGTATGTGTCAATTGAACTATGTGGTCTATCCATGTATAATGTAGGAAAGGCTAATCTTTGATCAGCCCTCAAGGCCCCTAGGATAGGTCTTTAGTTTAGGCTCTTGGTCAAAATCTTGGAAAACCAAAAACATTGGAAAAGTTGAAAATCAAAACATTTGTAAAACATCTTGAAAATACCAGAAAACAACCTCAAAACATTCCAAAACACAAAAGAATTCAAAAAACCCAAAATCATCCATCTTGTTTCACGTTCACCTGAAATAAACATTCACTCATAATAAATGATCATCATCTTCAAACTTTTATGAAACAATCAAAACAAGTCTAGTAAATTTGAAAGTGAAAACTCAAACATCAATGGTCTCAAGTCTAGGTCAGTAGGTGAACAAGTTGGTTAAGTCTTTGCATCAATAGTCTATCATCTCGTTAGTTCCAAAATCATCTAATAACATCATGCCCTAGGATGCATCCTTCCTACAATGGACATCAAAATTAGACATCACTGTAGTTTAGTCTTGGCAAGAGGTATGAAGAACATTAGCTTGTTTGTTTAATTGATCTTTGTCTTGTTGATTTATTTTATTGTGCTTATTCCAATGACCTCTCGATGATGTCTACTCAAAATGATTTAGAGAGAAATGAATGGAGCATTGATCATTATCTTTTATCTACTATTTTTGTTGGATACTCTTGTAATATAACTTTGGTCATGCTTACATTGTTTGGTCTATAGAGAGGGTCTTTTGGATGTCTTGTTGACCACATGGGAAGGTTCTCCTTTGTATGTATTGGTCTGAGATGTTTGAAATATTTGAACTGCATCCTAAATAGGGTTTTGTATGTTAGGTGTGAGCAAAGATACTCCTATCTAATTGTTAAGTCAAATTCGATCACACTAGGTACAACATCATCCTGGTTCTATATACCTTGATGTATCATATCTATGTGTGTTATCAAAAATAGGTAAAGTAAGCTCTTTATGTCCCCAATCTCTGATAAGCAATCATCATTATCATCATTTTTAGCATCATATTTTGAATTCAATGGTTGATTTCTCTTTCTTCTATCTTTTTCATATACTAAATACTAACATGGTATGATGACATTCAAAAATAAAAAAATCTATATATGAATCCATCCTACATCCACAAACTATTAGCATACTACATATCATGCATATCATCATAATAGGAAAAATAATTACATCCTAAATATATATTTTTTATTCTAATCATCTCATAAACCACACATTGGCATTATCATCCATTGCATGATCACAATTGAATTATCAAAAATCATTACATACATCATCCATACATTACACATAGAAAAGATACTGAAAAAGATAAGACATATCATTGCATTGCATCCATCATACATCAAAACATAATATAAATGCATACATATAGATCCATAACCATTCACATCATACATCATAAATCATAGCATATCATGAAACATAAATCGTCATAATATAAGCATTAAAAGCATCCATAATATATCATGCAAAATAAAATAAGCATCACATCATATAATCACATCAATGCCATCTCATATATATATCAAAAAATTTGAATGTCATGATACATCAAAATCAGATATGCAGTATCAACATCGAATATACAAGAGGCTAGGCAAAAAATCAGCCAATGAATGAATACAAATCATAAATCAGGTTGTATAAAAAGTTTTCCAATGTGTACTATCAATATCCTGAGTTTCCCTCACTCTATCTATCCCCATGATGGCTACCTTGAATTTGATTGTGAGACCCTGATGCTATCCCTGATGTGCCTACACAAGGGGTCTTGGTAGGATAAATCTGGCTAAAATGGGAGAAATCTAGCTCCCATCGCTCTTGGGCCACAACTCTATAGTACACTCCTTGGTAGTAGGATGCCTCCTGCATTGCTTGGCCATACATCTTGGTCATGAATGTGGCTTGTACTTGTATCTATTGTGTTACAACCTCTGTCCTATCTCTAGTTCTAAGGCCATGTCTAAATCCTACCTCATCTAGTGCTCTTGCGCCACCTCTTGTCAAGCTTGGTCCCTCTCCTGGACCAATGTTTGAATCTGTGTCTAGGCCTACTGAAGCTGCCCTATCAAAACATGTACCTATGCCTACAGTTATTTTATCTATCTATCCCTAGGATTAGGACCCAGTAGTGGTGGTGGGGGTGGCATATGCTGATGTGGCTGCTAATGGGGCTTGACCGGTGGCCTTTGTCCAACGGGTGGCACCAATGGTGGGATCTGTCCATCATGATCTCCACCCCTATCCTATCGATCCTACGACTGATCTCCTGGCTACTACATGACTTGTCCAATCCTAGGTCCTCTGAACCATCCTCTAGTCATAGTTGGCACAACTAGTGAAGTCAATCAAATAGAGGCATGAGCCTACCAATATGCATCATAAGCCTAGGTGGTCCCTGCATCCGTAGGACCATCAAAATATACCCATAGCACCA
This sequence comes from Sequoiadendron giganteum, assembly GCA_007115665.2. Classification (NCBI taxonomy): domain Eukaryota; kingdom Viridiplantae; phylum Streptophyta; class Pinopsida; order Cupressales; family Cupressaceae; genus Sequoiadendron; species Sequoiadendron giganteum. The sequence continues at coordinate 595,049,246 of CM021107.1, read as the reverse complement.
TAACTATCTTTTTGAAGTCATTGATAGCCTGCTGAGGTGGGATCCTCTGTCCCCAAGTTGCCTCCTTGGATCATTGAGCAAATATGGCTCTTTATGTGTCATCGGGTGCATCCTACACCTCCCCAAAATGGCAAGCAACCCTATAGAGGAGGTATCCCTCTACCATATAGTGCTCTCTCCCCTAAATATACTATGAATATTGAAAATAAAAGAGATGATAATCATCATTATGCCACCTGGAAAAATGGAGCCAAGGCCTCAATCCAAATACTATCATCTGATCAAGAACCCACCTCTAGTGCTGGATGCCTATAATGCTTGTATAATGGAGGGTGCTCATCCCCCCATATCTATAAGTCATAGGATCATCACAGTCAGTTTGGACATCTACTATTTATGGCCTCAAAACAACAATGTGCTCATAGGCCCAGACATGAAGAAGTGTAACTTCATCCCCAATGCTATGAGCCCCACTATATACAACCTACTGAATATCATGGTACAAAGATTCCAGGACAACTGGCCCCCAGGCATAGACAGTCATCTCCTCCATCATCCAAGACCAAACAATCCCCCATCCAATGTAGCATCGTCTGGCTCACTGGTCAGGAACAATAACTCCTAAGATCAATGCGCCGAAAGATAAATTCAAATCAGGGGAAATCCCCTCATATCAATGAAGATCTATCTAGCCACTATCCACCTCGTATGAATCAACAATAAATAAATGGAAAATGGCATCTTCGTTGGCCTCAACATCATAAATAATGTGCTCACCATGAATAGGGATCCTCAAGATCTGCCATAGCTCTCTAGAGTGACTGTGGCCTTGCTAGTTAATAAATGGAATGAAGAGGTCTCGCTCCACCATTTCTCAACTAATATTATCATCATCGTGAGATGCGTCCATAGCTTGGGTATCTGGGAAATATGGTTGAATCCGATCATGCCAAGGAAAAATAGGGCCTAGTCCAATAAATTCTTTGCTCGGTGCAGAAGTTGGCTCATGTGCTTCTTTGAATGGAGCATTGGTAAGACCTCCTCCAATCAAAACATGCACAACATCAAAACTTCACCAATCAGATGCATTTTCAAAGTTTAAAAAAGCCTCTAAAAATAAAAAGTGAGTCACCATGGAAAAGGCAACATGGAATTTGCAAAAGCAACGCCGTACGTCTTGCAAATGTGACACTAAAATCAAAATTGATGTTATCCTTTAGATGCGAGTCAACATTTCCGAGCAACGCCAGACTCCCCTAGGGATGCATGACTCAATATTGCAAAGGAGAGTCAACATTTTTTGTGCAACTTTGGAACCCTGTAGTGTCGCACGACACTCTAGTGGAAATGGAGATCGACATCTATAAATGTGATGTTGCCCGTAACAAAAGTGACATCCTAGAAAACCACTTTTGGTCAACCTAAAAGGACCCTAATAAATGCACCATAATCATGCAAAACGAGAAAAATTTCAAAAGGCATACTAGGGGCCTTGCATCTTGAGGATGTTGGAACTCGTGAACCCAGTCCATCTAATGTCTGGGAAGCACAGGAGTTGCCATTCTGTCAGCACCCGAGAGAAAAATTACTAGAATCTCTAAAGGTCAAGTGTGCAAATGATTTTGAAAATGGCCCTCTTAACCCTTTGTATGCTTCTTTTTAGGGTTTTTGGGGTATTTTTTTAGGGTTTTGAACCCATTTAATCCTTTTTCGTCACTGTAAGCCTAAATTCACAACTTGTGGGTTGTTCTCCACTCCTGAATCATTGTTGAATATTTTTCATGAGCTCGACCAAAATTTGCAATGTTTCCCCGATCTCTTGAAGGGGCAGTGTAGCAGCGTAATTTTGTTCATTGGGGCAGTAGTGGGGCATCCAAAAAATTAGAATTTTTTTAAATTTTGATCTCGACACTATTACTATTTGAACTGACACAACAAGCATTTCATTTCAAAGAGGGGAAAAATGTAGAAACTGAAAATGTCCTGCTCGATACTAGATATCTAATTTTGACCAACTAACATCATTTCTTCTAAAATCATCTCAAAATGATCAATTAATTAAATAATCAACATTATTTAATTAATATCAACAAACTCAACTATTAATCAGATAATTAAATTTATTGATTAATTATCCTTTCTTCTAAATATTTTTCATCATAGTTAATTAAATCAAATCATTTAATTAAACCCCCCTAAGTCTTCTTATTTTATTAAATCAAATACCCCAAATCCCCTAACCTCTTCCAATTAATTGATCCTAAATCACCTTGTAATCATCATTAATCAAATCCTCCAACTTTTAACTCCTCAAGAGTTAAATCAACCATGGTCAACTAACCATGTTGCACATAAAATCAATTTCTTCTATTTATCTAATTCCTCAATTATCCTCACAATGGTATATTCTGGAGAATATTCCTCTCAACCACCTCTCATTCAATTTTTGTCCAAAGCTTTTCAAAAATATATCACATTCTCTTACATTTGCAATAAATTCTCCTAAAACCTTTCAAATCCTCTTACATCCTCTCAAAACTCATTCAATTCCTCTTATACCATTTTCAAATTCTCAACCATGAGCATTTACTTCTCTTCCATCCTCCTCCACTCACACATTTTCCAAAATCTACTCTACCCTCATCCAATGGAATGTTGACAAGTGTCACATTCGCATTGGCTCTCAATTTATCCCACATTCATCAAATCCTCTCATTCTTCAATCCTTGAATTCTATAAATAGAGGCATAATTTTCATAATATGGATCAACCACTTAGAGCATTATCATTATAGGCATTTCACTCTATAGCTTTTCATCATTTCCAAGCAATTTAGCTAGATTATAGTCAATTTTACACTTAGATCATCCAAATTTCATCAATTTTATCAAAGAGATTGGGAAAGGGCTTCTGTTCACATCAAAGGAGAACCACTCCCCCTATGGGATAGAGGTTTAGCTGATTTTACTTAGATTATATGCTTTGTTTTGGTCAATTTCTTGTTATTTCATGTTTTCTAGTAATTTTGGTTAAAGAATTTCACAGGGAACATTGGATTTGTTTTCTAACATGTTTGGCACTTGATTGTTGGTCTCTTGTTAGTTTGTGTAGGTTTGGTGTTCACAAAAGGTAAGATGGAGAAGATCGGTAAAGTGTGGAAGGCATCCTGTTCGGTGGACAAACTCAAGATTGACGATGCTCTAGTTGAGTATCTTCTTAGAAAAGGTATTGATGTTTCAAGTATTTCTGATTCTTTGTCGGATAATATAGTTGAATTTTTTGAAGAAAGAATGTTATTGGAAGGTTTAGAAGGAAATAAATTAGAAGTCATGGTTGAGAAGATATTTTCTAAAGCTAAGTAGAGGTTATTTTAACATATTAATGAGACAAAGAAATGGATAAGAAAATGCCAGATATATACAAGTATTGTCTTCAATGGTCTATTGCAGTTGACAATTTTAAAAGAAAATTTCAAGCAATTGAATCTGAACTGAACAACATTGGAAAGAATTTTGATATCTTTGAAGACAAAGAAGGGAAACAAAGAATGAGATTTGGTGAATTGCAAGAAAAGTTGATTAATGTTCAAAGACAAAGAGAAGATGTGGTTTAAACCTTCTATCTTGTTAAGGAGATTGATGAGGTCTAGTTAGACCATCTTTCCAAAATACTTAATGATGTAGAAGATTGTGAAAGTCAGTGATCATCCATAGATTGGTCATCCTCTTTTACATTGTTGACTTTGCTAGAAAGCATGTGCATGAGAATGGATTCTGTTGTATTTTTCTAGCAGAAGATCTTTCCAGTTAACAAAGAAAGATACAAGAAGGTGTTTCAGTTGAAGAGTGTTATTTTTAATTCAATCCTGAATGCTCAATTTTCTATTGTGGCAAAAAAAGGAGGAGAGAAAAGAAAAATTAAACAAGGTGATAAGAAAATTTGAATTGATGATCAAAGAGAGAGTTTTGGAATTTTTAACGTATAATGCCACCATGTACATTCATTTACATCCTTTTTATTTTTTGGTCGCCCTTTTCCATTGATGTCAAAGGGGAGAGATTTGCAAAAAAGTTATTGAGGATAAATTTGGATAACATCTTATTCTAGCACATGTTGCCATCAATGACAAAGGGGGCAATTGTTGGAAGAATAGAGAAGATCAATCTTTATGTTTTCATTTATTTCACCATGTTGTCTAAGGTATCAGATCAGTCTGGTACTCTGAGCCGGTATGAAGAACAATTTTACATCCTCTTGTGTTTTGGTCTAGTGTTTTGGTTTGCATTTCCCCTTTGGTGATCGTCATTGTTCAAGGTTTTTGGAAAAAGGTTTATGAATATTAGAAGTGTGTATGTATGTATTTCCATATTCTCATATGATTGGATGGCGAGTTGGCATCAGTTTGGTGTTGGATTCTATTATTAGGTCTATCCATGGCTGACCTAATAATCAGTTAATGGTTTAACATTTATTGTGGATATATAAGTGACCTATCTTTGGTCCTAGCCAACATGATATTGTGTTCCACATGGTTGAACTAATTTTGAAGAAGTTTTATATGAAGGCGACAATTATGTTTTTGGTAAATATGTGTTGCATCCAATTAGGCTGACCTAGTTGATGCTTGTGGACAATTCATATATATACAAGATAATTTGGAGATCAAAGATGTGGAAGGAAGATGTGTGAGTAGTATGTGAATGCAAATAAGAGTTAATATCAATTTGTCGGCATGTAAATACTCTGAGCTTCAAAGGAACTGAATCTACACTTCTGGTGTAACTCTATAAGTTCATATTATGGTTGTAAGCCATTTTTTTTTATAATATTTTGTAGGCAGTGAGCCTCCTTGTTTGGATAGTGAGTCCTTGTAAGCAATGAGCTTTTGTATTTAGCAGCGAGCCTCTTTTGTATCTAATTTTGGAACTACCATATATTGTGAGCTAATCCTCACCATGGTTTTTCTGTCATTGGGTTTTCCATGAAAAATTCTAGTGTTTATGTGTTGTGTGATTTCATGTGTTATTCTTGCTCTTCTCTATTATATGCATTAAATTAATTGATGGTGTTTCTTCAATGAATTTGAGAAGATACTGATTCACCCCCCCCTATAGGCATCTTGAATATTCAACATAGGAATCGAATGGTGAAGATGGAATGGAGGTTTGAGGTTGATAAAGGGGTCAAATTTAGGATTGAAGTCATCATAATGTGTGCCCAATAGACAAGGCAGGTCAAAACCCTAATTCTGAACTAATAAATAGTAATTTGATTGAGAAAAAGGTTCATTTGTGCATTCCAAATTTATAAATTCTTAGAGCTCTGAGTGATTCCCTAGCAAAGATGTCACCTATTCCAGAGGCTACCCATTGTGCATATTGCATATGGAGGTACCAATGTCATGAGGGAGCACCCACCCTGGTATGTACTAGCAAACCATCTTTTATTTTTTTGTTTTGCGTGCATTTAGGTTAGGAAATAATTTAGCAAGAAATTGCATGATAGGATTTTTTGATGGAATTGCATGCACGTTTGATGCATTTGATAAGTGGTTTGTTGCAAATTTCTCAGCTTGACACAATTGCATTAGGGTTAGGGCACAAGTGCTTGTGTGGTTATGCACAAAAGGATGCGACACAATTGACTTGCTAAGATGCATATGAGGACAGAAGTGACACAAATGATTGACTGTGACACATGTGTAGTATGAAATGACATAGGCGATAGGTGAGTGTCAAAATCATAGTTGTGAGTCAATTCAAAATATATGTGACGCATATGCCTAAACTATGACACAATTGTTTAGTTAAAATTTTTCCACAAACTAGGAAATTTTGACTTGGTCAACTTAAGTCTGATAGTTCAATTGAAGGTCATGGATGGACATTATTAGTTGCTTGATGATTTTAGGAGCGTCTACCTCCTATTTCTACTTGGCAGTCATGACCAGATGTTTTCTAACTATGGGACTAGTTGGGCAAGGAGGAGAGATAGGAACTATTGGACTTGGGCTTGTTCTATGTCACATATATGTTCATGATTAGGGAAAATAGGGGGATTTTGATAGCACTAGTAGAGCGGTGGCACTCTGAGATGAGAAACTTCCATTTTATGATAGGGGAGGTGACAGTCACCCTTGAGTATGTATACAGGATCTTACGACTTTCGATTCATGGTGAACGGGTACACTATGACCTTGCTCAAGGATTGCAGGCATTGTATGAGTGTTATGAGTGCGATGACGATGTTGAGCTTAGGATCCAAGGGTATGAGATCAGATGGGAGACCCTAGAAGAGACATATGATAGATTCAATTTTTTTCTATGCACATTAATAGTAGGAGTTATGATTCTTGATTGCATAGGTCATGGTTTCCCACTAGGCTGGGGATAGGTGCTCAAATTGATGGTTCACTTTAGCACAATATATGCGTTCATGCCATGTCTATTAGTGATTATTTATTTCTAGCTCAATGATATCACGTATAGGGGAGAAAAAAGTTTGAGTTGCAGGGTTACTTTACTGACAGTTTTGGATTGGGAGCACATAACAGTCTTTCGACCTCCAATGGTTTGATAGCTAGCATCCAGTGCTTTGTATGCATATATGTATTAGGGGAACTTGATGAAGACACATGTTAATGATGTGGGTTACTAGAGGCATGGGTTAGACACACTGGTCAATTTCATTTGGAGGCATTATAGGACTTGTTAGTTGTGGATCGATGAGGATGACCACATGCCATGGTGTCGACAGTTGAGATATCTTATCTAGTGCATAGTGCAGTCACAACATATCATTGAGATGTATCTCCGAGAGATGGTATAGAGGTAGTTCAAGGAAAGGTAGGATGTTTCAGTTGATACAAAAAATTAAGGATGGTCATCACGAGAGGTGCATCCCTAGGGACCTCAGATTGTGGTGGCCACTATAGAGTAAGAGATTGATGCCCTTCAGGCATTGGATTGTGAGTTGAGAGGAGGGGATTCCAATGTAGGGATGACACTAGATTATGATGCTTGGTGGTTGATAGATAGGACCGTTCCATTAATAGATCCAAAAAATCTAGTGCTAGTAGAGAGCACAAGTAGGGGCCTAAGGAGCCGACAAGGAGACGGGGGTAGGATGGGTGGAGGGAGAGGATATGGTGGATGAGGGGATAGTGGAGGATGGGTTGATTATGGGGGAGATGGATGAGGAGGACGGGGAGGAGGAGACAAGAATGGGAGGTAGAGGGACAGAGGGTGGTGGGAGGGTAGATAGCTACCACCCATCCAGGAGAAGGAGGAGATGGAGGAGGATCAACTAGAGGTGAGGGTAGTGGTGGAGGTGGTAGTGCAGGCAGGAGAGCAGCACACAGAGGTGCATGTAGCAAAGGTGGCACAACTAGAGGTGATGGAGGTTGAGGCCAAGGGAGAGGGTGGATAGGAAGAGTAGGTAGGAGGAGAGGAGGAGGTAGAGATGGATGAGGCAAAGAGAGTCCTTTATGAGAGGATCATCATGGGATTTGAGGAGGTGGGGGAGGAGGGTCGAGTAGATGATGGCATTATAGATCATAGGGTAGCTTCCCTACAGATGCATGTACATGCATTAGAGGTAGTGATTAGGACTGTGACTACTGAGAGAGATAGCCTTAAGGTTGAGAGGGATGCCTTCCAAGTGGAGAGGGACCTAGCAGTGACTAGTCGACAACAAACAGATCAACGTGTGATTTATTTTACGATTACCTGCAGTGGATATATCATTGATGTTGCTCATGAGTTTTCGTAGGCTAGTAGTGCCATGTAGTATTATAGAGATTTATATTAGTGAGTGGTACCTCCGAAGAGGAGGGAGGCCACCTTTTTCAAGGTTGACAATGGATCATAGGGTAGATCACATACCAAGAAACATAGTCGGTGTACATAGAGCAGGTCTGAGGGTGAGACTTCAGATGCTAGGTGGGCTACCCCATATGATAGGCCTCATTTCACATAGCATAGGTCGAGAGATTCACCACACAAGGAGGATAGGGATGACCCAGGGATAGGAGATCATGAGATTTCATGCTAGGGCCTCTTGCTACTTATGTTGTTATATGGACACTGACACTTTTGATTATCGATCCTATGAGCTCCACTTTCTTTCATGACACATCTTGACATTGTACCCATGGCACTATTTTTTTTCGATATATATAATATGATTTTGATGATGATTGATGATATGCATTGTTATGTGATTATACTTTTATGATGACATGTTATGAATGTTTATGTTGTGATTATGATATTTATTAATGCATTCTATATGGTTATGTGATGGTTTGATGTGCTTTATGATTATGTTTTTATTTTTGGATAATAAATGCAGCATGGATGACCTAATTTGATAGATGTGATGTAATATGATGATGTAATGCATTTATGATTATGGATTTTTTATTATGATATGTATGGATGATGAATGAAATATAAGTTACCTAATGTTATGAATGTGATGTAATGTGGAGATGAAATTTTAATATTAATGCCATAAAATTCTTGTATGATAATGCAAAATGTCATGATTGAAAATATAAAATGTGATGTGCAATATGATATGTCATGTTATCATTAATGTGATTTAATATGTATGAAATGAAATGTGATGGTTGACCTATGATGTAATGTACGATGCAATAAAATAATAATGTGATGATGTTAATATGATGATAATATGTTGATTCTTTATGGATGCTTTCTATGTTTTTGTGTTTTCTTATGCAAATATATGTGACTTAATATGATAATGATGTTTATGATGGTGTTGCTTTCTATGATGCTATCTAACATGATTATGCATGCAAGATTTTTTGTGTGTCTTGGGAATCTATCAAAATGCAGGCAGAAGAAATGTTAGCACATAAGAGATTGAAGTTAGCGTGGAAAAGGGAAGGAAGGTGGAGATGGAAAGTTAGATGGGAGGTGATGAGGAAAACAAATTTCATGCTTTTATATTTATCATCACCAGCCGTCAAAATTGTTGTAAAAAAAAAAAAAAAAACTATGGTATGACATAGAACAAGGTGTGCAAGGTGACCATTTGTGAGATACAAGAAGTCAAAAGACAAAGCCAAAAGACAAGCAATTCCTCGGCTCATACTAAGGACCAAATTATCCAAACCTTTTTGCTGAGACAAACCACAAACAACAAGAAAAGAAGAGAGGCCATGATCCATCATCGTGCTTCAAAATCCATTAATAAGACATCCTCAAGGTAACTAGTAACATGACCTAGAACCAATCAAAAAGATAAGACAATTCCAGAACAACAAAGTGTTTTCCAATGAGAATAATAAGATTGTTTGATTGATAATGGTTGACCAAGATGACTGATTTGATTGATAAGTTGGAAAGGATTGATTGATAGGTTGACAAAGGTTCACAAATTGCTTTGATTGATCATTCCTAGTTTCAGGAAGGATACATCCTAATTGAGGCAAGATTGATTCACCAAGATGAAAAGATTGATTGATTATTTGAGAAGATTAATGATTGCGCTTGATTTTAGGAAAGACACATCCTGATTAAGGCAAGACTGATTGATAAGGTTCATAAGATTGATTGATCTTTTGACAAAGATTGATTGATATGACCAAGTGATGTGCCGATACTAAATTTCAGGAAAGACATATCCTCTTTAAGGCAAGGAACACACCTGATAAATTTTACCAAATGACAAACGTTGACAATGCACCTAACTGGAAGAAAGAAATATCCTCCTTAAGGTGAATGACCAGATTGACAAAGTCTAAGCTTAGGAAGGATGCATCCTAATAAAAGACAAGAGACTAGACTAAATGAGACAAATGACATAATGCCCCATTCCAATGTAGGACTAGTGGTGACAAGATGATTAATTGATTTGAAAATTGATTGATTTGTTGGTTATGTTTGTTCATTGATTCAATATTTGGTTTGCGTGATGATTTCTTATGGACCAAGAGTAAGACCAGACTCAAAAAAACCTAAAGGACTGACCTAGGTGGCCTCGAGGTATCATCGATTGATGGGCCTTTCATATGTTATACACACAGAGACCTCGTAGCTCAACACAACTTGGCTTTTCCTTATTTGACAAAAGATAGAGTCATGATTTTATTTGGACAACCTAAAAGGATTGACTTAATGTCCTGAGGTCTCATTTAAGATGAGCCTTGCCTACGTAGAAAATGCAAAGAGACAATGTAGTTTGACACTATTAACACAAACTAACTCAAACTCCGAATTTGACTATGATTTTCGAAGTTTAGATTTTTTTCTAATTTTTTTTTGGGTTTTGGAGTTTTATGATTTTTTTTGGATTTTGATGTTTTATGATTTTTTTGGAATTTGACATTTTATGATTTTTTTGGATTTTGATGTTTTAAAAGGTTGATACCATGTGTTATTTCCCATGAAGATGTTAGTCAAGTAATTTCCCCCAGTTAGGTACTGGACCAATTTATTATGCACGAGGGGAAGTAGCAGGCGAATGTGAAGGATGATTAGGATACTAAATGTCGGTGGTTCTTAGGCCATGAAATGGATGTAAAAGCTTTATTTTGGATAAAGGACATGTGCAAAGGGGTGAGCAGAGGATGGAAGACTAGATGGAGTGATACTAGACAAAGGAGCATAGACTAACTACACATGGTGCCTATTTGCCAGGTTTTCACCATGGTACTTATCCAAAGCACCACTGAGGTGGTTTTCACTTTTGGAAAAATTATTTCTCTTTACTATTTTTTTTTTCATATATTTTTATTTATTTATTTATTTTTTTAACTTTTAAGGGGATACTCTAAGAATCAAGTGTAGTACTTGCGAAGGTGCATGTTTTTAATAGGTTTCGACAATGGTTCTCCTTCAAGAGTAGAGAGTTGATAATTGATTGATTCATATGAAGTTGTGATGATATAAGGGCCCAACCAGCTAGGTTCAAACTTTCTCGGCTTCTCTTGTTCTGCTTGATTCTCTATATTTTCTTTTAGGACTAAGTCACCAATGTCAAAGCTTTTGGGTTGAAACTTCTTGTTGTAGCTACGTCGAAGGTGATTATGATATGCTTGCAAATGTTTCAATGAATTCTATCTCTTTTCATCCATAAATTATATCTCATGTAGTTGAGAAACACGATACTCTTCCTGATGAATCAAGCCTTGCATAGAGACTCGTAGGAATGGTAACTCGACCTCTATAGGAAGTATTTCTTTAGATCCATAGAAATGAGAATATGTTGTGGCTCTTATAGGGGTGCAAGCATTGGTGTGATAGGCCCATAAAGTAGGATTAAGTTGTAGGTGTCAGTCACAACCAGTGTCATTGACAATCTTCTTTAAGATTTTTAGGATAGTCTTATTATATGCCTTAGCTTGGCCATTATCCTGGTGGTAATACGGAGTAGAAAAATGATGTTGGATATGGAATTTTTCACAAAGATCATGGACATCCTAGTTTTTAAAAGGGTGACCATTATCTGTAATGATGGACTGTGGGATACCATAGCGATAAATGATGTAATTCAAGATGAACTTGGCTATTTTCTTTCTAGTAATGTAAGTTAGTGTGATGGCTTTGATCCATTTTGTTAAGTACTCAATAGTAACAAGGATAAACTTATGTCCATTAGCAGAGGTGGGATGGATCTTTTCTACGAGTTCAAATCCCCACTAAGAAAATGGCCACAACAAAGTAAGTGGTTGTAGCTCCTAAGCTGGTCAATGTATAAAATATCCATGAATCTGACACTGGTGACATTTCTTCACAAAGTGATAGGCATCACATTCCATTGTATGCCAATAATATCCCATTCTCATGAGACTTTTGGCTAAGGTCTAACCAGTATAGTGAGCTCCACATATATAGTGATTTACTTCTTGTAAAGTTGTTTGTGCTTCATTTAAGTCGAGACATCGAAGAAAGGTTCTATCTACACTACGACGGTAAAGGGTCTCTTTGATGATGGCATATTTATATGCTTGTCAGATAAAGGTTTTGTGTTGGTTAGGGGACAAGTCAAGAGGGATAATTTTTTCATGCAAGTAGCTTTAGATGTATTTATATCAAGGGGATTCAAGACCAACACGTTCACACATAAGTTTTATTTTAGGGACATCAAACGTAGGGATCAACAGTTGTTCTACCAAGAACTCATATTGCGAGGCATTGTTAGGAATATCCAAGAGAGATCAGATTGTATCCATTGCATTAGCTGCTTTGTTCTAGATTCTCAGTATGTGCTCCAAGGTAATTTTATCAAAGTATAGTCTAAAGTTGTCCACCATGCACTTGTAGGGTATCAATTTCTCATCCTTGGTGTCATATTCATTATTAACTTGCTTAATCACTAACTGATAATATCCATAGACATAAAGATATTTCATTTTCCACTTCATTGCCATCTGCAGACCTGTTAATAATGCTTCATGCTTAGCCATGTTGTTTGTGCATGGAAATGTTATTTGGAATGAATTGGGAATGGAATCTCTTTTAGGTGTGATGAACAAGATACTAGTTCTTGAACCATGACTTGTGTAAGATCCATCGAAGTATAGCTTCTAGGTTGTTGGTGTCTCTATTACAAAGTGATTCATCTGGGAAATCAGATATCAGAGGATTATCTTCTTTTACGATTGCATCTACAAGTTGATCAACTATTACTTGTCCTTTTATTTATTCTTGGTCAATGTACTCAATGTCATACTCACTTAGGATCATAACCCATTTACCTATTCTTCTTGTTAGAGCTGATTTACTAAGAAGGCATTTCAAAGGATCAATTTTGGAAATCAATTTTGTCTTTTGATTTAACATTTAGTGACTTAGTTTCTCTTCTACAAATACCACTACTAGGCATGCTCATTGAATGGGACTATAGTTTAACTCATATCCAACTAAAGTGTGACTGATATAATATATTTCTCTTTCCTTGCCATCATTGTCATTCAGTGCTAGTAATTCCCCCAGTTCTGATGTAGTTATTGTCACATATAGTATCAAATATCTTCCATCAATTGGAGGCATAAGAACCAGTGGATTCAATAGATAATTCTTGATCTGATCAAATGCTTCTTGACACTTTTTTGTCTAGTTCAAGAGAATGCATTTACTTAACAAATGTTGAAATGGATGGATCTTGTCTGCTAGTTGAGTAAAGAACCTACAAATGGATTGTAGTATTCCTTTTAATGTTCTCAATTGACTTATATTGGTTGGTAGTGGCATTTCTAGGATGAATTTTACTTTTTTGAGATCAACTTCTATTCCTATGCATGAGACAATATATCCAAGAAGCTTGCTTGATTGGACCCCAAAAATGTATTTCTTCGGGTTTAGCCTAAGTTAGTACTTTTCTATTCATGTAAAAATATTGTCCAATACTACTAATAATCCACTTCATTCTATATATTTAGAGAGAAGTTCATCAACATAGCCTTCCATAAGGACATGCATACGGTCATGAAAAATTGTAGGCATGGTTCTTTGATAGGTAGCTCCATCATTTTTCAGTCCAAATGAAATGAAATTCCAATATAAAGTTCCCAAAGTGCATGTGAAACCTGTATTTGGTTGATCTTCAGTGGCAATTCTTATCTGGTTGTAACCTAAGAAACAATCCATTAGTGATAGCATCTCATAACTAGTCAATATTTGGCAAAGGAAAATCATCTTTAGGGTAAGCTTTATTGAGGTCTCAAAAATATGTGCAAACTCTAATTTGACCATTTGGTTTGGTGACATGAATAAGGTTTGATATCAATTATGTGTAATAAATTGAGTGAATGAATCCAACATCCAAGAGTTTCTTTAGTTCCACCTTGACCAAGAGTGTAATCTAGGGGTACATTTTCCTTAATTTTTGTTTATATGGTTTAGCATTAGGTAGCAGTGGCAAGTGATGTAGAAAAATTTTGGGATCCAATCCAGGAATATCAACATAGGACAATGCAAAATTTATTTTTATTTATGAAAATAATTTTATAAACTCGGGCTTCTCCTTGGTGGTCAAAGATGCTTCTAACTATATGATTCTAGGATTATACAGTGTTCTGATGTTGACCTCCTTTGTTTCTTCTATAAGCAACTATGATCTCTCTCGGTCTATTGGGATATAGTATAGTCCTCCATCCTTAGGCACCTCAAAGAGGTTTTCACCCTTGAATACATCCTTTATTTTTTCTTTTTCATGGTTAGTAGGCGCCTTTTGATTTTCACCTAAAGACCTATTATTTTGATTTTTACCTTTTTTATTTTAAATTTTGCCACTAGAGGACAGAATGGCCTCACCAAAGTATGATGCATAATTGAGTTCTATGGAAAATCCAACCTTGTAATCCCCACTCGGTATTCCTTCAAATAATCCCATGAACTCAATGATTGCTTCGTCATTCTAGAAAGTGTCCAAACTTAGTGGTTCTTAATGATCCCAATCTATAAGTTGAGGGTAGACAAGGGGTAATCCATCATCGGTATTGTCAAGATTCATTGTATAGGAATATAGGGTAAAGACATAGGTAGAGTCATCAAGTTACCATGAAGTAGCATCAATGGTTTCCCAAAAGTTCTTGATCCATTCTTCTTTATTCAAAGGGGCTTTTGGATGGGGACTTTACAGGCTTGGTGGGGCATTAATGGTAAGCATTTGACTGACTTTTTTTTAGGAGGGGGCTCATTAGATATCCCAAATAGTTTATCAAGGTCCATAAAATTATTGTAGGATAGGGAATCCCATTCATATTCATTGGAATCCACATCATAATCCCAAGGGTCCTCGTATGTCTCAATCTCATCTGAAGCCTCAACAAACTCACTCGAGGATAACCCAATACCATGGATGGTCACTTTTACTAGTACAAACCCTAGCCCCTAGTGTTTGATTAACTTGGGAGGTTGTAAGGGTTCCATCATTCTTTGTTTATTTAGGCCAAGGTCATTGTGTCCATCATATCTATGTCATTTCATTATTTGGAACCCTTTTGGGTATTGTTCAATTGGTAATTTCTTAGATTAAACAACCTCCTCATATTTGTATAACCATGGGAGAATGTGATCATCTAAAGACTCTTTGGCAAGTGTTATTCCTTTTATAACCACCCCATTTTGTTTGGGTCAAAATAGGTCCCCCTTTTCTTTCTTTTATTCTTGGTGTTCTTTTTCGGGTCTTTGAAGTTGTTTCTTTTTCTCCTAGGTCCTATTTTACTTTGTTTTTCGGGTTCAGGTTTCGAACCGACACTAGCACTTGTTACTTTTCAAAGTAAAAGTTTTTTTTTGTGTTTCAATCCCAATCCCTACACTTTTCCTTTTGTTTTCATTGTGCGTCAGAGTCGGGTTTCGGATCACAACCGTTACCTTGTACCCTTCAGGGTGTAAGTTCATGTTTCCATCCCGATCCAAAATTTCAATTCTCCTTGTGTTTTTTGAAATCAAACTTTGAAACGAAACTAAAACTAAGAACATTTTTAAAGGTCTTGTTTCATGTCTTTCCTTGATCCTGATTCCAAATTTGTCTTATTTTTTGGTCAGGTTTCATACCTCAGATCTTCACTTGAGCTTTGAACGTTTTGGAAGTTTGGTGTTGTCTTGTGTCTCGATCTTGACTCTCATTTACCTTCGTTCTTGCAACTACACATTAATGACTTTTGCCTTGATCCCAAGGCCTGACCAACTCGCATTAATGACCAACCATTCGCATGTACAAATGCGTTTTTATTGCACTACTCCTCGATTTTCGTCCATCTTGGCTTGTATAGTTTGACAAAGAAAACCAGAGTGATGCTAAGAGTTAGGGTTTGAGGAGGCACTCTGATTTCTCATTGTGCTGATAGATTCTTATTGGCCTTTGGAGGTAGGAGATTTTTCCTTGCATTTTTTATTGTTCTTGTCTTTGCTTGTGTTTTATTTTATCATTGTTTTGTTGTTTTGTGTTTCCTGTTTTTGTTTTTGTTTGTTTGTTATTTCTTGTTTGTTTTGAAAAACAACTCACTTTCGACTATTGATTCATCATCGAGATCGAAACTTAGAAATTTTATTGACTCTATTTGTTAAGTATCACTACTTGGTGAGGGCCCGATCCTGATTCCTGAACACATTGCGGGATCAAACTATGAAATGCAACTGAACTTGTTTACCACTATAGGTGTAGGTGTCGAGTCAAGACCCCATTCTAATTTCTGACAGAGTTTAGTTTTATGCTTAGAACACCCCAAACCCGAAACCTGAAGGTGTTGAACTAACTTGTTAAATGGAGGTTTATCTTGAATGAATGGTGATATGATATGAATTCTTATGTTAAGTTACTCTTCGCATGTCCTTTCCTTGCTTAATAATTGTCAGTATTGTAGGGTAATTAACTAATGTTGGATTCAAAGGATGAATTTCCCAATAAAGGAATGCCAAAGGGAACAAAGACCAAGAGGTTAAAACCATAATAAGTTAATATTACCATGAATTATAAGTTCCAAGGGACCCTAGTACCATCTATGTTCGGATCTAAGGTGATGAATATCACTAATACACTGGTGGGGCACATTGATTTGGACCAGTTTCATAAAGATAACTTTTTAGAGGAGGCTACCCCAAGATCCAAGAGGATTGCAGAGTTGGGATTAGCTCATGTGGCCAACTTTCCTATTGTTGTGCAATGTCCCGAGTTTCATATTAACTACTATATAGACATATAATATTATTCAAAGGTAGTGCATTGATTCACAGGGGAACGTAATAATTGATTTAACCCCAACCATGATTAGGCTAGGTTTTGATCCTCCTCCTTATCCCATTATCAAGATTATGACTGAAGTGGATGCACTTAAACTATGGGAAAAGGATGTAGAGGGGAACAAAAAGGTTATTAACAAAAGGTGGCTTAAGAAAGAGAAGAAATCACTGAAGAATCTGCCACCTAACCCTATGAGGTTTGACTTCTCTAAAGACATTGGGGATATGATCACATTATTGGCAAGGGTGTTTGGCAAAGATAACTCTCATATCTTTGAAAACTAGATGTTCCCATTCATCCAACTAATTTTAGAGGGGAAACAATATCTGGATTGGGGATAGATTATCTCAAATAACATTCATAACCAGATACTAAAAGTAGAAGAAACTAAGACCTTCTATATGTCTTCGTATCTTATATATTGTGATACAAGGATGGGACGGTTTCCTGGATTTCATATAGTGGGATCAATGGATGATGGCCCAAATCAGAAGAATTTTTGGGAGTATTCTAGCCAACTAGAGCTTAAAGAGGCAAAGAAACATTTTAAAAGAGTCAACAATGCATTTTTGTATGCTATTATCAATCAGCTCATAGGTGACATTGGCTTCAGATTATCATGAGATGTTATGGAATTAATCCAAGAGTGGGGATATTGGTTTATCTAACACCTCAAGTCCACCTATTTCAGAATGTTGGGTGATGATGGTCATCCTTTCAAATTTCCAAGGTGTTGTGGGGATAGATGGGTCTTAATGGAGTTTTCTTGACAAGCCGTTGAGGTAAATGCCAAATTTTCTGCATAGAATAAGACTATTTGTCATTATTTCCTAATGCAATTGGGGTTTTATTCTTGTTCCTCTTCAATAATGGCTAAAACAACAATAGAATAATTTCAATCCATGAATTTCTAGTAGCATACTTCTAGGAATTGTTTTGATCCAAAGCGAAAAAATGTATGGGTTGTATGCTTCACAGTTTCCTTGTCATTGACCACTTCTCAAGGAATTTTGGGCCAACCTTCAAGATCAATTTGAAGTGACAAAAAGGGGGTATAAAATATTAACATTTCCCTAGATGAAATATTTTGAAGTTAAAATGGATATACCCGAGGGCACTACTAGTAATGGGATAACACTTGATCCCTGATATGAAAGGGATAAAATGGCCACTAAGGATCTGGAGCCCATCAATTAGGTGGAAAAGGAGGAAATCAATATCCATAAAGTGTCATAGGTAGTGATAGATAAAAGTGTGACATGGATTCAACTTCAGTTGAAGCAACCAAGGGTGAAGGATTCAAAGAAGAGGGATTCTAGCAGTGAACCTACTTATTCTACTAAGATGATAAAATATAAGAGATTGAAGAAAGGTGTTGCAACAAAAGAGGTAGCCATGGAAGAACCTACCCCAACAAAAGAAGAAATTTCATTAAAGCAGGTTAATGAAGCTTTGAAAAGAGCTAAAGTTACTTATGAGGTAGTTGTTGCTAGGGTTGTTTCTAGATTGGGTTCCACACCCTTAGCTCTTGTGTATCTTGGAGAATAACCTTATGAAGAAGGACCTTATGATGTCCCTATACAAACTAAGTATACTAATAGTATTGCACCATAAACATCAAGAACAATAGTTGTTGAGGAGGAGAAGCCTCTCGTGATCAATGCAAATAATTCACCTATCTCCTCAAACTTTGAGATAATTTCATCTTAGAAAGGAGAAAAACCCAAATGGGAAGAATATCTGAAGAAGGTTGAGGAAGAACCTAGAGAAGAAGAGACTGGATTTGCGCATGGAAGCTTGTGGGGTGAGGCTGAAATGAATGATGTTTTGACTGAGGATGAGTAGAAAGAGATAATAGAATGTGCTCAAAGACTAGCTGTTGATCAGTTAGCTCAAGAAAAAGAAGAGAAAAGAAAGAAAACTAATGAGTTGGCTCAAGGAAAGCAAGGCTGAAGAAGAAGCCATTGCACAAGAGTTAGAACAAGATAAAGATACGTAGGAATAATTCCATGTAAAGGAGTAGTAATACAGGTTGATAGATGAAGAGGATGTTGCATGAAAGGAGGAAGAGATGAAAAAGATAGAAGATATTAGAGCTCAAAATGAGAAAATAGAGCAAGAAAGGTTGTTGAAGGAATAAGAAAAACAACAAAAGAATTCTTTTGAGTAGACCATAGAGGTACTTTCTTCTACACCTCTATCATCAATACCTCCAGGTACTCAATAGGTTACCATTAAGCCAGCTACACCCACTTGGCTCAAGCTAAATCTAGAAAAGCGACAACAAGTGCAAGGTCAACCAATGACATGGGATGAAATGGTCATGCAAATAGACAAGGTGAAACCAAGGAAGAAGCCTCATGTTGTGTATTCCACAAAGTTGAATAGTGAGGGATATTTGATAGTAGAAATTTCTACACCTATTGCAAACAAAGATGACAAGGAATTGTAGGCTGAAGATTATCAGATAAGCATTGTCAATCTAGGAAAACATACGAGAAATCAACAAATAAATTTGATTGATATTATTTCCACCACCACCAAATTGTGGCTGATAAAGGATAAAAAAGTGAAGGATGAGCTTAAGGCTCAAATTGGAAAGATGAAGATATTTTTGAAAGAATTGATTACATCCACCCCAGAGCAATCATCACCATTAGAAATCCCTATTTTATTCAGTCACAAAGAGGTGGATGGGCTCAAGGAGATGAGAAAGAAGACCACTTAGTTTGAAAATTGGTTCAGTGTTTCCAGCTTTGACATGGATACACATTTGGAAGAAGGTTTTAAACACTATCGTTCAGGCCTTGCCTTGGTCAAAACTATAGAAGAATTTATAAAAAAATGGTGGGAAGAGGAAGAAAATCTTAGGCAATACTTGGGAAAGTTGAAGGTGATAAATAAAATTTCTAGTGAAGAACTGATTCAATCATAGATTTTAGGTGATGAAGGTCCTAAGTATGTTTCAAAGGCTATTAATGTTTTGTATTTCAAAAACCAAATCTCATTGAACAAAGAATATATATTCTTAGAAGAATTCATGAGATATAGGAACATGCTAGCGTATTTGAGGATATTGTTGCAAAACTCATGGATAATGCTTTACCTTAAATTCAAAGACTTAAATCATTGTGAAAAATAAAAGGTGCTTGGGAGGTGTGACTTGATAAGATAATGAAACAAGGAGACACTACCGAGTCAACTCTCATGGATAGGCTATTAAACATCAGGTGTGACATGAGAGGGAAATCATAGACATTGGCTAGCTAAGGGAAATTATTGCTGCAGTGAAAAACAAGTTTGAAGAGTAAAAATTTAAACTCGACTGGGTCAATGGACCAGATGATGACTCCTTGAAGTATAGCTTCTTCAATTATGATGAGTATCATGGGATTCCTCATGAAGATGATAAGTAAAGGAAACTATTTCAGATGCCTTTTTGGACAACAACACTTCCATGTCATCTTTTGAGCAGATGAACAACTCCAGATCAGTTTTGATGAGCCAGGAATTGGGTGCGATGATCAGTGGTAGAAAAAGGTTGAACCCCTAGTCAAATTTTGGATTTAATTGGCACACAATGTACTTTTTTCAGCTCCTATAGTTACAATAGAGAGAAGACTTAGACTTAATTGGGCATCCCTATTATTATGGATCTGGCCCCAAATTTGTGGATCTCGATATTTGATAGGAGTGATTAATGTCAATTTTTTCTATAACTTAGAATTCTCTCCTTACTATAAAGGTCGGCTAAGTGAAGTCAGATTGGCTACCTAGAGACTAGATATAGTTTTTAGTTATACAAATTTTATGCCAGATATTAAAACACTTTTACAGTTTTAATGCAAGAAGTTTTATTTCAAAATTTTGTTAGTTTAGCAACGATGTTGATAAAAAATGGTTATTGTTATGCCAGTGCATTTTTTTGTGCATAAATGTTTCTTATTTGTTGAAAATCAATAGAAGACTCTGAATTTAAAACCATTTTATTTCATTATCTATGGATGATGTTTCTTGATCTATTAATTTTGGTAATAAGTTTATTGGATTTTGTTATTGAAAAAAATTTAATAAAAAAAGTGATGATGAATGGTTGTATGTTTTTAATCTAAACTATGAATGAATGCAATGCTATGAATTCTTTCATAAATTGTGTTGTTATACATTTTTAGTTAAATTAGAAAAAAAACCATTCTAAGAATTGCATGTCTGAATTGAAAGACATTTGTATTCATTCTTTGTTGTCCTAAGCCTTGATCTATCTTTTTGTTGTTTATTTAAACCCCCAAATGTTAAATTACCTTGCACACTATCTAGTTTGTATTCATCTACCAGCAGGCCCCTTGAATATTATGGTTACATGGACCAGTGAATGATAATAGTACAGTTGAAAACCAACTACAGAGACCTTGGAAGATAGGTGGTTTTAGATCATTTGTCTTTTTCAGGAGAAATAGAGTAGAAATATTTTGTTTAATGTTGTTGTGTTACTTTTGACCATCAATAGAACTAGATCCTTTTCACCGGACATGTTTGAAATAGTTCTGAGATCTGCTATGAATCCAGAGCTATTACTTGAACTCTGATCTCCTACTAGACCCAAAACTCTTAAGAATCTAACACCACCACCCACTCCACCTAGATTTCCACCAATACCATAGCTCGCACAACCAAATCCGCCACCACCCATTGTATTATTTTTGAATAATCCTTCATCACTAGGAACTATTCCTACTAGCATACATGAAATGCCTAAAAATCTAGAGAAATTTTATCCCAGATATGGCCATGGAGAGTCATGAACTGCTGAAGAGCACATACAGGAATTAAAAGATGCCTGGACTCGAGCTTAGATAGCCCATCATGACGTTTCATGTAGGTTATTCCCCTATTCATTTAGAGACGAGGCTTACAATTGGTACCTAAACCTTCCTACTCGATCCATCTTGAGGTTGACAAATTTAGAAGATGCTTTTATTAACCAATTTCGGGTCTATGTCAACCCCGCCATCTTATATCGCCAATTTTCCACAATTAGAAAGGAACCACATGAACCATTGTCGTTGTTTAACACTCGTTTCCTAAGGATTTATAGGGGGTTACAAGATCCCTACCTGGTAGTTGAAAATATTGCCATAACTAGTACACAAACAACAATATATGACTAAATAAACTACCGAAAATTGCATATAAATGACTAACTTTAGTCACATGACTATTAGTGGCTTATTTTTAGTCATTTATAACACCACTAAATTTATGACTAAACAATTTTAGTCATTTATTTAGTCATTGATTTTAGTCATTGATTTGGTCATTGATTTAGTCATTGATTTAGTCATTAATTTAGTCATTTATTTAGTCATGGTAGTGATTTATTTAGTCATATATTTAGTCATTAATTTAGTCATATATTTAGTCATTAATTTAGTCATTACTTTATTCATATATTTAGTCATTAATTTAGTCATATATTTAGTCATTAATTTAGTCATATATTTAGCCATAAATTTAGTAATTAATTTAGTCATTAATTTAGTCATTACTTTAGTCATTAATTTAGTCATTTTTATTTACTCGTTTCTAGTAACTGGTATTAAATATAGTCATGAAATGAATAATTTATTAAATACCATAAATTTTATAATGCAAAACTAACATAATATTAAACTTGAACTAAAACATAGAAGCAAATAAAAATATTACTGTAAGTGTGGAATAAGGTAAATAATATAATACACTTCTTAATAAGACATTATATCAATGATTAAACAATTTGAACTAAATCAAAGCAGTAATCGAATGAAAGTGTCCTATTGTTCTCTATCCTCAAAGATTTATTAAACCATTCTTGCTCTCAGATTGTTAAGCACTATGATTGTTAAAATGACTATCTAAAGAACGAGATGATACTAAAATGCAATGCTAAATGATAAATCAATTTAAACTAGCATGATATAGACATGAAACAGATAATTGCAACTACAGGAGGCAGCCATGGATGTGAAACTTTATTGTTGAATTGCTTGATACTTGATGCTTGATACTTGATGTCTGGATTCCTGCAGAGTAAGAGTGCAAAAGCTTGATTATCTGGATCCTTTTTCTTGTTTGAATGAGGTTGTATTTATAGATTTCCTGGCTGTAGAAATGCACAGGGAAAGCTTTGAAAGACTTGGATTCAATTTGGAGAATTGAATGGTGAGAGATGGAGGAGATTGAGAGAAAGAGGGAGATTGTCTCTACCCATGAAAACACTAGGCAAGAGAAGAGGAAAGATTTATGGAAGAGGATTGAGAGATCAAATTCCAAATTTGTCTCCAATTTGTCTCCAAAACTTCCCGTGAAGTTTCACTCAATTAATTTGACATATTTTTGACATAAATTTAGACATGGTTTAGACATAGGAAATCTAATTCATTTTTGAGAGAATATAGATTGGAATATTCCTTGTGCAACAATTCAAATAGTTTGATTTATTTGAATTAATAAAGGAGATAAATAATCTAATAAAATGAACTATAGGATAGTTGTTTATTAAATTATAATAGAAGAATAATGGCAATTAATAAATAAAGTGTTTTTGATCTTTATTTAATTAATTTAGAAACAATGTGATAGATTGAAATAGGGATTTGATAATTAAATCGAACAAAGTATTTAATTTTGTTTATTTAATTAAAACTAGATTTAGAAGAATTTATGAAGAATGTGAATGTGAACTATATTAAATAAATATTTAAATTTATTCAATAGTAGAGGAAATTAGGATAATTAATCAAATAATTTGTATTTAATTAATCGGATGCTCCAGACCATTTTTAGGTGTATACATTTTGCCCCTCTTCGAAGTGATGTGTTTACACGTTGATTCGAAGAAATATTTTGCTGCTACTGATAGGATCGATGATAATTAAATAATTCCATATGCCCCAGACATGCCCTAGACATTTGATTTTCAGATGATTTTAATTTGTGTGCCCCAGACATGATTTCCATATGATGATAATTCTTTCGTGTGCCCCAGACATGATTTTCAGATGATTTGATGATAATATGCCCCCTTGGGAGATAAATAAATGATTTGATGATTTTTAGGATTTTTTCAAAAATTTATGATTTTATGATGATTTGATGTGTTTCGATGATGAAATAATTTATCTCCCGACAAAATGATGAAGAATTGAGTCCTCTGATGAATTTTAATTAATTTCATGGATAAAATTAATCAAAATGGTATAAAAAAAATCCCCCAAAAATACCTTTCAAAAATTATAAATAGTGCCAAAAGGTCATTTTTAATTCATTATTTTCTTTTTGAGTTCAAATTTCTTAGTGATAGAGACATTTGTGCCAGCTGGAGCAAGATGCCTATTCCTTACCACACTCACCGATTTGAGCGCATTCGACATCACAGATGGCTGCCTGCGTATGGACCTCCGGTATGTACCCCTTGACCTCCTTGTAATTCGAGAACTTTTGTTTTTTATACTTTTTAGGTCTTAGGCGTGTCTAGGCATCTTTTAGAGCTTTGAAGCCGCACTGTAGCGCTTACATTCAGATGTAGCGCTTTTGTTAGGTTGTCTAGTGCTTTGAGTTTTAGTGCTTGCATTTAAAACTCTGGCGCTTCTAGTCGATAAAGTAGTGCAATCAAAAAATTAGCGCTTAGGAGTCAAGAAGTAGCGCCCTGAAGTCAGATTCTAGCGCTTTGAGATTTTCAGCGCTTTGAGTCAATAGATTAGCGCTTTGAAGGTCTGTTCTAGCGCTTCTAGTAAAGTGGCACTTTCACGGCTTGTTTTAGCGCTTTGATGTAGAAAAGTAGCGCTTTGAGACTTTTAGCGCTTTGGAAGTCTGTTTTAGCGCTTCGGGGTGCTGAAATAGCGCTTTTGGGATTTAGCGCTTTGGAAGCCTGTTTTAGCACTTTCATGTCAGAATTGAAGATTTTGATTTAGTAAAACTTGATTATGTTAATTCCGATCATGTCCATTCTTCTAATTGGTATGATTGACAATCCACTTTCTTGATGTTGGATTTAGATTAAAGTAAATAAAACTAACTCTCATGATAGGCGAGGAAATGATTCAATACCTGAGAAATCTCATGATAGGTGAGATCTAGATAATGGTTTGATGAACCTCATGATAGGCGAGGTTTGATTCAATATCTGATAAATCTCATGATTGGCAAGATCTAGATAATGTTTTGATAAACCTCATGGAAGGTGAGGTTGGATGTTCACCCATGAATTTTGATCAAAATTCATACAAAAGTTTTTGAAAAAGACTTGATAGTAGACTGATGTGTAATTCCTGACATAATTCACTGATTGTGGATTTTTTGTTATGATGATAGGAGGATCTGGGTACTCTCTAGATGCGAGAGAGGTTTTCGTAGATGACTGATTTGATACCACATTTGACACCTGATGAGCTCCAGGTGATAGGCCAGTGTGGCCTCACGAGTTTACTTGGCATGCCCCAGATTAGGATTAATTGAGGTTTGTTGACCGCACTAGCTGAGAGGTGGCATAATGACCACAACACCTTTCACCTACCAACCAATGAGATGACAGTCACACCAGAGGATGTGTGGCATATTTTGCGCATTCCTTTCATGGGGGAGATTGTTACTTATGATTCACATGGGACCAGTAATAGAGATGCTCTCCGTCGAGTATTTTAGGATCAGGATATTGAGAGTCTGAGTGTTCGATGGCGGAGGATCGTAGACTCTTATGCAACACTACCAGTAGTGTTAGCTGGATTTATTGGAGGATTCCTTTGCCCTGATCACATGTCAAAGGGATTCCTCGTTGGCTGGGGCAGGACATTGGAGAGCATGTTGGTACATGGTACTAGATATGCGTGGGGGATGTGTATGTTAGCACATCTCTACCATGATCTTCATTCCATTGTATACCTAAGTGCACGAAGTATATCCGCAGGGGCGACATTATTCCAAATTTGGGTGTGGGAGCACTTTGCTATTTGTTGGTCGTTTCCCATTGCAGACAGACCAGCTGGTAGGCCATATGTTTTTAGATACAGTGGTCGATTCACACTGGCCCGAATGGGAAAATTAGAGCACTAGAGATGAGTGTTTGATGACACGGAGACAGTGAGGAGTGGGAGGAGGATGATGTAGTGTTGGGGTTCTTTTGTGACTCTATGTACCTTATTGGCCAGACTCCATTTGTGATTGAGAGATTTTTGCTACGTTGAGTGTATAGACAGTATGGCGTTGTTCAGTGCATGCCACAAGGGGTAGTCCACTATGCACGATGACGGATGGATATTCCAGATTGGGGCCCCACATTATCCTATGATGTTGTAGTAGAGGGTTACAGAGCACTACAGCCATCCGCGTGGGACATGCGGAGAGATATTGTAGTTGCGCCCATGACAGAGGAGTACGCGACATTTTTGGCTTTTGTTCCCCCTCCTCGCCTCACCATTCCTGATGAGCCCGCACCATTACTAGTAGAGGAGGATGTGACAGAGGATGTCACTGGGGTTGAGGGTGATATCCCAATAGATGAGAGCTCATAGAGAAGTAGTTCAAACAATGAGGATAGCAACAACAGTGGGGATAGTGATGGTGGGAGTGGAGGATACAGAGGACCAGGTCCAGATATTCATAGTGCACGTTCTTCTAGTAGGCCTCGTAAGAGGCAAGCAGTGACACTACCAGCAGTAGGGCAACAGAGACAGATAGCTGGGCTCCAGACATAGGTCTAGACTTTGCAGGCACAGGTTCAGACACTGCAGGGGCAACTAGTACAGGCTCAGGGTATGCTTGTGCAGACCCAGACACAGATGCAGGCACAAGCATAGACTCATGCACAGGCCTTGGCACAGGTATAGGGGTAGTTAGATGCCATGTAGACGTAGGTTGATACCCTGACAGTCGAGAGAGATAGTGCACGGCAGATTACCGAGAGGGAACAAGAGACAGTAGATACCCTCTAGAGATTGGTTGATGGCACCTCTATAGGTGATTACATGAGAGAGGTTCTGCGGGCTGGCCGAGAGGCAGAGTTTTATAGAGGCCGATATCATGATGCAGTGCCTACCAAGCGTCGAGTCATTTATGCCCCGTCAAGATCTGGATGAACACACACATGGATAGTTAGTGAGGGGGTGACACAGCCTCCATGCAGAAATCCCAGAGATCCAGGTCCGTCTGGGGGTGGTGGTGGTACAGGTCCTGCTAGATCTGCTCATTCTGGCAGTAGTAGGTCGTAGATGCCATGTTATCCTCATTGATGTATTTTATGATGTACCTTTTTGTACGATGATGTATTTTTATGACCTCATTGTATACTTGACACTTGATGATATATACATGATATGCATTTCGATATGATATGTCGATGGGTTTTTGATTTCTATGTGATGGATGCGTTTATTTTTATGATTTTGTGATGATTTAAATCTTAATGTGATGATGTAATGATGTTTTATTTTAATGCAATGATGCAATGATGTATGTATGGTGTAGAATATATGATATATAGATGTGATGTGATGTGATAACATGTATGGATAGTTGCATAAATGCTTGCTTTATTTTCAAATATGATAATGATGAATGATGATCTTTATGATGGATGCTATATGTCAAGTATACTCAGTCTCTTTTGTAGATTTAGATAATCATTGATTGGAATTCTTTATGCAACAAATAATCTGTAGATAATAAATGATGATGCATGCAATCTAATTTTAACATGCAACTATATGCAAAACATATGTCATTTTTGTGCTTGGTATCATCATAGAGCTTTATTAAATGTTAAAAGTAAATACAAGCGTCAATGGTTGTGTTAATCCAATGATGACCTAAGTACTTCTTTCATGATTTTTGATATTGCAATTGAACACAAGCATCGAGGTATAATTGAATCGAGATGAACTGAGCATTCATTGCATAATAGGCAGAGATTATCATTTGAGTGTGTGAATTTTGAATGTCATTGGTGATACATCTGCATAGCACATCCCCTGACAATTCACACATTTATATGATTATTGTACATATAGCAGACAATAAAAATATCATTCTTTTTCCTTTTTCCTCTAGTTCAATACATCATTGAGTTACTCCAAAGAAATGATAATCAAAAAGTATAATTTATCCATTGTTCACTTAGAGTGTTTCATTCATTCTTCAGATTTTAGATCATTCATCCTGATTTTGATGTGTTTTTGGATTTTTGAGATTTTGACCAAAGACCTAACCTAGTAACCTATCTTAGGGGTCTCGAGGGATGATTTAAGATTAGCTTTGCCTACATTACACATGCAGAGACCACATAGTTCAACTAACACAGACCTATGTTTTTGGATTTTTCTTTTTCAAACTTTAACCTTTTGACATGTTTTTGGATTTTCGATATGATACGAGTGGTTGAAGCTTCTGATGATGATTGAAATTGTGCTTTGATCTCTTTTTTTGGTTTTCTACCATTGGATGTAATTGATATGTTTGGATTGCCCTTAGATATCCAGATGTTTCCCCCAAGCTATGGAGTTATATGTTGACCATGTGACATGACTTGATAGTGGATGTAATGATGGCCAGACGAATGATATGATATGAATTGATACTAACTTTCAGATGAATGATCTTGACATATATCCAAATAGATGGGAAAGCTGATCTTAGAATCACATATGATGCCTGTTTCCAGGTTTTCACCACACGCTTTGATTACACCCTTTGTATTTTTCTTATTTTTCCCTTTTTTTGTATTTTCTATTTTATTTTATTTTATTTTTATTTTTGCATTCGTTAAGATGCCTGTTTGCTAGGTTTTCACCAAGGAAACAATTTTCAGAATTTGCCCCGTGCACTAGGAGACTTTAAGCATAGAATTTTCTGAGATGAATACTGTTGATAGCTTATATGCTCTTGATCCGTACACTGATATGACGACAAATGGACAAAGCCAGTTAGGCTCAAATTTTCCTTTCTTCTCTTTGTCCTGCTAATTCCTCGGATTTTCCTTTAGTACCAAGTCACCAACCTGAAAGACTCTCGGTTTGACCCTATGATTGTAACTCCTTGACATCCTTTGTTGATAAGCTGATAGATGATTAACAACTTGTTGACGATGCTCATCCAGTAGCTCCAGTTCTTGCAGCCTAGATACCCTATAGTCTTCATCTGAAATGATACCTTTGAGTCATACACGAAGGGATGGAATTTCAACTTCAATGGGTAATATGGCCTCTGATCCATATACCAAAGCAAATGGTGTAGTTCCCATTGGTGTTCTGATTCTTTTTCTATAGGCCCATAACGCAGGGTTGAGTTGAACATGCCAATCACGTCCAACATCGTTGACCGTCTTTTTGAGAATTTTGAGTATGGTTTTGTTTGAGGCCTCTGCTCGGCCATTCCCTTGAGGATAGTACGGTGTTGAAAAATGATGTTGGATGTGGAACTTATCACATAGCTCTTGGACATCTTGATTCTTGAAAGGTCGTCCATTATCAGTGATAATAGATTGAGGGATACCATACTGACATATTATGTAGTTCAAGATGAATGAGGAGATTTGTTTCCCAGTGATGGTAGTAAGTGGGACTACCTCTATCCACTTCGTGAAGTATTCTATAGCCGTGATAATGAACTTGTGTCCATTAGATGAAGATGGATGTATTTTGCCTACCAGATCTAGGCCCCATTGACAGAAAGGCCATGTTGATGTAAAAGGATGCGGTTCTTGTGCTGGTGCATGAATCAGATTGCTGTGAACCTGACATTTGTGACATTTATTTACAAATTGATATGATTCTTTTTCCATGCTCGGCCAATAATAACCTAAATGAAGGATTTTCTTAGCTAAAGTCATTCCACTCGAGTGAGTACCACAAATACCTTCGTGAACTTCTCGTAAGGCCATTTCAGATTCATTGCATTCTAGACATCGAAGTAGGGTACCATCAAGACCTCGACGATAAAGGACATCTGTGATTAATGTATGTCAGGCAGATTGGCGGATAAAGTTTCATATTTGGTTCCTGGAAAGATAGGGTGGAAGAATATCATCTTTTAGGTAAGCATAGGTTTGTTTGTAGATAGAGGGTTCAATGGTATTTATATGGCATATGGTAGCAGAGTCCGATTGATAATGGGAAGGACATGACACTTGTTCTACCATAAACTCATAACAAACACGTTTCTCAGGTAATTGCAGTAGTGAAGCAATCATAGCAATGGCGTCTGTAGCTTTATTCTCTGCTCTTGGAATCTAATCAAACTTGATATTTTCAAAAGACTGTTTCAGATAATCTATCTATTATTTGTATGGCATCAAATTTTCATCTTTGGTTTGATATTCATCATTCACTTGATAAATGACTAGTTGAGAGTCCCCATACCCCTGTAAGTCCCTAATTTTCCATTGAATAGCCATGTTGACCCCAATAATCAATGCTTCATATTCCACCACATTATTTGTACATTGAAACATGAGTCTATATGAATTCAGAATTGTGTGTCCGTGGGGGGAGATGAACAAGATTCTTGCTCCCAATCCTTGTTGTGTACATGATCCATCAAAATAGAGAATCCATTGTTGAGGCATAGCTGTCATAATTTCTGTATCTGGTAATTCCATTATCATTGGGTGATCATCTAGTAGAAGAGCTTCAACTAGCTATTCAGCAATTACTTGTCCCTTGATTTCCTTTCTTTCGACATATTGAATGTCAAATTCACTTAGGAGCATAACCCATTTTTCTAGTCTCCCTGTTAAGGCAGCTTTACTTAGTAGATACTTCAAAGGATAAATCTTTGCAATTAATCTGATTGTATGAGCCATCATGTAGTGTCTCAACTTTTGAGTAGTAAACACCACTGCTAAGCAAGACTTTTCTATGAATGTATAGTTTATTTCATAGCCATTTAAAGTTCTACTGATGTAGTAGATGGCATGCTCTTTTCCTTGATTATCCTCTTGTGCTAAGAGTGCCCCCAATGAGATATCACTTGTAGCAATATACAATATAAGGGGTCTTCCTTCTGTTGGTGGCATGAGAACTGGTGGTGACATTAGATATTGTTTGATCTGATTAAATGTCGCTTCACACTTCTCATCCCACATGAAGATTATGTGTTTATGCAATAGATGATTGAAAGGGTGACTTCTATTTGCTAGCTGGGAGATGAACCTTCTGATTGATTGAAGGCGTCCTTGTAGTGATCATAGTTGGTTGATGTTTCTAGGAGGTGGCATCTCCATTATAGCCTTGACTTTTGCCGGATCTACTTCAATGCCCTTTTCTGAGACAATGTACCCTAGCAATTTTGTTGATGTAACCTCGAAGACACACTTCTTAGGGTTTAACCTGGCATTAAATTTTTCCATCCGCTTGAATATTTTATCTAGGATATGCAAATGTTCTTCCCTAGTAGTAGATTTCGCGAAGATATCATCGACATAATCTTCCATGAAAGTGTGCATCATATCATGGAAGATCGTCATCATTGCTCTTTGATAAGTCACTCCTGCATTCTTTAAACCAAATGGCATGACGTTCCAGCAGAAAGTTCCCCATGGACATGTAAAAGCCATCTTTTCTTGATCTTCTGGAGCTATTCTTATTTGATTGTACCCAGAGAAACCGTCCATGAATGATAACATGGCATGCCCTGCCATCAAGTCCACAATGATGTCTATATTTGGAAGTGGAAAATCATCCTTTGGGCATGCTTTATTGAGGTCCTTGAAATCTATGCAGATTCTGATGCTATTGTCCGGCTTGGAAATAGGCACAAGATTCAATATCCATTCAGCATAGTCTATAGACCGTATGAATCCAGCATCCAGTAATTTCTTTAGCTCTGTTTTGACCATTAATGCAATGCGGGGGTGCATTTTTCTTAATTTTTGCTTAGCAGGCCTGATTCCTGCTGGCAAAGACAAATGATGCATAAGCAGATTGCGGTCTAAACCTGGCATATCAGAATATGGCCAAGCAAAGTTGATGCTTCTTGCTTTGAAGAATTGGATGAATGCCGGTCTTTCTTCTTCTGTCATGGATTCCGCCAGATGTAGGATTTTTGCCTTCTCTTTTGTGCTAATGTCCACTGATTATGTAGGTTCAACCAGAACTAATGATCGTTCATGATAGTGTTCTGGGAGAGTGTCAAATCTTCCATCCTATAGTGCCTCAGAAAGGTTTTCACCATTGGATGCGTTCTTTATTTTTACTTTTTCCAGATCTAATGCTGCCATAGAATGGTTTTCACCATTAGATCTATTTTCCTTGTTGTTAATTTTGCAACTGGAAGATTTGACACCCTTCTTCTGAGTCGTATTGTTATGATATGTATGGATATAATTTGTATCAGGATCGGTATGACATAGGAAATGCACAATGGCATCATCATTTGCAAATTTTGGTACAGTCAAAGGTTCGATAGGTTCCCAATCAATAAGTTCTGGATGGATTAATGGAATGGTATCATCAGATTGATTTAGGTCAATGGAAGTAAGGGTAAGGATAGCAATATCATCATAATTGTCATTTGGGATATCGAGATCGATGATGGTACTTTCTTCTAGATTGTCTAGTTCACTCAAATTTTGTTCGTCCTCACTAGAGTCATCGATAATTAGTGATTCTCCCACGATTGGACTAGATCTAGAGCCTTGGCCCTCCTCACGTGTGTGTGTATATTGTTGGATGATATCACAATGAATATCTATGAAAGATACATCAAATAATGAATCCCATTCATACTCATTGGAATTGGTTTCAGAGCAATCTCTTAGTTGAAGAATTCTTTCTATAACCTTCTCCTTGAGTTCTTGTTTCTCTTCCTCAGAATATCCTAGTCCTGGCTTTTCTTTTGTGTGGAGAGTGAGAGGTGTGATAGGTTCTGAGATTCCCTCTTTTCTTAATCCCACAGGCCCTTGTCCTTCATAACCCATCTTTTCAAGAATAGCTTTTCCTTTTCCATACTTGTCTGTGTTGATGCTAACATTTTTGATACTGATCTCAGATGTTGATGCTTCTTCATCCTTGTAAAGCCAGTCCAAGATTGCTTTATCGTCTATTTCTTCCGTTATGGTTTCAGATTTCACAAATGTTTCTTGAAGAGCTGTGCTAGATAAAGATGTCGAAGGTTTGATCATTGATGGTTGACCATATTTCCTAGGAGATGGCGTTAATTGTGATAAGTTAAGCGATTGCTCCATTGAGTACTGTCCCATTCCCTTATCTATCAACTGAACTTGCTTCTGAAAGTTGTCTGATAGAGAAGTTTGTGTACCTGGAATTTTTGCTTCAACATGACTTGTTTCCTTTTCTTTACCTTTCTTTTGTACCCACTTGGTAGTGATGTTTGGACTTTGCTCATTCTTGGATGATGATGAGCTTGAAGCTTCCCTGTTGTGAGGGACAAAGGTGTCTTGAGATATACTTAATGTGTCACAATGTTGTGGATGATTATAATCAGCAGTTATAGTCACCTCTTTTCCGTTCACTAGAAACTTCAAGCATTGATGGTATGTAGACGGTACAGCCTGCATTTCATGAATCCAGGGTCATCCTAGGAGTATGTTGTATGTCAACTCCCTTTCTAAAACTTGACATGCTATATGCTTGATCATGGGTCCCACCTGAATGGGTAATACAATTAAACCTTGGGATGATATTTCCTCCTCATCATATGCTTTGATGGTCATTTTCCTTCGAGCATCAATAGCGTCGTCAGAATATCCTAGTGCACAGACTAATTTTAGGGTGCAAATGTTCAGACCAGCTCCCCCATCTATTAGAACCCTTTTAACACAATGATTATGGATACATACTTTGATATGCAATGCGGTGTTATGCGGATGATTTAATGAGACATCATCCTGTTCAGAGAACGACAGACAATGCAGGGTAGTCAGATGTCCCACCATAGCTTGGAACAAACAAACATCTAGATTCTTTGGCACAGTTGTGGCAACTAATGCTTGTTCGAGAACTTCCTCATGTGATGGTGACAACTTAAGAAGCTCCAATATTGATATTTGTGTGGGGATATTTTGCAATTGATCAATAATATTATAATGAGATTGAGGTGTAACCGCACGTTGAGATCCCACTCCTTTTAATACTACCTTGGCTTGCCCCCTAGTCATGACGTTTGCTGATTGATATTCTTGATTTTCTCAGGGGGTGTTTTGCATTTGATTGATAACATCGTAATGTGATGGAGGTGGAACTACATGTGTAGATCCAATTCCCTTCAACATTACTTTTGATTGTCCCCTAGTTAGCACATTGGAGGGTTGATGTTCTTGATTTTCTTTGATTTTTAAGACATTTATTTGATTATCAGAGCTTTGTGCGATTGGGAGTAAATCCAAAGAGGTAATGGTGTTGGCTTTGTTATCAACAATGCTATTGCTGACTGCATGATCATGTATGACTTCAGATAGACATAGGATTGTTGTGTCATAGACATGATTAGCGTGATTTCCTTTGTTGTTGGAGGATGATGCACCTTTGTCATAATTGGGCAAAGGATCTTTGAAGGCCAAATGATCATTGTTATTTTGAGGTCCTTCCACATATAATTTGTTGTTGTCCACCAAATCTTGTATGGCATGTTTCAATTCCATACAGTCATTTGTTTTATGACCCTTGTTATTATGATAGTTGCAATAATCAATGTCATTCCACCATGATGGTTTGACTTTTGGATCCCAGAACCTAGCTTCATGTGTCGTGAGAAGGCCTCTAGTAACTAGTTCTTTCATTGTTGATTCCATTGATTGACCTAAAGGTGTGAACCTTCACCGATTTGATGGTTTTTGATATGGTAGTGTTTTTGCGCGTTTGTTGTTCTGCATGGTATTTGACTTGACTTTTTGGTCACTGTTTTGATTGTTTGAAGAAGATGCAGTCAAGTTGAAAATTGGTTTGACATTTTGTGAATCGCTTGTTGTTTCATTTGTGTTGTGATTCTTTTGCCAAATTTTTGGTTTATCATTGTTTGACTGTTGATTGGAGTAGTTATTTGATTTGTCATTGTAATGTTTGATAACTCCCCATTTTACTAATGCTTCCTCAATCTTAAGACCATTTTCTATGAATTTTTCGAAAGTGGGTGGACATTGTAATTCTAGCCTATAGCTCATTTCTTCTGTCAAGTTCTCAATGAATAATTCCATCTTTTCTTCCTCTAGAATAGATCGAGGATATCTAGTGAATAGTCATCGCCATCTTTGGAGAAAAGACAAGAATGTTTCTCCTTTGTTTTGCTTTAAGTTGTAGAGATCCTTGATAGTAACATCATTTTGGATGTTGAATGAATATTGAGATATAAAGTTGTTGACCAGTTCCTCAAACATTTTGATACCAGGTTGCAGTTTTGAAAACCATTCCATACATGCTCCTCCCAAACTCCTTGGGAATAACCTCATCAAATAAGTCTCTTCTTGAGTAAAATCAAGACTCATCATTTTAAATTCTCATACATGATCTATTGGATCTATTCGTCCATTGTAATTATCGTACTTTGGGAATTTGTAGTGTCTCGGAAAAGGTAGCAAACCAACTGTTGCGTCAAATGGATAAGGACAAATGTCCTGTATCACATATCTCTTGGTAGTCCCTTGCGTCATATCTTGTATTTTCTGTTGTAATAGTTGCATTTGAGATGTTAAAGTGGCAACCGGATCTATTGTTGGTGTAGGTTGTGGTATCTCAATCTCATTTATTTCTGATGTTTCTTTCAAGCAGTTTACATTGAAATCTTTTGGAAGTTTTGCCCCTGATTTGGCTAACATTAAAAGATATTTTTCCATGTCTTGTTCTAGGAATTTTGTCCATAAATATGTGAAACTTTGGATCTTGTTGAGTTGCTTGGATATATTCCGGAGTTATTTCATTCTTGTCATTGCAGTTCAGATTATTCCAAGGATTTTCCTCTGCCATTTCTTGTGATTTTAAGACTTCTTGTTCTAAGAATCTCTATTTTTGGGATCTAGTTAAGATTGGCATACAAATTTTTGCCCTTTCTTCTGAAATTTTGATCTTATGTGTGGGATAGTGTCAATGTGAACCCTTTTAAATAAAGTCGAATAAGATGTCTTACCTTACTGATGAGACAATATTTAAAAAAGTTAATCGCTATACTTAGTTTCGTGATGAAGGATGATAGTATCCTGATAGAGAAACTTTAGTATAGTAATTGATTGTGTATTTGATTTTGACAAGTGTAATTTGCAAGATCTTGTTTCAGTTGATAAGTTTGGAAATTCGTATAAACCTTTCTGACTTTGGTTCCTAGACAATGATTTTGATAGAAGAAATTTTGATTCTGATGAAAATGTTGATAGAATGACAGAGTGATAGACTGGTTAAAATTTTAAACTCTCTATTTTAAAAGCACTAAAACAAAGACCAGAAGCGCTATTTCCCAGAAGCACTAGAATAGAGTCCAGAAGCGCTACAATAGGTGATCAAAGCGCTACTTTACCAGAAGCGCCAAAATAGTGCCTAAAAGCGTTGGAGAAAATGATGAAAGTGCTACTTCTCAAAAGCGCCGAAACATAACCCAAAAGCGCTGGAAAAAGTGATAGAAGTGCTATTTTACTAGAAGCGCTAAAATAATGGCTGTAAGCACTAAAACAGAGCCCGAAAGCACTGTTTCACAAAAAGTTCTAGAACAGTGACCCGAAGCGCTGAAACAGGTTTTCCAGAATGCTAAAAACAGGACTTTTTAAGACTTTCTACTGTAAAATTTGATCGGGTCTTGTGGCATACTGTATGAGAGATTGTGGAAGATAAGAAGGATGAATCCGTTGACTATGGTTGTGAAATTGTGTGAGAGCCCTTCTTTGAAAGAAGGCTTGTGAATAGAGCGGTTCTATTGCGTAGTCTAAAGAGTGACCCCTAGCAAAATCGTGATAATGGTGAATGAATGTTCTATGTTGTAAAAGGAGTTTCCGATTTTGATAGAGAAAACGTTGTCTTCTCAATTTATTTCTATAACTGAGAGGTTGTTTGGGCTTTGTAACTTTGATTTTCCTCTTGACAAATGTGGTGGACTTCCACTTTCGCAACATGAATTTTCTGATTTGTTTTGACTTGACGTTTTCAGGATGATCTTTAAATCTGATTTAAATGAATTTGTGAAAACACGGCAAGCAATTTTGAATAAGTGTTTTAAAATTGAAAAGATTGTGTATATTCAAAAATAACGAATGATTTTTATTGATTTTGACGAGTTATTTTAACAATTGTATACAAATCAAACAGACTCACACTTAAGGGCAAGTAGGTCATCATTATACTCACAACCCACATCTTGTAATTACGTTGACTCACACAGCCGTGTCACCCCCTAGAGGGCGCCTGTGTTTTTGTCATTGCCAGGTGCGTACTCAAAGTGACAGACGTAGATACCGAATCGCTTGAGCGAAAAATCCTTGGTAATTATATGGTGAGTGTCTTGGGGGTAGATTCTTCCCTCCCCTTGCACCGCGAGTATGACAATGTATCGATACTGACTTGGCGGGAAACTACTCTATGGTTCGTAGATAGGGTTCCATTCGGTGTGGCAAATAGATAAACTCCCTCAAGAGACCTCCCAATCTTTAGAACAAAGATTTAGGGGATGGTTATCTTGCCTACTACCATCAATTTGGACTTTCATCAACAAATTTCATTTTTATTATAGTGGGTTGGATAACCTGGCTTTGGTTGTTCCCACTTAGGTCATTCCCATAGGGTGAGTACTTTTTCCCACTATGGCAGGCCTGCTAAAGGATTTAATAAAGCGTAAATGACATCAAAGAAAAGTGAATCTGGCACTTTGATCATGCAGTTAAGGGGAGAGCATAAGCCTAATCACTACAAGCACAACTTATAGATTTGTTCTGTTTTAAGCCCAAAAATAGATATTCTTAATCTAAGTGAAGGTGTTGCTTCACAGAAATCATGATGTTCTTTTTAACTTCTATTGTAAAAATGCGGTGACTATCCTTGGATTGATAGATTTTATTCCAACTTTGAAATGATTATCCTAGATTGATCAATTTTAGAAAAACCTGAAGTGACTACCCTAGATTGATCAATTTTATCTCAACTGTGAAAAATAAATACAATCTGGCCGCGGAAGTGTCGGATCCAGACTGTTTTTTTACAAAAGCATCGAAATATGGCACCAAAGCGCTAGAACAGTGACCAGAGGTGATAAAACCCGAAAACGCCGAAATAGTGTACCGAAGCGCCGAAGTTTGTCTTGGAAGCGCTAAATCACCGAAGCGCCGAAATAGTGCACTGAAGCGCCGAAGTTTTTCATAGAAGCACTAAAACACCTGATGTGCTAAAACAATAACTAGAAGTGCCGAAACTCTGAAAGCGCTAGAACAGGGACCGGAAGTGCTGACACTTTTAATGAAAGCACTAAAATAAATCACGTTGTGTAAACCTGCGTAACACTTTCCAGCAAAATTTGAAATTTTGATGAAATTGGGGTTAATGCCCCATGGTGGGCACCAAATTGTAAGTGTGGAATAAGGTAAATAATATAATACACTTCTTAATAAGACATTTGTATTCATTCTTTGTTGTCCTAAGCCTTGATCTATCTTTTTGTTGTTTATTTAAACCCCCAAATGTTAAATTACCTTGCACACTATCTAGTTTGTATTCATCTACTAGCAGGCCCCTTGAATATTATGGTTACATGGACCAGTGAATGATAATAGCACAGTTGAAAACCAACTACAGAGACCTTGGAAGATAGGTGGTTTTAGATCATTTGTCTTTTTCAGGAGAAATAGAGTAGAAATATTTTGTTTAATGTTGTTGTGTTACTTTCGACCATCAATAGAACTAGATCCTTTTCACCGGACATGTTTGAAATAGTTCTGAGATCTGCTATGAATCCATAGCTATTACTTGAACTCTGATCTCCTACTAGACCCAGAACTCTTAAGAATCTAACACCACCACCCACTCCACCTAGATTTCCACCAATACCATAGCTCGCACAACCAAATCCGCCACCACCCATTGTATTATTTTTGAATAATCCTTCATCACTAGGAACTATTCCTACTAGCATACATGAAATGCCTAAAAATCTAGAGAAATTTTATCCCAGATATGGCCATGGAGAGTCATGAACTGCTGAAGAGCACATACAGGAATTAAAAGATGCCTGGACTCGAGCTTAGATAGCCCATCATGATGTTGCATGTAGGTTATTCCCCTATTCATTTAGAGATGAGGCTTACAATTGGTACCTAAACCTTCCTACTCGATCCATCCTGAGGTTGACAAATTTAGAAGATGCTTTTATTAACCAATTTCGGGTCTATGTCAACCCCGCCATCTTATATCGCCAATTTTCCACAATTAGAAAGGAACCACATGAACCATTGTCGTTGTTTAACACTCGTTTCCTAAGGATTTATAGGGGGTTACAAGATCCCTACCTGGTAGTTGAAAATATTGCCATAACTAGTACACAAACAACAATATATGACTAAATAAACTACCAAAAATTGCATATAAATGACTAACTTTAGTCACATGACTATTAGTGGCTTATTTGTAGTCATTTATAACACCACTAAATTTATGACTAAACAATTTTAGTCATTTATTTAGTCATTGATTTTAGTCATTGATTTGGTCATTGATTTAGTCATTGATTTAGTCATTAATTTAGTCATTTATTTAGTCATGGTAGTGATTTATTTAGTCATATATTTAGTCATTAATTTAGTCATATATTTAGTCATTAATTTAGTCATTACTTTATTCATATATTTAGTCATTAATTTAGTCATATATTTAGTCATATATTTAGTCATATATTTAGTCATTAATTTAGTCATTAATTTAGTGATATATTTAGCCATAAATTTAGTAATTAATTTAGTCATTAATTTAGTCATTACTTTAGTCATTAATTTAGTCATTTTTATTTACTCGTTTCCATTAACTGGTATTAAATATAGTCATGAAATGAATAATTTATTAAATACCATAAATTTTATAATGCAAAACTAACATAATATTAAACTTGAACTAAAACATAGAAGCAAATAAAAATATTACTGTAAGTGTGGAATAAGGTAAATAATATAATACACTTCTTAATAAGACATTATATCAATGATTAAACAATTTGAACTAAATCAAAGCAGTAATCGAATGAAAGCGTCCTATTGTTCTCTATCCTTAAAGATTTATTAAACCATTATTGCTCTCAGATTGTTAAGCACTATGATTGTTAAAATGACTATCTAAAGAACGAGATGATACTAAAATGCAATGATAAATGATAAATCAATTTAAACTAGCATGATATAGACATGAAACAGATAATTGCAGCTACAGGAGGCAGCCATGGATGTGAAGCTTGATTGTTGAATTGCTTGATACTTGATGCTTGATACTTGATGTCTGGATTCCTGCAGAGTAAGAGTGCAAAATCTTGATTATCTAGATCCTTTTTCTTGTTTGAATGAGGCTATATTTATAGATTTCCTAGCTATAGAAATGCATAGGGAAAGCTTTAAAAGAATTGGATTCAATCTGGAGAATTGAATGGTGAGAGATGGAGGAGATTGAGAGAAAGAGGGAGATTGTCTCTACCCATGAAAACACCATGCAAGAGAAGAGGAAAGATTGATGGAAGAGGATTGAGAGATCAAATTCCAAATTTGTCTCCAATTTGTCTCCAAAACTTCCCGTGAAGTTTCAATCAATTAATTTGACATATTTTTGACATAAATTTAGACATTGTTTAGACATAGGAAATCTAATTCATTTTTGAGAGAATATAGATTGGAATATTCCTTGTGCAACAATTCAAATATTTTGAATTATTTGAATTAATAAAGGAGATAAATAATCTAATAAAACGAACTATAGGATAGTTGTTTATTAAATTAAAATAGAAGAATAATGGCAATTAATAAATAAAGTGTTTTGATTTTTATTTAATTAATTTAGAAACAATGTGATAGATTGAAATAGGGATTTGATAATTAAATCGAACAAAGTATTTAATTTTGTTTATTTAATTAAAACTAGATTCAGAAGAATTTATGAAGAATGTGAATGTGAACTATATTAAATAAATATTTAAATTTATTCAATAGTAGAGGAAATTAGGATAATTAATCAAATAATTTGTATTTAATTAATCGGATGCTCCAGACCATTTTTAGGTGTATACAATTACATATACGAACAAGCTACAACATTCTAGAATTAAAAGATTGACTCAACATCATGGTAAATAAAGGTAATCTACAATAAAAATTTTAATGCATATATATATCAAGTTACAAGATGTCAAAGCTGTCTAAGAGTATATATGTAAATATAATGAGAAATGTCAAATTTGTCTAAGAGTTTCCAACTCTTTCAAATACACCATGATAATTAAGATACTTGAACAACACATTCAAAATACTGCATAAAGCAGTGAGCCAAGATGTCTAACATTAACTAGTACATGATAAACATGTTCAACTATGTCATTTTTTGCAAATATTTTAGTGGCAACCCTATGAAGGTTCCCTCTTTCTCTTTCAAATGAATAACTCCGTCTATTTTGTCTTCATAAACAAGGGGTATGTTACTTGTGACCTTTAAAATTTTTACATTTTCATCTCATGTTCCTTTCAAGTTGACTCCATGTACAATAGATAGGGAGTGAATCCGTCCAATTCCCACGACATCACCATCAAACGGATCCAACACCCTAACTTTATCCCCTTCTTTGAGTTTATCAATACATTTCTACAAAAAGAAAAAAAATAACACATTATATTAGATAGGTAATGATTACCCTTGTTTACATAATAAAACAACTATTACTTACTTAAATAGTACTTGCATGTGTGTGTTAAAATAATTGCAAAAGGAAATTTTCAAAAATAATTGCAATGATCAATCTAATTTACTAAAAAACCAACACTCATAGCAGTGCTTACAATGTTACTACTAGCTTCATGGTAATCAAATACAAAGGCCACAAATATAAACACTAGATTACCATGCACACATACCAGACACATAAGGTTATGACAACACTATTACACATAAAAAATGTAGCTAATGCACAAAAACAAAGAATGCAATATGAGAGCACTACTACTACTACTGTAAGGTGAAGGTGAAATACATTGGGATGTACAAAAATAGTGGCATTAAAGCTTTGAAACATAACCCCATGCAGTCAACATAACCTTGTCAATGATGACATATAAAAGAAGAACAAAGAACAAAATGTATCAAGGCAGCATGTGATAGCCATTAAGAGCAGCCATTGAGCAAACAATGGAGTCTTTCTTTGTGGCTTTCATAGAAGCAATAAAGGAGTAACAAATAAGGTTGGATGTAGAGGTCACATAAATAATAGAGAAAGATCCTTTCACTATTATAAAATAGTGTAAGAGTATGCAAAAATAAGTAAGGAGTAAGAGTAGTAGTGAGTTTCATGGCTGTAGCAATGACTTTAGTGCAAGGGCGGTGAGTTTTATGGTTGTAACAATGAGTTTAATGGATCAAGAAAAAAATATAATTACTAAACAACAAGAAGACATTAAGAGAAAGTGGAAAGAATGTCAAAATAAACTTTTTTTAGTAACAATAGCCATAATGAAGAGTTAACAGTAGTTCCGTGAAGGAAAGAACATCAGGTATCATCCAATGAAATAAGCAACACACTAAGTTCAATATGTTGACAAGGTCAATTACAATTCCCTAAAACACATTCAAGCATCATAAAGTATTGAAGTGCCAACAATCCCCATTGAAAATTGACAAAGTAGGTACAATGATTGTTCTATGAGTTACATTCAATGTTTTAGTTGTCTATTCACTATTCTATAATCTTGTTCACTGTTTGGGATCATAACTATCATTAATACATGAAGGGTTTCAGAATTAAGAAAAAGTAACATTTTGTAGCACTCACCTCAAGTTTAGCACCAGTATTACTATCAATATCATGCATATACTCCTCGAATTCAGCATAATCATTGTCAACATTGTCCTGAAGTTGTGTAGATTTGTTGAGAGCTATATTAAGAGGGTCTTTTCCTTTTTGTTGTGCTTTCATATAATTGCCCTGCATGTGGTTTAATCATGATGCAAAGTTAATATAAGTCAAGTAAAGAATGCAAAATATATAAAAAAAATTCCACAACAACTATTATATTACCTCAACTTCAACACAACTATGATTGACATCAAGGGGTTGTTGTTTTCATGTTGCTTTGATAAAATTGCTCTACATTTAGTTTAACCATCAAGAAAAAATATATATCTAGATGAGTAATTCATGTAAAAAATAGTCAATAGAGCCTTTCCAAGCATAAAAGTCACAATAGGTGGAATGGGTGGAAATCAGTTTTTGTAGACTCACAAACCCTCAACTCTGTCTTTACAGACCCGTTTCAGAAATTTGACTACAAAAATCACAAAATTATTCAAGAATCCACAAAATCATAAACAAATTGAAGTTAACTCACCTAGCCACCTAGTTCAATGCAAAAGAGAACAAGGAAACCCTGTACGGGCAAGTACAAAAGCTTGGAACTATAAATAATCAGAAATTTTTGAGAAAAGAACATAATTTCAAGAGTTTTATTATTTCTTTATGATCTGTAGCAGCAAAAATATTTTGAGGAAAAATTGGCAAACCAAAAGTATAATATTTTTTGAAAAAATCGGATTTAAAAAAAAGGTAAAAATTGTAGAACAAGAGATAAAAAGTATTTTTTTAAAAATTGAAAGGAATTTACAATATAGCGTAGAGATATATATTCCATATGGTTTCTTTGCAACAATTATGAGAACCAATACAACACCCCTTCCTTTAGGCACCAAAATAGCCCATTTTCACGAAGGATACATCTCCCAAACATCTAGTTCTCACAAGAACTCATTAGATAGTCATTTTTCATGTGCCAAAACACCAAATTCCATGATTTGTTTCTAGATTTAAGGCTTTTACAACGCTGACCTCACACACCCTCCATTTACATGCCAAACACCTAGGTTTTAATGAATCTCCTATATCCCATGCTCATAGAACACAACCAATGACTCAAAGAGGTTTATTTGGGTCTTTACAGACTCACAAAAACTTCATAAGCCCAATTCCCTCAACAATTCACAAAAACCCTTCATCAATACCTTATTTTTACATCAAAAACATGGTTACCAGCCCTAGGGCATTACCCCAAAGCCACCAAAATAATTGGTTATGAATCCAAATAGATAAATATACCTACACTAACAATATACATTCCATTCCTCTGAGCAATAGGATCTGACAATAGGAGGAATGGCCTAAATCATTATTCAATCACCAAAGAGGGTGTCTCTTGTTTTTACCAGACAGTTTCAGAAAATGAATGAGAACTTCCTCTAAAAGTATTGAAAGACTCTCAATATGAGTTAAAATGAAAGGTAAATCCTATATCTACATGACACAATAGTTTTTAGATCATTCATTGGCTATATGGGACTGTACAGAGGAAGCAAAATTCAAAAAAATCAGAAATTATGCAGAAAATGAATGTTGTATTTTTTATTGGAATCTTCTATCAATCTCCTCTCCCTATTCTTCGAGCCTTTTAGAGGCTTATATACATTTTTCCATCCAAAACTACCCATCCAACGTACATAACTACTTTTTAAATTCTAAGACCCTTAATATTCTCTTAAACCGCATTTGACACTTTTTGATTAACAACATTTTGCATTTTTATGCAATTTTTAACATCTAAATACAATTGACTAAAAAACCAACTCCTTACATGGTGAATGGTATTAAAAGACCTTATTTAGCATAATAATACCCAAAACACCTTAATCTAACCTATTGACCACCTATGATCAATATCAAATAACCAAATTTTGAAAATAAGGTGTAGGTGCCCCTAGACCTATGGGCCAAAGGTGTATTAAGGGATTGGCACCCCCTTATGGTTTAAAAACTTACACTTCTAAGACCTAACAGATCA
Organism: Sequoiadendron giganteum; assembly: GCA_007115665.2. Lineage (NCBI taxonomy): Eukaryota > Viridiplantae > Streptophyta > Pinopsida > Cupressales > Cupressaceae > Sequoiadendron > Sequoiadendron giganteum. Next base: position 595,004,509 of record CM021107.1, on the reverse strand, counting down.
TTCATTGATCTCATAGTTATTTTTTCATAAAAATCTCAGTCGCAACATTTAGGACAATCACAATGGATTCCAATGGAACAAAATTAAAAAGTTCATAGATTCATTGTTCTATATATGATCGCAATACTTTGCCTGGAGATCATGAGAGTAATTTTATAAAGGCATGTTGTGCAAACATTTATGAAATTTGTAGACATCTTTAGAATACAATATAAATATGATATATTTGAGAATCAGAATATTGAGGGATAGCTGCTTACCTGATCTAAACCCGTGGAATTATGGTCATTCCATGTAGAAACTATAGGCGTAACAAAGGTAGCTAACTGTGAAACTTTCTTAGTGAGACAGTTTAAGCAACTCATTATATGTTGGTACTCTTCATTTGAGTTGACATTATTTGGAGAGGCTCTTACTGGGCACTCAACAAATCATTGTGAAATCTTTGTTGATGAACTATATTTCCTCATGATACTAGTATTAGATTTAGTACGATCTAGTGCTTCCATATAATTGAAAACATCTTCTACACTTGCTTCTCTATTATTGTTTTCCACCTAAAATACAATGTCAATTTTAACATAAAGTTAGTTCAATAAAAAATTGAAATAAATAACACAATGTAAATTGAACCAAAAATCCATACACTTACTCCACATTTGTCCATTTTGGCCTGTAACCAGCCTCGGCCAAATGTATATGCAATCCTTGCATTATCTCTTGCTCTCTTGCCTCTATTACTCTTTGTCAAATATTCTTCAGAATGCATAATTTATTTCAATACCTCCCATTCTTTTGGAGATAGAATGTTTTCTAACATCTCTTTTCCCTCCATGATTTTTTTTCTGCAATTGTATCTAAAAGTGTTTATCAAAAGTCTCATCTTGTGCTTGTAATATTTTCTAGAGATTTTTCCACCAATAGTGTCAAAGGCATTTTCCATTTTTTGTATAACATATTCCAAATTTCATGGATCTTGCTCTACAAAATTTGATTTGTAGACATCCAAATGGGCTCTACATCTTATGCCAAACTCAAAGGCCCGCCTTGCAACATTTTTCCCAATGGGTTCACCATCTCTTGATACCTCAACCAAGAATGGCTTCTTCCCTTCTAATATTCTTTCTCTTGTGTTCCTCTCTGTAGATCTGTATACATCTTGACTCAATATTTGTCTTTTAACATAAGCAGGCACATCTTCTGTTTCACCACTACAAATATTTTTGGCTCATCCACTAATTCCTTCAAAATTTATAGATGTGACAGGTGAAATCTCAGGCATATCAGATGTAAGAAGACTCTCTTCATGAGTTTAATTAACCAGAACTTCATGCTCCTTGGCCACATCACATGTGGCATGAGTAGGTAGATTAGTAGTGGCCTCTGCAAATTTCACTTCACCACAACTATTTTTTTCACCAACTTCATTTGTTGAATCATGAAAGTGTTGGCTTCTATGAGCTGGCAACACTATATCTTTACTTTCTTTTCTTTTTTTCTTTGCATTTTCTCTGCTCTATTTTTCTTTCCTATAAAACAAAAAATATATCATATCATGTCTTACATACATAAAGCTCTTTCCTATAAAATTTCATTAAACATTATTAAACAAATAATTACTACTTAGTGGATTTACAACTTGCATGTTTGGGAAACCAAGACGTGATAAATATTCATTATTCTTGGCCACACGTTCTTCATGAAATTCCTCATAATCTATCATTGGAATTTCAACATTGTGATCACTATGATCTAATTTGTGTCTTTCATTCTTTTTCTTCATTTCTTGATGTCCAAAAAAAAATGTATAAATTAGCAACTTGATACAAAGATAATTAACCGTAACAAAAATTACATAAATACAAGTTTATGAGGTCTCAGTTTTAATGAATAGTCATTAAAACACGTACAAAGTCTAAAGCACTACAAAAAAAAATAGTCATTAGATGTTGTGGATATTTCAATCAATGGATATTAAATAATGGTTCCCTATAGAAATGTTCCTTAAAAAACTTAGAAATGTATTTGAATCAATCCATCAAATCTTTAGCAATAATGTTTCATTCATGGTTCAATAAAAAAATCTATATTACAAAATCTTAACTAGACATGAACTTGTATCATGGAAACCATTTTGTACAACTAAACTAATGGTTTGCTTAGGTGATAGCACCATCACTAAGAAATTTCTATGGTATTTGGTGATTCTTACTTTTGTTGTTATGCTATGTAATAATTTGTTCATAACATCCAGATACATTCATGAAGGGGTAGATTTCATGAAAAAGAATAGATATGTTGGAGTGGATAGTGAGTTACAAGCAAGGAATGCCATGATTTGAGGACTAAGTAGTCAAACCACACTGAACTTCAAGATATATGAAAAACAGTGAAGAACATTTGATCAAAGAAAAAAAAGCAATGACCTTATAATATATAAGGATACATATGAGATAGTGATTTCTAGTGCATAAAGTCAAAAGTACAAATGTTGATAACAATGATATCACTATTAAAAATAATGTGAAGACAACAAAGGATGTGAGCAACATGTAATGTGATGGGACTATAAAATTTTCAAAATTTATAGTAGCTTACATTTGTAAACTCCATAAGGTAGCCACTTATTGAGTGCAAAATTTCCATAATCCTCTTTACATATCATATCCACCAATGATCCCATCATATTTGACCTTTTGACATACCAGAATCCCTCTGATCATCATTCAGCAGGAGCCTCTAAATAAATAATCCATATCAATATGACTACATCCATGTCTTTCTGACCCATAAGTTATAACATTTCAATTTAGGCATTTCTGGCATATCGACAAAAGTTCAACATTGTCACATCGGTCAACAACTAAGGAGGATACATATTCAAGAAGACAAAGCCTATTGTTTCATCGATGAAAATGTTATTGAAAAGAACAATACCATCAAAGTGAGATCCTCAAGTCAGCCTGAGCATACATGTCATGCTGATGGACTTTCATTGGTAAGACGTTCACCTTGTTTCACCGATAAAGAAAAAAGAAACATGTCAGGGAGACATGTGCTATCAGAATGAGTTTCAAATGTCTTTTTGATTCCATATGTTACACAGATGAAAGTAATATCGAAGAGAGTCCTTCCGATTCATCTGAAGGAGGAAGACGATACATCAGGGAGACTTATAATGTCAGAGTAACTTTCAAATATTTCAATGATACTTATTATCTTTCTGATGGTAATACGAATGGATCAGAACTCATCAGAGTAACACTTGGCAAAAATTCTGATATCTAAGAGACTTAATAAATCTCTTTCTGAAGGTGATATGAATCAAAAGATGAACTATTTAACATCGGTAAGAATGATATTTTGTCTCCCCAACCATATAAGGTGTCTAATGAACACTATGCTTGATTCAAAATCATAGACCGGCAAGAGTTTAAATAGTTCATGCAAATATAATCATTTGGTCTGACAGTGGGAAATTCAAAAAATCTACTACACTCGTGTTCAAAGCTTGACATTAATGGCCACACAGATACATACTATTAGATAATTATCTAAGTGAAACAAGAATAATTGAGGAGAATTTGTAGGTTTGGCAGCAAAAGGAATGGGATAACGAACAAAAGCTAGAGAAATTTTTGTAGTGGGAGATTTTCAAGTAAGCTTGTGAATTCTCTATAATTGTATTTTCAATTTTGTCAATTTCAAAAAATAAAATGGAGGGTTTGAGCTTTGGAAAATCAAAAGGTAGAAAAAATTATGGTGCGGGTAGTCATCCTAAGGGAAAAAAGAAAAATATTGTGACTAGGGATGAATTAGAAACAACTAAAAGGAAAATGAATCAATATCTTATTAAGAAACTACGTGGATCAGGACCTAAAGCCAGAAGTTCTACACAACTTAGAGAAAATGTGGATAGATTTGAGATAAAATACAAACACATAGGGGATGTGTAGACTTCAATTCGGGGATATGAACTATTTATGTTTTACTATCATCGGATGGATAGGTTTGAGCAAATATGTAATCCCTGGAAATTCAACCTAGGAAAATTGGTTGTCCCAAACATATTTATCAATGTGGAATTAATAAAACTCTCAGCTTCCCATTACAATCCAAAACTAAAAGCTATCTACAATTCATTGGGTAAACCTTTCATACATGTGTCAGAAGCTACAATTTGTGAAGTTTTTAACCTAGAAGGTACATGTGACGAAGCTATTGTGCATGAGAATTTGAAGAAAGAATTTTGGAGAATGGATACCACCTATAGGGGGTGGAGATTACCATTGCATAGACCTAAAAGGGATGGAAAACTGGTTCCACTGGATGACAATGATGAGCCTCCATTTCATGTAGATCTATTCAAGCCCTATTTGAAATATACATACTTCTCAGAATGTGAGGTATTAGGGATGGAAGCTCCTAATCTTATGTCAATTGTACCAATGATAATTGCAGTTGATGTTCAGTATCACAATTCCAGACCCTTCGATTATTCTTTATACATCTTCAAAGGAATTGATTTATGGCTAATGGCAATAATGAATGGATCCCCTATTTTACATTTCAATCATTACTCTATTTTAATGCATATAATATTGTATTATGGAAAAGAATTGGGAATGTGGCTAGAAGTGTTAAGGATTACATAGTTTGATAGGGAGGGTAAACTATTACCAATTCAATTATGGACTGCTATTTGGGATAGCAAGTTTTCCAATTCAAGTTTTGTACATTTTGAAGAATACTTTGTTAAACCATTGTATATATTATTTAATCATCCTTATGATTATGCATTGTCTGATGAGATTAAGAGGTTCCTCAGACCCAAATATTTCAATGGACCTATTGGTCAAAACTAGGGAGATTGGTATTGTTTTGAAGATGCTACTATGATCAGAGTGTATGTTTTGAAGATACACCATTCATCTTGCCTAAAATAGTGCCTAATAGAATTTCCTACTTGGAAATTGTTAGGAAAATGGATTTCTCAAGTGTAATGAATTTAAGTTCCTTTGGAAAATAGGCATTCATGCCAAGAACTTTGTGCTTTGGATATTTCACTATATTTTCGAAGGAAGGGTATGATTTGATTGTGGATAATTTATTGCATTTTAATTTGAAGAAATCTCAACCACGAAAAGGGTTTGATCCGGAGGGATACATTGAATTTTCTAAGAAAAAAATGAACTTAGGTGGGTATAATCATATGCCTTATCAGTATGATGATTTGATTAGAAATTTGGAAGAGAAAGAAGTTGAGAGGGTTGTTGATGAATATAACAAGGGAGTAGAACAAAAACTAAAAGATATACAAGATGTGGAGTTGTTATCTTCTGGTGAGGAGTCACCTAGTGATGAGGCGTCTCAAGGTCCAACTGATAAAATCTCCAAATTGAAAACTAAGGATTATAAGCTTCCTCCTAGAGAACCAAAAATTGAAGAGGGTTCAGATACAAAAACGAGGAAAATGGCATATAGATCCTTTGTAGCAGATGATTAGTTTGTGAAATCTCTAGAATTCAGAGCCTTCTTGTACAAATAGAAGGGAAAAGCAATAAGAGAATCTGTTGAAAATGTAACACCAAATAATGAGGATCAATTATTGAATAATTTTAATCTAAGTGTGGAAAAGGAAATGAAAGATATAACCCTAGAGATAGGGAGAAAACTGTTAGAAGATTCAAGAGTCCTAATTTTCCCAGGATTGGATCTAAACTCTGTCCTTTTTTTGATAGTTTCTAGAAGGATAACAATGCTACACATAAGCTTAGCCTTGAGGGAGTGACATAAGTGTATACAAGATCAAAGTATAACCCTGATGAAGGTTCCCTTATGATTTGGGCCATGTATCCACCACATAAGAAGTCTATTGTTATTGACATTGAAAAGGCTTTTGGACATGTCATGACACTGAAATTTGGAGAAGTTGATCCTATGGCTAGCACTGAGATTGGCATCAATGTTGCCAAGTTAAGTAAAGCCCAAATCCAAATGTTGATCAAAGAAAAGGAAATGTATAAAATAAAAAATCAAAGGATACTTAGGGAAAATGATCACCTGAAGGATATGATTGAAAACACATTGAAAGGATCCACTAGGTTGCTAACTCAAGGAGAGATCTCTCAAAAAAAGGACAAGTGGGAAGGATCAGATGTATATTATCAAGGAAAATTTGATACACTTTCAGTAGTGATTAGAAAAAGATAGGCTAACTTGATGGTTTGGCTGAGAAAACTTTGGGGAACTCACTCAAACAATTATGTTGTAGAGCAGGAGCATAAAATAATTAGTGACATAATCGAAGAGAAGTTTCAAAAAATACATAAGAGAGATACTCTTGATAATGAGGCTATCACTACTACTAAGGAAATCATAAAAAGGCACAAAGATTACTATGAGGAACTTCAAGGAGATGCAAAAGGATTAATTGATGCCACAAATGAAGGAATACCAACACTATTTGAAAATGATGGAAAAACAAAAGAAAAGACTAAATGGATTGAAGAATTCGAGTTGATACTACAAAAGACTTTGGAAGTGGCTACAGGTAAAGACTCGATATTGGATGAAGCATGCGAGCAGAATGAGAAAATGGTGAGCACAAAGATAACAATCAAGAATGTGTTAGGAGATGTTGATACTCACAAAAGACAAGATTATCTGGACCATCTATCAAAATTTCACTTATGGCTAACTAGAGCCTAATTATTTATCTTTAATCATTGTTAGTTGTTATTATCAAAAGATATTTCATGAAGGGGTTCATCCCTTCAAAGTTTTGATATATATAAATATGTTACATAGTGACAAAAAGGATAGGAAAATAGGGATAGATAGATAGTAAAAAACTTCTATGATGTTTACATTTCAAAAGACTATGTTGCAAGTATGATTTGACGAGATCAATGAAAGAAATTTGAGTATGTGGCTTCATATTGGTATACATAAAGCAATGATGGTATACATATTCATCTTTCATTCATATTTCATACAACATTTATATATTAAAACATATTCATGTTGCATTGATATATGAAAACATATTCATATTGCATCCTCATTTTTATATGAAAACATATCCATATTTCATTCATATAGCAACTTTTTTCAACATTAAAGCTTTGAAAAAAGTATTAGTCTGAAGGTCTGTGTCCTTAAAACATAAAATAGTCTTAAAACAACATAAAAGTCTGACATAAAAGGTCATAAAATGGGGCTCATCAATAATCATCTGCATTTCCAGCAAGATCAAAATCTTGATCACTCGTGTTTGCATCTACTTGATTTTCTTCCTCATCCTCATTTGTGACATGCAATAAATTATCTCTCCCAATTTCTTCATTGGTAATCAAAATCTCTTCTTCAAATAGTCCCGCATTGTCTTCATCCACTTCTTCGAATGTTTCTTGTAAATTAACATATTGCCCATAAAGCATTACATCAACAACTTCCATGAATTTTTGTCTCGAACGAGAGTCTGTTTCAATGAAATATGACCAACTTGGGCTTCTTACATCATCAATTAGAAATGATTGGTTAATTTGAAGAGGGAAAACATATGAATCATCTGTCTCTAATAAAAATTGTCATGAATTTTCACGTACAAATCCATACTCATGAAATTGTATTGTGGATGGTCAAATCCACTTACATTTTAATAATATAGGACTATTTTCACCAAAATCCACTTGAATAATTTCTTGGATGAATCCAACATAAAACGCATAGCCCATAAATGTGGAGGTCATGAAAGCTCACTTTCCTTTGTTGTTATATCTTGACCTTCTTCTTTTGCATCACTGGTAGCATTAGTAATCCATTCTTCAAATTTTGGAAAAGAATCATCTCCAATCAAATCATGACGTCTGCCCCTTTGAGGTTGATGTTGCATCCAAGTTTTATTCTCTTCATATTTTCTACATAGAATAATGACATACAAATAGTAAGATTAATAATATAAATGTGTAAATGCAATTGAGTAAATAAATTATTGTGTAATTTTTTTTTTATGCATGCCACTTATCGAATGAATATGTGTTTTGAAGAATAAAGGTATGTATTGCACTTCTTTCTTGATATGATAGTTTGAAGCGACATCCATTTCCTTCTAATACTTCACCTGCAACTCTCTCATCTGTGTCATCATCCCATACACATTGATTGACATTTTTAAAATCCTTCATATATTATGTGCAAAATCCCATTGCCTCTTGCATTGAATATCCCTCATACATGTTGCCTTTTGGTTTTTCCCTAGTACAGACAACTTTTTTCAAAATATTCATATATCGTTCTATAGGATACATCCATATCATTTTTACTTGGCCACAATGCTCTACTTCATATTTTAGATGTATCAAAAGATGCATAGAAATGTTAAATATTGCTAGTGGAAATTCTCGTTCCAATAGACAAAGGAATTCAACAACCTCCTCCCTCAAACTATCAAATTTTGAAGGCTATAATACATGTAAACACATTCTCTTTAATATTAGGCCCAACCTTATAATTGCCAATCTTGGCCCCTTTGCCAAACTTGATATATTTACCACAATAGGTAAAATATTCTCGATTATGACATGATATTCATGGGTCTTGAGGCCTCTTAAGCTATTAATGTCAGTTTGGCTTTTGATGCTGCTACTTAAATATCTAGTGGGAAAGCAAGTATGAGACATCAACTGTAAGAATTGTACACATTATTCCTTTGTCCAAACATAAGGAGCACTAGGTTCTCTATATTTTTCATTATCATATTTTTCAACCCAAATATTTTGACGAATCTTTATTTCTCGAAAGTCTACACGTGATGAAATAGTATCTATAACTATGGAAAATATTTTGTTAGATTCATTAAAACAAACAAAAAAAAACCTAAGTAAGCAATGAAGAACAAAGGAGGAAACAACAAAACAAAAGGAAAGATCTCACCAAATATCTTCAACCTCCTTGAATCACCTTCCTTTCACCTTCTCTATTTGCTGCAATATGATGGATGCCCTCAGATTTTGTGTGAGCAAACTAAGTTTACGACATGACCTAGAAAATGATGAAGGATTTTAATAAAGGAATGCAAGAATGCATGAAGAATGAGAAGTCTAGAAATCAAGAGATTAAGAGAGACCTATGAGAGATATTAAGAGATGTCGAAATGAAGACAAAATTGGCATTTATAGAAAATGCAATTTGTATGGACAGATGAGATTAAAGATTGACAAGTGCCCTAGAATCTATGGCCAAGATTCAAAATAACAACCTCTTAATTAGGGTTAGGGAAACTTTAGGGTAAAATTCAAATTGAGTGGATGAGATTTAATTTAAGAAATTAAATCAAAGGAGAATAATTGTGACAGTGAGATGAGAATTAGCAAGTAGAAAAAGGATGATTTAGAAAATCAGGTTATTTTAGAAATAACTTACTTTGTGGAGAGAAATGCTATTTTGAAATTAATATTTTAAATTAATTCCAAAATGGTGAGTTCATGTGACAATAAATAATTATAATTTAAAATTATTTACTTAGAAAGAGGGAAATTGCCAATTTAAATAAAATGCTTTTATTTAAATTTAGAAAGAAAATCAATAAAACAATTAAATAATTAAAATTATTTAATTGTGGAGGAAAATTAGAAAGTGGGTAATTTTAAATAAATTATTTTATTTAAAATTAGAAAGAAATTTGGACAGGATAATAATTAAATAAATAATAGAAATTTATTTAATTATGAGTAGATATAAATAATTAATGACATATTTAAATAAATAATGTTTATTTATTTAAATAATCAAGAGGAATAAAATACGTGAATTAATTAACTAATTAGAAATTATTTAATTAATAGTTGACATTGGACTATAGGACATAATTAAATATTTTAATTATGTTGAGACAAAGCATGATAAGATGTATAAAAATGTGGTTTGCGGGTCTAGGCCATTTTTATGTGTCTACATTTGTCCCTCTTTGTCATAATGCAACTTGTCACATTGTGGCAAATAAAATAAGTCAAAAATATGCCCCAGTGCAAAATAGGATGAGGAAGAGTGACGAGGAGGTAGCGGTATGCCCCCTCGAGAGGATAGTTGGGTTCTGACTTCTGAGAATACGAGTGGGCTCTCGAAATGGATGAAAGGACTAGAAGATGAAAGACAAAATTATATAGGAAAGATAGATAAGAATGATAATGATGGGGTCTAGAAGAAAAAGATGAATGTTAGGATAGAAGACGTGGAGGTTAGTATGGGGAAGGAAATGCAATTTAATGTGGAAAAATAAATGCATGTTAGAATCCTTCAGCGTTTGCCAAAGTACTAATAAGTGTTGCTCGAATCATCATTGGGTAGTAAAAATGACACAAATGGACAAAAAACACTAGGTTATGACATAGACCAAGGTGTGCAAGGTCATCCGCTTGCAAGATAGACGATCACAGATAAATAAAGTCCTAACTCATACTAGAGGCCAATTTTCCCCAGTCTTTTTGTCAAGACAATCCATAGACAGTAGTCAAAGAAAAACAAAATAGGTCATGAGACGTCATCGCACCTCTAAATACTTCATGGGAAATCCTCAAGGTAGCTACTAACATGACCATAAGACAAGTCAATAAAAAGATAAGACATAATAGACCATAAAAATTAATAGCCATTTAGTTGTGTTGCCAATGTTTGTTTACCGAAGATTAATTGTTTGATAGTTTGATAGTTTTGATGGTTTAATGGTGCCTAAGGTCAGGAAGGACACATCCTGAAAAGGAAAATGACATTTTGACGAGGTCCAAATCCAAGAAGGACACATCTTGAAGAGGACCAAAAAGTGATGAGATTGATATTTTCACTAATGTTTTGGTAAGTTGATTGATTTTGACTGTATGATTGACTAGACTATGTTGTCTGATTTTGACCAATTTTGACGTTGACATTTTGAATGACTTTCTTGTGTCAAGTGCAACTATGTCCGCTTTGTTTGACTGATGCGACCATGTTTGACTTATGATTTTTAATTTGACAAACCTAAAAGGACTGACCTAATGTCTCAGGGACTCAAAGATGAGTCTTTCCTACATAGCAAATGTGTAGAGACAACGTAGTTCGACTGGGATAAAGATTGACTGACATGATTGACTAGACTGACATGACTAACTTTGACTTTGTTTTGAGATTTTTGATGCTTTTCAAATGTTTTTGTGTTTTCCTTAGGACATTTTTCAATTTTTAGGACTTTTTTTAGGACTTTATACGTTTTTAAGGACTTTTTTTAGGACTTTTTTTATTTTTTTGACTTTTTGATGCTTTATGAAAATTGTGACAAATGCATGTGAATGATGCCGACACACATGAATCCAAGGACAACCATGATTTTTCTGCTAGTCAAGTTGAATAATAGTTGATAGGTGACGATGACAATGACAACGTTGATTGACGTGGGAAGGACACATCCCAAAAAAATGTGAAGATGACAATGATATGACAAGAGGATAAAAGTCTGTGGCAGGGCTAGGGACAAAGTCAAGGAATGTTTTGGATGATGCGTTAGGTTTTCCATATTGTTGCATTTGGAATGACCTTTGTAAGGACTAGATGGGATGACGAGGGATGTTTATACCATTGACAAGGAAAATCAAGATGGGTGATAGGTAAAAAAGGGCAATGGATGGCTTTGGTAAAAGATAGGAGACCCAGATGGCTTGGACTAGGAGAATTATCATATGGTCTCCAAGGATGATGTTGTATAGTGAAAAGGAGGCCATAAAGGTAATGACATGATATTCAATGAATAAGGTATGACCAAAAGATAGACATGTCAATATTTTCCCAAAGCACAATTTATGTTTGTACTATAGTCCTTATCAAGATCAAAGTCGGGGGGAAAATGGACTAAAAGTGATAGGGTTAAGATGGATAGATGGACATGTCATGTGAAGGGCATGGGAGATGAGACGACTTTCCCTCAAGTGTAATGGTCCACATAGATGATTTATTCTACACATGATGCCTTCTTGCCAGGTTTTCATCATGGTACTTGTCGAAAGCACCATAAAAATGGTTTTCACTATTGAACAAAAAATTTCTCTTTACTATATTTTTCATTTTTTAATTTTATTTAATTTTAATTTTTTTGGTGTCACCATGACGCCTGTTTTCCAGGTTTTTGTCAAGGTGATGATTTTTTTCATTTTTCATTTTTTTTGTATTTTTGAGTTTTGTCGGATAGCCTTGATGCTTTAGATGACCATTGATTGTGTCGAATCCTTTGACGGTGCCGGTGTAGAGATTGGTGCCATGACATACCAATAATGACCTTTTTGAAGTAGTTGCCTTGTCAAGATGATAATGCTTGCATACAACTGATTGATGTCATTGTGATCCTTGTTGATACTAGAGTTGGCCCTATCAAAATACACACATCACGATAGAGTGCCATGAGAGTCCTTATGATAGAGAGTTGTTTCCAAGATGCAACAAATTTGTGACATGGGATGTTTGGACTTTAAGGAGGATGTAGGATTATGACGGGTGATGGTGGATGTGGATAGGTTGGTTGGATGTTTGGATGTAGCTGCTTTTATTCTCCAAACTTTAGGTGTTGAGTTAAGATGGTTTTTGGAACCAACATTTTTATGTCTTTCTTGATGGCCATGTTGGAAGGGGTGGACATGTATTATATGTGGGATTCCTCTTGTGTTGTGGCTCCACATTTTTATTGACTTTTGGATTTGGCATATTTTCTTTGCCTAATTCATTATTTTCTTGACTTGACCCATTTTGTTTTGGGATCCATATTAGCTTCATTTGTCCACTTGTATTGTTGATTGATTTCATGGCCTTTGACATGTGATTTTGGATTTTGTATTTGCAAGACTTTTGTTGGTTCTAAATGGAAGGTTTATTCATGATGGAATGATGGTTTGGGGTGTGAAGGGAAGGGGTGTTGGCAACAATCTTATGAATTGGACTACTCATGACACCCATTTTGATGTTTGCACCTGATAAAGTTGCCCCCAATATCGAGGAAGGACCACTAACATCATTATATTTTTTGACTGATAAATAGCCAAGACCTTGATGTCTATAATCTATCTGAACTTGTACAGGTTCTATAATTCCTTGCTCATGTAGGCCTAGTCCTTTTCCTTGATAATGCATGTTCTGAAAAATTATGTTTGCGATGGGGTGCTTGTTATTTGGGAAGCAAGATGCCAACCCATCCTTATTGTGGAAATTAATGCTTAGAATCTTCTCATCTGTAAGAAAGCCTTCTCTAAAAAATATAGATGATCCTAATTGATAGGATGTTGTAGCTTTACTGACATGTTGGATAGATTTCTAATTGACATCTTTGGTTTGATTTTCTGATGTATCAGATCCTAATGATTCTATTGGTGTTTCTAAGTTGATGTTGAAACCATCTTCATGGTCAATGTCATAGAGCCCACTGAATTCAACTATAGCTTTATCATTTGCAAATATGTCCATGCTAGAAGACTCTTGTTCTAGTGGTGGATCATCTATGTGTCCTATGGTGGCAAGTGTCTCATTTTTGGAAATGTCAATACTTCAAGTTTGGATGGAGTCATCTTCAAGTGTTTCATCATGAATGGCATAAAGGTCAAGGAATGGACCATTTTGGACTTTTGGATCAATGGTAGGGTCTTGGTCAAAGATGGTGTTGTCTTGGATGACATGGTTGTGGATGTAGTCTTGGCCAAGGATAGGTGTGTTTGGTATGCCATGATTGTCTATGAGGACTTTTTGAATGGATTTAAAGATAGGGTCATGGGATAGACAAATTTGATCTAGACATGAGGGTGGAGTTATGATGTCGTTCTTTAGATTTTATTTTTGACATGTATCCTCAAGTGTAGGTAAGAAGATGGGACTTTGGAGACCATGACTAGATATGTTCTCATGACAAAATGCAAGTTGGGATGGAGTGTCTTGGAATGGATTAGGGGATGAAAGACCATGATAGGACGTGGATGAAGGACTAGGATAGGACATGAATGCAGGACTATGATATGACGTGAATGGAGGATTAGGATATGACATCGGTGAAGGACTAGGATATGACTTTAATGGAGCACTAGGATATGATGTGGATGGAGGATTAGGATATGATGTGGATGGTGGACTAGGATAGGATGAAGGACTAGGATATGACGTGAATGCTTGGACTGGATTGATGGATGGTTGATTTCCCTTGTCAAAGTTAGGGTGGGTATGACTAATGGAATTTTTTTGTGACTTAGTGCCATGGGTGGTGTTAGGGGACTCTTGATAGTAGATGGATAGAGGACTAGGACTCATGGATTGTTGGTAATATGGATAGATGGATGGAGGACTAGAGGTTGAGTTGAATTTGTGTTTGGATTTGAGGTATAGTGTTTTGAAGTCCCTAGCTAGTTGTGCTTGACCATTACTAATGAATTGGCATTCAATTCGACTAGCAAGAATGTCATAGTGACTTGAAGACATGATAGTGGATGGAATGATACTATGACTAAGACTATGTATGATGCAAGGTGACAATGCAAAGTGAAGAAAAGACTAAAAGGAATGTCAAATGAAAAGTGGTAATGAGTGTCGTATGTCAAATTATTTTTAGGAAAGGTTTTCTAACCATTCAAAGTTTGGAAAATGTCTTGATTTGGATTGTCAAAGGAATAGTTTGGAGGACAAGATGGCAAAATGAGAAGGTGAAATTTCCACACTAGACTTACGAGTTGGAAATAGCTCACAAGAGGACAATGACTAAGGATTGATTTGTTTGACTTGGTCCAATGACAATGGATTTTTGAGACAAAGGTTTGACAAAATAAGGAAAGTTTTCCTATCCCAAAGTGTGCAAATTTGAGGACTTAAGACTTTTCCTATGCTGAAGATAATGGTGGATTGTAAGCTAAATACAAACTAAAAATGCAAAAATGGATGACTTGAACAAGTGTTTTGGTTTTAGACAGAGACTACTGAAAAAAGATGTCAGGAAATTTGTTTGCAAATGTGTGGTCTCGAGTTTCTAACAGTAATAATATTTTTCCAGTTGATAGGAAAATGCGTCATAGTTTCAAATGTGTCTTTCCAAGAAGCAATTGCATCGCAGGAAGGCAAATGCATAGTAGACTAGTCAGATGCATCTCAGATTCTGGAAAATGTGTTGCAATATGGCAGATGTGTTGCAAGATTTAGCCGATGTTGTGCAAATTACAGATGTGGTGTTTCAGATAGAAAATGTGGTGCGATAGAGCAATTACGATGTTTAGCAAAGAAAATACATTGTAAAGTAGGCAATTGCAGCATTTTAGATAGCGTATGTAGTGTGACAAAGCAATTACAATTCAAGAAATTAGCCATTATAGTTCAATATGGCATATGCGGTGTTTGATCAAGAAAATGTGTTGAATGATAGTCAATTGTGGCATTATAGAGGGCGATTTTGGCTTCACAGATCAAATACGGCTCAGAAAAAGTCAATTGTAGGTTTGATCATCAAATGCATTGCAGGAAGTGATTTTGGAAAAACTTTAGGAAGATTGTAAGAAATTCATTTTAGTTTGACAGTTTTGTTTCAAATTTTGAGGTTGATGTTCATTTGTTCATTTTGTTTGAATACACTTGGCAAACACATGATGTAGTATGAAAGTGAAAAATAACCACATAGAAAACATTTACAAATCCCTATGGCTACAAAGATAGTATTCTTTTGGATCCCATGTGGATTTTACTCCAACCGCATATTCTTAGTAGATGAATATAGAAGCTTGGCCCCACGGGCTCCCCCTTATAGTGCACTCACTTCTCAGGGCAGCCAAGCTTCCAACCTCCATGAATCTCCCATGGAAGGTTGATCATCTCCACTAAAAATTGTGTAGGTGTGGGTGCCTTAGCAATGACCATTGCTGCACCAAAGAATAGAAGGTTTTTGGTCACACTAAAAACAAGGGTTTTAATTTAAGCACCCATTTGAGTGGTCATACATGGGGCACCAGATTAAGCTTCATTAAGGAGGCACTCTAGCCTGAAAAGGTTAAGCTCAATAGGGTTTTGGGGAGTACTACTTGGTCCGTATGACATATCTGCACTTGTAATCCTAGGCTTTCCCTTAGGATTCACATTTGTATACCGATCGAGAGTAGCTCAGCTAAAGAGCTTCATTGTCGCTTTGAGTCACTTTGGGGTGAGTACTTTTTCCCATCAAAGCAAACCTAGTTTCTAAAGTTAACAAAAGTGAGAAAACATATTCGTAGTTCAATCAATCTTTGTTGAAAAACAAAGAGAGAGCACACCAATATGTTTGACTCACACTTGCATGGTTGTTCTTTTTAAACCCAAATTGAAAGTGTGAAGATGTGAAAATTAACTAAATCACAAAACACAAAAAACACACATTCATTTTAATTGTTTGTAGTGTTATCAAGCAAAGGGTTCATTTTAACCATTTGTAGTGTGAGCTAACTAAAAGTTCATTTTAAACCCATGAAAAGCATATTTGTTGTTTTTAAACGAATGCAAAAGTGTGATTGTTCATTTTACCCATGAGTGAAATGAAAATTTGTGGGATTAAATTGAATAAAACAACCAAAGAAATTGATTTAGATTCCAACTTGACACATGCTATCACAGAAAGATTAGTATCCCAAAAAATATTTAATCTAGAAGCAAAAAATAAGACACTGAAAAAGACAAAATATAAATTTTTTGTTACCAATCATTTGCGTTGCAACAGAGAAAATGTGGCTCAATACGACATATGCATCATTCTATCTAGCATATGTGGCTTGACATGTCTTTTGTGGTTTGTCTTCTATCAAATGTGGCTCGAGATGGTAGTTGCATCGCTCGGGCAATCAAATGCATCACAACAAAGCAGTTGCATTGCTTGCTCAAGAAAATGTGGCATAACAAAGCATTTGTGTTGCAGGAACTGTCAAGTGTGTCATTTCGTACACCTGCAAAAAAAAAATGACAAAAAACCATACGATAACCTGCAAAAAACGTGTTAAAAAAATGTTGGGTTCACGAATGTAATTATGGAAAATATTTTGTTAGCTTCATTAAAACAAACAAAACAAGCCTAAGTAAGAAAAGAAGAACAAAGGAGGAAACAACAAAATAAAAGGAAAGATCTCACCAAATGTCTTCAACCTTCATGAATCACCTTCCTTGCACCTTCTCTATTTGTTGCAATATGATGGATGCCCTCATATTTTGTGTGAGCAAACTAAGTTTATGACATGACCTAGAAAATGTTGAAGGATTTTAATAAATAAATGCAAGAACACATGAAGAAGGAAAAGTCTAGAAATTAAGAGATTAAAAGAGACCTATGCGAGATATTAAGAGATGTTGAAATGAAGACAAAATTGGCATTTTATAGAAAATGCAATTTTGTATGGATAGATGAGATTAAAGATTGACAAGTGCCCTAAAATCTATGGCCAAGATTCAAAATAACAACCTCTTAATTAGGGTTACGGAAACTTTAAGGTAAAATTCAAATTGAGTGGATGAGATTTAATTTAAGAAATTAAATCAAAGAAGGAGAATAATTGTGACAGTGAGATGAGAATTAGCAAGTAGAAAAAGGATGATTTATAAAATCAAGTTATTTTAGAAATAACTTACTTTGTGGAGAGAAATGCTATTTTGAAATTAATATTTTAAATTAATTCCAAAATGGTGAATTTATGTGACAGTAAATAATTATAATTTAAAATTATTTACTTGGAAAGAGGGAAATAGCCAATTTAAATAAAATGCTTTTATTTAAATTTAGAAAGAAAATCAATAAGATAATTAAATAATTAAAATTATTTAATTGTGGAGGAAAATTAGACAGTGGGTAATTTTAAATAAATGATTTTATTTAAAATTAGAAAGAAAGTTGGAGAGGATAATAATTAAATAAACAATAGGAATTTATTTAATTATGAGTAGATATAAATAATTAATGACATATTTAAATAAATAAGGTTTATTTATTTAAATAATCAAGAGGAATAAAAGACATGAATTAATTAACTAATTAGAAATTATTTGATTAACAGTTGACATTGGACTATAGGACATAATTAAATATTTTAATTATTTTTATGTGTCTACAATATCAAGAGCACCAAAAAGATTTTTTATAATAGCATAAGCTATATTTTTATCAGTATGCATAAATTCAATAGTATGCCTAATGGCTATATCCTTAAAGTATGGCAACTTATACAATATGCACAACCGTTTTACACCACTTTCATTACATGGAGCATATCTACTACCAGTAATCCCATCATTTTCAATAAATGACATTCCTTTTTGTCCATTCTCAACAATGTAATCACCTATTATTAGCAATGGCACTTCACGATTCTCTTCTTAACCATTGAAACGTGTTTTTTGTCGACGATATGGATGATCCATTTTAAGGTGAGCATGATGTCCAAAAAAATACACTTATGCGAACTTCTTGAGTGCCTCACCAAATCCTTAAATTTGCAAGAAGGACATCCATGGTATCCATGAACAGAGAGACTAGACAATGTGCCATATGCAGGAAGATCATGAATCGCAAATAATAAGGAAGATCTTAAAGTGAATTTGATTGAATGACCATCCCTTAAAGATTGAATTGCTTTAATTCATTTCCATAATTCCATTAGTTGATCATATAATGGCTCTAGATAAGCATCTATTGTATCTGAAGTCACACTTTTCTTTCCTGGTATAATCAATGATAACATTAAGAAAAATGCTTTAGTTTCTAACCATGGAGGCAAGTTATAATTTATTAGAAACACTGGCCAAGTTGAACATTTAGTACTTTGATTTGAGAATGGGTTCACCCCATATAGAGCCAAACCCAACCTTATATTATGAGGATCTTGAGAAAAATCATGCCATATTTTATCAAATTCCATCCACATCTTAGAATCAAACACATGCCATTTTCCATCAATGCTCTTATTTTGGGCATGCCACTGCATAAGTTCAAAAATGTCTCTACACCTATACATTCAGAGTAATTGTGGGATTATCAGAAAGTGGTGAAGAAACTTTCTAGGAACCACAGCTGATTTCAACCCTTGTCTATACCTCAATTCATGACATTTCAGACATTCACTCTCATTTGCAATATTTTTGTGAAATAATACACAACCATTCACACATGTGTGGATGTTTTCATACCTCAGGCTGAGCTTACTGATTTTCTTTTTAAATTGACATAGTTTTGTTGGCAATGTGGAGTCATCTGGTAACAATGAACTTAATAATGCCAATAACTGGTCTACACTCTCATTTTTCCAACCATGCACCACTTGCAAGTTAAGAATTTTAAGGATTGTTGTGAAATGAATTAACTTGAAATTAGCATACACAGGCTTTAAATCATTGTCCATTGACTTGGCCCGATCATCGTTTAGAACCTCATTCAACATTCTATCAACTTCAAACCCTTCGTTAAACATTTTTCCCTCTTCATCTATGTTTGGTGCCACTTCATCTATGTTTGTTGCATCTTCATCTCTCACAGTCGGACATTCTATCATATCTTCATAATAATTGTAAGCCCAAGGGCTTATATCACTATGCCCATATCTTATCATATGTCGATAAATCATATTTCTTTTATCCACCTTTCCACCAAGACAATTTTTACATGGACATGGATATATGTCAATGTACCTCTCATCATCTACTCTCTCATCATATTCATGATATTGATCCGTAGTCAACCTTTGACACTCATCCATCTATAATGTTGTGCATTCCCATATTAATTTAGTTTCCGATTTAAAGAAAAAAACATAAATCTGAAAATAGAGATGCCAAAACATTGTTTAAAGTAGTCAATTTTAGTATAGACCATAATAGAAAGAAGAGGATATATTGAGTCATTTTTTTTGAGATCTATCTTACATTCATTTGAAGTTTACCTATTGAGAATGGAATATGCTTGTGTTTCCTATCAGCTTACTTTCGGCAATGAGGGTTTCAAATTACCTTTGAATTAACTACAGAGAGCCTCACTGACTTCAAATTCGTTGCAGCAAACTTTGAATTCCTTTCCCATCTTTTCAAAAGTCTCCAAGTCCTATCCAAACAAGCTTTATTGCCCATGCAAGTGCTTCAATACCTATCCATGAGAATACAAAATTTCAACAACAATCCAATTTCATTCCCATGCCAACAATTATACATTTTACAAGTTGTCTGACTTATAAATATAGACAAGTTGTTGGAACCAAAATTTTCATAAAAAATTATAAGGAATTTATCAATCAAAATCCAAAATTCCCAATATCATTTCATAAAAAGTCACATTATTGCCATCCATAAAGTCAAATTTTCCCTTTACTGCAATATCTCTACTATATTGGCCATCCCTCATAACCCACACATCATACCTCTCTACCATAACTCATTACCAAGAAACTCACCATATGATGGTAAAAGTAGCCACTACTATACACTATAACCTTCACCCTTTACCGCTATACCTCGAGGGGTCAAGACATAGTCTGCAGTAGAGTGGTATACTAAAGAGGAGCACTAAGAAGACACTATAGTATCGCGGGAAAGCAAAAGGTGATCCATGGTAGAGCGGTATATTGAATGTATGTACTAAGGGGGCACCATGGTACCACAGGGGAGTGAAAAGTGACATGAGGTAGTGTGGTAAATCAGTCGTTGGGTCATTTAAATCACACCAATCACATCATTCAACATCAAAATAGAAAATTGAGCTTAATACAAAGATTTGAATTGTGTGAATTTATGAGTCAGGAGTAAATGCATATCGATGTTAAAATACATGAAATAAGTTGATATTTTTCATGCACAACAGCTGAAACCAAGTTGCAAAAAAGCTCAAAGTATGAAAGTAAAGGGAATTCTTCAAGGATAATTATATCACCGGGTAGGCTTTGCTCATCACTCTCTGTGAATTTCAAAAAATGGCACCAAAGAAGAGTGAAGTAGGAATTAAAAAGGATGAGGCCAAAACTAGTAAACCATCATTGCAGTCCTTGTTGCTTTCCTTGTTTCCTAGTTTAGTGGACAAGGGACCTAAGAAAGTTTTCAAAGACTTAGCTCAAAGCTATAGGGACCCCATTATACCTCAATTGGGTTGGAACCTCTATTGGTACTTCTACCAGAAAAAGAACAAAAAGGTTTCGACATCAAACCCATGGACCCTAGATTTGGCTAAATTAATTGTCCCTAATATTTTCATTGATATTAAGATAATCAAAGCCCTTGCTAGGAGCTACCATGACCTAACCAAAAATCTTAGGCTTCCAAATGGTGGGTGCTTAGTTGATGTCTCAAGAGATGCTATCATCAAGTGTTTTAACTTGAATAAACAAGCCGTAACAAAGGCAA
Organism: Sequoiadendron giganteum; assembly: GCA_007115665.2. Classification (NCBI taxonomy): domain Eukaryota; kingdom Viridiplantae; phylum Streptophyta; class Pinopsida; order Cupressales; family Cupressaceae; genus Sequoiadendron; species Sequoiadendron giganteum. The sequence goes on along the minus strand of CM021107.1, from coordinate 594,983,134 downwards.
ATTTAGTGAAATTGGAGCAGGAGTATAAGAGATTGAGAAGAACATATCGAAGTGATTAGCTCCCCCTACACATGACGATGGGCGATAATAATAGAATACTCCCCATCCCTTCCTCTAAAATGGAGCCTTTCCCAATTTCAGAATTTTAGATTTATTTCAAAAACACTCATCATGCATTATTTCATCTTGGGAGTAGATGCATAGGAACACATGTCAATGGTATTGATGATAATGGCCATTATAATTCAGCATTCTGAGTCAATTGTAGAGTTTTATTTTGTATCTATAATTGAGGATAAAATACATGAGGGATTGTTGCAAGTTAAGGAGGCTAAGGCTCCTATTACCTTTAGGAAATATTATTCGTTGTTTCCTTTAATCCTATATTAGAATGAAGTGAAATGGACTAAAAGAATGAAATTATCTACACAAGATAGTGGAGTAAGACTCCCTGTGCATAATTGGTGTTATATTTGGGATAGCAGATGTACAAAATGTGATTTTGTAGTATTTTGAGATGATTTTTTTGTTAGATTGATAGATTCCCTTGGTTACCCAACTCCAAGGTTACTTGAGTCGTTGATGGGAGTAATGAGGCATGTACAGTATAAGCCAAACCTGGGTTGTACTCATAATTATGTTGATTGGTTCCTTATGCCACAACACACCATTATCAGAGTATACAAGTGCAACCAAGCACCACATATCTTTCCCAAGTTTGTACCTTCAAGGGTATGTTTTATGGAATTCATGTGGTAGATGCTTTGGATTGAACATGATTTGATGAGGAATCAAAGGAAAGGAACATTTTTGCATGATTTGATATTATTTGAAGAATTTTCCATTGGATCTGATATGTTGGAAGAATTATAGAGGTTCATGAGGGTTAACTATCCCCTCAAGTCTAGAAAAGAAAGAGTGTGTGACTCAAAGGGTCATATCAACATGATTAGAAGAACCTTGTTGACAAAGAGGGCTATATCACATGAGTTTGACCCTGAGGAGGATGTTATATGAAACCTAGTTTATTTTGTTGATGTAGTGTAGATTAGAAAAAGGTGGATAAAAATGATGAAGTGGTAAAATCAAAAGGAGGAGGATAAAAGTTTCAAAGGGATAAATTTGATGAGTTAAAAAAAATGGCCCAAGATGAGGGGTTGATTCCACTCCCCACACCTCACCAACCATCACATGAGGAATCAACATCACGGCTCATGAACCACAAGCGAAAAAATAGAAGATTGAGCCATTGGTTGAATATGACTCAAGTGATAATGAAAAAGAAGAAGCAGTCATATCTCTGACTGAAATGAAGCAGTCATATCCTAAGATCGGGCTTTCAAACGAGGGAGCTGATGAAATTCAAGAGGATGAGAGGGTAGTATCCTCTATAAGGTTTATGGAAGATGATAGTTCTATCCATACCAATGAATTTAAGGAATTTTGGATTAAAATGAAGATGAAACAATTTGATGATAGATTGAAAATCAATCTTATAGGAGCTGATGATTTAAAATAGGTCGAGATTCAGGCTAAAACATTTGCAAAATTAAATGTTGACAACATTAATGTCACCCCCCAAGAGGCAAGAGAAATGGTATTAAAAAATGATATGCTAATTATACTAGGGATGGAGCTATCAAAAGTATTTCTTCTAGATCAAATCAGAGGATAGGAGGACTCCATGTTGGTAGTAGAGTTTCATTCGGAGGAAGGTATCCCAGGAATAGGATATAACCCTACTACCCAGACACTTGATCTATGGATGAAACAAAAAAGTACAAGGAAGCCTTGAATTTTGGATGTAGTGCAAGAAATGAGGGTGTCAACTAAGGTCAAAACAATGAGTGATACAACTCCTATAGAAGCTACCACTATGACCATGCATTCTGCAATGTTCACCAAGGGTGTAATTGAAAATATGGAGAAAAGGATTATTGAGTATGAGAAAAGATTAAAATTATCAAATGATGAGGTGAACAAATTTTTTATTGAAAATGTAAAGTTAAAACATTAGTTGCGGTAGGCCACCACAGTGTGAGGGGATGAATTAATTGTCTATCAGCCCCCTATGCAGGCAAAGGATCCATAGATACAAAAATTTAAATATGAAATTGATCAACCGAGGAAACATAACATGGAGGATGTCAAGCATCATATCATGGATATTCTAGGGAAAATACTAGAACATAGAGTCGAGATATTGAAGGAGAAGATAAATGGATTACATGAAAGCTTTAGCAATTTGATTAAAGCTTTGGAATAGATAAATGCTAACTCCCCTATCCTTGAAGAGCTCCAAAAAATATGGAAACCCACCTATCACATATTGACCACTCTATGCAAATCTACAAATAGGGATCCAAATTCCCCATCAAGGCTCAAACATACACAATAAATGGTGAAAGGCGTGACTGATGAGTACAAGTATTCGGTTGATATAAGGAAGAAAATGGAAAGTAGGAGGAGTGAATTTGACTCCATTAAATACACCTTTAGCCCATCCATATTTAAAAATGACAATCAGATAATAGGTATGGATGAATGGAGAGAAGAATTTGATCAGATGATTCCTAAAAGCTTGACACATATACAAGATGATGGGGAGATCAATCTCAACAAATTTCATACTTTACTTGATGGGATCGCCATACTATATAGTGGATACACAAATTTCATGGTAGATGTCAAGAACCTCCTAAATAATAGATGGAAAAGCCATCTTACAAATTTTCCAACTGCACGAGAAGTCAAATGGCCGAGTGATCTGACAATCAATAAGTGGGAGGAAAAATATTTGGGCTCTAATGAAGATTGATTCTATACATTATAAAGAGAAAGTATCATACAGTAAAATCTTTGAGCAGGTCTTAGATGACCACAATATTTTACTCGAAGATTAACGGATTGATACACACATTATGAATAGTTTTCTTTAGTTGTGTTTAATTTCAAAATTATGTATTGTTATCAAAAGACGTGTCTTTTGGTTTGAATCTTGTTGCCTCTCATATAAATAAGAGAGACCAAGAGCAAAATAAATTTTAGGAGATAAGATATGGGAGAAAGAAATAGGTGAATAGGGATAGATGGATAATAGAATGTTATCATAATGCTTACATTTCAAAATACCATCTTGCAAGCATCATTTTGAAGAAGTTAATGAGAGATCTATGATTTTGTGGCTTCATATTGGTATCGATTGTTTGTTGAATTAATTGAAGAATATTATCTAGTTGTCTCCAAGGTTGGCATTTCTTTATTATTTAAATTGATATATGAAGGATATTTTCAATTTATCAAGGCACATTTGTTGTTCTTGTGTGGTTCAGTTAATTGACTCCTTCAAGGAAGGATTAAATTCTTTTAATTAATCACAGTAAGATGGAAAAGGTCATTTGGATCAATAAGAAGAACTTGGTAATTGCATCCTTGCACATTCATACAAGTTATGAACCAATATTAGTGTGCCAAACAATTTGAGTTATAGCCAATATAATTCATTCACTCTAGATCTTCATTTGACTCCATTTACCCAACAAGGCACTTGTCTTATCCATTTAATCATTGAGCTTTGTATGAAAAGAAGTCTCAAGATTCTCAGTTACTTATTTGTGGATACTTTTTGAATGGGATTAATAATAATTTAAATTCATTTGTATTGTTTCACTTGCAAATTTTTGGTTTATGTATTGATTTAGTTTGGAAGAAGAGAGGGAGACATGGAATTTCCTAAGAGTCATGTTTGAAGATGAAAGAAATTCTAGGACAAAGCTACTTGAGCACCTTGGATTTGAAGTGTAGTTAACAGAGAATCAAGACTTACAGGAAGCTCAATCTACAAAAATTGATGATATTAGTAGTGAAATAATCAACAATGTCACTCTTGATGATACAACACAATTAGATCCATCAGTTCGGCAGTCAAAAGGTGGAAAAGATGTTACGTCCCCTAATGAATTGGGATCCTGTATGCAAATAGATGATGTCTATCTTTTCATTTTTCCCTTTTCAGGTGCACTCTTGAAAGCTCCTAAGTGGTTGAAGAGACTAGTTGGTGTCAATTCTGGATTTGGAGGAAAGCTTGCTACATTTTGGCCTGGTACAACATCACAGAGTGTTGTTGGCTCTTTTGAGGTAGAGTACAATTAATTATTTTGTATATTTCATTAAGATGATATATGGTCTTATTTTTCTACTATTTTCATAGGTATATATACAAAATCTCATTACCGAGGATATTCTAGTGCTTCATTCAACAGAGTTTGAAGTTGCAATAGCATATGGTGAAAAATCATCATTTCAATCTTTGTGTGATATGAAGTCTCAGGATTTTTGGTTAGTTATTTGTGGATACTTTTTGAATGGGATTGATAACAATTTACATTCATTTGTATTGTTTCACTTGCAAATTTTTGGTTCTCGCATTGATTTAGTTTTGAAGAAGAGAGGGAGACATGGAATTTCCTAAGAGTCATGTTTGGAGATGAAGGAAATGCTAGGACAAAGCGACTTGAGCACCTTGGATTTCAAGTGCATTCAAGAGAGAATCAAGACTTACCAGAAGCTCAATCTGCCAACATTGATGATATTAGCGATGAAATAATCAACAATGTCACTCTTGATGATACAACACAATTAGATCCATCAATTCGGTCAAAAGGTGGAGAAGATGTTACATCCCCCAATGAATTGGGATCCTGTATGCAAATAAATGATGTCTATCTTTTTGTTTTTCTCTTTTCAGGTGCACTCTTGAAAGCTCCTAAGTGGTTGAAGAGATCAGTTGGTGTCAGTTTTGGATTTGGAGGAAATCTTGCTACATTTCGGCCCAATACAACATCACAGAGTGTTGTTGGCTCTTCTAAGGTAGAGTACAATTTATTCTTTGGCACATGTCATTAAGATGATATATGGTCTTATTTTTCTTCTATTTTCATAGGTATATATACATAATCTGGTGCTTCATTCAACAGAGTTTGAGGCTAAAATAGCAGATGGTGAAAAATCATCATTACAAGCTTTGTGTGATAAAAAGTATTAGGATTCTCGATTAGTTATTTGTGGATACTTTTTGAATGGGATTAATAACAATTTACATTCATTTGTATTGTTTCACTTGCAATTTTTTGGTTTTTGCACTGATTAAGTTTGGAAGAAGAGAGGGAGACATGGAATTTCCTAAGAGTCATGTTTGAAGATCAAGGAAATTTTAGGACAAAGCTACTTGATCATGTTGGATTTCAAGTGCAATCAATAGAGAATCAAGACTTATAGGAAGCTCAATCTACCAACATTGATGATAGTAGCAATGAAATAATCAACAATGTCACTCTTAATGATACAACACAAATATATCCATCGATTCAGTCAAAAGGTGGACAAGATGTTACATCCCCCAGAGACAATGGTGAGGCGTTTTATGATAATTTGCACAGTCTAAAAGAAGATTCCTCACTTCCTGTCACTGAAAAATGATTTTTTTGTTGGGAAGGATACCCTAGGCAATGGAGAAGAGGTGCAACATGAAGCTACTAAAGATTCAACTGAATACTAAGAATTTGATGAAGCCATTCAAAGTTCTTTAGTTGGTTGTGATTATAAGGGAGCAGTCATGGAATTCCTGTCAACAAGCAAGATGGAAGATGCACTTTTCATTGCTCATGTCAGGGGGAGTTCTTTATGGGAGAAAATTCATGATGAATATTTAAGAAAAACGAATTGTTCCTATCTTAATTTTATGCTTCTATACTAATAGCATGGAATTTGAAACATCTTAAAGTCTTTTAATTTTTTATGTTTTACCCTCCTTGTATTCAACTATCTAGATTTTAGAAGGCTAATTGGCTCTGTTTATTTAAAATATATTTCTTTCTATGGAATATTTTCTGACTTAACACTATTAGTGCAAGTGATTTCTGATATGGTCAATAATGATCCTATTGGCCTTCTAAATGGTAGGCCTTTGAAATCCTGGAAAGAAAATATTTCTTTAATTTGTACACTAAGTTTTTTTTTCCCACAAAAATTAGTTAAACAAAAAATTATGTAAATTGGATAATGCAATTTTGATTTGGAGCAAATTTTACTTGACAATAAGTTTTTTTTATAACTCATTTCTAATTTTTGTGAGTTGTAGTTTGATTTTTTTGATATAATGAGAAAGCGTACAAATTTATGCATTGTATCATATAGTTGTGTACAGTTTTTTCAAACATTTATCATACTTGTAACATAGATACAAGACTTGGATGTAAAACAGTCTTGGCAGGCTGATTTTTGACTTAAGACTTGGAGGACTCGACACAGACTTGGTAGGATGACTTTTTGACATCGATGTTGAAGGTAGGTTTTCAAATCAAATAAACCCTACCCCACAGAGCGATGTGTGTTTTCCATTATATTTTCATTGAATTCTCTTGGAAAATAAATAAAATTAGCTATGATGGTTTTTTGTTCACTGTTGCCAATTGATTCTAATTTTTCTTTAAGAGGCTTGGGGTTATAGGATCAAAGGGGTCTCTTGTAGTCAATAAAGAAAGAAAGAAAATACTTGAAGAAATTGTAACAAAGATGTGATAATCACAAAGCACAAGGTTCAAAGTAATGAGATCATAATGTAAAAACAAAAGAGAAAACATATTTTTTTATCAGAACAATGATTTTAAGGATTGACTATGAAGAAAAATCATCATAAGATAGCAGTGAATACAAATAATGATAGTGCCAATGATTTATCAATACAATGAATAAAGAGTTCCAATTTTGAATGCATGATAACAGTAGTCCAAGGAATGCAAGGGATATGAATGAAAGACAATATATAGAGGGAAAATAGTTGAAAATGATCACTATTATATCGAGGAATATGAGTGTTAGAGGATCATAGAAAAATGAATGAGATAATAGAAGTTGTTGTGAGTGGAATGTGACCTGATTCATGCAAAAAAAAGATGTAAAAGACCATGGAACAGAGTGAAAATGGGTCAAAGTAAATGAGATTCATTCAATGTCAAAGAGAATTATCATTATATTAGTGAAAGCAAAAGATTGTAACAACAATGAAGAAATGGAAAGCATGAATAGTAGATGCAACATCAGGATCACTGCCATAAAGGATGAAGATCAACATGAGGTTTCAAGATTCAATATTTCCACTTACCTCTACATTGTAACGTTGTTTAATGTTCTTCCATTTCTTGAATGATACTAGTGTTGCAACTCATAAAATGTTGCTCACAAGCTTTGGAATTACAAAATGGAAACCACCACTCTTTGCATTCAATGGTTATTTCCTTCATTAGACTTGCAATTGGAAAACCTACAAACGCTTGTGGGAGCTGAAATACCAAATTGTTGATTAAACTTCGAAACTTCCCTCCAACGTGCAATCAAAATGTTTTACGCCAAAAATCAACTGCCTGAGATTCCCTCCAAATGCATACACGACCGATCGACCAAGGCACCAGAAAAACTATTGTGTGGAAGGCATGCAAAAATTAATCTTCATTTTTAGGGGAAAAAAATTCATCTATCTACATGGTCATTTTAATATAGGTTGTGAAAATTAAGATAAGCGTGATGTACTCCTAAAATTACTAGAGTTCAAACTTGTATAAAAAATAACATCTATAAAAATGATCCATAGACAATTGATTTCATAGATTATAAAATAATTCTATTTTTTTTAAATAATTAACAATATAAAGCTTGAAAGAGAAAAATTCCACATACCAAAAGAGACCATAATTTTTTTTTCTATTTTGCATTATTAAGATGGTCAAGTATATCAGCAAGCGAAGATAGAAGTGAATCAATTTATTCATTTTTATTGCAATTGTATTGTTTAAATCATATTTAATTTATTAGTGAAATTGACCATAATTTCTCTTTGATACATTTGACATGTTAACAGAATAGGAAAATCAAACTAGCTTCAAATCATAGTTAAAAACATTAACGATTCATTAACATAATGAGTAATAAAAGTTAAAGAAATATATAAATGTTTATAAAAAAATTATAAAATATGTGAAGGCCTTAAGACTGCACCGAGAGGCAATGCCTTCCACGCAATAGGTATTTTTGGTGCACCAAGCAACCTAGGTAGCCAAATGGGCTGCTTAGGTAGGGGTCCCATGAGGAGGGCTTAATTAGCTCTATGGATTATGATTAAATTTGAAAGAAAAAAGAATACAAGAGTAATAGTCATTTATTTAGTCATTAATTTAGCCATATATTTAATCATTTATTTATTCATTTTTATTTGTATGATATTAGTCATTTATTTAGTTATTTAGTTGTGATTTTACCCAAATACCAAATTAGGCACTTATAAATGACCAAATTAGTCATTTATTTTTAAAATACTACTAGTGTTAGTCACATTACTAAAATTTTTAGTCATGTGACTAAAATTTTTAGTCACGTAGTCATTTATTTGCCAAACTCTACTAGTGCATCCAAGCATAAGTAAAGGCCATAGAGCCATTAATTGGCCTATTTCTTCAAAGAACCTACATCGCAGAAGACATTGATTCATTTTCTAAGGTATATCACCTAGCCATCAAACTACAATAGCAGATAAGTTCACAATCAGGTGGTCAAGAATGGTTTTCCCTCCCCTAGGATATCCCACGATGCCTAATTCAACTCTTGTATTCAATACAATCCCAAGGATGTCCCACTCTACCTATGGACCTTTGACTGAGTTACAACCTTTTCCCATACAACCATGGGTCAATGGTAGGACTTTAGATTCCTCCTCGAAAACTCAGAATCCTCATAATCATGCTGGAGGATCTAACCCCATGACTCACCCATCAGCTATAACTACTAGAGAAAATGAGTGTACTACTCATTTGACAACAGAGTTAGAAACTCTGAAGAAAAATTTGTCCCAAGTGACCTACGAGATGGAACAATTCAAGCTAAGCCCCCCTCAAAACTAAATCAAAATCAGAATTACAAGAACCAAGGAGGGTATTCCAACCAAAATAATTACTCCAACCAGAGTACCAACCAAAATCCAAAAAAAATTAGAATAAAAATGTCCCCAACCAAAACTATCAGAACCGGAATAGGGGATACAATCAGAGACCCAATAACAATAGGCAGTGGAATACTGGACCAAACAATGAGGGATTTCCCCACAACTATAAATCCAATGAAGATAAACCACACATTGTAAATGTTGCAGATCTGAACTTCATGACTAACTGGTACAGGTTGCATGACATTGTCACACATTATGAAGTTAACTGTCTAGAGATGGAAAAAGTGGTTAAGATTGCACAAGCTGATTCCCAACCACTACAAGGTACTCCCAAAAAAGGTGGTGGATTTTTGGATACAACCATGGCTTTTGAGACCTATGATGAGGTATCTCCCTTCCTTAGGCAAGAGGAAAATGAACCAAAAATGGATACATATGACACTCAGGCTTTCCAAACCAAGGGAGGCCATTTTATGAGAAATCAGAACAAGGGTTCATTTACCACATCTGCCCCTCCCAACACCATGGTTCCCCCTAAATAGTTCATTGACAACAATCCACCTCCACCAGAGGGCCCACCTGAGTTTCTAAACAGAGGTAATTTTGCATTCATTCCTTAATATCAGATCAATGATAGCGTGGAATTCAATTGCATTTCAGAAATGTAGAAACAAAAGACCTCTCTATCATTCTTTGATATTCTGAAGTGGTGCCCTGCCCAATATGACATCATGTTGAAGGCCTTGGAAGAGGTAGATCAGTTGAAAGTAAATACTAAGGAAACTCTAGCTACTGACATGAACACGGTCCTGTACCGAGGTAAGATGGGGACACCCCCATTCCTTTTGAGTCTAAGAATCTTTGGGGAAAATCTACATAATTTCCTTTTGGATTCTAGAGCTTCATGTAACATTTTTCCTTTCTCTATTTGCAAGAAGTTGGGTTTAAGCCCAATTCAAACTCATAAGAAAGTAATACAATTAGAAAAAAATGAGTTTAATATTGTAGGAGAACTAAAAAATGTACATGTGTAGATTGGATCAGACCCACAGATCCAAAACTATATGGATATTCAGGTTGCTGATATCCTTGAAACATACAACATGTTGCTAAGCTATGATTTGATGAAGAGTATTGGAGGTTATCTCTCCTTGGATTTCTCACACATGTGGTTGTCATGGAAAGGGGTAGCAACTAAAATTAGGATCGAAAGTGAACCTCTTCTGAAACAAACAATCACAGAGTATAACTACCCTAACGAAGTAGCCTATTTTGAAACTAAGATAGGAGTGTATAAGAGGGGAGAAATTATGACCTTTTCAATGTTTAACCCTGACTTCTCACCATATTTAGAGCTCAGTGACCCTATGACCACTGTTAACCAGCAAGTTTTAATCCATAAATTGCAACAAGATAAGTTAGTTTTGGGGGGATATTGATTTGTGGAGTTTGTTACTCCTGAACTAGTGTAGGGTCCATTAACAGAATCATTCCGAGCTGACGTGTTAGACCTATTTAGAAATTTTGAACCATATCTGTCAGTTAGGAGAGACCTATAGACACGGTCCCAAAATTTCTTTGATCTAGTTTCCATTTGAAGTTAAGGATGCAATCATTCTAACAAGGATGAACAATACCAGAGAAGAAGTCTTACCCCTAGTTGGTCAGACTCATACCCTACATTCTGATTCATGAAACAAGGTTGAATAACTTTAGAAGTTGTCTATCACACCTACCCCTGCTAACCTTTTGGTTCCTAGGGAGTTGCTCAAAAATAAAATCAATTGCAAAACTATTGATCAAGATGAGATGCAAGAAATAGTTTCTACACATGTTTTAAATTTTAGTGAAATATTAGATAATTTTCATTTATAGCAGTCTCCCAATCTTGATATCTTGAAGCGATCTGAACTGCCACCTATTCCTCATAAAAAAATCACCTATATCTGACCTAAAGAAAGAAATCCTAGCCCAAGATCAACTGTGGATCATCAAATTTGATGGTTCCAAGTCTAAAACAGGGAGTGGAGTTGGAATAGAACTAACAAACCTGAAAGAGAAAACCTACTTTGCTTCTTACAGGTTACAGTTTGGTTGCACTAACAATGTCGCAGAGTATGAAGCACTTTCTAGAGGACTAATGTTTTCACATTTGAAGAAGGCTATAGTAGTGATAGTCATGAGGGATTTTGAGGTAGTTGTTAAGTAGGTTTGCAACCAATAGACATGTTATAACAAGGTGTGTAATTTGATAGAGGATTTCGATGATTTTTTATTCAAATTGATTCCAAAAGAAGACAACCAGATTGAGGATGCACTTTTTGTTGCTGCTAGTACCTTGGAACCCATGTAGGATTCCAAGTTGAAAATATTCTCTATAGAATTAGTCTCGATCCCAGCCATCCCAGAAAATATCCAGAATTTTTAGGTTTTTGATGACGATCAGCCTATACTTTCCTTTTTGTCAAGTTCAGATGTCTTTGAGGGATAATTTATCGATGAATTTGATAGAGATCAGGGAGAGTGGGATCTAGAAAATTGTGACATAGAGGGAATAATTAATTTGAAAACCAACAACATTCCTAAGGGAATGGTAGAATTGGAAAGGATCTTTGATTTTGATCCTTGAGCTTGTGAAAGATTTACCAGATATAATGATGGAGGGAAGTATGAATCATACAATTTGGAAAATTCGGGCCTAGAGAAAAATTTATTCATTAGAAAAACTTTCCTAAAGCACATTCAAGATAAAATCTTGAAAATACTGAAAATAGATATTGTAGCAATCACTTGGGGGTATGAAGATTTGAAAACATTTGATACTTCGGTAATAACACATACTATCCCTTTGAAACCTAAAGTGAAGCCCTTCTGTCAAAAGAAACACCCAGTGAATGCCTTGATTGAACCTCTGATTCTTCAAGAGGTATAGAAGCTACTATCGGAAAGAATAATTTTTCCAGTAAGGCATTCGACCTAGGTAGAAAATCTAGTCCCTATTCATAAAAAGAGTGGGGAGGTCAGATTATGTGTCAACTTTGGAAACCTCAACAAAGCTTCAGAGAAAGATAACTAGTTGCTTCCTTATATTGATGAGGTGTTACAGATAGTTAACGACTCACAAATGATGTCATTCCTTGATGGATATTTAGGATACAATCAAGTGCTAGTTAACTATGAGGATAGAATGAAGATCCCCTTCACTACCAAGTGGGGGAAATTTTCTTACCGAAGGATGCCATTTGGTCTTATTAATGCTGGAGCCACCTTCCAACATGCAATGGATGTTGCATACAAGGATCTGGTACTTAAATGTATTATCATTTACATGGATGATTTAACTATATTTTCCAAGAATAGGGAAGACCATGTTGCAGATTTGTCAAAAGTCCTTGGAAAATATATAAGTTATGGTGTATCCCTTAACCCAAAGAAATGTGTGTTCGAGGTATTTGAAGGGAAATTATTGGGTCGCATAATATCAGAAAGAGGAATCTCAATTGACCCTAACAAATTCTAGTCCATTTTGAAATTGACCATCTCTGGAAGCAAAAAGGAGATGAGATCTTTCCTTGGAAAGATAAATTTTGTAAGAAAGTTCATAACTAGGTTTGCAGAGATCATCAAACTCTTCAATGATATGATGAAGAAGGATGTGAAGATTAAATGGAATAACAAGGCGAAGGTTTCCTTCTCACAAATTAAACAGTCGATTTTAGATGCACCAGTTCTAACTAGTCTTGATTATTTGATTCCTTTTTACATTTATTCCTTCGCATCTCACCATTCATGTGTTGTTGTTCTGATGTAGTGGAAAGGTGAAGGGGACAAACGAACCATAACTTTTATGATTTCTTTGTTCAAGAATGTTGAGATCAAATATCCAACCTTGGAGAAACAAGCCTTCACACTGGTATGAGTAGTTAAGAAGTTTTGACACTACATTCTCCACAGTCAGATCACCACCATAGTTCTAGACCCTATAGTGAAGTCCCTTCTAATGCAGAGTGAGTTGGGAGAAAGAAGGGGGAAATGGATGGTAATTCTATAAGACTTTGACCTTGAAATTCACCCAATGAAGTTGGTCCGAATAAAAGGCTTATCTAAGGCTATGTTTGATGTTCATACCAAGATTACTTGCCAATAGTATATTGTGCAATCATTCACAAGTGATCCTTGGTATGCAAATCTGATTTTCTTTCTAGTGAAAAGAAAATGTCTTGGTGGAATGAATACCACTCAAAGAAGAGCATTAAGATTAAAGAGTTCCCATTATATGCTCAAAGGAGGAGCCTTGTATAAGAAGAAATTTGAGGGTGTCTATTTGTGTTGCCCAGATCAGCAAAAGGAAAAACATGCTATTGTTGAGTTTCATGGTAGACATGGTACTGGACATGGTTCAGTCGATGCCATGGCACATCAAAATTTGAGATCAGGTTATTATTGACCCCATTTATTTTTGGATTCTCATCAACCTGTTAGGACATGTCATATATGTCAAAGTTTCGCATCTAGAGAGTGCAATCCGGTGATGCCCCTATAGCCAGTATACGAGGTAAGACTATTTCCCCAATGGGCATTAGATTTTGTCAGGGTAATTAATCCAAATTCTTCTATAGGTCACAATTTTATTTTGACTACAATGGATTATTGCACACACTGGACTAAAGATCAACCTTGTAAGAATAGTACCATTGAAGTTGTTATCAAGTTCCTTATCGAATATTTCGTTACTAGGTTTGGAATACCATTTTCCCGAGTATATGATAATGGCCCCGCCTATTGATGGTGTTTTCTACACAACAACAACTCAAATAGAATATGATATCCTATCTCTCTTGAAAGGTAAATCTCTATCAACAAGCCTCAAGAGATAACCCCAAGGTCTCTAATGTCATGTCTTGAAAAATGCTATGAAACAACTCAGAGATAATGTGAAAATGTTGGTAATCACAAGGGGACCTTACAAATGAACAATGTTGGAAGTATACTTTCATCAAATGCAACAATATGGTGATGCTTTTAATCCTAAAACTAACCCAGACTCAAAATAAACAACAAAAGAGATAAGGGTTTTAGAGAGATCCTAATGCTAACACCTAAGATCAATCACAACAATGATAAATGCTACAAATGGACATATCCTCAATAAAACCAATCTTTGCTTGATCAAAGACAAGCCCACAACTTCACAGAAATGGTGCAATCTTCTAAAGAAACTGAAGATTTTTAGACTATGAACATTCATCCACATACCTAGTAAATGGCGCAATGTAAACAAGTATCCATAGTTTAACTTAGCACAAAATAAGGCCCTGACTAGCTTTACACAACAACTTACAATCAGAAAATTGTTGAAAGTATGGACCAGAGATCGATCAACATCATTAACATTTCACCATTGACATGAAAGAACTGAAAAACTACCATCTAACATCTAACACTGATAATTGAGAACAAGAAACCATAAACTATCAAAGGTAAATACAAAGTTTTCCAAATCATCAACTTAGTTGCATTACATAACAATTTATAGTCTCTCTCCTCTCCTACAGCTAATTTCTGAAATCTACTTGCCAATTTTGGCCTTCTACAGCTTCTAATCAACTCTTCTAACCTAGTCTAACCCTTTACAAATGAGAAGGCACCGGACTTTTATAGAAAATTACATTTTGAATCAATGGCCAGGACTTAATTCATCCAATGACATAAATTACACTTCTAGAAGCATCCAATTGGTACATTTAATTTGGGAGCTCATGGTACATCATCATCCAATCAATTGCATTTAGTTGCATTATGGCCCAATGACATTAATTTTGAGAAAATCCTCATTGGAGAATAAACACAACTTCACATGTCTTTCCTTGTTAAATGCACCTCTCCAATTGGTATATAGCTGGTGGCACGGTTTCTTATGCAGGCCCCACTTTATTATTTGAGTTGAACTTTTCCAGATTTTCCCTCTTGGCATGAATCCATATGCAAGTCCCCCTTTTTGATTTATTTAATACTGAAAAACAGGTATCATTATTAGCCCACATGTCAAAATCCAATCCAATCCACATTTTTTTATGGGAACTTTCCGTTTTCGGCAATTTTCCATTTTCGAAATTTTTTAATTTTCGGAAATTTTTTATTTTTATTTTTTTGAATTGCATTTCGGAAAAAATTGTTTTAAAAATCCATTTTGGAAAATTTTGAGATTTTGAGGGCTTGAAGGAATTTTCCAATAAAGGAAATTTCCATTTTGGAAAATTTTATTTTGAGGCTTGAAGGAATTTTTCAAAAGGAAATTTAAAGATTTTGAGGGCTGAAGGAATTTTTTGGGGATTTCCGCTCAGGGAGGAAAATCCCAAACTTCCAAGCAAGGTCAAAATCCCCTAAACCTCATAACTTTTTTTTCTAGAAGGAATTTTTGAAAAGTTCAAAAAATAACTTGGCCTAATTTTTTGTCCTCTATCCATTGGTGCAAAAATATTTACACATAACATTGAAAATTAACTTCAAAATACCCATTTCAAATTTTCAAGACAAGTGAAGAGCCCCCAGAGCCTTAAAATATTGCCTTCATCAAACCAAGTCTTGAATTAATCCCAAAATAACCTCCCAAGAAGAGAAAAAATGAAATTGACAAAGCCAAGGTGTAGAGATGCAAAAGAAAAAGAGGGTCCCCGCCTCCGGTGGGGCGTGTGTGCAAAAATTGCACAACACCGCCTTTTCTTTTGTAGAATTTATTCAATGGGAATATGAGCATAAAATTTTTGTGAAGTACTCTTCTAATTACTATCCACAGGGGAATGGAGTAGCAGAGTGTACAAATAAAAATTTATTAGAGGTAATTAAGAAGCTACTAGAAAGTAATCCTAGGGACTAACACACATAGTGGAGATTTTCCTTATGGGTAGATAGGACTAGAATCAAATTCACCTTAGGAAGCTCACCATTTAAGTTAGTCTATGGCCAAGACCTGATCTTCCCTATTCATCTACAAATACCCGTTCTCCGATTCATGCAAGAATTTTACTCTAGTGATGATAGGATAGAGGTCTGATTAACTAGTTTACTCAATCTAGAAGAATAGAGAGATGTTGCTCTGCAACACTATTCTAAGCATCAGGCAGTTGTCAAATGGTGGTTTGAAAAAAGAGCCAAAATTAAAGCCTTTAGAATATTAGACCTCATGTTGTTGTGGGACAAAGCTAGAGAGGAATGGTGATCACCAAAATTTTTACCAACTTTGGTTGGGTCCATATCAGATTGCTAAAATACTTGGTGAGAATTCCTTTTAGTTAAGCACCTTAACAGGAGAACATGTCCCATTGCTTGTCAATGGACAGTTTCTCAAACATCATTTTTTCCCATGAAGTTCTGATTATCCGTCTGGTTTTATATATGTAATTTTTTTTCTCATTTGTTTTGTTGGCCTCCTATAATGATTTTAACAACTAAGCCCTTACAGTTGTGATTCAGAGATTGGACATATAACTTGAGTATCCACTTAAATCATCATGAAGGTGCATTTAAATTGTCAACCTAGGAATGTAAACTTGAAATGGGTCAGCACTGTATGTGCACTAGAAATCCAACTTAGCCATATATATCTTATAGCTAAAAAAAACACAATGCTGAAAGTAAATTGCTTGGAAAGAAATAACATAAATGTTGAACATCAACCAACAACTAGATCAAACTAAAATGCATGATAGAAATGAAAATATGAGTGGACAAACAAGAAACTACTATGTCTTCTTTGGCTGCAGGAACAGTCACAAAATGGAATTCTAGTGGCTGCAGGAACAATCAATACCAGATTCTTAACTAACAACTGAACAAAAAATAACAACTAATCTAAACTAAGCTAAAGGATGGAATACTCACCAAGTGGGCCCCCTTGGATAATTATTCCCTAAAACTAAGATAGCCTCAAATGTACAAACTTATAACTTCATTTTATTCAATAGAAAGAACATGAGTACAATCGACATAGTTGTATTGTTGAAAAACTAAGAATGTGAGTACATCAATAAATTAACATTCTTCAACTCTAGATTTTTCAAAAGGAAAAACTGAGTCCTTATTTATCTAACCACCTAGCAAGGCAGTCAACTCCAGAAAATACAGAGGATGCCACATTAGGGAAAGCACAAAAAATAGTAGGGGTGGCTACACATGCACAAAACCTGTCAAGCATGATTTCCTTAACTTGAATCTGGCATAGCAGTAACGCAAACACATGCTTAGAAACATTTAAGACCATAAAAAGGTGGTTACAATCCAATTCATGAGGAATCTCCAGCCACTAACAGTCTTCAATGACCACCTTGTTGACTGATATAACACATGTCCAACTAGCAACATATTCCTGAATTGTAGGTCTCAAATCATTTGCATGACAAAATTACCATGCACAACAACTGCATAGCCATAATCATCTTAAAGCAACATTCATTAATCACATGCAAAGTTAACACAAACAATCCACATATCATATCAATATCATTTGAAAGCTTATGAAAATAAATTTATGTCCAAGGTCTAAGGTTTCAAGGAAATATCATGAAAGATTAACTTTCAAGCATCAAATTCTTATGTAACTGTAGGAAATGGAAAAAAATCCTATCAATAATTAAACCATAAGCTAGACTCATCATTTCCCCCCCAACCTAATCTCTTTTTGGTCCTCTAGTAGAGGAATAATTGAGCTTTTTTTTGGTCAATGCCCTGAAGCTGGCAACTGCAAGTTGTCCCACATCTATTTATATTGTATCAGAATAAGGATCCCAATAGAATCCTTGTTGTCTCTCCATCCTACTCTATCTTTGTCTTTCATCAACAATTTCATACCTGTAAAACCTGTAGTTTGGCACTGGACACAATAGAATAGGAGGCTGAAAAGTTATAATTTCCCTTTTTTTCTTCCAAGCTGCATATACCTATCAATTATTTTGAGTGTTGGAACATAGTTGTGCGTGGAATGAGGCTTTGCTTGCTTCAAATCATCAGATGGAGTATTCCATCTCTGAGATAGATATCCCATCACAGAGTGTCATGTGGTTCTTTCCATATCTTCATACTCTCTATAAACTACCTCTCTCTTAGGCAAGATCATGCAGCTATAACTTGCCCGGTATAAAATTTTGTGCCAATCTTTAAAAATACCTCTTGGATGTCTAGACTCAGCCCTAATGGGTAGGGGAATGTTGGATTCAACTTTCCTATAAGTCCTGTACTACTTTCCCCAACTTACTTCATTTTGTATCTAGGACATGAATGCTCGTAGTTGGACATCCCCAACATACAACAGTGGATTCCAATCTTGATCTTTGGTTACAACAAAATTATGTAAATAAAATTCGTACAACAGATTTTTCATCTTGGGGGGAGCAATCCGAAAAGCATTGAAAAATTCAGTAGGGGTTCAAACCTGAAAAAATCTTTGCAAACTTGAAAGAAAGATGCTTTTCTTTTAAATATAGGGCATATATCCTTGGAGGAGCTCTGCATTCTAGTATTTGCAGTACTAGAGTTGTCATGTCATCCACCTTCTTCTTTAAAGTAGTAATTTGTGCATTCTTTTCCTCAATCTCCTCATCTTTCTGTTTAATTTCCTTCTTCAGCCTATGTTTTTCTACTTTCCATTCTACTTCCCTTCTCTGTATTTCTTCCCATAAATTCAAAATTACCATGTCCATTGAAAAATTAGAGGGCCTATGTACTCCTACAATCACTTTACCAGGTACTTGTTCTTGCTCTTGGTAAAGTACCATTTGTAGGGCTTCTTCTTGCCCAGCCTATTTTGGTTGAAGGGGCACCAGGCCTTGTTCTTTTATTTCAATCTATAGGGCCTTTTGTTCATGTTCTTGCTCATGTTGTAGGAACTCTTGTTGTAGGAGTTCTTGATTTCCTTCACACACCTAGCTTTCAACTTGCTCAGCAATATCCGCAAGATCAGCCAGTGTTAAATTTGTTGCTTCTTCAAACACATCCTTTCCCTTTTCATTGGAGCTTCTGTATCCTCCTATGAAAAATTTCCAGGTTTAGGGCTTCCCTCAGGAGATACCTTAACTGTCGGCCCAACTGACTTTAATTTTCTAGGAGAGTTTATTCATTTTTCCCTTGCTGCAGGAAGAATAGTGTCAATTTTCCATTTCTTGGAGCTTAGTGCTTCCTTTTCTATCATTTTCTTTGTAGCTTTTCCTTCTTTTAGTTCTTCCTTCCTCTTTTATGCCCTCCTCTTCATCAATGTGCCAAGAGGGGAATTATCCTCATAATTAGGAGAGGAGTTCTCTTTATCAAAATGATCTACTTTAGAAGAACTAATTTCAATAGCTTGTGTGGTTGTAGGAGGGTTTCCACTAGGGCCTACATCATAAGTTGAGGCACTAGAAGTGGCCCCAACATTTCTCATTCTCCTCCCAACCCTACAAGGTTGAGACAAAACCCTAGCTCACAAATGTTTTGGTCTAACTTGATCAATTCTCAAAAATTATTCCCAAGAAATATTGGACACATCATGCAAATATTTTTCAACTAATAATTTAATCAGGAAATGGTGGGAAATGAAATTGCCCCTATCTTTCTGGGTTTCTACTGCCATGATCGAAAGAAGGTGGTACAACACATTGGGCACATTCATTCTCCTTTCGTGCCTCATGTGGTTTAGGAGCTTAAAATGCACAGAATGAAAATTCGACTCATGGCCTTCACAAGTGATATACTTGACAACATAGACAACTACATGCCTCCATATTTTGGTTAGAGAGGTCATCTTCACTCCTTATTTATCTATGCTCAACAAAGGATCATTAGGTTGTATAAATTCAGCCCTAGCTGATCTGGCATCTCTGGCAGCAGGGTACTATTCACCAATGGCTTGAAACCCTATGAATTCTACAATTATTTTCTCTGTAGCTATGAATTCTAATCCTTTTACAGTGGCATTTCCCTCAAATAATGTCTAAATGAATTCTAATGCAACATTTTCATCAAAACCATTGAGCTTCAAGAAATAGTCAAGCCAACTGCAATTTGTAAATTCATCCAAGCAAGGCACATCCTATAATAAAACATCATGAACTATGGGTTCATTTTGAATCAACCCACCTCCCATTGTCTGCAATCAAACAGTTACTCTACAAAGATTTTCTTCCTGCAATTGTTTCGTGGAAACCAGACGTTTCCTTCCTATAACTCTTATTAAATTTCCAATGCTGATGTCATTTGAATTTACCTTTTGGCTTAGGATTATGATAGGGACAATTAAGCAATAAAGGAGTAATAAATGCAAGCTATGATTAAGGAAAATGGCAGTGGAGGATTTTTATTTCACACATACGATCCGTCACCTCAGTATTCAAATTGACTCAATGACTTAAATATTGCTAATGTGAACTAGTACGGACATACACGTAGACATGGCATTGACATGTTCCCACCCCCAACCTAAATTGGCACATGCGTCCACACATGTGATGTAAAAGGATGATTTGATAGGGGTAGGAAATGATGACATGCTATGGTGAATGCCCATATTAATTTACAACAATTAAATAAATGCACTAGAAGACAATTAAGATATAACAATTAATGCACATGTACCTGAATTTATGGAATATTTATTGCAAAGATCATGGAGAAAGTATCGATAATTTTCAAGAAATTTGTTGAGCAATTAATGAAAGTAGAGCAGAATGAGATGGAGTGAAATCAAGTGAAGTGAAATGATGGTGGTGAGGTGGAAGAGAGAGAAAGGTGGAATGAATGAGTGGATGGGTGAAGAAGTGGAACCCCACAAACTGGAAATCTTTATTATGAGAAGTGACATACCTTAATTAGTCAGAAGAAGGGACACTAGGTCCACTCCCTTCGGCTGTAGGAAGTTTGAGTGTTGCATGCTGAGTGAATTGTTGCAGGAACTCTTCTTTAGAAGTTGGCTTGTGATACAATCTCAGGTGATGACCATTCACTAGCAGCTTAAACCTAATAGGATCAATGGTAGTAAGCTAAATAGATCCATTAGGGAATACTTCAGCCACCTCATACAGTCTGAGCCACCTTGTCTATATTTTTCCTGCATTTTCCTAATATTTTGAGTCATAGAGTAGTGCCCAATCTCTAGGCTGAAATTTCTTATCCTTGATGAACTTATCATGCCATTTTATTCACTGAGTCTGTACTACCTCGGTGTGATGCAAATTTTCCTTCCTCATTTCATCCAAAGCATTTAGCTGCATGATTCTATCTTTTTGTGCTTTAGAAATATCCATCCCCAATTCTAATGCAGTTATGAGAGTCTTATGTTCAAATTCAATGGGCATCATGGCTGAATTTCCATACAACAACTCAAATGGAGTGAATCTTGTAGTTATTTTCTAGGTGGTTCTAAGGCCCAAGCAACTTTTGGTAGCCAGCTTTCCCAATCCTTTTTATGGATAGCCACTATTTTGGTCATAATGGCTTCAATTTCTCTATTAGTGACCTCAACTTGGCCATTGGCTTGGGGGTGACAAGGAGTATACTTCTTGTGACTAATGTTGTACTCATTGACCAGTGCTGAAATAAGGGCTGAAGTGAATTGAGTCCCTTAATCAGTCACTATCTCTCTTGGAACTCCATACCATGTGAAAAATTCCTCATAGAGAAATTCTACAACCTTGTTATCTCTTGAATGCTTCATGGCTTTAAATTCTATCCATTTAGTTACATAATCAGTGCATACCAAAATATAAGATTTACCTTTTGATGGAGGATCAATAGGTCCTAAAAAATTGAGTCCCCAGTTATCAAATGGACTGATTACTATTTGGGGGCATAGTGGCATCCCATCAAACTTTGTTGTTCTACCCATTCTTTGGCATCTATAACACTTCCTTGTATATCTTCCTGCATCCTTGTGGAGTGTTGGCCAGTAATATCTTGTGTTCAAAATCTTCATTGTTGTCCTCTTAGCTGAAAAATTTCCTCCACAAGGTTCATTGTGACATACATGCAAAATATCAAATTTTTCATCTTCTCTCACACATCTCCTCATGACCTGGTTAGGTCCAGTATAGAAAAAACATCCAAAAATCCATGAGAAAGGAAAATATTTCTCAATGAGCACTCTCCTCTCCTTTGGAGAGAAGAGAGGAGGGACTCTCCCTATGACCAAAAAGTTATCTATGTCAGCATACCAAGGCATCTACACACTAATAGAAAATAAGTGCTCATTAGGGAAATAATCATCTATAACTTGAATGTCTTCTAATGTGGCTAGCCTTGAAAGAAAATCTACAACAACAATAGCTTTCCTTGGTTGATCCAAAATGGTTATGTCAAATTCTTGCATCAACAGTAACCATCTCGCTAGCCTTCCTGAAATGAGAGGTTTATTCATAAGGTATCTAATGGTTGCATGATTGGTGTGCAAAAAGATTTGGTAGTCTGTTATGTAATGTTTGAATTTGTTTAAAGTATATATGATTGCTAACATGTCCTTTTTTGTTACTGTGTAGTTGAATTTAGCTCCTTGTAGATTTTTGTTGACAAAGTAAATGGAATTTTCAATATCTTTTTCTTTATGTCCTAAGACTACTCCTATAGCATATTCTAATGCATTTGTATGGATTTGAAAAGGAAACTCTCAATTAGGGGCCTTGAGCATAGGAGCATGAGTCAAAGCTACTTTTAAGTCAGAAAATGCCTTATCACATCCTTCTTTCCATTGAAACTCAACATCTTTAGTGAGGAGGGTATACAATGGTGCTGCAATTTTTCTGAAGTCTTTGATGAACCTCTTGTAATAACCTACATGTCCTAACAAACGCATAACATCTTTTTTTTTGCAGGGATAGGTAGATTTGTAATTAGCTCAATCTTTGCAGGATCTACTTGAATTCCTTTGTGAGAGATGTAGTGGCCAAGAACTACACCTTCATGAATCATCATGAAGCACTTCTCAATTTTTAAAGAAATATTGTGATCTTCACATATTTGTAGGACTCTCTTAATATTCTCTAATGCTTCATTAAAATTATCACCATAAGTAGTGAAATCATCCGTATAAATCTCCATGCAATCATGAGAGATGTCTGAAAATATGCTGATGATTTCCCTCTGAAAAGTTGGTGCATTGAATAAGCCAAATGGAAGTACTGAGTAGGCATAGGTTCCCCAAGGATAGGTAAAGTTAGTCTTCTCCTAGTCCTCTGGCGCAATTTGGATTTGGTTGTAGCCACTAAATCTATCAAGAAAAGAAAAATATTGCTTTCCTGCAAGTGAGTCCAGAACTTGATCTATGAATGGCAAGGGAAAATGGTCCTTTTGGTAGCAGAGTTAAGTTCCCTATAATCAATACAAAATCACCACTTCCCTCCATTTTTGGGCACAATCACCAATGGGGACACCCATTGGCTATCTAAAATGGGGTAGATAAATCCAACATCAAACAATTTCTGCAGTTCTCCTTTTACAATTTCTCTCAATACAGGGTTAATTCTTCTTTGTGGTTAACTTACTAGTGTACAATCATCTCTTATCAATATCCTATGAGTGAAAATTTTAGGATCCAATCCCTTCATTTCATGCTAGTCCCATGCAAATGCATTTTGGTGGTCCCTTATCAAGTTTTCCAATGACAACTGTTGTTCTTTACTCAATTTATTGTTGATATTCATATGTTTCCCTTCTGACACTTGCACTTGTGTAGTTAACTCAACCATAGCTGCTCCACTAATTCTTGGTACTTTAAGTTCATGTGGAAATAATGTATGAAACATACCTATTTCTGCAGGAAGGTTGGCTATAGGAAAGGCCTCTGCAAGACAAGCGGTTGTAGGAAGAGCAGTTGCAGGAAGAGTGATTGCAAGAAGAGAAGCTACAAGAAGAGTGGGCAGGAGTGTTTTCATTGTATCAGTAGAATCAGAGAATGATGCTTCATCTACCTCATAATGGTTCCGAATTATGTTAGATAGTACCTCATCTTCATCTTGAAGTTGTAGGAAGGTATCCCTTCCTAACATCATAATTTGTTTGACATAATTAAATTTTTTGGTCTCTTCACCAACATGTGGCCATACTAGATCATCCTTATCATGGGATGGCTGAGAATGAGGGTAGAGAACAAGATTTTTAGTGCTTTTTCCATTAGAAATGGTCATGTCTCCTATTCAACATAAAAAATATAAGCATTTGTTGTTTCTAACCACGATCTTCCAAGAATAATGGGGTACCCGCCTAGTGTGGCTTTAGGAGAAAGAATCATAAAATCCGTTGGGTATTCCCAAGAGTCTGGAGTTACTACTAGATCTTCCACTATACCATCAGGTGTAATAGTAGAACTATCAGCAAGCTACAGGATAGTAGGAGTAGGTCTCATGCTTACAATATTTAGTTTCTGCAAGATGTACTTAGTCATATCATTTATTGCTACTCCCAAATCAACTAGAGCATTCTTTATCTACATCCCATTTATAAAAACTCCTACCACAAGACTCCCTGGATCATTATACTTGGGGACAGTCACTTTCCCAAGCATGATGTCAACAAGCTATCCCACCACATGAACTATGGTGGGTTATTTATTTTTCCTACCTGGCTTCTTAAGGCATGCTCCCTTAATTTCTTTGCCATATATGGGAACATCTTTTATGGCTTTAAATGGAGGCATATGGGAGCATATATACTTCAGCTGATCTAAATTGTCAAAATTTGTGTCCTCCTTTTCTTCTTTTTGTTTCACAATTTCCAACCTCTAGGGAAATTGTGGTTCTAGCTCAGTTTGCTTGATTGGAACTAGTTCAAGATTTTTAGGTATACTTGGTTGAATGGGGACATTTAGATGATCCTCCTCTTCCACAAGAATCTCAGTGATAATGGGTGCAGAACGGGCTAGAAAAGTAGTTCCCGAATGCAAACGGATGTCACTTACACTCATAGCATATGCAAGGAATTGATTTGGATTAGCAGAGTATACTGGCTGCTACTGTGGTTTGTTATTTGGGTTAGGTGTGGGCTAGGCTGGTAGTTGAGTAGGTTTAGGTGAATTTGAATTTGGATTAGTAGGAGGAGGCATTATAGCAAGTTGTTGGGGCTGAGAAGGTGGTTGCATGTAATTGGTTTTCTAGTTTGGCCATTGTTGTCCTCCCCTCCATTGAGATGTTTGCTGCCAGTTTCTTGGAGGTGGCTGCCAATTTCCTTGAAACTGCTACCAATTCCCCTAAGGTTGCTACCACTAAGGTGGATATTTTTGGTGATTGGGCTAGGAATTTGGAGGGTAATTCCAAGGTTTTGGTGGATATCCTCCATAATTGGATGGATATGGGGGTTTCCATTGATTACCAGACGAATAAGAATTGAAATATGGCCCAGTAAAAGATAGTGGATCTGGTGACATACCCTATCTTGGAGCCCATGGCTTCCTTTATGCAACATAGTAGACTTGATCATCTTCTAATTGGATTGGTTTGAACTCAGGTGTTGCTTGCTTGTTGTCAGCATTAGCTATCATCTTGCATCTGCAGTCGTTCTTCTTTTGTCTACAATGAGGGCAATATTCTACCAACATTTCCTCTGCCTCCTTTTGTTTCTTCTTGGCCTGAAGGAAATCTAGCTGAGTAGCCATATTTTTTATGATGTATTGCTTGAAATCTTCCAATAAGTGAGTAATCTCCATCCTTAAAACTCCACTAGTGGATGACTTACCCATAGAAGATTGGTAAGATCTTCCTTTCTTTGAAATTGTCCTAGAATAATTCTAACATATCTTCTTGATATCCTCCCAAGGAACTTGGGTGATATATCCTCCTCCTATCAGGTCCAAGGAATCTATGCAACTATCATTAATTTCTCTCAAGAAAAAAAACTTTTATGATTCTTCATTGAGTGTATGGTGTGGATATTTTTGTAGGAAAAACAAAAACCTTGAAACATAATCTTCCAAGCTATCATCCTCCTTTTGCTACATTCTAAAAATTCCATCTCCTCTCCTATCACTTCCTCTGCAATATTCTTTGTCTTTCTCAAGTAACTTTGTCTTCATGTCTTCCCAAGTCTCCATAGTATCTCTGCCTAGGCTCATGAACCATCTTAATGCAACTTCTTTCAAAGAAGAAGGGAATAGATTAAGCCTGTGGGCATCAGTGGTATAGTTATAACTTCAACGAATTATATCAAACTCAAACAAGAATGTATTAGGATCTTCTATGAAAAGTCCATAGAACTTAGGAAGAACAAAAGTAGGGATATTATTGAGGTTGTCTACTTCATTCTAATGAGAAATGGGGAAAGGAAAAGCTATTTGGTTGGCTTTGTTAGGTCTATTTCCATTTGCATCATCCATTCTTTCTTGATGAAATTCCAAAGAAAAGGGTTCTTTAACTGGATTTTGATCTTCAAGGGAACCTTTAGAACTAGTTAGATCAAGAAATGTATTAGCAAAGGGGTGTGACTCTTCTTCTTCTCTGTTTCTAGGCAGATTTTGGTACTCAACTATCTAGAATAGATCAGGATTGTTAGGAAGTAATCTCCCACGAGAATCCCTTCTTCTTTCTCTATGCATACTGTATCAACTCACTATCATCCATCTCACACAAAGAATTGGTAAAATAATACGGGGCCATATTCTTCTAAATGAGGGATATACTAAGAACAGACTTCCAAAACACTACAATAGGAAAACTATCAATGACTCCCACAAACTTCCTATTTTGACACCATCCCCAACAATGATGCCAAAAATGTTGGCCTCCTATAATGATTTTAACAACTAAGCCCTTGTAGTTGTGACTCAGAGTTTGGACATCTAACCTGAATAGCCATTTCAATCATCATGAAGGTGCATTTAAATTGTCAACCTAGGGACATAAACTTGAAATGGGTCAGCACTATATGTGCACTAGGAATCCAAGGTAGCCATATCTATCTTATAGCTAAGAAAGAAACAATGCTGAAAGTAAATTGCTAGGAAAGAAATAAAATAAATGTTGAACATCAACGAACAACTAGATCAAACTGAAATACATGACAAAAATTAAAATATGAGTGGAAAAATAGGAAACTACTCTGTCTACTTTGGATGGAGGAACACTCACAAAATGGAATTCTAGTGGCTACAGGAAAAGATAGTACCAAATTCTTAACTAAAAACTGAACATAAAATAACAACTAATCTAAACTAAGCTAAAGGACAGAATACTCACCAAGTGGGCTCCCTTGGATAATTATTCCCTAAAATTAAGATAGACTCAGATGCACAAAGTTATAACTTCATTTTAGTTAGTAGAAAAAATATAAGTACAATCAACATAGCTATATTGCTGAAAAACTAAGAATGTGAGTAAATTAGTAAATTAACATTCTTCAACTCCATAGTTGTCAAAAGGAACAACTGAGTCCTTATTTATCCAAGCACCTAGCAAGGCAGTCAACTCCAGCAAACACGAAGGACAACACATTAGGGAAAGTGCAGGAAAGAGCAAGGGCAGTTACACATGCACAAAACCTGTCAGGCACAATTTCCTTAACTTGAATCTAGCACAACAATAATGCCAGGACATGCTCAACAACATTTAAGACCATAACAAGGTAGTTACAATCTGATGCATAAGGAATCTCCAACCGCCAAGAGTCTTTGATGACTAGCTTGTTGACTGATATAGCACACGTCCAGCTGGAGAGATCTTCCTGAATTGTAGGTCTCAAATCATCTGCATGGCAACGTTAGCATGCACAACAACTACATATCCATAATCATCTTAAAGAGACATTCATTAATCACATCCAAAGTTAATACAAACAATCCACATAGCATATCGATATCATTTGAGATCTTATGAAATTAAATTCATGTCCAAGGTCTAAGGTTTCAAGGAAATATCATGGAAGATCAACTTTCAAGCATCAAATTCTTATGTAACTACAATAAATGGACAACAATCCTATCAATAATTAAGCCATAAGCTAGAATCATCATGTTTGTTTCTTTATTTGTTTTCATTTCCTTTGTTTTTATTTTTTCTATTGTTGTTTGTTTTTCTTTTCCCTTTTTGCTTTTGCTTTTGGGGACCTTCATTTTTCTCCATTTCAGAGTGAAGGGGTAGTTATTCAAAGTATACTAAGGGTACTATGATAGAGAAATTGATTTAGGTATTTTTTAGGAATGCTTGTTGAACACTTTCCTTTTAGGACTAATATTGTATGTCTATTTTAATAATAGTTTGAAAGGTTAGGAACAAACAGGTATATTGTAAGTGATCTCATAAATTATGGTTGAATCTTTCACATAATAGATAGAACCATCTATTATCATAAGGGCTTATTTATCTTATGGTTACTGTATTCATGATTTAGGTGAAAAATTTGAGTCCTCAACATTTTTATGAGCTCCACCATAGTTCTCGACATTACACCTCAGTATTGAGAAAAGATAAGAAAATAATTTCTCCAAGTAAAGCCCATTCAAAAGAAAAGAGAAGGATAAATGATGGAAAACTCAATATAATAAGGGTAATTCAAGTATCTCTATCGGGGCTATGGATGCCTGGCTGGTAGTAGAGCAATTCTTTGAGAGAACTAGAGGTATCTTCATTGGGGCTATAGACACTCGGCTAGAAACAAATCAATGTCGAGGATATCATTGCACGATAGTTAAAATGACTCAAATCACATAGATTGAATCTTAATACAATTGTTCAAGAATAGGTAGGTTCTTTAAGTAAAGAGATGTACAGTACATGCACACACTAAGATTTGGAGTTGTTATTGTTGATTTATGTTTGAGATTATATCTCAACTTTGTTTGTTGTAACTAATCATACTTGAGTTAAAATGTTCATTACCTAAAGGTTCTGGATGACTTAATCCTTTAGTATCTTAAAAATGGGTAAACCATTTTCCCAGCCGAGTCACCAATTGTTATGCCTTGCATAACCACCCCATTTTTTTTGGGTCAAAATGGGTCCCCCTTTTCTTTCTTTTGTCCTTGGTGGACTTGTTCGGGTATTTGGAGTTGTTTCTTTTTCTCCTAAGTCTTGTTTTCCTTTGTTTTTTGAGTTCAAGTTTCAATAGGCATTGGCACTTGTTACTTTTCAAAGTACAAGTTCCTATTAGTGTTTTGATCCTGATCCCCATGATTTTCCTTGTGGTTTCTTTGGGCATCGGAGTCAGGTTTTGGATCAAAACCGTTACCTTGTACCCTTCAGGGTGTAAGTTCCTGTTTCCATCCTGATCCCGAATTCTGATTCTCCTTGTGTTTTTCAGAATCGGACTTCGGAATGGAACTGAAAATAAGAACTTTTTTAAAGGTCTTCTTTCATGTCTTGCATCGATTTTGATTCCCACTTTGTCTTGTTTGTTTCTCAGGTTTCAGACCTCAGACGTTCGCTTGAACTTTGCACTTTTTATAAGTTTGGTGTAGTCTCATGTCCCAATCCCGACTCCCATTTACCTTCATTCTTGTAACTACGCATTAATGACTTCTACCCTAATACTGAGGCCCGACCAACTCGCATTAATGGCCAACCGTTCACATGTGCGAACAAGTTTTTATTGTGCTGGTCGTCGATTTTTGTCCATTCTAGCTTGTAGAGTTTGACGAAGTGAACCAGAGCGACGTTGAGAGTTAGGGTTTGAGGAGGCGCTTTGATTTCTCATCGTGTTGACAGATTCTTGGTTGTGGTCAGAGGTAGGGGTTTCTGCCCTATATTTTTTTGCTTTTCTTGTCTTTACCTATGTTTTCTTTGCTCGGTGTTTCATTCTTTTGCGTTTATTGTTTTTGTTCTGGTTTGTTTGTTCTTTCTTGTTTTTTATTTTTGGTTTCCATTATTTGTTTTTGTGTTTTTGTGCATTTGGGTTTTCCCTCACACCTTTTTTTTGGTTTTTTGCTCGTGGAATTTTCCATGCCGTCATGCCCTAGTTTTTAAGGGTTTCTCCATACCGTTAGGTCGAGCATGCATTTGAATTAATGGTTTTAAAATTTTGACTATTTTCAAATCAAGAATCTTGATCCAAACCACAATTCTATCTTGAGGGCATAATTTAACGATATTGTTACATGTATTTTTTCCTTTGTTTATTGTTGATTGTGTCATTCCCAATTCCCTCATGTATTTTGGAATCGAGAAGCGAAAATGTACTTAGGGTTTTATCACCATCTGAGTCTTGATCTTTCACTTTCCCTGATCCCAATTTCCAATGTTCTATTAGGAACGGGTATCCGGTCATCACCCCAAAATGGTCAATTTTTTTCAACAAAGTATTACTCCATGTCCCATTTTTGATCCCTAATTGACCATTGGAATCAAAAATTGGGTCGACACCAAACCTTTGACATATGGTTGAGCTCCATGACTCGATGGAATTTCGATCTTAACTTTCGACACTACATCAAGATCGAAACTCATAATTGACATCTATTCATTGCACAAACTTAGGGCCAAGTTCATAATGATGTCCCAACCCTGACTCCCAATGTCTTATCGGGATCAAAACTTGAGATGCTACCGAAACATGTTTTCCTTAATAGGCTTAGTCTCATATCACTTCCTAATTTTGACATCTGACACTACATCAGGATTGGAACTCGGGAAGTTACTTACATGTGTTCATCACAATGAGTCTGGTTCCAAACCACAACCCGATTCTGACTTCTGATTCATCATCGGAATCAGAACTTGGAAAGAAATTTTATTGACTCTGTTTGTTAAGTATCACTACCTAGTGAAGGCATGATCCTGATTCCTGAACACATTGCGAGATTGGACTTTGAAATGATGTTGAACTTGTTTACCACTATAGGTGTAGGTGTCGAGTCAAGACCCAATCCTGACTTCTAACAAAGTTCAGTTTTATGCTTAGAATGGTTAGGTTCTTCGTTCCACCCTAAACCTGAAACTCGGAGGTGTTGAACTAACTTTTTAAATGGAGGTTTATCTTGAATGAATAGTGATATAATATGAATTCTTATGTTAAGTTTCTCTTCACATGTCCTTTCCTTGTTTGATAATTTTCAATATTGTAGGATAATTACCCAATGTTGGATTTAGAGGAGGAAGTGCCCACTAAAGGAACATCAAAGGGAACAGATGCCAAGAGGTTAAAACCATAACAAGTTCGTATGACCATGAAGTATAAGTTCCAAGGGAACCTAGTACCATCTAAGTTCAGGTCTAAGGTGATGCATATCACTGATACAATGGTGGGGCACATTGATTTTGACTAGTTTCACAAAGATACTTTTTTCAGAGGAGGCTACCCCAAGAGCCAAGAGGATTGCAGAGTCAGGATTAGCTCATGTGAACAACTTTCCTATTTCTATGAAATGTCATAAGTTCATATTAACTGCTAGACAGACATGCAATCCTATTCAAAGGCAATGTATTGATTCACAGGGGAATGTAATAATTGATTTAACCCTAGCCATGATCAAACTAGTTTTTGACCCTTCTCCTTATCCCATTCTCAAAATTATGACTGAAGTGGATGCACTTAAACTATGGGAAAAGTATGTAGAGCGGAAAAAAAATATTATTAAAAAAAGGTGGCCTAAGATAGATAAGAAATCACTGAAGAAGCTACCACCTAACCCTAAGAGCTCTGATTTCTCTGAAGTGATTGGGGATATGATCACATTTTTGGGAAGGGTTTTTGGCAAAGAGAACTCCCGTATCTTTGAACACTGTATGTTCCCATTCATCTGAATAATTTTAGAGTGGAAACAATATCTTCATTGGGGATAGATTATCTCAAATAACATTCATAACCAAATGCTAAAAGTAGCAGAAAATAAGACCTTCTATATGTCTTCCTATGTTATATATTGTGTTGCAAGGATGGGACGGTTTCCTAGATTGAATATAGAGGGGTCAATGGATAATGGACTGGATCAAAAGAAGGTTTGGGAGTATTATATCCAATTGTAGCTTAAGGAGGTAGAGAAACACTTTAAAAGAGTCAACGATGCATTTTTGTATGCTATTATCAATCAGATCACATGTGACATTGGTTTCAGATTATCATGAGATGCTATGGAATTCATCCAAGACTTGGGATATTGGTTTATTAAATACCCCAAGTTCACCTACTTCAGATTGTTTGGTTATGATGGTCATTCTTTCAAATTTCCAAGATGTTGTGGGGATACATGGGTCTTAATGGAGTTTGCTCAAGAAGCCATTGAGGTAAATGCCAATTTTTTTCCACAACATAAGATTGCTTGTCATTCTTTCCCAATGTCATTGGGGTTTTATTCTTATTCCTCTTTAATAATGGCTAAAACAACAACAAAATAATTTCAATCCATGAATTTATAGCAGCATACTTCTAGGAAATATTTTGATCCGAAACATAAAATTTATGGGTTGTATGCTTCAAATTTTCCTCATCATCGACCACTTCTCAAGGAATTTTGGGCCAACCTTCAAGATCAATTTGAAGTGATAAAAAGGGGGTATGAAATATTTTGAATTTGAAATGGATATACCACAGGGCACTATTTATAATGGGATCACACTTGATCCCCAATATAAAAAGGATAAAGTGGCTACTAAGGATCTAGATCCCATTAATTGGGTGGAAAAGGAGGAAACCAATATCTATAAAGTGTCATGGGTAGTGGTAGATAGAAGTGTTAGATGGATTGAGCTTCAGTTGAAGCAATCAAGGGTGAAGGATTCAAAGAAGAGGGATTCTAGTAGTGAACCTACTTCTTCCACTGAGATGATAAAATATAAGAGATTGAAGAAAGGTGTTGCAGCAACGAAGGCAGCCATGGAAGAGCCTACCCCAATAGAAGAAGAAATTTAATTAAAGTAGGTTAATGAATCTTTAAAAAGAGCTAAAGTTACTTATGAGGTAGTTGTTTTTGGATTTGTTTCAAGACTGGGTGCCACACCCTTATCTACTGTGTATCCTCGAGAACAACCTTATGAATAAGAACCTTCTACTATCCCTATACAAACTAAGGATACTACTACTACTATGCCATCAACATCAAGAACAACAACTATTGAGGAGGAGAAGCCCACACTTATCAATATAATAGATTCACCTATCTCCTTATACTCTGAGAGAACTCCATCTCAGGAAGGAGAAAAACCCAAATGGGAAGAATATCTAAAGAAGGTTGAGGAAGAACCTAGAAAAGAAGAGATTGGATTTGAGCTTGGAAGCTTGTGGGGTGAGGCTGAAATAAATGATGTTTTGACTAAGAATGAGTAGAAAGAGATAATAGAAATTGCTCAAAGACTAGTTGTTGAACAGTTAGCTCAAAAAGAAGAAGAGAAAAGAAAGAAAACTTTAGAGCTAGCTTAGGAAAGGTAAGTTGTTGAGGCACAAAGGAAGGCCAAAGAAGAATCCATTGCACAAGAGTTAGAACAAGATAAAGCTATAGAGGAATAACTTTGTGCAAAGGAGTTGGAATAGAGGTTGAGAGATGAAGAGGAGATTGCATGAAAGGAAGAAGAGATGAAAAAGATAGAAGAGATTAGAGCTAAAAATGAGAAAATAGAGCAAGAAAGGTTGTTGAAGGAACAAGAACAACAACATAAGACTTATTTCGAGCAGACCATAGAGGTAATTTCTTCTACAACTCCATCATCAACACCTCTCGTTACTCAATAGGTTACCATTCAACTATCTGCTTAGCTAGTGAAATGGGATGAAATGGTCATGGAAATAGACAAGGTGAAACCAAGGAAGAAGCCTTGTGTTGTGCATTCCAAAAAGTTAACTAATTAGGGAGATTTGATAGAAGAAATTGCTACAACTATTTCTTTAAAATATGGCAAGGAATTGTAGGCTAAATATTATCAGATAAGCATTGTCAATTTGGGAAAACATATCAAAAATCAATAGATAAATCTGATTAATATTGTGGCCACCACCACCAAATCACGGTTGATAAAAGATAAACAAGCGAAGGATGAGCTTAAGTATCAAATTGGAAAGATGAAGGAATTTTTGAAAGAATTGATTACATCCACTCTGGAGCAGCCATCACCATCAGAAATCCCAGCTTTATTCAGCCTCAAAGAGGTGGATGGGCTCAATGAGATGAAAAATTAGGCCACTTTGTTTGACAATTGGTTTACTATTTTTAGGTTTGACATGGATAAGAATCTAGAAGAAGGTTTTAAAAACTATCGTGTAGGCCTTGCCTTGGTCAAAACTATAGAAGAATTTATATGAAAATTTTTGGAAGAGGAAGAAAAGCTCAGGCAATACTTGGGAAAGTTGAAGGTGATAAATAAAAGTTCTAGTGAAGAATTGATTCAATCATAGATTTTAGGTGATAAAGGTCTTGAGTATATTTCAAATGCTATTAATGTGCTGGTTTTCAAAACCCAAAATCTCGTTGAACAAAGAATAGATATGCTTAAAATCATTCTTGAGATATGGGAATAGGCTAGCATATTTGAGTAAATTGTTGCAAAACTCATGGATATGGCTTTACCTCCAAGTCAAATACTTGAATCATTGGGAGAAATAAAAGATGCTTGGGAGGTGCGACTCGATAAGACAATGAAAGAAGGAGACACTTCTGATTCAACTCTCATGGATAGGCTACTAGACATCTGGTGTGAGATGTGATGGATAATCATAGACATTGGCTAGCTAAGGGAAATTGTCGTTGCAGTGAAAAATAAATTTGAAGAGTCAAAGTTTAAAGCTGATTGGGTCAATGGACTTGATGATGATGCCTTGAAGAAGATCTTATCGAATTATGATGAGTATCATGGGATTTTTCATGAAGATGGTGATTAAAGGAAACTATTGTAGGTGCCTTTTTGGACAACAACACTTCCATGTCAGCTTTTGAGTAGATGAACAACTCCAGATCAGTTTTGATAAGCCAAGAATTGGGTGCGATGATCAGTGGTAGACAAAGCTTGAACCCCCAGTTAGATTTTGGATTGAATTGGCACAGGGTGTACTTTTTTCAGCTCCTATAGTTCTAGTAGAGAGAAGACTCAGACTTAATTGGGCGTCCCTATAATTATGGATCTAGGCCCAAATTTGTGGATCTTGGTTTTTGACAAGAGAGATTAATGTCAAATTTTTCTATAACTTAGAATTCTCTCCTCATTTTAAAGGTTGGCTAATTGAAGTCAAATTGGCTACCTAGAGACTATACATAGCTTTCAGTTTTGTATATTTTATTAAAGATATTCAAACACCTTTACAATTTTAATGCAAGAAGATTTATTTCAAAAGCTTGTTAGTTTAGCGATGATGTTGATAAATAATGGTTATTTGTATTCCAATGCATTTTTTTGTGCATAGATATTTCTTATTTAATGAAAATCAATAGAAGGCTCTGAATTTAAAACCATTTTATTGCATTATCTGTGGATGATGTTTCTTGATGTTTGTTGATCTGTTAATTTTGGGAATGTGCTTATGGGATTTTGTTATTGAAAAAGTTTTAATAAAAAAAAGTGATGATGAATGGTTCTATGTTTTATATCTTCACTGTGAATGAATGTAATGGTATGAATTATTTCATAAATTGTATTTTTCTACAGTTTTAGTTAAATTAGAAAAAAAATGCTCATTCTAAGAATTGCATGTTTGAATTGAAAGAAATTTGTGTCCATTCTTTATTGTCCTAAGCCTTTATCTATCTTTTTGCTATTTATTTAAACACCCAAATGTTAAATTACCTTGCACTATCCAGTTTGTATTTTTCTACTAGCAGGCCCCTTGAGTACTATGGTTGCATGTACCACTGAATGATAACAACATAGTTGAGAACCAACTACAAAGACCTTAGAAGATAGGTGATTTTAGATCATTTGTCTTTTTCAGAAGAAATAGAGTAGAAATATTTTGGTTAACTTTTTTGTGTTACTTTTGACCATCAACAACAAGTTCCCCCCATTTACTGAAAGTGGTAGGTGGATTATGAATGATAAATTTAGGTTGCACAGGATGCGGTTTTCCATAAGACTTTGGAAATTTAGGTAGCTTGCCAATGAAAAAGAGACTTCATATTGTATTATCCATATCCTCTGTCCTAGATCTGGATTTTTGGTGTGGAAGGTGTGATGAATGGGGTGGATTATTTTACAAGAGTGGTGGATGAAGTGGAAGGTGAGGCCTCTTGATTGATGGGCACTTGACATTCAACAATTCCCTTTAGGTTTGAACAATATTAAAAGGGATCAGGGTCACTTGGAATAGCAATTTTAGTGTCATTTTATGGGAACTTGAGGAATTGGTGGTAGGTGGATGGAATAGCCCTCATGGTGTGGATCCATGGGCAGCCAAGGAGGTGATTATAATGCAAATCCAAATTCAAGACATGGAATACTGTGTCCTATATTTCTGGGCCAACTATCATAGGAACTAAAATTACACCTTCAGAAGAACATTCAACATCATCATAAGCTTTTTTCACAATTTTCTTTGTTTGGTCAATACAATTCTTAGAGTATTCCAATGCTTTCACTAATTTTAGTGAGAAAATGTTCAAACCTGCTCCACCTTCTTCTAGGATTCATTTGATCTTGTGTTTATTAACACATACTTCAAGGTGTAGGGGGTCATTATGAACACATTTTGGTGCAAAATAATCTTATTTAGAGAAGGTGACATGGTGCGGCATAGCTAGGTATCCAATCATGGTCTGAAATTCATTAACATCTAGGTTTGTAGGTATGTATTCTTATTGTTGTGATTTATCAAGGATGGCTCTATTCTATGGGGATGTGCGAAGGAGTTCCAAGATAGAGATTTGTGTGGGTGATTTTCCCAATTGATCCAAGAGGTTATATTAACTTTTTTGTTGTGAAGTAGTAGGAGGTCCTAGAATAGTTATCTTGGTTTGACAAGTACTAACAACACATTCAAAACTCAGCTTGTTTATGGTGATAGTAGCAATGTGATCATCAAAGGGTCTCACATTAAGAATGATAGTGTTGTAATCACGATTGACTACAACATAATTGGCATTATTGTTATTCCCTGAACTAGAGGCCTTTCCTTTATCATGGTCTTGTAAGGGAGTTTTGAATATGGTGTGGTTATCATTATTTTTTCCTTGTGAATCTCCTACTAATATGGTTCCATTTTCAATGAGGTCTTGAATAATGTTCTTGAGTGTCCAACACCTAGTTGTTTTGTGTCTTTTTCCTTGGTGGTATTCATAGTATCCATCTTCTTTCTACCAATCAAGTTTGATCCAGGAAGGTTCATAATTATTGGTGTCTAGTAGTGTGATGACATTAGATTGCAAAATCTATTTTAGAACTAATTCGATGGGTTCACCCAATTGAGTGTATGTTCTTTTAGTGCAGGGAGGACCTCTGCTTTGTTGATTATTTTGGATGACATTTAGCATTTGGTTTTAAACTTGTGGCTATGTGTTTGATACGTCTGGTGTTTTTGATGCAGAGGGACATTTAAGTTGAATGTTTCGCCCTTCGGTTATCAGTTTGGCATCGACAACTCCATCATTTGTGACAGTTTTTTTTTGGGACCAGTATTTTATTTTTTCATTGTTGGGTTTCATATTTTCTTTGTTTATCTTGACTAGTCCTTTTACAATAAGACCTCTCTCAATAAGTAAAACTTTTTCAATGATATCTTCAAAGGTTGTGCAACATTGGATTTGAATTTAACTCATCAATTCTCTATTAAGGTTTTCCACAAACATGGTGACCAGTTATTTTTTAGTATTGTGACAAGGGAATTTTCTAACCAAATCTCGCCATCTTTGGTAAAATGAGGTGAGTGATTCCCCTTCTTCTTTTTTGGTGGTTATCAACATTACAAGGATGACATCATTTTTAATGTTGAAGGAAAAATGATTCATGAATTTTTCAGCTAGTTCACCTCATGTTCTAATTCTCCGAGGAAGGTGGAAAAACCGATCTAGTGTTCGACCAATAAGGCTTCATGGGAATAGTCTCATAAAATAGGTAGGGTCATATGAGACTTCCATACATGATGTGTTTAATTCTCGAATGTGTTTTATCGGATTCCTTCTCCCCTTATACATAGGAAGAGGTGGTGCTATGAAATGAGGGGGAAAGGGTGGCATGTACAAACTTTTGTCAAATGGAAAAGGGCATAGTTCCGCCATGGAATAGGTCTTCTTGTTAGTCCCCAATTGCATGTTTGTCATCTATTATTGGAGGGTCTTCACTTGTTGTATCAAAAAGTCTGCAAGATATGGTGTTGCATTATTTTGGTTTGATTTCATGATGTTGGTATTAAGGTCATATGTTGGATTTGAATTAGGATTCATGCGTTGTGGTGTAGGACCTTGGTTGCCATAATGATGTGTGTTGTTATGATTTGGGATGAAATTGGCATTTAAGTTTGTTCCAAAGGTCATGTTTGCATTTGGTATGGTGTTGGAATTGAGGTATAGACCCTTGATTTGTGCCTTGGTTTTGAAGATTTTGTCCTTGATTTGCAAATGAAGGTGTAGATCCTTGGGGTTGACCCCATAGTGCAACTGTTAAGTTGCAAGGGCAGCAGTTGGGTTGTATAAGGTTCGAATCCCACAACTTTCACTAGTGGAGTGAAAGCTTAAAGTTAGTTTCGACACCATCAAGCCCAATGGAGTGAAAGCTTAAAGTCAGTTTTGACACCATCAGGTCACAAGGCTATGGTTGGTTTCTGGGTGCTTCCCCTTAGCAGTGATTTACCAAACAAGAAAAAAGGTGTAGATCCTTGGTTGATATTTTGAAATGAAGGTGTAGGTCCTCGATTGGAATTTTTAAATGAAGGAATGGCTCCTTGGGTAGATTTTTGGAATGATGGAAGGGACCCTTGATTAGAATTTTGGAGTGATGGATTAGACCCTTGATTATTGTTTTGATTTGGGATCATTTGTGAGATAATGTGAGCCTCTCTAGGTTTATTTGGTTGAGGTTGATTTAATGAAGGTTTTCTTTGGAATTGGAATAAGGATCCTTGATTTGTATTTTGGGGTGTAGGTATAGGACCTTGGTTTTCATTTTGAATCAAAGGTGTAGGGCCTTATGATGTGGATCCTTGATTTGTGTTTTGGAGAGTGGGTATAGGACCTTGATTTGCATTTTGAATCAAAGGTACGTAGGACCTTGTGATGTGGAAATTTGATTTGTATGTTGAAAAAGGGGGTTTGTAAAGGTCTTACCCATGACATTTTAGGAACTTCCAAGTGTTAAAATTTTTCCTTGTGTAGTGGTATGGGTTACCTTGTTTCCAATTGTTGAGATGCTTGGGATATGTGTGGTAGTGGTAATCATGTGTGTATTTATCCCAAGGGGTATGTTTGACATTTTTTGTGATGAGGGCAATGCCAACTGCAAATTGATTTTTAGTTTCTTCTTCTAAAATAGTTGATATGTAAAAGCCTTGAGGTAATTTGGAACCCTTCTTAGCTAGTGCATAGAAGAATCTATTGGGTTTAGGACTAACAATTTGATCAACCATGCTTAAAATTCTTGGGTCTTTCAATTTCTTGAGGAGTCAATCGCTTGTTGAATTCTTCTAGGTTTAGATTGTCCCATGTGTCATTTTGGTCTCTTGCTGTTGTGTCTCTTGGAGGTGTAGAATGATTGGAATATAGTCCAAGGGTAGTGTCATGAAAAGGGTTACTTGAAAAATCCATGTCCTTCCTTTTCGTTTGTGACCTTGTTTCAACCATGTGATACTTTTTCAAGTTGAAGGATAATGCAAGATGGTAATGAAAATAAACTATGTTTTTGGATTTTCTTGAATATAAGGATGCAAGGTATTATGCAAGGATGATAATGACTAAAGGATGATGCTAATAAATGGAAAAGGAAGATAAAGGTTGACTAATGGTCAAGGATGATGATAAGGTGACTAAATGATGCTAAATTAATGATCAAAGCAATAGTGCAACTAAGGTTATGATGAAAGCAAGCTATGTTTTCGGTATTTTTGGGAAAAGGATGCAAAGTGAAAGTGAAAGTTATATGCAATATTAAGGATTGAAAGGAGGATGATTAAAGATATTGTCAAGGGAATGTGATATGGATCTAAATGAGGTCAAGCTAATGTAAAGGAATCCTAAAATTTTAAACAAGGGATGGAAATCAAGCTAGTGTTAGCCCAAGGCAACAATTCCAAGTGTCATTGACCTTTGTGGTACCTTTGTGGTAATCAAGTGAATAATTTTGAAAAGGTTGAGTCAAGGCTAGGACACAAGATTAAGACTCAAATTTGATAAAGGTGACAAAGGTTTATAAAAGGAAGGATAATGGTCAATGAAAAATAGAATATACAACCAAATTTTTTCCAAAATCTTAATGGTCTTTCAATGTTCAAAATTTGAAGGTCTAAATGCAACCTAAGGATCAATATTTAATTTATGCAATGTAAAGGATGCAAGAAGGTAACCTATAGTACAATGTATCCCTAAATGGAAATGTTAGAATGAACTAGTAAATCTTGCAAGTCTTTGGTTTATCAGTCAAAGGTCACTATAAAAATTATTTGGTTTTGATTTTAAACAAATATTTTGAGAGTTTCTGTTTATCAGACAATTGCGGCTCTATTTTTTACAAGTGTGTCACACAGTTGTGATTTAGGATATCAGATGCAGCTCTGTTATCAACAAATGTGGTTCAGATAGACAATTGTGGTTTTCCAGTTCTCAGTTGCCGTGCACAGTATCAGATGCGGATCTATTTTTGATAGTTGTGATTTTCCAAAATGTTGTCTTGGAAATTTTGATGTTTTTGAACTAGTTTTTTATGGGATTTTGATTTTTTTTATGAAGTCTGATTGGAAAACATAGAAGATAGTCACAAGCACTTTTTTTGGTCTAGTTTTGATGTGAAAATGTTTTGATTTCAAATTAAAAAACACATAGAAAAAAATGCACAAGCCCTATGGTTGGAAAGGAAACCATTGGTTGATTTCCCCACTTGGATTTCTCTAGCCCCTTGAAAAAGGTAGACAATGAGAGACTTGGTGGCATTGGCTCCCCTCCATGACACTCACTTCTTAGGCTCACCAAGTCTCAATTACACACAAGGAGGAATTCTTGTCTCTACACAAGCTTAGTGAAGACATGGGGCACCTTCAGAGGTTCGATCTCCTATGATAAATGAGTGTATAAAATGGTTTTTGGCAACTATCAAAAATTTCCTATTACTAAGGGCATTCACTTAAACTGGCCATGTATGCAGAAAGATTAGCTCAAGACTATGGTGAGTCAAGAGGCCTCCCAATCCTTT
This sequence comes from Sequoiadendron giganteum, assembly GCA_007115665.2. NCBI lineage: Eukaryota > Viridiplantae > Streptophyta > Pinopsida > Cupressales > Cupressaceae > Sequoiadendron > Sequoiadendron giganteum. The sequence goes on along the minus strand of CM021107.1, from coordinate 594,941,959 downwards.
CCCTAAGGAAGAATTTTTACGTAGCTCATGAGGCTGCTGAGGGAAACACTTGTCAATATGACACATTTGCACTCATTGCTAGCTGACTTTTGTCAAAAAGAACATTTATTTATAGTGTCTTGGAAGACCTTGGCCTTAACTAAAATGATATATGCAACCATTTTAATTAAATGGAGAAAATGAATATGAGGCATTAAATAATTAATTTAAGTTAATTATTTAATGGAGGGGAGAAGTGTCATTAGATAATTAAATAATTTCAACAATTATTTAATTATAGAGGAATGAGAGATAGATGAATAGGTAAATAATTAATAATTATTATTTAACTATGGACCAAGACGATAGGAAAATAATTAAATAAATAATGATTTATTTAATTATTAAATAAAGGGGGTGTTAGCAACACAATTAATTTATTTAATTGACCAAGATAAAATAAAGTTAGGAAGTGAATTAATTAAATAATTAAAAAATATTTAATTAATAGAGGAATGTGACCAAGAATAATTAAATAATTAAAATTATTTAATTACACGAAGATGAAGACCAAGAAAAATGATGCTCGTAGACTTAGGACATTTTTCAGTGTCTATAGGAAGACCATGGCAATACGATAAGAAAGAAATCCATGATGGAAAAAGGAATACTTATACTCTGACTTCAAATGAAAAGAGAATTAAGTTGATACCTCTAGAGGAAGAGGAGAAGATTGAAGTTTGTGGAATTTCTAGACTATGTTTGGTAAGTGGAAGGAAATATTTGGATGGATTGAGGCATGAGAACATGTGGTTTTCAGTAATTTTAAAGAAAATTAATGGTCCAGAGATAGAGAACCCTACTGCAAATAATTAAGAGGTAGCACAATTATTGATAGAAAATGAAGACAATCATATCAAAAAATGTACTAGATGGAATTCCACCAATTCAGAGTATTAGTCATCATATAGATCTCATACCAGGAGAAATTTTTCCAAATAAGGTAGTACATAGAATGACACCGATAGAGAATGAAGAGTTGAATCGGTAGATACAAGATTTGAACTAGAAAGGATTGATTAGGGAAAATTTAAGACCATGTGTGGTACCAGTTGTACTTGCACCAAAGAAAGATGGAGAGTGGAGAATGTGTACAAACTCAAGAGAAATAAATAGGATTACTATCAAGTATAGATTTCCATTACCAATGATGGATGACATTATGCACTATTTGAGTGGAGCAAAGTATTTCAAAAATATTGATCTCAAGAGTGGATACCATCAGATCTAGATTAGGGAAGGAGATGAATGGAAGACTGAATTTAAGAATAATGAAGGATTTTATGAGTGGTTAGTGATACCTTTTAGATTGACCAATGCATCAAGCACTTTCATGAGATTGATGAATGAGGTATTGAAGAAATTCTTGGGTAAGTTTGTCACTGTTTACTTGGATGATATTATAAATTTCAATAAGACTAGAGAAGAACATTTGTGGAACATCGGATAAGTATTGTAGAGGTTGAGAGAAGAGAAGTTGTTGATTAATTTCAAGAAGTGTAGCTTTATGAAGACAAAGCAGGTGTATTTGTATTTTATCATTTTTTTTGAAGGATTGAAGATGGATCTTGAAAAGGTTAGATAATTTTTTGATTGGAATGTTAGGAAATAATGCATCTAACCCACATACTTAATCCATTTGCTACATAACCCCATGAGAGATAAACATACATACAAGTAACCATAATGCATAGATAAAATATACAAGCCACAAGATAACACAAGATATACCTTGGGAAAACATTCAAGAGCGAAAAATCCAACCTCCAAAAGCTTCCATAATCCACCATATTATTCATAAATAAATAAATACATGAGTTATAATGAATACCTTTGAATAATCAATCCTCTCAATGCATCCTCATGTGTCCAAGAATGAATCCACACATCCCATGTCATGATTCACATATGTAGTCCTTAGAAAGACTCAATAATTACATCCCACTCACCTACTCACCCAACCAACCTTAGTGACTAAACATGTGCTTTCTTTTATAGATTCAATTTCACACAAATACAACCAAGTGGTAAGATAAAACCATGTGCCAAAAAAACATGTGAACAAAAAACCATTAATCCCTTATTTAATATTGGGTACTAAGTTTTCACTTTATTTTAATATTTCCCAATATTAAATTATCATGTATGTCTCCTACACATTAAAAAATAATACAATGTTATGATACAACACAAAGTGGTCCCCAAATAATTACCTAATGTGATTAACCACACCACCTAGGTGCATCACCACTAAATAATTATTTAATTAAAATATTATACTATAATATTTTATGCAATCGTGTACCAAACCATATCCCAACATGGCCTACACTAGTAAACATTGGAGAAGTAAGATCATTCCATGGAGAGAAGGACCTTAAGTGGACATCTAGAGCACAAATAATTTTTTACTTGTTGAAACATAAGATAAAAAATTAGCGGGTATTAGCATTACTAAATTTTGACAAGGTATCTCAAGTTGATTGTGATGAAAGTGGGAATGCAATAGGATTAGTGTTAAGCCAAGAAGGAAGACGTATAGATTATTTCAGTGGCAATTTGAATGATGCTAGAAGAAGATATTTAGTTTATGATCAAGTGTTCTATGCCATAATTCAAGCCTTGAAGAGGTGGAGACATTACTTGTTTGCTAGGTAATTTGTGTTGTACACATATTATCAAGCTTTGTAGTATTTCAATAGTCAAGGGAAGTTGAATTAGAAACATATGAGATGGGTTGAGTTCTTGAAAATTTATACATTTGTGTTGAAGCATAGGAGTGGAAAGTCAAAAAATGTTGCAAACACAATGTGTAGGAGAAGGATTTTTCTAACATAGATGAGGACAAAAGTACTGGGTTTTGAAGAAATGAAGCACATGTATGAGGATGATACTGTATAGGAATGGATTTTCACCCCTAACAAAAATTACCCTTTACCCCCTTACACTTTAGAAAACCTAAGGAAGAGGCTTAATTCCACTTAAGCCTGTTGTTCACATCACACTTGGTGCCTATTTTGAGTGTACGTGGAGGAATTTTTGTCAGGGATGCCCATGCGACACGTAGATGTCCACATGATGCACTTATGTCCCTAGTAGATTCTTGTGGCTGGAGTCTACAAAGACATTACACTTCCTATTGGAAGTCAAAGTGTAATGCCTCCCTTCGGTTGGCCGACCCAAATATGGTCATTTTCTTCATCATTCCTTCATATTTTTCACTCTCTCATCCATTCTAAAGTTTCGCAAGATCTTCAATCCATCTCTTCACATTCTCTTCACACTTTCAAGCATTCATCTCCAAGATTTGTAGTAGCACTTCACACTTCATAGCAACAATCTACCACTCCATCACTCTGATAGTGCAAGTGCAAGACATACACCATTATAGCAGAGGCGTGAGTACCTCTCATATTTCTCCTCCACTAGCCTTGAGAACTTTGGAAGGAGGTGGTAAGCTCCTCTCATCTTCTTTATCATTTTGGTTGAGGAAGCACATACTATTTTGTAGTGTCTTTTGTATACTTTTCTTGTGTTATCTTCTTTATCATATTTTTCCTATCATTGCAAAATTGGTTGTGTATGGAGGTGGCAACACCAAAATGGGGGTCTGACTGAGGTAGACCCCTAAACAGCCCCCCAACATTTTCCCGCTTTTCTGTGTGTAGGTGGAGAGGTCTTGGAGCAAGCTGGTGAGAAGATTGTTATGTGAAATCATCTTCGTCACCCTTTTGGTAATCTCTTTCCTTTATCATGTTCATCTTTACATTTCATGCTTCTTGATCTTATTCTACACTCCCCGAAACTCTTAAACTAGGTTGTTATTCCACCTTTTAGAAGTTAAGTCTGGTCTCTCTAGTTTTCTGGTCGTACGGATGCTAGTGCACCCGTGAGAAGCCAGCGTGCCGCGTTGTTGTCCTAGAACCATGCTTTTTTCCTCCGATAGAGAGCTATCCAAGACACAGAGTTGGATCTAAAGATTGACTTACCTAGTCTCCTTCCAACTCATGGGTTTGTAGACTGATCGAAGGACCTACAGTTCTCATCACTTTCATCCCACCTATCCTAACCTTCCTTTAAATTGAGGTAAGTTAGGGCAGCCATACTACTCTTGGCCTTTCATGACCTAGGGCCTTGCAGTGGTTAGTCCCCCTCTCTTAAATTTTTGGTGAACCTGACATGAACCATTTTGGGTTCCATTTTGCAATACTAAAATTCTCTTTCCTTGTGTCCTAGGAGTGTTGTAGGTGTGAGTGTTGTAAGGATTTTGCCGTGCAACTCAGTTTGTGACCCCTTGTAGGTGTAGTTGGAAGGTTCCAATGGTGTTGTGTAATGAAACCTTGATTGGGTCACCAACTTATCTTGTAACCTTTAGGAGGCTTTGTAGGAGTACTGTTTAGTGTGCGTGATGGCCTCTTTCTTGTATCAACCTATCCCCTCTGCGCACACTATGAGTAGTAGTACTAGTATAACCTTCACTTCACAAGACCTTCTAATGGGCTTTAATAGGGAACCATCCCCTCTTTACATTCCTACAAGGATAAATGGGAGTACAATAGTAGGTGTTCTCATTGATCCAAAATGTCAAGTGAATATCATAACTAAGGAGATCATGTTTATTAACTTCCTACATAAGGATGGATATGATGCACAGAAGAGTACCATCCACACACACGATGAATGTTTCATACCTCCTATAGGGAGTATTGTCCTATCAGTCCTCGTTGGATCTAAATTTGCGAACCTTAAGTTTGACATCATATCAAGGTCTACACTCTTCATAGTGAAGCTAGGCATCCCCTGGCTGGTAGCTATGAATGCAGTTCCCTCGGTTGTGCACAAGTGTCTAAAATTTGTTCATGGAGGTTCGATACACATTGTCCATGACATCAGTTATAGACCACTGCTTGCACGTGGTAGATATACCTTAGATTACTTTTGGCCTGCACATCTTGGTCCTCTCCCTCCCAGTAAGGACCTCTTATATCGCACATATCAAAACTATAAGAAAGGGAACGCTCCACCTAGACAAAAGTGAGATACCCTCCTCCTTATGTTGTTTCACATAGGGCTTGTGTGAAAGATGATAGTGATGTCGCCAAGGTGCGTAGAAGGGAAGAAGAGAAGTGGTCCCAAGATCCCCCTTCTTCCTCTTCCATTGTTCAGTCTGATGCTTCCTCTCATCCTAACGTGGTAACACATTCTTCTATCTCAGATTTTCTAGAGAATCCTGTGGTGCCCGCTTGGCGAAAGGCCAAGCATCTCACATTTGAGCTTCCTTTCTTACCCACGGTGCCTAGGCCCATTTGGTATGGAAGATAGAAAGCCCCCCATGGATATTCCTCTCTATCTCAACCTCTATGGCCTCCTACTCTTCCTATTCCCAAAATAGTGAACAGGAAGAGGCCTACTGCTGAGACACTAGAGTCAATTCCTCCTGTTGTTTCTTAACCTACTCCTCTTTCTCCCATCTAGGAGCCTATCCTTCCACTGGAAATAGTTGTGGAGGATACTCCCATGGCTAAGTAGGAGCCTTCCATCCCTCAACAAGCTTCAACTTCTAGTTTGAAGAGTCATATAAACCGCCTTGTGTGTGAGTGTAAGTGCCAGTGAAAGGCTCTTCTGGCTGAGCAAGCCTCCTTACAGAAGAAGGAAGAGGAAACAACTACACCCCTATTGTGTCCTCCTCTCTCCTGCCTTATGCTTCTATTCAAAATATCTCCATATCTCTTTTGGCTTCCACTGCGAACACACATGCACCTAGAAAGGTGTAGGTGTTCATCGCTACTTCCATGGAGCCACCTCAGCTGACATCCATTTTAGATGTATCACCTTTCCTAAATCTCGTAGATATGATTAACACTTCAGTTGTATGTATTGTAGTTATTTCCTCCTCTCCCTCTACCCTTCTTGCTTCATCTATAGGGAGTTCTCTTCCTCCAACAAAAAATAAGGTAGAGAGTGGCCCCTCAAAAAATGGAGGAAGTAATAGGATCCCACCTTCTCTGAAAGGTAGCCCTGCACTGACTTGTTCTATCCTAGTGACGAAACCAGTTTTGGCCTCCCCTGAGTTTTTCACCACTCCCGAGTCTCTCGGTGAGCCTAGTGGTGAACCTAAGGTGAAAACTCCTCCATATACTGAGGTGAAACATGTCAAACCTGTTAAGTGCATGTTTAACTTGGTGGATGAAGTTTTGACTTTGTCAGTGATTTTCGCGAAGTCATTTACCTTAGAACCACAAGAGTTGAGAAACAAAGACCTCACATGCCCCTCTGCCTTGGCCCTTTTTGTGGAAGGATCGAAAGCTCCTCCCATTAACATTACATCATTATAGGCTTCACATCCTTCCCCCTATGATGATCTAGAGTGGGAAGTTGACGACATCTTGGTTAACCAGTGTTAGGGGGAGACCCTCTTCTTGATCTTTAGATTAGATGTGTGTGTGTGTGTGTTGTGACATGCTTCCCCCATGATCATGCTATGTGTGTCTCGATGACCCCTGCCACCCTTGTTGGTGCTTGGATACAAGTGTGGAATTTGTGTTGTAAACCTTCCTCTGTGTGTATCATCATTCTTCCATGTTTGTCATTGACTTTCGGTAAATTGGGGATGATGCAAAGCATCAGGAGTATTTAGGCCTCCTTGCATGTTGACCAGATTTTTTATTTTTACTTTGTTTTCTATGTATTCTTCCTAATCTGGTTGGGGATTGATGATATTTAACCTCGCACCATAGTTACCTGCTATTTATAAATAAAGGCAGATTTGACCCCATGAAACCAAATCCCCCTATGCCCTTTTTGTGTATTCTCTTCTCCTTTGCTTTGTTCTTTATCTTTCTCTCTTCTTTGATTGAGTTGTCCCTTTCATGTGTGACAACACTACTTCTGCATTTCATGGTCTTTAGAAAACACACTCATTTCCAAACAGATCTTTTCTCAAAGACCCTTCACAGAGTTCTTTAGAATCTTATTCTCAACTTGAAACCCTAATGGAACATGTTTCCTTCATCATGGGTTTGCAAAGAAAGGACTTGGGAACCTTCCTTTGAATTATGAATAGTCTTGATCTTCCCCTCGCATGGAGGCATATCCTTCCTTTCAAATTCCTTGATGAAGTGAACATCTTTCAAAAGGATTCCTTGATGATGAATCAATTCGAGAAAGAAGGCGTTAGCTTTTGAATAGTGTGTCCCTTGAGTTGACCCTTTTCCTTTCACGTTGGGTTCCTGAGGGACCCCTTCAAAATTTTCTATCTCTAAAGAGTTCTATGGTGTCTAGCTGGGGGTAGCTCAACTAGACTAGTTTCACACCTTCGCGTCTAGTCTGGGGGAAACTCGACTAGACCTACTTCACATCCTTATGTCTAGCTTAGGGGTAGCTTGACTAGACTTTACTTTTCAAATAACGCATCCCTTGAGTGGACCACATTTCCTTTTGAGGGGTTCTTGAGGGACCTCTTTAAGAGTCTTACAACTTAGTGATGGTCTACATGATTTTCCATTCATTGGCCTGCATGGCTGCTTCCTAACGTATTCTATCTGTGGGTAAACATGTCGCAATCTTTGACTCTATGGATTCCCCTTTTCCTGGTCTCCTTCATGTGATATTTCTTGAAGGATACCTCCCTTATAGGACTGTGAGCCTATAAGGATCTTTCATTCTTTATAGTTGTGTGGAGCTATGAAGTCATGTCCTGCACTTTCGATTTCACCAAACCATGCTCTACTTCCTCGTTGGTCTAGGTATACATCTCTAACCTTACTACTCTACTTTATCAAAGCACTCATTAGTACTTGTGCTCGCTAAAGTGGGGGAAAAATGTATAGGCGTCAATTTTCACCCCTAACGTAAATTCCCCTATACCCCCTGAAACTTTAGAAAACCTAAGGTAGAGGCTTAATTCCACTTAAGCCCACTATTCACATCACACTTGGTGCCTACTTTGAGTGTCAGTGGAGGTGTTTCTATCAAGGATTCTCGCGTGATGTGCAAAATTCCACATGGAATGCTTACAACCCTAGTAGATTCCTATGGCTAGAGTCTGCAGAGACGTTACACTTTTTATTGGAAGTCGAAGTGTAGTGCCTCCCTTCGGTTGGTTGACCTGAATATGGTCATTTTCTTCATCCTGCCTTCATACTATTCACTCTCTCATCCATTCTCAATTTTTGCAATATCTTTAGTCCATCTCTTCACATTCTCTCCACATTTCAATCATTCATCTCCAAGCTTTGTAGGAGCACTTCACACTTCATAGCAGTAATCTACCACTCCATCACTCTGATAGTGCAAGCACAGGACAAACACCATTACAACAAAGTCTTGAGTTCCACTCATCTTTCTCCTCCACTAGCCTTGAGCACTCTGGATGGAGGTGGTAGGATCCTCTCATATTCTCTATCATTTTGGTTGCGTAACCATGTATTGTTTTGTAGTGTCTTTTGTATACTTTGCTTGTGTTCTCTTCTTTATCATATTTTTCCTATCATTGCAAACTTGGCTATCCATGGAGGTGGAAACACCAAAATGGGGGTTTGGCTGAGGTAGACCCTTGAAAAGCCCCCAACATTTCCTCACTTTTCTATGTGTAGGTGGAGAGGTCATGGAGCAAGCTGGTGAGAAGATTATTGTGTGATATCATCTTCGTCACCCTTGCGGTAATCTATTTCCTTTATCACATTCGTCTTTAAATTTAATGCTTCTTCATCTTATTCTACACTCCTCAAAACTCTTAAACTAGGTTGTTAGTCCACCTCTTAGTAGTTAAGTCTGGTCTCTCTGGTTTTTTTTCTGTATAAATGCCAGTGCACCACACTATCGTCCCAGAACTGGGATTTTTTCCTCCGATAGACAACTATCTAAGACATAGAGTTGGCTCTAAAGATTGAATTTCCTAGTCTCCTTCCAACTCTTGGGTTTGCAGAGTGATCGAAGGACCTACATTTCTCATCACTTTCATCCCGCCTATCCTAACCTTCCTTTAAATTGAGGTAAGTTAGGGTAGCCATACTAATCTTAGCCTTTCATGAGTTGGGGCCTTGTAATGGTTGGTCCCCCTCTCTTATAGATACATATTTTTCCAAAGATTGGAGAGCATGTAAGGAATGAGTAGCAATAGACCGTAGCCACTGGTTGGACTATTTCATTCAAGAAGGTATGTTATTCGAAGGAAACTAGTTATGTATTCCCAAGAGTTTAATGAGCGAGAATTTGATCAAAGAGAAAAATAGTGGATGATTAGAAAGATATTTTAGACTGGATAAGACAGTAGCTTTCATTAGTGAACACTACTTTTGGCTGCGGATATATAAGGATGTCAGGAAGTATGTTCAAAATTGAAGAATTTGTCAATTTACAAAAGGGAGTAGTTAGAATATTGGATTGTATAAACCTTTAATAGTGCTCGAGAGACCTTGGAAAGATATAGTCATGGATTTCATATTATTCCAAGAACACATAGAGGATATGATTCAATAATGGTAGTAGTGGAATTTTTTTCCAAAATGGCACATTTTGTTCCTTGCAATAAAACTAATGATGTTGTGCATGTTGTTGATCTATTTTTGAAGGATATTGTGAGATTCCACGGATTACTTAAGAGTATTTGTTTTACATAGGGATGTATGATGTAGGAGCATCCCTGGTTGTAAAGAAATCACATATCAACCAAAACAAAAAAAAATCTTGCATTTCATTCAGTAGAAAATTTAGTATTTCATTTTTCATTTCACCACATTATTTTTTATCGACTTACAAAGTAGGATATAGCATCTACACAAGACCATCTACAATATATCTTTATTTTAGATCATTTACATTTATCTACTGAAATTTATCGCTCTCATAATTTCACTGTAATTACAAGTCAAAGCATTTGGGGCGAACCTGGTCTAGATTTCTTAGTGTAGACCTATTATAAAATGTGTGGAGCTTAATGGGACATCATAGAAGCATTTTGGGTCCAATGGGATCTATCTTGGATATTCCTAAGTCATTTCATTTTATGAAGGATTATCTTCTTATATTTTGAGGCCAACCTTCATGTGTAATCATTCATCGGGTTTTCTAAACCCTTATGGCCAACGCGGACCTTTTTTGGAGCTGAAGAATCATATTTAAGATCATTTGTAATCATTTGGAAAGTAGTCATTTATTCATCAGTAATTAGATATTTATAATTTTACATCATCCCTTTGAGGATTATAATAAGGCTTTTGGCCAATTGTAATGTTAAATGCCCTTCTAGTAGGCTTGCGAACCTTGGTTATTTTCCCATGTGCCATATGTTGCATGTAAGATTGCCAATTCAATAAAGATTCATATTTTAAGATCATTTTCTTGTGTTTATTTTTCTTTTGTTGAATCTAAGTTGCACGATTTGGATTGTTCTTTCTGAACCATCCATCTATGATTGTACCATGTTATGACTTGTATTCTAGGCTTGATCATAACATAATGAAAATTTGAATAAAGTATTTTTTTGTTTATATTTTATATCTGATTTTGTCTCAGACTCAACCTTTGAGAGTTAGGTTCCTAGTTGACTAATGTCTTATCCACATAGAGTCTAGAAATGAAGCAAACTCCTACAACATACCAACCTTTGGCTTCTAATAACCTTAATATCTTACAACAAGAAACCAAAAAATGGACAATATTATAAAACTACTTAAAGATCCATATTATAACACCGTAACCCTAGATAATTGAACTAAAAGAAAAGTTACTCAATTCCTTGAATAGAAGCAAAAAATTCATGCATCCATAACACAAAAGTGAAATGAGAACCAAAATATAATCCTTGATTATATTGATTCAAAGGTAGTGTGTACAATAGTGAGGAGAATGAAAAATAGATATTAACATTTGGTGTAATTCAATAGGTATTAAGGTCATATGTTATTAAAAAGTAAAATTACAACATTTCCTCTCTTAGTTTTAGAGGAATTACCTATTCAACCTAAAACCTATACAAAGATTTACAAAATCTAAGAAGTAGAACCCTTTGAATGAGGCTCAAAATTCACTTTTATAGACACAAGGGAAGCAACAATCAAAAGGCCTCATTCAACTGCCTAGTCACTAGAAGCCAAAAGTCTAGGTAGTACAATATCTATAAAGGACAAAATTTAGTTCAATCTATTGAAACACAACTCAAGTTGTAGCAGTTATACCTAGTTGTCCAAGATGGATTGAAATGTAACTTTAGTTGCATCATCATATCCTTCCATGTGCTCCAACTATATAGCTGAACTATAAATCCTAGGTGGCAAAAATTTTCTGACTTTCTCAAGATGTTACTTGTAATCTTCTTTGATCAAAATTTTTACTAGGTTAGGGAAAGCCAACAAACTATAATATTCTAGTTTGGTTAACTTGCATCAATACATACATTGAGATGATCAACCTCAACTTCACCCTCTTTATTTATCCCTTTTTACATATGATTGAGAAGATTGGAAAATTTTGATTTCCACTCCCCAAATGCCATGACCTCTCAATATTTAGTCAAAATTGAAGGCATGTAGAAATCCTCAAAGCCCTTAAAAACATTGAGTTCCCTCTTTATCATATCTCTACATTTAATATGATGAATAATTATGTCATCCAATAAATTTGACTTATCCAAAATGTCAAATACCATGCTATTATCAAAAATTGATTTGCTGATAAGGAATTTGAACACCTCCAATCCTTGGGACCACTTTATTTGCATGCACCTCAGTCTCATCCACATCTGATTGTGGCTAAAAAATGCATCCTTAAAATTGTATGTGTCCCAAAATTTGTTCAATTGGGAGAGGATCTTGGATAACCTATACTGCAAAATATAATATATATTAAATAAAAGACTTTCTTCATTGATGCCTCCTTTATTGTCATGGCCTCTATAGTATTATGCTTAAAATTCTCCCTCAATTTCTTTATTTCAACCTCCAATTTTTTCTTATCAAATGAGGTGTGTGTATCATTTACATGTTGTCGAGGGGGAAATAGCCATTGTACTATACTGAGCCTCTTCTCTGATATCTAGTTTAAGGAATTTTCCTTATCAAGGTCTTCTTGTAATTTCTTAATAGTTTCCTCTATGAAGAGGGTTGCATTAACTATTAAGGAGGCCACTTGGGTTGTACTTGTGTCTCCAACCCCCTTAAAAATGAGATGGCTAGTAATCTCATTAGGGTTGCTTATTACTCGAGGCTTATTGGTCTTAGGGAGAATTGACCATATAGCTAAAGTCTCATTCCTAGGGTGGAATCCAAAACCAAAGTATAAATCCTCTACCTGCTCTTTTGATCCCAAAATTGGGTCCCCACATACTTGCCTTCTTATGGAATCAAATATAATGGTTGGGGAGATGTCCCAACTAGGTAGCAACAAACAACCTACTCTTTCCAGTAATTCTATTCCCCTTTCAGGGGTCATTTCATCCATCTCCCCATTCACCTTTTTCCAAAATTTGTCAATGGTTTCCTTTCTCTCTTTTACAGAAGTTGGTTTCTATGAGGGTTAATATCAACTCCTCCCTTATTTTTAAGGACATAATCCTTAAACTCATGGGTGGTGATGATTTTTTCATCTTGTAGAAACTCCTCATAGGCCTTAGACCTAAAATCATCAACCACCTTCCTACCAATTTCAAATTTTATGACCAACTTTCCATTAGTGGGCCTCTCAATCAACATCCTAGGAGAAAGTAGAATTTGTTGTACAATGAGTGCATCCCCATTCATATCCTCTAGATCAAGTGGATAATCCACTAAAGGTCGGGCCATTGGATCAATTTTCTATAAGGGAGTAATTGGTTGGGGACTTGTTGGCACCTTTGTACTGGAAGAAGAAGCACCCAATGTGCTTGGGGACACCTATGGAATATTAGCCAAAACATTGGTTGGCATTATCCAACATAGTCATAATTTTGACTATGGGATCCCTTATGTGGATGAATGGCCCCTAGAAAGATGGGTCTACTCTCTTTCTCTTGTTCTTTGTAATTTGGATTTGAACCACAACTTTTTCCTTCTTGAGGCCTATCTCTCTAAAGAGAAATTCCTGATTAGGTCCTCAAAATCATCTAGATGGTGAAGATAGGTAGACAACCTATAAATTCATTTGTCCTTGTTGATGAATACCTTTGGGTCAAAACTCTCAATTTTATCAATCTCCATCTTGTATCAGAGTAACTTCTCCTTAATCAATTCCATGCCTTCCCTTGACAAGGCAACAAAATCAAATGAGCCATATCAGACTCATTTAATTTCCACATTAACTCCAAAAAGGAAATCCTATATGGGACATCCTTAGGGAGCACATGGGGTGCCACTGGAGTCCCATATACCTTAATAATAGTGGCATATGAGTAGAAAAACCACTCACCCCATTACTTTCAATCCCATTTTCAGGGGTAAGGTCCTTTGACCTTAAAAATCTTCTTATCTCTTCTAATAACCCCAATCTATATAGAGGACTAGTCCTCTCCTTAGAGGCTTTATAAAATATTCTTCAAAGGTAGTTTAATTGGACTAATTATAAGCCTTGTCCTAGATATAGGTTCACTCTTGGACTAGTAGGATTCTATTATTCTCTCCCACTAGCCTAATTTGAAGTTGTGGTGGTCATACTTGCACTCCACCATGTGAAATTAAGTGCATCATAAGGGAGTAATATTTGAAATGTATGGCACCCAATGGATCATTCTTAATTTCATAAAGGGACTTGTGCAATTGATCTGCCACATACCCTACAAAATCATAGGGCCTATTTAGATCCATGCTTTGAATATCTATTTCCAAAACCATTAGACTAATAGGGACATGTGAATCTTACTGTCCATTCCCAAGACCTAAAGCAAGGAAAAATATGTCTTCTGGAAGAAAGGCTCAAAAACATCATAAGAAAAGGGTTACATATCACCCTTTCCAAACATCAGTAGTTCTCTTCTTGGCCCTCTTGGCCTAAATAATGGGATCCACCTTACTCTGTAGTTATCCCTATTTATTTTATATTCTCTACTCAATGCACCCAGGTAAATTGCTAGCTTCACATTGGGGTCCAATTGGAAGGTTATGCAAATATGATTCCTATCCACTGGAAACAAGCTCTAACCACCCATTGTGAACAAAGACCTAGTGTCAGGGTTATATGCCATAGCTAGTTGCCTGACCAATTCCACATTCACAAATACATTGGGAACCACTAATTTTCCCAAACCCAAATTCTAGATATTGCAAATTGATCTCTTTGAGTAAGATATTTTGTAAGCATTTTAAAATAATCCATACCCCTGTTTTGTGATAATAGGGTATTTGCACCAATTGTTCTTATCGACGAATTTTTATGTCAAAAACCATGAATTTAGACCAACCTTTGGTCTCTTTTCTGACCTTGAGAACAATGCAATAATCTCCTCATCCAAAGGCCTCTTTCTAGTTGATGTTCTAACAATTTTAAGTGCAAGGTTTACATAATCTAGGATTTTAACAAAATCTTCACAAACTAGAATTTAATAAAATATTCAACATATACCCACTATAGCTCATTTTTCCTTTCCCTTGAATTGACTGTAACCCTTAGTTACCTAGAAAACCCTTCAAATTCACAACTTGATATTTGAATTACTTACTTGTTCCACCTGATGTCGAAAAACCCTAATTTCGCAATAGAAAAACCCTTGTTCACTTCAAAAAATTATAACACTCTATTTGATTAATTTAGCATTTGTGAATGAGGTGAAATTGAATATGAAATTTATCTTAGCCCTCTTGAATTTTGCATATATCAATCCCATTTTCCATTACTCCTTCGCATTCTTGAATGCATGACGAATAGGAGATGTTATCATGTTGGCCAAGTTTGAATGTGGAACATTGATCCCAAGATTGATGGTCATCACATAGATTTGAATTTTCCTCTGATAAGTGAAAACCTCTTTTTTTCTTTGTGTGAGCTGGTGTTATTATTTCACAAACTCACAAAGGTATAAGAAGACAAAACTATACCCTCGCAAAGGAAGGTCTCTCCATGAAGCATTGTGATGTTGACACTTGTCATCATCTCACAACTTCATAGCAAAAAAATATCGGTCCCACCATGGCTCCACAAAGGCTTGAGCATCCGTGAGAAGAATTAGCACATGGTATAGTGTCAAGATTTCACCCTTTTATGAGGAAGAATGTGACAAAATGTCAAAGATCCATGAAGAGAAGTACCTCTACAAAAAGCACGTTTTTAATTCAACAACTTAAAGTGACTAGGAAAAAGAGGGACCAGCCATTGACGAGCTAATAGGTCTTAGCATAGTGTAATTATAATATTATATAAAAACATCAACCCATTAAAAAGTTTGGACACATGTCATGTTCTTAGGGTTTAACGAGGCTAGAAAATGACAAAACCAAATCCTTTGTGAACCATAGAGATAATATGAAATTTCCACACATGTATAGAGTGCCCATGGAATATAATAATTTAGGAAGGGGTGTGTGAAAGAAGTTGAGTCCACTTTTTGGCCAAAAAGTGGAAGTGTTTTCCCTGATTTTCAGAATTTGACACATTTGACCTTAAAATTTGAAGCACTTAGAGATGGAATCTTGGAAAAAGTCACTCATCATAAAATGTAGTACTTAGAGTCTAGTTTCTAAATATGTAATTTATTTCATTACCCAAATGATACAAATTGATTTTCAATAGGCGTTTCTAAAAACCATTGTTTAAAAGTCACTTTTTACCATACCATGCACATGTACATCATCCATACTTTGAACTAAAAAATCATATTTTTATAAATCCTTTAGGGAAAATATTTGTAACTCATTGAAGCACACTTTCCATATTTTTTGTAATTTTTTATTGAATATTTTTTTTGTTAATTTTTTAGTAGCCATATTTGGTGTTTTGAAAAATCATCGTGTGTATAAGGCATAAGATTACCTAAACTTATCATTTTTTGATTTTTTTTAATTGAAAAGAATTTTCTGGAGTACGCTTTCGTGCAATTTATTTTTCAAAAAATTATGTTAATAAAAAGTTATTTAAAATACTAAAAAACCTTGATAATCCAAGTTTATGGACCTGTTTCATCAAAAATTAATTGAAAAATAGAAAAATAAATCCAATTGTAAAAATAATTACGTATTTGGAATCTAAACTATCTCATCTATAGTGGGTTTTAATTTCGTCAAAAAATTCTACAAAAAAGGTCTTTAGACATATGCCCAAAGTCATTATTTTCTTGTGACATTGCCAAGACCTTCAACTTGTAGGTCAAACTAGGTCTAAGGCCTAGGTTTGGGTCCCCAAGCCTTTTCCCAAACCAAAAAATAAAGCAAAAACCTAACCAAAAATTAAAATTTTAAAGAAGGGGATCCCATTCTAAAATGGGATCCTATTTCATAAAAATATAATTTTTTTATACTTAAATGAAATGGGATCTCATTTTGAAGATGAGAATTTGTTCTATAAAACAAGATCCCATTTTGCAAAATGGGATCCTGTTTCTTAAAAGTAAAAAAAATAAAAAATTATGAAACAGGTCGTTCAAAAACATGATCTCGTTTTAAAACGGGATCCCATTTTTTAACGACCCATTTTAAAATGAGCCAATAAAAAATGGGATCCCATTTTTTTTTAAAATGGGATCCTGTTTCTTAAAAACGGGATTGTGTTTCTTAAAAAATGGGATCCTATTTTTTAACAACCCATTTTAAAATGAGATCTCATTTTTAGCTCGGGACCCCAAACCTAAATGAGATCTTGTTTATTAAAAAATGGGATCCCATTTTTTTGAAGCCGATTTCGGGTTTTTATCTAAGGAAAAAATTTCCATGTTTCATGTACTCATATTCTTGCATTTACTCAAAGGTAAATAGTTACATTTAATAAAATTATAAGGGGCCATTTAATAAGGAATAAAAGGTCAACCATTGATATTTGGATTAAAGGATTCAACAAGTCTGTAGGCTCATAGCAGCAAGTCCTTTTCTTAGTTGTGGAGCCACGAAAGGACATTATGTGACAATATTCTCACCTGGGAGAATCCTACTAGAGAGAGGGGATAGTTCTGTCCTTTCCAAGGAAATCAAGGCTTTAATAATCATTGAGATTTGTGCTTCCCTTCCAGATGGACGACATACATTCAAAATTGATAAATGAGTAGATGAATGAACTGTCATCATGCGAACAAGAAGTAATGGTGGATGTGATGGATGATGGATCATCTTTTAAGTCAAATTCCTTCATAAATTTTCCATTCAATGTAGTTGGCCATCTCCTTTGTTTGGTCTAGCATAGTAGAAAAATCCATAGAGGTGCATTCGTTCCATGTCAACTTGAGCTCTAAATAATTAAAACATAGGTACACCTTATTGGAAAAATTTTCCATTGTTAAAGTCTTGAAGCTCATTTTTCATTATCAAGTCTACAAAACTTGTTGTGTAAAATTCCAATAGGATAGTGTAGAAATCTATTTTAAAATCATTTTGGAATTATGAGTTGACTAAACACCCGACCCTTTGGCTCTACATCTAAAATATCCTTTGAGGAGAATATTATGGACCAGTTGTTGAGTTCCTAAAAATAACCCATGCATTCCCTCATCCCTAAAGTAGTTGATTGGATGGTAGAGAAAACCAAAAATTGTAAAGATATAGAGCTAAAGGAAAAGGATGACACAATTACTGGATGAGAATTATTTCTACATTGGTATGGAAAAATAAATGACCATGCCCCTATCTCCAATGCATGGACTTATAATTTGTGGAATCTGGTTGTTCCTAATGTCTTTATAAATGTAGAACTCATTAGATGCCTTGCTTCTAGGTATGATTAAAATATCAAAGTAATTAGGGAATTGAATGGAAGTGTCCTATTGGATATAGCCAGGGAATTTATTTTTGAGGTTTTTACACTCAATGTTGCCACAAGTAAGGTTATATAACTTTCTTATTTCAAACAAAAATACCAAAAAAAAAAAAAAAGCTTTAGAGTGAAATGGATCCCTAGGTTTGAACAAAAATTCTACACAAGAAGGTAATTGAGAATCCTTGACAATGAATCTGAGCCTTTTGAAGTCAATTATTTTGAAGACTATTTCAAAAGAACATATTGGGCATTATGTCATGTGTTGGGAGAAGATGCACACTAAAAAATGGAGATACCTCTTATGTATATGGCCATTGATATACAACATCCTTTAGTTAATAGTAACTTTGACTATGCTAGATTTTTAGCTAAGGATATTCGCAATCAGCTGGTGGACATTAAGAGAAGTGGTAAGGAGGTGAATTTAAAGTGGTATTATCCCCTTTTCCATATGCTTTTGGATAAAGGGAAAGATATTTGAGTAGAGTTTTACATCTGGACATGAAAGATAAAGAGGAGAGTGATCTCCCAGTACAATGTTGGACCCATATTTGGGACAAACATTGTAGTGAGTCCAACTATGTTATTTTTGAGAATTTATTTGTAAGAAAAGTCATGGCAAGGCTAGGTCTTCTTGGAATCAAATTGCACAAGGAAATTTTGGATTTCTTTAGACCCAAAGATAAGAGGCCGAAGTTAGGAGTACAAAATAACTTGGGAGATTATTACCTCTATGATAGCTTAGTTTTTATTAGAATGTATGGGTTCCCTCAAGCCCCCCATGTGCTACCTAGATATTGTTGCACAAGTTGGCATTTATGGAAATTATATCGCAATTGACTAAGACTGGTCAACTTTATTTAAGGAAATAAAAGAAAGGGTCTTTTTTCCCTTATGTTACTACCTTTTCAAATTTCACTTCAACTAGAGATGGGTTAGGTAAGATGAAAGAAATGCTTGGGGAATACATGTTATTTTAGGTAAAAGTTAAGGATTTTGACCCTAAAGGTTTCATACATGAGGTCAAGAAAATTAACAAAAGGTTTGATTTTCACCATCAGGTTTATGAAAATGAAGATGTCATAAGAAATTGTAAGGATAAATATGAGGCAACTAACAGAAACGTGAAATGGATTGCATTCATCAAGGCAGAGGTTGCCAAGACAAAGAATGATAAGGATTATCCTAAAGAATTTTCTGATATTGATGACCCAATTGCCAAGATTCATGTGGTGTTGAAGAATTTTGATAGAGTTGTAGGTAAGGCCCCTACACTGGAAGAGAAACCAACAAAGCCTCTTGATCTAACCTTTCTATCAAAAGGCCCCAAGGGATTGTTGTTAGAGAAAATTTGCAATCAGATCCACCATAGGTCACTCCCTCTCCCCCCCCTTGAAATAATCAATGTGGATTCTCCCCCAAGAGAGCAACCATAGTAGAGGATGAAAGTTCAGAAACCACCATTTTTGGTTTACTATCTCATCAATCCAAACTAAAGTGAAGATGTTCATATCATCATGGATAAAATTCAACAATATATGCCATCTCCCCAAGACCAAATATTGCTGGCCTTCTTCATCAAAGGTTGGGGTTGGGTGTGGCTATGGGGATGGCTAATCTCAATGATTTGAGGGAATTAGCATGTTCATAATTCATTTTTGATGATGAGTATAAATTCATAGGAGTTTAAAGATTTTTTTATGAGAGAAAAGAGGGAGGAGTATCATAAAAGAGTTTGGTTGGCACAAGCATATGTTCCTAGAGAAAATTTTGATGAATTAGCTACAAAGGTATGGACAAAAGTGAATTTTGAGTCCAAAAACATTACACCTGAAGAAGGGAGAAGAATGGTGCAAGATATTGGATTTCTAAAATTGTCTTTGATACTATTAGGAAAAAAGGATATTTTTTCTCCACAGAAGAGGAAAGATAGATGGAGTTGTCAGGATTAGGGTTCAACCCAAATTGAGAATCCCTTGCAATCTAGGTCCTTGCTCCAACTACAAATAATCCTATGATTGTCGAAGCATCAAAGGATATCAAAGGGAGCTTGATTATAAAGATGGTGTTTGACACCTTTTCACCCAAAGTTGTTTCATTAGTGGTAGATTATGCCAAGTTTAATGAAGCTATTGTTCGAAGTTTGCAAGAAATAATTAATAAATTGTTGAAGGAACATACTGATATCACCGAAGCTTACAAATAGCAACATGTATTATTGGCTAAATAAACATCCCTTCTTGCAAGTATGCAAGAAGAAGGCTTCTCTTCTATAGTTCCCCTGCTCATGTGATGATTGAGAATGAAGAGCTTAAAGAAAAGATTCAAATGTTGGAAGAGCAATTGAAGAAAGCTCAACAAACTTAGCAAAAGGAGAATGTGTGCATTGCAACGTGCATCCTAGAGCAGAAAATGTCTAAAATATTAAGAAGGGTAGAAGATACCCATGTGCCATATGTGAATTTGAGAGATTCCATTACTATAATAAGTGGGTAAGTGCACCAATTTGTGACACAATTTTGGCTCTAAAGATGCCACTTTTTTTTCTGAAATCAGCAAAAATTGATTTGCATGAGAAAATGAAGATAGTTACGCTCAAAATTTCAAGATGCAGCAAGAACAAAAGTTGAAGTGATCTTAGTCTATTTTTTGAGCTACTATTTTTTTTTTAAATTAATGAAAATTAAGGATCTCAAAAAGGGGGGAGCCCAAAGTAGGTCCTTTTTTTATCAAAAAAATAGCATAGTGCCTGAGGGCTCCCCCCTTTTTGATTAACTTTTCTTTAGAATTTCAAAAATCCCAATGGTGAGAAATTAGCTAACATCATGTAGTTTATCCTCATTCTTTTGGATAATTTTTTTAATGAATATATAATATTTTATGAATTTTCAAAGTGGACACATCCTGAAAAGCTAAAATTTGAGTGTGCTCTCTCCTAAATTTTTTGAAAACTAATCAAAAATTGATTTTTTTTCATCATGTGTAGAATGGAGTCTAGTTTCAAAAAATGTAATTTGTTTCACCTTTCGATGAATGTGTTAGAACACAAAATTTCAAGAAAATCCTAAGGTCTTCTATGCATTTGAATTGAATATTTCACTATCTTTTTCATTAAAAAATCATTTTTTCCCATCCATAATGTTCAAATACCTTAACCGTCATTCAAAAAGGCCAAGGTTGACTTATATATTTTACCACAGATATAGTCATGTCACATACTGCTTTACCGCGACCTCCCACTAAGGGGCTCGTGGTATGGCGGTGGGAGTAAAGAGAAGTCATGACAACTGTTATTGCTACACCGCATGTGGTCAGCATAGTGACCGCGGTGGCACGATAAGCGGTTAGAAGGGTTAGCAAGTGGCAAGGCAACACTTACTATGCCACCGCTAGTGTTCATCTCATAGACCGCAGTGGCCACACTGAATAGGTAACGGTCGGCGAAGGAAGTCAGTGGAAGGCAGAGACAGACATGGGGAGTGGCTACTAGTACATTGTGGCAAACTAAAATAGTGAGCGCGATGGTGCGGTATATAGGGAGGCGATGGAGGTTGACGGTTAGCAGTTACCACACAACCATGGAGAGTCAGAAAAGAGACCGTTCTAACATGGTGGCTGGGAGGATAGTGGTTAGTGTTAGTAACTGTTATAATGCGGGACAACATAATGAAGAGTGTGGTAACACGGTGGATGGCGAAGGTAACATAAAATGTTGGTACTGCCATATTGTCGGTGATAGAAACGAGGCCTGCAGTTGAGTGGTAATGGCATGGTAGATGGAGAAGGCCATGGAAAATTCAACCACCGCAGAACTGCCAGAGATAGAGATAGAGATAGAGGTAAGGGAGTGGTAGGAAGGTAAATGCTGACGGAGTAGTCAAATCCAAACACCGTTGTACCACGGGGAGATGGAAGGTGAACCGCGGTGAGGCAGTAAAAATGATGAAGGCTTTGGGAAATAACATATAAAGAGCGGTAAATATGATAGAGGTAAAATGTGATTTGAAAAATAAAGGCGGGAATGTATTAATGTAAAATCAAATGCAAAACTATATAAAAATATTTAATTTTCCAATGAGGCAACTTAATTAAATATTTTTATCTCTGTCATAGAATGTAAACGGTTTTACTGGTTAAATGAAGAGTCGTGACTCTTCGAATTTTATTGTATAAATCTATTGTAAAAAGGAGTTAGAGGGGGGACAAATAGTAGGAATGAGATTTTTCAGACTCGGAATGTAAAAAATGGATAGAGCCTTTCCTAAAACAATGCATTGAAGATAATGAATTTTAATTGGTGATATTATTTCTTGGTGTTCAGTTGTTATGTTGTGTTAAATCAAATTATTTTATCTGGTTTTCTCCAACTTGAGATCCTTTAATTATTTAAATCAACATATCAAGTATAATCTCTGATTTATCAGAATGTATTCCCATTTTGTGAGGTTTAGTTGATTGGTATCAGTAAGTCAGATTTAAATCCTTTTAAATAAGTCACTGTAATTTTAGGATTTCTTTTGGATTGTTGAAGAAGAACCTAATAGAGAAACATTCCAGCACTATTTATGCAAGATATAAATAAATGAAGTTGTATGCCAGTCACTAGAATTTCATTTTCAAAGTGCCTAACAACTAGAATTAAACTAGAGAAGGAAACACACAATTCTTCTTAATTTTGACTCAATTGCCCATGTGGATAGAAGGCACTGATCTACCACAACCCAAAGAATTAATTTTATATACAAACAACATTTTCAAAACCTTTCTTTTGTGTAGTAGGAGTAGGTATAGCTATAGTGATTTTGTCTATCCACTTCCATTTGCCATTGTGGGTAGATTGTTTCAATAGGAAGTACATTTCAATCTGCATCATTCACATAGGTTCACCTGCCTTGGTCTAGTAGAACCTAAAGAGAAGAAGGTTCAATTGTATCGATTAGCCAAAAGCATTGTGAGAGCTTGGTCACCTCTCGTGATTCAAACCTACATTTTTGAAACCCAACAGTTTGGCGACTCTGCTAGGGACAAACATTAGAAAATTTGGTTCCAACCTTTCCATTTATAGAGTCAACACAGCTGCAAAATCAATCTACAATCAGAGAATCATAATTGTGTAGTTTGTAACTCCCCATCCAAGTCACACACCCAACAGTTTCCCGACTCCACTAGGGACAAATTCAGTAACAATTTCCAGCCTTTCCATTTATAGAGTTAGCAAAGTTTTACATTTTTTTTGGAGATTCGGCTAGGGTAAGCCAAAATAATCCATTTCATTTTCCTACTTTTTGGAAAAGTAGGTGGCAACTTTGTTTCATTTGATAAATAATGCATGGGTGTTGTGAAGCAATAATATTTTGTCAAGATGGCAGAAGAAGAAAGAAGACAATAGTCAATAAGAGAGTTAAAGGAATTGAGACAACAAAGGCTACAATTGGACCAATAGATGCTACAAGTGAACCAAAAATTGCTGCAATTGGGAGTCAAATTTGCTCCAAGTACATCACTAAATAGGCCATCACACAGTGAGAATGAAGACACAAATTCCAGGAGATCTTAGACACCACAAACACCACATGGTGCAACTGAGAAATTTGGTAATAAAGGTAATGTACTCTATTCAGAGAAAAACACTTTTGATAAGTATATTCAAATTCAAGAGAGAGGTACAGGTCTTGTGGATGCCTTTTTTGACATAAGGAGATATAAGGGAGAATCTATGAGTTCTTTGTACAATAGGATGGTAGACATTTGTATGAAATTACCTCCTTGTTATAGGCCTACAAGACCCACATTTGTTGCACAATTTCTATAAGAATCAGAGCCTAAATTAGTTTATTGGTCAGAGTCATTAAAACAACAAGCCTTTGATGTGGTGAATAAATTTATTGATTCCATTCTTGGGACAAGGTATGTGGATACTGCCAATAATGCTTCAGAAGTTGAAATAGAAGAAGGTACTGTGCCATCCAATAGTGAAGATATGGAGAGTTTCTCTAGCATAACAGATTGTGATTCAAACTATGAAGAAGAACTTGTGAATCTACAATAGGATGATTGTTGCAGTCCTTATGAAGATCAAGAAGAGGTTGGAGACATGGTAGAAGATATGGAAGCAGAGACTTATTCACTCAGCAGTGAGAAAGTTTCAGATTTGTTTACTCTTGAATACCAGAAGTATGCACATAGAGATAATTTTAAAATTTTGGGTCCAACATATATTTGCTTTGACAGTGAAGATACTATGTGTAACAATTCATATGACCCCATGTGCATCTCTCACAGTGATGAGGAATTCTTTGAAGCTGATCAAGAATCCATTTGTGTCCAAGAAAAGGTATGTGATTTGAATGAACTTTTCCTACAAAAGAAAGATGTTGGTTTGCATGTTATTGATGATAAGTGTCCAACATTTGTTGATTCAAGTATGTGTGAGGACGATTGTATGGATCAAATGTATGTGTCAATGCCAACTAGTGATAGAAAAGAAATGGAAAGTAGTTTTGATTTGATTATTTCGGAAGATGCTGATGAGATAGAATTTTTTGATTTCCAAGAAAAGCATTCAGATTTTTAGGTCCCAGTGCAGTTGTAGGAACATTTAGCAACATATGACAATGAGAAAACCCATGAGTTTTTGTGGAATATGGATACACTTTGTGTGCTGAAGGTGATAAATATTTTTATTATGATGATAAAAATGATGAAATGCAGAGGGGTGAAATGAGAATAATTCAAGTTGAACACAATGATTTCCTGAAGGTTTTCAATGGTAGTGCATGTTGCAGGGTAGGTGGAATGGATAGTTTCAAAAGAAATTTGATGAGCTTTAATCAGAACAAAGTCTATGACAGAGGAAAGTGTAGGTTCTTCTTTTGGGGTGGCCTGGCGTCATCCCTTATGGTTTGATTTTTGAACCATAGCAAGTACAAAGGATTAAGGATTGCTAGTGCAAGGAAAATCCCTAACAAACCTCTTTAATCACTCTTCCATACACAATAGTTTAGGAAGGGTCTGGATTTTCCAGTACATGGACATTCCCAGAAGTTCCCTTTTTGAAACATTGTTTCTCTTTCCATGTATAGTAGTGTAGGGTTTTCCATTCTCCATTTTCTCTATTTTCATATCATTCATCTATTCATTCTCTCCATCTGCCATGGCCTTCATTTTTCATTTCCTTTGCTTGGTCTACTCTCCCAAAGAATTCTGGATTCTTGCAGTGATTTGCAAAATCACACATCTCCAATAGGAGCCACTGTTAGAACCCAAAATTTCATGAAAATCCTAAGGTCTTTTATCCATTTGAATCGAATATTTCACTATCGTTTTCATAAAAAAGTCATTTTTTCCCATCCATAATGTTCAAATACCTTCACCGCTATTCAAAAAGGCCATGGTTGACTTATATATTTTACCATGGCCTCCCACTAAGGGGCTTGTGGTATGACGGTGGCAGTAAAGAGCAGTCATGACAGCTGTTACCACTACACCGCATGTGGTCAGCACAGTGACCGCGGTGGCATGGTAAGCGGTTAGAAGGGTTAGTAGGAAACAAGGCAACACTTACCGTGCCACCATTGGTGGTCATCTCACAGACCATGGTGGACGTGGTGAACAAGTAACGGTCAGTGAACACAGTCAGTGGAAAGTAGAGACAAAGACGGGGAGTCGCTACCGCTACACTGTGGCCGGCTAAAACAGTTAGTGCAATGGCGCGGTAGACAGGGAAGCGATGAAGGTTAACAGTTAGCAGTTACCACGAAAGCGTGGAGAGTGAGAAAGGAGACCGTGGTAATGTGGTGGTCGAGAGGATAGTGGTTAGTGTTAGTCACCACTATACCACGAGAAAATGGAATGAAGAGTGTGGTAACGCAGTGGATGGCGATGGTAACATAAAATGCTGGTACCGCCATATCGTCAGTGACAGAAATGAGGCTTGTAGTTGAGTGGTAAGGGAACAGTATACAGAGAAGGCCATGGAAAATTCAACCACCATGGAACCGCTAGAGACAGAGATAAGGGCTACAAATGCGCAGTAAGGGAGTGGTAGGAAGGTAAATGTTGATGGATTAGTCAAAGACAAACACCATTGTACCACGGGGAGATGGAAGGTGAACCGCAGTAAGGCGGTAAAAATGATGAGGGCTTTGGGAAATAAAATATAACGAGAGGTAAATATGATAGAGTTAAAATTTGATTTGAAAAATAAAGGCGGGAACGTATTAATGTAAAATCAAATGCAAAACTATATAAAAATATTTAATTTTCTGATTAGGCAACTTAATTACATATTTTTATCTCTGTCATAGAATTTAAATGGTTTTAATGGTTAAAAGAAGAGTTGTGACTCTTTGAATTTTATTGTATAAATCTATTGTAAAAAGGAGTCAAGGGAGGACAGAGAGTAGGAATGAGATTTTTCAGATTGGGAATGTAAAAAATGGACAGAGCCTTTCCTGAAACAACGCAATGGAGATAATGAATTTTAATTGGTGATATTATTTCTTGGTGTTCAGTTGTTATGTTGTGTTAAATCAAATTCTTTTATCTGGCTTTCTCCAACTTGAGATCCTTTAGTTATTTAAATCAGCATATCAAGTATAATATCTGATTTATCAGAATGTATTCCCATTTTGTGAGGTTTAGTTGATTGGTATTTGTAAGTCTGATTTAAATCCTTTTAAATAAGTCACTATAATTTTACGATTTCTTTTGTATTGTTGAACAAGATCTTGATAGGGAAACATTCCAACACTATTTATGCAAGATATAAATAAATGAAGTTGTATGCCAATCACTAGAATTTCATTTTCAAAGTGCCTAACAACTAGAATTAAACCAGAGAAGGAAACACACAATTCTTCTTAATTTAGACTCCATTGCCCATGTGGATAGAAGGTACTGATCTGCCACAATCCAGAGAATTAATTTTATATACAAAAAACATTTTCAAAATATTTCTTTTGTGCAATAGGAGTAGGTATAGTTATAGTGATTTTATCTATCCACTTCCATTTGACATTGAGGGTAGATTGTTTCACCAGGAAGTACATTTCAATTTGCATCATTCACATAGGTTCACCCGCCTTGGTCTAGTAGAACCTAAAGAGAAGAAGGTTCAATTGCATCGATTGGCCTTGTATGTTGGCCAAAAGCATTGTGAGAGCTTGGAAACCTCTCATGGTTCAAACCTGCATTTTTGAGATCCAACAAAACGAGTAAAAATCTATCCTAAAACTATCACATGTTGGTTTTTGACCAAAAACAGAGGCGTTTACAATAGGAGCCATGGATCAAAACCTTAACTAAATAAAAATGAAAAAAGAATTATATATTTAGATAGCTAAGAGAGAGTTTAACATTGTCAAGGTTTTTTTTATATACTTGCATTGAAATACATGCAAATCAGATGGGGAGCACAAATGAAAATATGAGAAATTAGGAAAATCCTGTCAATTAATAGATCCAAAGCAGGTCATTTGGCAAGCCCCAAATTTGGTAATCGCCAAATGACTAACTATGAACAAAACCTGAATTTCCCCTCACTTTAGTCAATAACTTTGATAATGCTTAGAGTGCACAATTTATGATCATAGATGGACAATTGAGGTTTTACCTGTCATATGCTCTCTAACTTGTTACCCTAATTGGATAACTCTTTATCCCTCTGAATTCTCTCTCTCTCAGGTCTCACTCCCTCCCACATGACCTAGACTACTCTCTCCCAGTCTAATCCCCTCTCTCAGGTCTCTTTCCCTCCCACCTAGGTACCTAAATAAATATATCTCACTCCAACCCCCTTTCTCACTCTCCCTCTCTCCCCCCCTTTGGTCTTTTTGTCTCTCTCACTCCATCTCCCTCTCTTAGGTCATTATCTTTCTCTCTATGTCTCTCTCTCAAGTCTCTCCCTCCTACCCCCTCTCCCTCTCTGAGGTCTCTCACTCACTCCCTCTATCTCTCTCAGATTCCCTCTCTCACTCACTATATCTCTTTCCCTCTCTCTCACTCTCTCTCTCTCAGGTATCTCCATCCCCCCTCTCTCTCTCTCACACACACACTCCCTCTCTCTCTCTCTCCCACTCCCTCTCTCTCACTCTCTCTATCTCTCTACCACTCTCTCCCAATCTGTCTTTGTCCCTCTCTCTCAAGTCTCTCCTCCTACCCTCCCTCTCTCTCTCTCCTCAAGTATATTCATCCTACCCCTCTCTCTCTTTGTCAAGTCTCCCCCTCCTACCCCCTCTCCCTCTCATAGTCACTCCCTCTATCTCTCTTCCACTCCATCCCTCTCTCACTCCCTCTATCTCTCTCCCTCTACCTCTCCATATCTCTCAAGTATCTCCCTATCACCACCTCTCCATCTCTCTCTCTCAATTCCCTCTCTCTCTCATGCCCTCTATCTCTCTCCTCTCCTCCTCTATCTCAGAGTCTCTCCCTCCAGCCCCTCTCCCTCCTCTCTCTCCTCAGAGTCTCTCCTCAAACCCCCTCTCCCTCCTCTCTCTCCTCAGTCTCTCCTCCAGCCTCCTCCTCTTTCTGTCCGGGTCTCTTCTTTATCTCTTACTCCTCCTACATCTCTCTCATCCTCTCTCTCACTCCTCTATCTCTCTCCTTTGTCTCTCCCTCTCTCTTAGGTATCTCCCTCCCACCCCTCCCACTCTCTCTCCCTCTCTCTCAGGTATCTCCCCCCACCCCTCTCTCTCACTCCCTCCATCTCTCTCCAATCCCTCTATCCCGAGTACTCCCTCTCCCTCCCACCCCCTCTCCATCTCTCAAGTCTCTCTCTCTCTCTCTCTCACTCCTTGTATCTCTCCCATCCCTCTATCTCCCACTCCCTCTCTCTCCTACTCTCTTAGGTCTCTCCTACCCACCCCCTCTCTCCCACTTTGTTCCCTCTCCTTCTCTCTCAAGTATCTCCTTCCCACCCTCTCTTAGGTTTCTCCTCCCACCCTCTCTCTCTCTCTCTCTCTCTCTCTCTCTCTCTCTCTCTCCTCTCTCTCTCTCTCCTCTCTCTCTCTCTCTCTCTCTCTCTCTCTCTCTCTCTCTCTCTCTCTCTCTCTCTCTCTCTCTCTCTCTCTCTCTCTCTCTCTTTTTGTGTCTCTCCCTCTATCTCTCTCACTTTGTCTCTCTCCCTCTCTCTTAGGTCTCTCCCTCCCACCCATTCTCCCTCTCTCTCTCTCTCTCAAGTATCTTTTTCCTACCCCCTATCCCTCTCTCTCTTTGTCAAGTCTCCCCCTCCAACCCCCACTCCCTCTCACAGTCATCCCTATATCTCTCTTCCACTCCCTCCCTCTCTCAATCCCTCTATCTCTCTCCCTCTCCCTCTCTCTCAAGTATGTCCCTCCCACCACCTCTCCCTCTCTCTCTCAAGTAGAGGGTTTCGGGTTTAGGTTTTATCGATTAAGGGTTCAGGGTAGAAGGTTTAGGGTTTAGGGATTATGATTTGTGGTTTAAGGGTAGATGGTGTAGGGTTGAGAGAGAAGGAGGGGGTTGAGGGTAGAGGGTAGGGGGTTAAGAGTAGAGGGTAGAGGGTAGAGAGTTTAGGGTTTAGGGTTTAAGGATTTAAGGGTATAGGGTATATCATTTAAGGGTAGAGGGTTTAAGGGTTTAGGGTAGATGGTAGAGGGTTTAAGGGTTAAGTGTATAGGGTATAGGTTTTATGGTTTATAGTTTAAGGGTTGAGGGTTGAGGGTTGAGGGTTGAGGGTTGAGGGTTGAGGGTTGAGGGTTGAGGGTTGAGGGTTGAGGGATTAAGGGTTTTTGTGTTGAGGGATTAGCATAGAGAGTATAGTTGGGTTTAAACTGGTTTAAGGGTTGAGGGTAGAGGGTAGATAGTTTAAGGTTTTATGGTTTAAGGGTTTATGGTTTAACCTGGTTAAGGGTTGAGGGTTTTAGGGTTTAAGGTTTGAGGGTAGAGGGTAGAGGGTAGAGGGTAGAGGGTAGAGGGTAGAGGGTAGAGGGTTAAGGGTTTAGGGTTTAGGGTTTAGGGTTTATAATTTAAGGGTAGAGGGTTTAATGGTTTAAGGTTTAACCTAGTTAAGGATTGAGGGTTGAGGGTTTAGGGTTTAAGGGTTGAGGGTTGAGGATTGAGGGTTGAGGGTTTAGGGTTTAGGGTTTATGGATTAAGGGTTAAGGGTAGATGGTTTATGGTTTAGGGATTACGATTTATGGTTTAAGGGTAGATGGTGTAGGGTTGAGAGAGAGAGGGGGGTCTTGAGGGTAGAGGGTAGAGGGTTAAGGGTAGAGGGTAGAGGTTTTAGGGGTTTAGGGTTTAGGATTTAATGGTTAAGGGTATAGGGTTTACGGTTTAAGGGTAGAGGGTTTAAGGTTTTAGGGTAGATGGTAGAGGGTTTAAGGGTTAAGTGTATAGGGTACAAGTTTTAGGGTTTAGGGTTTACAGTTTAAGGGTTGAGGGTTGAGGGATGAGGGTTGAGGGTTGAGGGTTGAGGGTTGAGGGTTGAGGGTCGAGGGTTGAGGGTTGAGGGTTGAGGGTTGAGGTTTTAGGGTTTAAGTGTTTAAGGGTTGAGGGATTAACGGTTGAAGGATTAAGGGTTGAGGGTTGAGGGATTAGCATAGAGAGTTTAGTTGGGTTTAAAATCGTTTAAGGGTTGAGGGTAGAGGGTATTGGGTTTAAGGGTAGACGGTAGATAGTTTAAGGGTTTAGAGTTTAACCTGGTTAAGGGTTGAGGGTTGAGGGTTGAGGATTGAGGGTAGAGGGTTTAGGGTTTAGAGTTTATAGTTTAAGGGCAGAGGGTTTAAGGTTTTAAGGTTTAACCTGGTTAAAGTTAGAGGGTTGAGGGTTTAGGGTTTAAGGGCTGAGGGTTGAGGGTTGAGGGTAGAGGGTTTAGGGTTTAGGGTTTATAGATTAAGGGTTAAGGGAAGAGGGTTTAGAGTTTAGGGGTAGATGGTGTAGGGTTGAGAGAGAGAGGAGGGTGTTGAGGGTAGAGGGTAGAGGGTAGAGGGTAGAGGGTAGAGGGTTTAGTGGTTTAGGGTTTAAGGGTAGAGGGTTTAAGGGTTTAGGGTAGAGGTTAGAGGGTTTAAGGGTTAAGGGTATAGGGTATAGGGTTTAGGGATTAAGAGTTAAGGGTAGATGATTTAGGGTTTAGGGATTATGATTTATGGTTTGAGGGTAGATGGTGTAGGGTTGAAAGAGAGAGGGGTGTAGAGCGTAGAGGGTAGAGGGTAGAGGGTAGATGGTTTAGGGGTTTAGGGGTTTAGGGTTTAGGGTTTAAGGGTTAAGGGTACAGGGTTTATGGTTTAAGGGTTCAGGGTAGATGGTAGAGGGTTTAAGGGTTAAGGGTATAGGGTACATGGTTTAGGGTTTATAACTTAAGGGTTGAGGGTTGAGGGTTGAGGGTTGAGGGTAGATGGTAGAGGGTTTAAGGGTTGAGGGATTAAGGGTTGAGGGTTGAGGGATTAGCGTAGAGAGTTTAGTTGGGTTTAAAAGGGTTTAAGGGTTGAGTGTAGAGGGTAGATAGTTTAAGGGTTTAGGGTTTAACCTAGTTAAGGGTTGAGGGTTGAGGGTTGATGGTAGAGGGTTTAGGGTTGAGGGTTGAGGGTATTGGGTTTAATGGTAGAGGGTAGTAGTTTAAGGTTTTAGGTTTTAACCAAGTTAAGGGTAGAGGTTTGAGGGTTAAGGGTTGAGGGTAGATGGTAAAGGGTTTAGGGTTTAAGGTTTAAGGGTTGATGGATTAAGGGTTGAGGGTTGAGGGTAGAGGGTATAGGGTTGAGGGTTGAGGGTTTAAGGGTTGATGGATTAAGGGTTGAGGGTTTACGGTTTACAGTTTAAGGGTAGAGGTTAGAGGGTTAAGGGTATAGGGTAGAGGGTTAACGGTAGAGGGTAGAGGGTTTAGGGGCTGTGGGTTTAGGGTTTAAGGGTTTATGGTTTAGGGTTTATGATTTAAGGGTAGAGGATAGAGGGTTAAGGGTAGAGGGTAGAGGGTTTAGGGGTTTAGGGTTTAGGGTTTAAGGGTTTAAGGGTTTAGGGTTTAAGGGTTGATGGATTTCTCTCTCTCTTTGTCTCTATGTCTCTCACTCTCTCTCTCTTTGTATATATGTCTCTCCCATTCCCTCTCTCTCTCTCTCTTAATCCCTCTCTCTCTCCCACTTCGTATCTCTCTTTGTCATTGGTCTCTCCATCCCACCCCCTCTACCTCTATCACTCTCTCAAGTATCTTCATCCTACCCCCTCTCACTCTCTCTCTTTATCAAGTCTCCCCCTCCTACCCCAGGCTCCCCCTCTCAAAGTCACTCCCTCCCTCTCTCACTCCCTCTATCTCTCTCCCTCTCCCTCTCTCTCTCTCAAGTAGATCTCCCTCCCACCACCTCTCCCCCTCTCTCTCAATTCCCTCTCTCTCGCACGCCCCCAATATCTCTTCCACTCTCTCTCCCTCTCCCTCTCCCTCTCTCTCTCAAGTCCCTCTCTCTCTCACTGTTGGAAAAACAAGGATAGACAACTGAGAGGGGGGCAGTGAATCAGTTGTTATAGAATTTAAACTTATTTAACCTTAAACAACCTTTAATCTCAAATCTGATAATTAATAGTGAAATAATAAATCAACAACACATCAAACACACATGAACACCAAGATTTTTATATGTGGAAACCCTGTTAGGGGAAAAATCATGGTGGATGTTAGTCCACAAGATTATACCCTATTAAAAGTATAATGAAAAATGAATAGGGAATGCACATGCATTCAACCACACTATCTAGAGCTCATTGCTCAAAGGGAGATCCCACTACCTTATATAAAATAATCATATTAAATCCATCT
The DNA here is from genome assembly GCA_007115665.2 of Sequoiadendron giganteum. Lineage (NCBI taxonomy): Eukaryota > Viridiplantae > Streptophyta > Pinopsida > Cupressales > Cupressaceae > Sequoiadendron > Sequoiadendron giganteum. Next base: position 594,909,291 of record CM021107.1, on the reverse strand, counting down.
GATGAAGTTAAACTGAGAAATTAGCTTCTACAAAATCCTAATTGTAGTTTCAGCTAGGCACACAAACACTTCTTCACACTTCACTCAATATGATCTGATCTTTATTCACACATTTCACATACTCACCACACACACTCTCACACTTTCACTCACACTCCAAAATGAAGAAACAATCATTCTTATATATCCTCTACATGAATTTAAATCAATAACTCTATCAGCCATAAATAAAGAATAAATTACAATTGTCGGCCCAATTCATGAAAAAATCTCAATGCGCACCAACTTAGGTCGGTCACATAGTAATGAAGATGAAATCAACATCCTCGAACATGCAAAACAATAAAAACTTAATCCATAAGGATCCGCAACATGCTACCACCATCATGTCGGCCAAAAACATAAAACCCTTGAACACACAAAGGAAAATACTTGATCATGAACACATTAATCAATGCGGATGTACCATAATGATAGAGCATGATCTAGAAACATCACTGAATATCACAGTAGCATACGCAAAAAATCAATTTACCATAATTGCATTCTCTCCTTCTAGAAACACCTACTACAATAACAAGATAACTGTAGGAACTGATAAACTCATAACTCACTTCAATCTTGATACGTACCACTTAAAATTTCAGACAACATACTAGATAGGCTTAGAAAAAAACCCTTTAATGTGTTCCTTCTAACCATCAATGTATAGAACATGCCATCACTCTGACCTTCTCAACTTCACAAACTACCTGCAATATATTTATTACTATTTTCTCAATATCCTTGACATATACAACCTTCAGAATCACCAATGCTAATAGTGTTGACATCAATGACAACCACATATCAGCAACACAACCACAACATCCAACACTCACACCCTCTATCTCTCTCATACTCTCTCTCCATCTCCCTCTCTCTCTCTCATCCCTCTATCTCCCACTCCCTCTCTCGATTCTCTCTCCCTCTCTCTCCCCCTCTCTCAGGTAGGAGGGAGAAACTTGAGAGAGAGTGAGAGGGAGTGAGAGAGAGAAAGAGGGTTGAGGGGTTAGGGTTGAGTGTTTAGTGTTGAGTGTTTAAGGGTCGATGGATTAGGTTTGAGGGTTGAGGGTAGAGGGTAGAGGGTAGAGGTTTCAAGGGTTTAGGGTTTTAGGTTTAATGTTTGAGGGTTTAGGGTTGATTGTTTAAGGGTTGAGGTATTACGGTAGAGAGGGAGGAATGGATGGAAGGAGAGATGGAAGGATAAGTGGGATAGAGAGAAGGAGATAAGAGGAGGGAGGGACAAAGATAGATGACGGTTGATGATCCAATGTTTATGTTAGAGGGTTGATAATTCAGGGCATAGGGTTGAGGGTAGATAGTATAAGGGGTTATATTTTAAGGGTTTAGTGTTTAGGGTATAGGATTTACAATTTAAGGGTAGAGGGTTTAAGGGTTTAGGGTTTCACCTGGTTAAGGGTAAATGGTTGAGGGTTGATGGTAGAGGGTAGAGGGTTTAGGGTTTAGGGTTTAAGGTTTAGGGATTAAGGGTTAAGGGTAGAGGGTTTGGGGTTTAGGGATTACGATTTATGATTCAAGGGTATATGGTGTTGGGTTGAGAGAGAGAGAGGGAGATTGAGGGTAGAGGGTAGAGGGTAGAGGGTTAAGAGTAGAGGGTAGAGGTTTTAGGGTTTAGGGTTTAAGGGTTTAAGGGTTAATGGTATAGGGTTTATGGTTTAAGGGTCCCACTCCCTATCTTAGGTCTTCCCCCCACCATAACTGAATAAATCTCTCCCTCTCAAGTCTCTCTCTCTCAAGTCTCACTCCCTCCCATGCTACCTAGACTAATTTGTGTCACTCCAATGCCCTCTCTCATAGTCCCTCTCTGTCAGGTATCACTTAATTCCACCCTACCTAGACAAATATATTTCACTCCAACCCTCTCTCCCACACTCCCTCTCTCTCTCCCCCTTTGGTCTTTTTGTATCTCTCAGGTATCATCCCTCCCAACCCCTCTCTCATTGTCAGGTACTTTTCCCCACTATAACTAGATAACTCTCTATCCCTCTCAAGTCTATATTGCTCACAGGTCTCAGTCACTACCACACAAACTAGACTAATCTCTCTCACTCCTATCACCTATCTCTCTATCTCAAGTGTCACTCCATTTGTCTCTATGGAAGGTGAAGATTTCAAAAAAACACATTTGGTGTGTGTCAAATTTGGCGCTCTACAAATTTGGTGAGCACCAAATGTGTTTTACCTTGAAATGGTAAAATAGGGGTTGACCTCATGATTCTAGCCCTCATGCTTCTGTATTTGTTTGGTTCAACGCTTTATCCGATTTAGAAACATATTTTTTTATGCAGTTGACTTGATGTTGTACCAATCTATGCTTGATCCATCACCTTTTTACCACCAATCTGCATGGTAGACAATGTAGAAGAAGACATTTTGAAGTTTCTACATCATTTTACATTATCTCAGGTAATATATTCTTTTTGGTAATATTGAAATGTTTATATTTAGTATATTTGTTTGTTTTTGACTAAATTTCTTTAATGATTTTATTAATCATAAAAATTGGACGTAGAATTCAAGATTGAATTAGATGGGATTTGCATAAAAAAATTTAATTTTTATGAGTTTGAAGAACAAAAAAATGAAAAACATGACATTTACTTAACACAAATTTACTTATGAACTCTATTTTCATTGCTTATAGTAGTCCATTTCTAGCATGGCTAGTGGAATTCACTCTATTTCATTTTAGGTAGATGTTTATATTGTGTTTTTTTGTTTTGTTTTCACAATTTTTTAGACCATTTATTTGATAATTTTATTAATTTTCATTGTTACACATAGAATTCAACATTAAATAAGATGGATTTTTGCATGTAAAAGTTTAATTTTTAGGAGCTTCAAGATATACAATGGAAAACATGACATAAGATATTTTAATTCATTATTAGTGATGGTTGTGGGAAAACTTTTATTTTCAACTAATTTGGAAAACCTAATAGCTTTCATCAATGTTAATGCGAGTTTCCATTAATTTTTTTGTTCCATAAAAAAATCACCTTCATCACATGTGCTTAGATAAATTCAAGTGAGTTGACATAGTTTTTAATGCAAGTTTCCATTCATTCATACCATTTACCTATTATAATAAATAAAAGAAGTGAAAATTTTGTGCAATTGAGAATGCTTATTGTCTTTCTAAGTCACCTAATTGCCAAAGAGATAGTGAATAATTATAAGAAAATATAGAATCACAAAACCTTCTTTGAATTCATCTTCTTCATGGATTGTTTGACAATCACAATGTGGTTTTGAGAACAATAAACACAAGATTCTCTAGTTTTCATTTAGGTGGCAACAACTTATACCCTAGGTTTGTGATATAGAGCAGGGAGACAAAAACTTCAACAATCACAATTAGATAATTTTCAAACAATCTTCAATCTCGAAAACCTCAATTCAATGCTCAACTAACCAATTCACATTCACTTCCTTGTAGCATTCACAATAGACAATTTTTTTCATATCTTATCAAAGACAACTCAAACCCACAAACCCTTGACCTTTTCAGACACCCATTAAGGCCTTCAAAAACATATGTCAAAAAAATAGTATGTCACTTTTAGTCACTAGAACCCTCTCTAATGCATCTAAACACTAAACCCTTTCTTTAGGCCTTTCTATTCTTGAAACAAGGAGGGTTTATTGAAAATCAACGTTATAGGCCTCTGGTGCAGGAGCATCTTGTAAGCTCAATTTTTCCAAAAAGGTCATGTTTAGTGAGCATGGTAAAATGATAGGATTTTAGTTAATGTTGAGTATTTTGTGTTCAATAAGGTCAATTAGACCATTTTATAATGTATTTGGAGCTAAGGGAGTTCAGTTATGTCATAGCTTGCAATTTGGCAAAATGTGGTAAAAAAAGTTGCTAAAAGATGCAAAAGTTGCAGAGTTAGGTGCATGCAATGTTAGTTAAGTAGAATATCAGTTATAGGTGTTTTTTTATGTTTTTATGAGTCCATAAATGTGAGGAGAACCTTGAGGAAGAGGTGATAGTATGGGAAAAATGAAGATCAAGAAGTATTCCCTATTTTAGTGTAAAATTTTGAGTTTTGACTGATAAATCTATGTTTCAGACCACTGTATGGCCCCGTACAAGTGGTTCATAGTATAAAATATGTGGTAAAATTTAAAGGCATGTATTATATTTCATTTTTAGTTTTTTTTATTGAAATTCATGGAGGTTTGTGAGTTTTATGATCATTTTGGTGCTAACGGGTATGAAACCCTGTTTTGGGGTTTTGAACACTAAAGAATGCATGTATGAAATTTTCCTTCGATGGATACCTCTAGAGATTAGTGAAATGAATTCCAATAGGTTTTTTTACATGTTAAATAAGGATTCAAGAGTTGAAGAGTTGATGGAAGTGTTTTTTTAGTTGTTGCCCTAGTTCATTTCTTGTGTGTCTTGACCAAAAATTGAGGTTTCAAGTAAGGGTTTAAGGAAATAACAGTGCTAAAGGTTGGGATTAATATTTTTAGAGCATGTGCAGGATAATTTTAAAGTGTTCCAAGTATTTTTTGGGTGTGGAGTGTTGAGGAAGTTTGGGTTTCAATAAACCCCTAGGGGAAACCTAGTTTGAAATAGCTTAGAGTGAGGGTTTGAAGGTTGGTACCCTATTGAACATTCTAGTCCCTAAAATAGGTGGAATCTAAGGTTTGACAACCTAAAAAAAAACTATCCATGGAGATCAAGAGATTTGAATGTTTTTAAAGGAGTGTCTCTTTGTAAGAGTGGCCTTATTGGCCTAGTTTCTTGAGTGGAACAGGGCTAGTTTGAGGTATTTTCTCCAAAATAGTTTCACATAGTTTTGAGATATGTTTTAGGCCATGGAAAAGGGTATCTGAAAATGTTTTTATAGTATTCATAGGTTACTTGGTTCATTAGATATGAGTGACTTCCCTATGAGGAAGGATTACTAGTTTGTAAGTGGTTAAGGAGTGAGTGATACAAAATGGTGTTTCTTGGTAAGTTAAGTGATCAAGTTATGTTTGGTTTATTATTTTAATATTTTTATATGCCTTAATAGGATCATTCAAAGCGCTTATACCTTAGTGTGTATTGGAGTCCTTAGAAGCCTATTTCCTTTGGTGAAATTTTGAAAGAGTGTGTGTAAGTCTATTAAGAGCCTTCCTCTAGATCTTTGAACAAGTTCATTGTGGATCCATACATGTATTCAATCATCCTATAGACACTTTGCATCCAAGAGATGTTGTAAGAAGGAGAATTGGTAGTAAAATCTGTGAGCTGCATCCAATGCATTATTTGGATACCACTCAAACCCAATTTTTTGTTGATTTTGTACAAAAGTTTCCTAAAATTAAAATATGTCAAAGGTATTTTGAAATGATAAAGCCTTTTTATGTAAAAATAAATCACGCATGCACTACTTGTTGTTGTAGGGTTCATATATTGAGTTTTCTAGCTGTAGACATCCAAATTTGTCCAAATTTATCCCTTTTCATCTTATTCGCATTAATTAGGTAATATTTCTATTATCTAATTAATAACCTTTATCCCTCTTTAATCCCTAAGGTAGTTAGTTAATGATTAAATACCTTACCCCCTTTACTCTCCTTTTCATCAAATGAATTAAATAAATATGACATTTATTTAATTCCTCACATGTCATATCCTTTTCCTTAATCCTAATCCATCTCCTAGTTAGGATGTGCACATGGGTAATCCCTAATTAGGATGTGCCACATCCTCCAAAATTTACAAGTTGGCACTTAATATTAATTATCCACTAACTATCTTCTAATCAAGCCCCCTTTGGTCAACTCTCTCATTCCCCAAGGAACTTTTAATTCCTTTTTGTCTTCCCCATGTGAATTTAAAATTCACTCTTTATTCCTCCAAGAATCTCCCTCTTCCCCACGAATTTAAAATTTAATTTTGATTCCTCCATGGAATATCCTCTTCCCCATGTGATCATTGAAAGGTCACATCAAGTCACATGAAGGCCAAGAACCTTCCATTATAAGGGCCTTGTTTTATCCACAAGGCACTTTTCAGCCTCCTCCATAAGAACCTTGTCTTATCCACAAGGTACTTATCATATGAATTTAAAATTCATATTTATTCTCCCAACCACCTTCTCTCTTCTCCATGGGTATTTTTTGAGGAATACTAAAATTCCTTATATGTCACTTTCACCTTCATATGGAGACAAAAGGTTCCTTTTTGAGGAAATACTCTCATCCCCCAAGGTACTTGTAAAGTACTTGTCCTTCTTCCACATCATTTTATACTTTTTCCATCTCACCTTTCCCCTTGGACAACTCACCCTCCACATGTGAAGATGTGAGGGCTTGTGAGTCCTCAACTCACCACAACCCTCCATCTTGGCCATGGTGGCTCAATCTTGACCATTGAATTCTATAGAGAACTCAAATTCCTCTATAATTACCCCCCTTTTACATGATTTGAAGGACCTCATTCATTTTGTAAAAAACTTATGATCTTAAGCCATTCAAGCCATCATTAAGCACATTTTTTGCATTCAATAGCTTGCACCCATTTTTTTACTTATCGCCTACCCACCCTCATCTTGCATTTGAATCATCTTCCATCCATCATTTCCGTCCTTGCATCCATCTTTTAGCAGAAATTTCCATCAAGGAGCACACAAATCCAACTCCAATCAAGGGCCAACCAAGGAGATCAACACAAAGGTATAATCACTCTCATTTTTATCTTTCTTTTGTGCTTTACTTAGGCTAATCATTGAGGTGGTCTTGTGTTATTTACATTGCACTCTTAGTTATTTTTGCATATTTAGAAGTAAAAAACACCTGCACACACTAACCATTATGATTTTTATCAACGTATATGTGTATATATGCATATTGACAATGTTTTGCAAGAATGTAACATAATGCCTCCCCCTAAATCGTCAAGGAAATTTTTATCTTCCATTTTATGTGAAAGAGAGGATGGTCAATTTTTTTACAAGAAGTCATGTTTGGATGGCACATGTGATCATTGTGGTGGCATGCAATATTTTCCAATTTTCCAACACATGGCTAGTACACACACAATTGGAGACATAATTGTGGAATTTGGAAAATATAAGACAGTGGCATACAGTCTAAAAGATGGGAAAGAAGCAAAGAAGTGTGGATTGGTCAGTGATAAGATACTAGTGTATGAGTTTATGTGCATTTTCCATGATCAGGTGGTCTATGAGTATGCAAGGGATACACAGAGAGCACAATGGTTGGACTCATAGTTCAAGTTAGGCAAGGACACATTTCCACTTTGTCATATCATTTCAGTTGTCGACTTCATTGAGAACTACACACTACAGCCACAGAACGAGGTGCAATCAGAGTACTACAACTCCACATTGATTGCTATATTTGTGCATATAGAATTCATTCATGCAAATGATAGTACAAAGGAAAATAAGAAAGTATTCAGGGAGTATCACTTTTACATTAGTGATGATCGCACACATTTTATAGAGTTTGTGCAAGGTTTATTTCAGATGTTCTATGCTAATTTGGCTAGCAAGGGAATATCATTTATTCAACATATCATATGGTCAGATAATTGTACATCGCAATTCAAGAATGTTAGAATGATTTATTTGTTGAGAAGGATGCATAGGATCACTAGTGTTCAACATATGTGGAACTTCTCAGAGGTCGGGCATGGAAAGGGGGAGCATGATGGAGCAAGTGCATGTATCAAAAGATACCTAGAATGATAATAATTAAAGTACACAGATAGTGTAAAGTTGACAGATGCAAGATCAATTGTCTAGTGGTGCAATGGTGCAATGGGTCTAGGTAGTGAAGGTAATTGTTTAGTTCATAGATTATTTCATTTAGTAGATGATACTAACATTGCAAAATATGAGGATTGTTGTACACTAAAAATATTGAGCAAGCTACACTCTTTTAGAAGCTCCAATGCAAGTACATGGACTATCCATATGCAGAAGATGGAATGCTTTTTTCTACATGTACACTTCAAGCATGGAATGATTGCAAGTCAACAGAGTGGGTTGAAAAATGGTCTATAAGAATTCTAACCCCACTTGACACTTATCAACTCCTGATGGCTCTACAAATCATGGAGATGCAATCATCGATTGAATTTGATCATTTATCAAACCTACCAGAACTAGGTAATATATATTACTTACAGGCTTTATTATGATTCCCAGTAAATACATCTAGTTCAAGATGAGCATATTAATGCAAGGCATGTTTATGTGGTGATTATAGATGAAGACAATGAAGAGGGTATAGATTATTACCTATGTCATTGTATCGAGGCCAAAAAGAAATTGGAGGCCCCAGTTATAGATGGAAAAAACATAGAATATCCTATAGGTTCGGTGGCTGTTACTGGAACATGGATTCAAAGGTACCCAATTAAGAATGTTGCAGTTTGGTTGTTTGAGGACTTCGACATAGATCGAAAGATTATTCACTACTCAAACCTTGTCATCGCCACCAACACTCATTTGATCAAATATAAGGGCAGACCTATGAATAAGAACTTGTGGAAAGTGCGTGAGTCTGACCACAAGGCAATACTTGACAAAATAAAGTGTAGAGAAGACCCTGATGGTTCCCTAGATTGAATTGTAAGTATGCACATTGAATTTTTAAATTCATGTTATTGATCATTTCTTTCTTTCAAAGGTTTAAGTTTGATTGTATAAGGGTTTGCAAAATTGCATTAATGTAGATATGCAAAATGATGGTTATATCTTTCTCTCTATTGACCACCTTTAAGTTGGTATTATGATCAATAAAAATGAGTTTAACCAATTACAAACACAATTTCATGCAACTCAAACCAAAATTTTTCCCTAACAACTCTTCACTATTTCAACCTAGTTTCCTTATACGTGTCCAAACACCAAAACCAGGGCATAACTATCGACCCTCTTAACAAACACAAAAAATTTAGGGTTTCAAATACCCATTATGCTCATTCCAAACATATCTCAAATGGGCATATCACTCTTTTGGACCAACACCTTGCAATCAGGCTTTTTCACCATTTTAGACCCCCAAATAAGTCCCTTTTCCAAAGGACATATACCTTTAAAATTTCTTTTAACCAAAATTTTAATTGGGAAACACTCACCAACCAACAAAACCCAAAATTCCATAATTAATTTGTAGAGACACGTTTCCCAAACCACCCTACCATGATACCCTCATTTCTTGCTCTTTACATGGGGGTTTATTGAAAAAAAATCTTCTAGGGCTTTCCTAACCAAACCTATACCTCCAAAACTTCATAAAAGACTTGCACAAACTCAAAAGGATAGAATATCTTTGATGACCCCAAGTTTCCTATCATTTTCCCACTCAAACCACTCAATTTCACCCAAATTAGGTCACTTTTTCAAAGGGACTCTACTTTAAGCTTTCCCTTTCACTCAAAATTCAATTGGGAGCCTTCTACATGTGTTCAAACCAAATAATCCACTATTTACCCTCAAACAACCATTCACCCAAGCACCGAATCACAAAACCCTCCTTTTAAGCCAAATAACCCAGGGCTTATTGAAAATCGCACATCCAACCCTCACCAAAACTTTCCAATACCTCAAAAAGGTCTAAATACCTCTACCCAAATTTAATTCATCAATAAATAATGTTGCACAAACTTTTTACACACTTTACTATCTCAAAACCTCACTATTTCACTTCAAAAAAACAAATTTTCACTCTAGGGATTCATGCCCAACAAAACACTCGACCTCCCCTACACAAATTCCACATTCCCACACTAGTTTATGGATATTGCAAACCCATTCGTCAAGTTACAGTGGCCACAATGAGAGGAATGGGTAAGTTTACCATATTAAATGACTTTCAAACCTTATTTGACAACATCTTGACTCATTCATCCTAACTAGACTCAACTCAGAAAATGGAGGACAATGTACTTTACACCATATTCCCTATTAGTGTTTGATGTCATAAGCATTTACGACATTCATTGACCCTTTTGTGATTGTGACTGTAGGTAATACTGAAGTTTGTCAAAGTTTAAGAAAAGAACAACGGTTGGTGGTGCAAATGTTTTTTTTTATCAGAAGCATCGGTTGCTAGTGCATTTTCTTGTTGTCAATCTTCTCTTTCTTTTCCATCTCGTAGATTTCTCAGATTGTTATATGCTACATGTTTTATGTTAATTATGTTAGTGATATATTTGAAATTTATATGTAGGATCATTGAGAGATCAGAAAGTAGTGAAGGGCCACATCACCATTGTAGGACCTTCAATCAACCTCCTTATCTAGCATGCATGAAGGTGATAGTAGGTCTCACCAGGTGTATGAATGACATTATTTAGTTATTTCACTTTTAATGATTTTTATGTGAGTCCATGTCTAAGATTGATAGGCTTTTGTAGGTTTTTTGTGGACCAAATCCCTATGAGAGTACACAACCATGGAGAGGCTACTTCCCATGTGTTTCATGGAGAGGAGGGGATGTACATGTTTTGAATCATTTTGGAATACAAATAATTGGGCAAGATGAGGTGGATTGGAGAGACTAAATTGGGAAGCAACTCCTTTTGTTTCTTCTTGTACAATATATTTCATGATCGGGGCTGCAAATGGGAAGATTATTTCCCTGCATGCATTGCTACAAGTATTGACAAATGGGAATATTTTCAAGATGTTCTTCCATCACTATTGTAATATTTTTCATTGAATCAGTGTATTTTTTGATATACAAAAATTATGAGAAATTAATACATGAAAATGTGTATATTCCTTAATATATGCCTCAATTAAATGTGTATATTACATTTAAAATTATTTGTAATGCTTCATGGTTTACATTTATAGTTGTCTTCAAGGAAAATCATGTGGATTTATGAGTAAGAATGAAATAATGTCTAATATAATTGTAGAAAGGCATATTTTATTGTCCCTACCTTGTCAATCCTACCGAATTGGCAATCTAGTGAGCTTGGCAAACTAGTGAGCTTGGCAAGCTAGTGAGATCACTGGCTTGCCAATTCTATAGGGTTAACAAGGTAGGGGCAGTGTATGCCTCATACAAATTTATGCAACCTAGTTCATCTCTAACATACCTCAATTCCACTAAGACTCCTTTGGAGCAACTTGCTAAAAACTTGAAAACAACGTTGTCCAAGGCCTCAATTAGGCCAGATTTACAAAGAGAATGTGTTTTAAGCTTTTCCTTTCACCCAAAACTTGATTGGGTAGCACTCACCTACCAAACGAAACACCTAATCGACAATGTTTAGGGAAAGATAGGCCCTACAACACCCCAAACACTAAAGCCCTCACTTTTCACAATATACCTTAGGGACTATTGAAAAACTATGCTCCACACCTTCTCAGACCTCAAAAATAATTCAAACACTTTGGAATAACCCTACACATTCTTAAAAGAACAATAAAAATGAGTGTCCTCAAACATTTCCCACTTTTACCCTCTCTAACCTCACTTTTTCATGTAAAAACACCCCAAATGCCACCTAAGGCATCACCAAAAATCAGTATGTGGACCTCTCCTGCTCAATAAATAATGCAAACATGTTTATATATCTCAACTATGCCTATACACTAAGTTACAACATCATAAGAAGCCTTTTAAAACATGAAAACATAAAAACTTTTGCAAAATTTCAGAAAGTGGCATGGGAATAACAAGATTTTATTGTTTCTCTTTCTAACTTGGTTTCTCCAACCTCAAAATCAAACATAAGCATTTTAAAACATGAAAAATCACCAACTACCATCCTACAATTGACCCCAACCAATTTTGAAACTTGTTATGGATGTTGGAGTACAAAATTGCACTTTTTTACATATTCTTGTTGACAACATTTTTTCTCATTTTGCATTATTTTACAATTTGAACCTCCTAGACTCCTAAAACATTAGAGACGGTCTACCTAGACCTTATTGAATCCAAAAAACATGACCTCACATTGGAAACAATGACATTCAACCTATCTTGACAACTTTTATCAAACTTGACAACATTTTCACTATGATTTGAACCTTCCAAAAAATGGAAACATAAAACCTTAAAACTTCACCAATTACATTTGAATGGTCATTATGGAACTTATTGGACTCAAAACACCAAAACAAACTTGACTCATTTCGAGCATGTTTGATGCTTTGGCAAGCTGAGATAGTGTGGGAATAGGACTTTCAATAAACCTTCCCTAAATTTGCTAAATATGAAGGTTTTGTGAAAAGTGTACTCCATGAGCAGTTCCTTGGATAAATGTTGTAGATTTGGTGCTTTTAGAGGGTGGTTAATGAATTTCCATAATAAACTCTCTCAATTTTTGCTATCTCAGAGGTGTTTTCCTGTGGTGGCGATTGCTCGCTTGGGGAAAAAGTGTCAAATGCAAATAGTTGAAAGTTGCAAAGTGGTGCAACTTTAATTCTACAACTCATGTGACCAAAAGGATTGTCCTAAAGTGTCTAGGTGGGTACATTTATGCTAGGCATGGTCCTCTTTTCCACTGAAACACGGGGAATTTCTCTGAGCTATGTTCAACTGACATAATCCCTTAAGAGCCCAAAGTGCAAAATGGATGCAAACTTCAACATGCTCGTATTCAGACACTATGATGCATAGAAAATTATCATCTAATCTTATGGGATTATGTTGGGCCCCTCTACAATAACATCTCTCAATTTTTTCTATCTTAGAGGCGTTTTCCCATGGTGGTGAATTCTCGCTTGGGGAAAAAGTTATCAAATGCAAGTAGTTGAAAGTTGCAAAGTGGTGCAAATTTTGTTCTATAACTTGTGTGACCAAATGGACTATCTTGAAACATATGGGTGGGTACATTTATGTTATGCATGGTCCTCTTTCCCATTGAAACATGTGGAATCGCTCCGAGCTACATTCAACCGATAGAATCCTTTAAGAGTCCAAAGTGCAAAATGGCTGCAAACTTAAAAATGCTCGTATTCGTACAAAATGATGTTTAGAAACTTCTCATCTAATCCTATGGGATCACATTGGGACCCTCTACAATAACCTCTCTTAGTTTTTTCTATCTCGGAGGCGTTTTCCCGTGGTGGTGAATTCTCACTTGGGGAAAAAGTTGTCAAATGCAAGTAGTTGAAAGTTGCAAAGTGGTGCAGCTTTTGTTCTGTAACTTGTGTGACCAAATGGACTATTCTGATGCATCAAGTTGGATAATTTTATGCTAGGCATGGTCCTCTTTCCCATTGAAACAGGTAGAATCGCTCTGAGCTACTTTCAACCGACAGAATCCCTTAAGAGTCCAAAGTGCAAAATGGCTGCAAACTTCAGCATGCTGATATTAAGACACCATGATGCTTAGAACCTTCTCGCCTAAGCATGTGGGCTGATTTTGGGCCCCTCTATAATAACCTCTCTCAGTTTTCACTATCTCGGAGGTGCTTTCCCGTGGTGGCGAATTTTTGCTTGGGGAAAAATTTGTCAAATGCAAGTAGTTGAAAGTTGCAAAGTGGTGCAACTTTCATTATGCAAGTCGTGTGACCAAATGGGCTATCCTGATGCATCCAAGTGGGTACGTTTATGCTAGGCATGGTCCCATTTCCCACTGAAACATGCAAAATCACTCTGAGCTATGTTTAACCGACAGAATCCCTTAAAAGTCCAAAGTGAAAAATGGTTGCGAATTTCAACATGCTCATATTCTGACACCACGACAATTAGTGTAAGTGTGAATAAATAAACAGTAAGTAAACACTTCTTAATATGACATTATATTAAGAGAATTAATCAAAATTATTCTAATTGAAATATAAAGAATCTTGAAAGCATCATATTGCTCTCTATCTCCAAAGATTTATCAAATCATTGTGGCTCTCAGATTGTGTAAGCACTATGACTATTTAAAATGACAATCTGAAGAATGAGAAAGATGCTAAATGCAAGAAACTAATCCTATATGATAATATTGTACACTAAATTAACATAAAACTGATAAATGAAGCTACAACAAACTAAATGCAGCCATGATTATGAATTAAAGCTATGATGCTATTGCTAAAATGCTTGATTTCTTGATTTCTTTCTTGTAGAGTAAGATTGCATAAACTTGGGATATTCTGGATCCTTTTCTTGTTGAATGAAGTTGTATTTATAGATTTCCCAATAGCAACTTTGCACAGGGGCAACAAGTTGAGTCTTGGATTCAATCTGGAGGATTGAGTGGTGAGAGATGAGGGAGATTGAAAAGATTGTGGGCATGGTTCCTACCCATGAAAGCACAAGGCAAGATAATAGGAAAGATCAGAGGGAGAAGATTGAGAGGATTGCCTGCAAGATTTCCCATGAATTCTATTTGTATTAAATTAGACATAATTTAGACATTTAATATCTAATTTTATAGGTGAGTAAAAATAGAGGAATATTCTTTATGCTTTAATTTAAATATTTTTGATCTATTTAATTTAGCAAAAAGGGGAATTAATAATTTAATAAAACAAACTATAGGAGTTGTTTATTAAATTAGAATGGAAGGAAATGATAATTAAACAATAAAGTGTTAACCTTTTTTTAATTTATTTAAATGATGTGATAGAATAAAACTAGAGGAAATTGTTAATTAAATAAGACAAAGAATTTAATTTTGTTTATTTAATTAAAATGAAATAATAGAAGAATTTAGAAGAATTTAAATGTGAACTATATAAATAAATATTTTTATTTATTTAATAGTAGAGGAATTTAGGAGAATTAATCAAATAAATTGTATTTAATTAATTAGATTCTCCAGACCAATTTTAGGTGTATACATTTTGCCCCTCTTTGAAGTGATGTGTTTACACATTGCTTCAAATAAAAATTTTCTACTACTGCCAGTATTGACAAAAAAATTTCAGTATGCCCCAGACATGCCCCAGATATTGATTTTCAAATGATTGATGATAATATGCCCCCTCGGGAGATAAATTTATGATTTTATGATTTTTTGGATATTTGGAAAAATTTCAATTTGTTTTTATGATTTTTCAATGATTTCATGAAGATTTAATGAAGATTTGATGATGAAATAATTTATCTCCTGATAATGATGAAGAAAGTTTCGCCCTTGGATGAATTCTAATTAATTTCCCAAATAAAATTAATTAAAGATGTTGAAAATCCCACAAAATTCCACCTTTAATAAACTAATGAAAGGTCAAAAGGTCATTTTCATAATCATTTGTGCAATTGACTTTTGAAATCTTTGTGAGAGAGACATATTTGAGCCACTTGGAGTAGGATGTTGATTCCTTACCAAACCCACTATTTTGAGGATGTATGACATCACCAGCGTCTGACTGCTTATGGACCTCCGGTACGTACCCATAATCCTCCTCTTATTTTGTGCAATTTCAATTTTCGTGCCCTTTTTTTGCATTTGAAAATTTTAGTAGTTTTAGCACTTCAAGTATGCACTTTAGCGCTTCGCACTCCAATGTAGCGCTCCTAGGACCTGTTGTAGCACTTTGAGAATTAACACTTCTGTTATATTTGTTAGCGCTTTGATAGGATAGATTAGCGCTTCGAAACTAGTATCGCTTTGACAATATAGATTAGCGCTTCTATAGTTTAAATTAGCACGTAGAGGGTTTAGTGCTTTGAGATATTGTTTTGGCACTTCGACCTTCCGAAATAGTGCTTTGATTGATGTGGTGCTTTGATAGTGTGTTATAGCGCTTTTGAGTGATAAAAGAGCGCTTCTGGTTTTTTAGCACTTCGAAAGCCTGTTCTAGCGCCTCTGTGTGATGAAATAGCGCTTCAGATTTTTGAGTGCTTTGAATGCCCGTTCTAGCACTCCCACATCATGAAATAGTGCTTCTAATTTTTTAGCACTTTGAATGCATGTTTTAGCGCATCTAAGTCAAATTTGCAAAATATGTCAAATTTTAAACTTGATTTTGTCAATTTTGATTATGACCACACTTTGGTTTGATATGATTTGATGATCTAAATAACCCTGATGATTGATTCTGATGATAGATACAATTTTGATTATCCTCATGATAAGTGAGGAATAAAATTAATTTTGATGAACCTCATGATAGGTGAGGTTGATTCTAATAAATTGACCTCATGTAGGCGAAGTACAATTTAGATTGATAATGATAACCTCATGATAAATGAGGCTTGATTAGATTTGATATGATAATGACATGTGATATTTGACATAGTTTACCGATTTAAAACATTTCATGACGATAGGAGCATTTGGGTAACCTCCAGATGTGAGAGCATTTTCCATGGATATTTGATTTGATTCTGCAGTTGATAATAGATGAGATTCAAATTATCACTCAATGTGGTATTTTCTCTCTTCTTGGCATGCCCTAGATTACGATTAATCAGGGTCTCCTCACAGCATTAGCCGAGCAGTGGCACAGTGACCATAATACCTTCTACCTACCTACTGGCGAGATGACAGTCACTCTAGAGGATGTGTGACAGATATTATGGATATCGTTCATTAGGGAGATTGTAGCATATGATTCACATGAGGCTGGTGGGAGAGATGCTCTCCATAGAGTTTCCCAGGATGATCACATTGCAGGATTGTGGATTCGGTGGCGTATGATGGCTGATGCCTATGCTACTTTACTGACAGTGCTTGTTGGATTTATTAGAGGTTTCATTTGTCTTGATCGTAGGTCAGAGGGATTCTTTGTTGGTTGGGGCCATATACTTGAGAGAATGGTCATGAATGGGACTAGATATGCTTGGGGGATGTGCATGCTAGCACATTTTTATCATGATTTACATTTAGTTGTATATTTAGGAGGATGCAGCCTACCAGCGAGAGTCACTTTACTTCAGGTTTGGGCATGGGAGCATTTTTCCATCACGCAACCACTGTCAGTATGAGATAGACCTACTACCAGGCCTTATGTTTTCAGATATAGAGGTCGACTTACCCAGTTCAGGATGGGTAAATTGGAGCACTGGAGGCATGTATTGGATGATTTAGAGGTTGTCACATGGAACCCATATCTAGATTGCCAACATTGAGAGGATGATGATGTAGTTCATGGTTATTTGTGTGATTCCATGTATTTGATTTGCAGGACCCACTTTGTACTAGAGAGATTTATACTGTGGAGAGTCTATAGATAGTACGGTATTGTTCAGTGCATGCCTCAGGGTGTTGCACATTATGCCCGATGTCGGAGTGATACAAAATATTAGGGGCCATGTTTATCTTATGATACCATAGTGGAGGGATACCGTGCTCTACAACTTTCAGCTTGGGACATGCATTAGGATATTGTAGAGGCACCAGTGACTACAGAGTATGCACAGTTTTTGTCATTACATCCATGTCCTCGAACTACCATTCTGAATGAGCCAACACCACTACCTACAGAAGATCCGACTTTAGCCGTTGAGGCAGAGGAGGATATCGATACAAAGGAGGATAGTGGGGATGATAGTGAGGTGAGTAGTAGTGATGACAACAACATTGACGATGGGGATGATGGTGATGATGGTGGCAGAGGGGTTGTGGTAGGTAGCATAGGTCCCTCCTCTATTAGGCCTCATAAGAGGCGAGCAGTGGAGATACCTTCTTCAGACCAGCAGCCACAAATTTCAAGCCTATAGGTGTAGATACAGACTCTGCAGGGTCAACTTGTTTAGGCATAGGGTTTACTTGTGCAGACACATACATAGTTACAAACCCAAGCATAGGCTCATGCATAGGCTTTAGCACAGGTTTAGGGATAGTTGGTAGCTATGTAGACATAGGTTACCACACTGATAGCATAGAGAGATAGTGCTAGGCAGATCACCAAGCAAGCACAAGGGACTACCGAGAACTTACAGAGGATAGCCAATGGTACCACCATTGGTGACTATATGAGGTAGGTTCTTCATGTTGGCTGAGAGCCAGATTTCTAGAGAGGCCATTATCATGATGCAGTTCCTGTTGAGCAGAGAGTGAGCTATGCCCCTTCTAGATCTGGTAGGACACACACCCAGATAGTTAGCGAGGGTGTGATGTAGCCTCCTCGGAGAGATCTGAGAGATCCCGAGGCTTCTGGTGGGGGAGGTATTGGTGCTGTGATGCCTGCACCATCTGGCAGTAGTAGATCTTATCTGCTGCTATATGATTTTGTGACATACTTTTGAGATATGATGTATACTTCGATTCAACTAGTTTTGATGATGTATCTTTTTCATTGCAAACTTCATTGTATACTTGACATTGATGATTATATGATTTATATGATATGCAACAAATTTTTATCTATCTATGATGGTTCTATTATGATTCTATGATGGATGCATTTATTTTCAATGTTCTATATGCCATGTGATGATTCTAATTATGATTCTTATTATGATTTTATATGATGAATGTGGATGTAATTATGTGATGGTAACAAGATGTATGTTCCTATGTTGATATGAATGTGAAAATAGATGATGTACGATACAAAATATGAATTGATCGAAAATGTAATAATATGATGTAATAATAAAATGATGAATGGATGTATGGTGTATTTTATGTATGGAAGAAATAATTGGTGGATGGATGAAAAAATGCAATGATATGATTTAATTTTGAAATTTTCTCTTAGAAATTTTTATATGATATGGATGCAACCTGATTTGATTTAAAAAGTATGAATGATAACTAGAAAATGCCTTCTAGTGTGAAAAAAATGTTGGTGCAACTACATGATTATGATGATGTCTTTTTTTTATGTCAAGTATACTCAGTATTATTAATAGAAAAGATAATCATCGATTTAAATACTTTTTATAACAAAACACTCTGCAGATGTAGAAATATTTTATGAATGTCAATCTAATTTTATTATGCAAAAACTATATGCAAAATAGTGACATTTTAACAGTACTTTAGTGCTTTGTATCATCATAGAGATTTTTAAAATGTTGAAAGTGAGTAAAAGTGTCAATGGTATATGTTAGACCAATGACGACCTGAGTACTACTTTCATGATTTTTTATATTGCAACCGAACACAAGAATCTAGGTAATATTGAACCGAGATGACCTGAGCATTTCTTGCATAAACAGACAAAGATCAATCATTTTAGTGTGTGAATTCTTAATGTCATCGATGATACATTCATAGAGCACATCCCCCGACAATTCACACATTTAAATGATTAATGCATAGACAACAGACAATGAAAATACCATTCTTCTTCCTTGTTTCTCTAGTTCATTACATCATTGAGTTACTCCAAAGAAATGATAACCAAAAATTGAAAACAATGCATCTACCTTTTACTTAAAGTGTTTCAATCATTATTCAAATTAGATCATCCATTCTGATTTTGCAATATTTTTGTGATTTTCTGAGAATTTGGATCAAACCTAACTTACTGACTTATCCTAGGGGTCTTGGGGGCTGATCAAAGATTAGCCTTGCCTACGTTACACATGCAGAGACCATGTAGTTCGACTGACACCGACGCATGTTTTTGGTTTTGAATTTTTGAGACTAACCTTTTTTACTTGTTTTTGGATTTTCTAATATAATATGGATGTTTGATGAATTTTCTGATGGTGATTGATGTTTCCATGTTGTGTTGTGTTTCAATCGTCATTTTTGTTGCATTTTTTTTCCCATTTTGTTAAGCCTTGATTTTTTATTACCCCCAGTGAGATTCAGATGTTGCCCCCAAGCCAGAGTGAGACATGACCATAATGAAATGATAATGGATGCAAAATAATGGTGAGATTTACGACCATGATATGTATCTAAATAGATGGAAAAGCTGGTTAAAATCACATATAGCGCCTGTTACCAGGTTTTCACTATATGTTTTAAATGCACTTTTGTTAGAGGCCTCAGCCTGACCATTTCCCTGAGGATAATACGGTGTTGAGAAACAATGTTGGATATGAAATTTTTCACACAATTCTTGGACATCCTGATTTTTAAATGGTCATCCATTATCAGTGATAATAGATTGAGGTATACCATACCGACATATTATGTAATTCAATATGAATGACGAGATCTGTTTTCCCATGATAGTTGTGAGAGGAACTACTTCTATCCATTTTGTAAAGTATTATGTTGTTGTGATTATGAACTTGTGTCCATTGGTGGAAGATGGATTTATCTTTCCTACCAAGTCCAGTCCCCATTGAAAAAAGGGCCATGTTGATGTGAATGGATGTAATTCTCAAGCTAGTGCGTGAATCAAATTACTATGAATCTGACACTTTTGGCACTTCTTGAAAAACTAATAAGACTCCTTCTCCATACTTGGCTAATAATACCCTAAACAAAGGAGTTTCTTTGCTAGAGTTATACCGCTTGAATGAGTGCCACAAATAACTTCATGAACCTCATGTAAGGCTATCTCAGATTGACTATGTTCTAAACATCGAAGAAGAGTACCATCTAGACCTCGATGATAAAATATGTCGATGATTAAAATATGTTGTGCGGATTGGCGGATGAAGTTGTGTCTTTGGTTTCTGGAAGGGTCAGGGGGAAGGATGTTGTCTTTTAGGTATGCATATATATTTTCGTAGATGGAGGATTTAATGGTATCTAAATAATATATGGTACGAGATTCCAAACTATTATAAGAAGGACCAGATACTTGTTCTACCATAAAATCATAATGACCACGTTTCTCTCGCAATTGTAAAAGAGAAGCAATTGTAGCCATAGCATCTGCTGCTTTATTTTCGGCCCTTGGAATTTGGTCAAATTTTATATTGACAAAGTATTGTTTGAGATCATCAATCAGCTATTTATAGGGCATCAAATTTTCATCTTTCATCTGATATTTGTCATTTACTTGATAAATGACCAATTGAGAATCCCCATATACTTGTAACTCAATGATTTTTCATTCAATTGCCACTTTGACTCCAATGATTAATGCCTCATATTCTACCACATTAATGGTGCATTGAAACATTAGTCTATAAGATTTCAGGATAGTGTGTCCTTGGGGTGTAATGAACAAAATTCTGGAACCGGATCCTCTTTGTGTATATGATCTATCAAAGTAAAGTATACACTATTGTGGTGTTACTGTCAGAATATTTGCATTAGGAAGGCCCATTATCAGAGGCCATTCATCTGTTAAAGGAGCTTCAAATAATTGTTCAATGATCACTTGACCTTTGATGGATCTCCTTTCCACATACTGAATATCAAACTCACTTAGAAGCGTGACCCATTTGGTCAGTCTACCTATTAAACAAAACCAAAACTCTTAGGATACATAGTCTCAAAAAAGGGCATTGAATTAGATCCAGTGAAATTAAAGGCAATAATGGAAATGCCACCACCTAGAAACATCAGTCAACTAAGGTAACTACACGGAAGGCTACAATCAATCCGGAGATTTATCTCCCAGTTGGAAAATAAAATTCATCCATTCAATCATCTATTGCACAAGAATGTTGTATTTATGTGGGATAATGGGTGTGAAACAAATTTCAAATTTCAACCAAATAAAGAAATATTTGATGTCACCACCTATTCTCATGCCACCTACAGAAGGAAGACATTTAATACTATACATTGCAACAATGGATATTTCTTTAGGAGCACTATTGGCACAAGAAGATTATGAAGGAAGGGAACAAGCCATTTACTACATCAACAGAACTTTGAATGGATATGAAATAAACTATACCTTCATTGAGAAATACTGATTGGTAGTAGTATTTTCTACCCAACAGTTGGGACATTATATGTTGACTCACACAATCAAGCTCATGGAAAAAATTGACCCACTAAAATACCAAACATAACCATCAAGCAAATTTTTACCAAGATTATAACATCACCATTGATCTTGAGCATGTGCATCTCGCAGCTATTTTAGTAACCCACTTTATAACGTATTTAAGTGGGTCAATTTTTTCCATGAGCTTGATTGTGTGAGTCAACATATAATGTCCCAACTGTTGGGTAGAAAATACTACTACCAATCAGTATTTCTCAATGAAGGTATAGTTTATTTCATATCCATTCAAAGTTCTGTTGATGTAGTAAATGGCTTGTTCCCTTCCTTCATAATCTTCTTGTGCCAATAGTGCTCCTAAAGAAATATCCATTGTTGCAATGTATAGTATTAAATGTCTTCCTTCTGTAGGTGGCATGAGAATAGGTGGTGACATCAAATATTTCTTTATTTGGTTGAAATTTGAAATTTGTTTCACACCCATTATCCCACATAAATACAACATTCTTGTGCAATAGATGATTGAATGGATGAATTTTATTTTCCAACTGGGAGATAAATCTCCGGATTGATTGTAGCCTTCCGTGTAGTTACCTTAGTTGACTGATGTTTCTAGGTGGTGGCATTTCCATTATTTCCTTTAATTTCACTGGATCTAATTCAATGCCCTTTTTTGAGACTATGTATCCTAAGAGTTTTGTTGATGTGACCCCAAAGACACATTTCTTAGGGTTTAGTCTGACATTGAAATTTTCTAGCCTTGTGAAACATTATCCTAGGATATCTAGATGTCCCTCCCTAGAATAAGATTTAGTGAGAATATCATCTACGTAATCCTCCATAAAGGTGTGCATCATATCATGAAAGATAGTAGTCATTGCTCTTCGATAAGTTGCACCTGCATTTTTCAAACCGAAGGGCATGAAATTCTAGCAAAAGGTTCCCCATGGACATGTGAATGCAGTTTTCTCCTGATCTTCTGATGCTATCTAGTGCAGGAGCACCTAGGAAGCACATAGGAAGCACTAGGCAATTTGAGGACCTAGGATGAAGTTTTGAGTTTTTGATACTTTGAAGGTTATGTTAACCATTGGGATTGAGTTTGAGGTTTTAGTTTATGTTTTGAGGAAAATTGATTAGTAGAGGTCAGTCGATTATGGTAGACAGGAAGAGTGGATGAGTTTAGTAGCTCACTTCACTAGGAAATTGGCAACAAAGTCCAAAATGATGCATCTTTGTAATTTTGGCTAGAATGTAATGGGTATGTCCGACCAAGAGAAGGATAACCAATTTTTCAACCTTTAAAAGGTGTGTCTCGACCTGATACCAAGGTTGGAAGGCTTTTGTATCGTTGGAGATTGTTGAACATATGGGAAAAACAATGCTAAGCTTGTAATTTCTCTAGTTTTGTTTGCTCTTGTTGGTGTGTTAATGGTATAAACCAGGCACTAAAATACATGTGGAATGTAATTTAGTTGTCTTCCGAGCATTGTTTGGTTCTGTAGTTAGCTTTTTTTCATTGTTTCAAGCTTTTGGTTGTAGTTAGTTAGTTTCTTTCCATTACTATTCTGACTGGCAGACTGTCGGAAATGGAGTTCTAGTCCACTTTTCCCCTGTACCTAGTGTATGGGCTCTTGGAAACTATAGCTAGGCTCCATGCTTGTAAATATGGTAGAGGTAGGAGTCTTTAGGGATCAGGGATTCATGGATAAAGTATGTTCCTAGGCGAGCTTGGCACTGCCCGACTAGGAAAGACAAAGAGTGCAGAGCACTAAGGTTGTAGGGGTGCCCATCTCCTACAAGACCACGGTGTGGAGAGGATGTTGGTTTCCTTGCAAGGGCTTTTCAAGAAGGAGGAGACTTCAATACACCGGGAGGTGGCAGAACAAACTGATTGATCACAGTGAGGTCAGAAAATGGCTTAAAACAGGTCTAAAATAGCTAAATCAAGGGTTAGGACAGTATATGGACGGTGGAGGCTCCAAACCCCAAAAATATTCGAGGTGTGGGAAATGGTATCATGTATCCCAAAAAAATATTGGGGGTTTTTTGGATTATTTGGGTGAACCATCCATGTTTCTCGAGTTAGGAGGCCTAATTGGGGCTCTAGCGCTTGTAACCTTTTTAACCCTAGGAGAGGGTTTGGTGGAAGCAATGGAGAGTTGGAGTTTGGTGATTGTTCAAAAACCCTAGGAAGATACTGTGAAGCCATTTGAAACATCTCTACACCCCTGCAAGGACCTAATGGAGTGGTGAGGACAATTAGCCTTTAGGGTAGAATAAGGGTTAAGGAAGAGATAGTGGCAAAGCACCGAGATTGTCTTGGGAGTTTGAGTGTGAGATGATAGTGGGGTTGGCTAGGTGAACCAGGGGTACCTAAGCAAGCCTTAGGACCTATAGGTTAAGGTGGTGTAGTGTGACACCTCAAGGATCTTCCAAGGGAGACACAGAGCATGGGGCAGATAATGTGCCATCCAACCCTACCCTATCAGATTGGTATCAGAGCAAGTTAAATATTTGGGATAGAATCTTGTATGTCAGACCTTGAATCCAGTGGTTCCACAACCATGGTGACAAATGTTGAATTGGAAAAGAAGGTGGAAGATTAGGAGGAAGATAATAGGAGGTTGAGAGAAAGACTAGCTCAACTAGAACAAGCATTGAACAATGTTCAAATCAAGGCTGATGAGGTCAGTGATAGATTGGAGGGCAGGGAACCAAAGAGTGAAGAGGTTGCAAAGGAAGACAAGACCCTTGAACCTGACCCTATTCTGCAAGAGGAGCCTTTATTGAAGGCATTGAAAGCTTTGAGTGGGAAAGCACTTGAAGGTATACCACTGTTTAGTGGGAAATTGGAAGCTGACCTAGTCCTGGATTGGATAGAAGGCATGGAGAACCATTTTGAATGTGATGGATTCATTGAAGCACAGAGGGTGAAGGTGGCCAAGTCTAGATTGAGAGGATCTACCTTGACATGGTGGAATTTCATTCAGACAGACAGGGAAAAGGAAGGCAAGAAGCCTATTTCAACTTGGAAAGGTATGGTGGCAAAAGTGAGAGAAGCATACATACCAGATGATTATGAGATTCAGTTACACAAGAAGAGGCAAAGCTTGAGGCAAAGAGACCAAGATGTGAACACTTACATTGAGGAGTTTCAAAAACTTTGTATGAGGTCCAATGTCTCAGAAGATGAAAGTCTCAAAGTGGCTAGGTATCTTACTGACTTGAAGTGGAACATCCAAGAAGAGATGACTCTTCTAAGTCCAAAGACAGTACACCAATGCTATCAGTTAACTATCAAGATTGAGGAAAGAAGCAAGAGGAAACATGATCAAGCTTCTAAGAGTAGAGGCAAAGGCATAGATCAAAGAGGGCATAGAGGTGGCTACCAAGGTAGAGGAAATGAGCATATAAAACAAGGTGAATCTAAACTCAGAGAGCATGGAGGTGAAACATATTCTAGAGGAGGTTATGGAAGAGGTAGAGGTATTCAAGGAGTATCAAGTAGAGGAAGAGGATTAGACAAGAGCAATTCATATTTTGCTACTATGAAATGTTACCATTGTGGTCAAGTAGGCCATCCAACTTATAGGTGCCTGGAGAAAGCATCTTCATCAAGCACTAAGAAGAGGGTGGAATATGCACAAGAGGACACCATGAGTCCTAAGTCACTTGAGGTCAATCACATTGAATAAGAAATGGGAGAGAATTTGATGTTTAGGAGAGTGTTGATCAGACAACCGATCAAGGAAGAACCAAAACAAATAAGACCTCTATTTAGAGTGAGATGCAAGATACTTAGAAAAGTATGCAAGGTCATTGTAGATTCAGGTTCAATAGATAATATCATCTTAGAAGAGGCAGTAGTGAAACTGAAATTGGAGAAAGTACCCCACACTAACCCCTACAAAGTGACATGGTTGAACAAAGGGCAGAGTGTTCTTATCAATGAGCAAGTAACGATGGAGTTTTCCATTGGAGGGTACAAGGATAAGCTAATTTGTGATGTGCTACCCATGGATGCATGCCATATTCTATTGGGTAGACCATGGCAGTATGATAGAAGTGCCATCTATGATGGAAAGGAGAATACAATTTCATTTAAGAAGGATGGGAAGACATTTAAGTTGCAGTCATTGTTAGAAGAGGATGAAGGACAATCAAAGACACCAAGTGTCTTATTAAGCAGTGGCAAGGAGTTCCTTAACAACCTACATCAAGGAGGTGAAGGCTATGTGATCATGTTGCAGTCCAAAGAAGAGGACAAGATTGAAAAAATAGTCATACCCAGAGTAGTCCAAAAATTGCTTGAGAAGTACAAGGACATAGTAAGTGATGGTGCACCTGCAACTTTACCTCCTAAAAGAGACATTAGTCATCAAATTGACTTCATACCTGGAGCATCATTGCCTAACAAAGCAGCTTATAAGCTTACACTGGGTCCGAATATAGAAGTAGCTAGACAAGTGTAGGAGTTAATGGATCAAGGATTGATTAGGAAGAGCATTAGCCCATGTGCAGTACTAGTAGTCTTAGCAACAAAGAAAGGAGGCAAGTGGAGGTTATGCACTGATTATAGAGCAATAAATAGAATCGCAATTAGGTGTAGGTTCCCTATTCCTAGAATTGAAGACTTGATGGATTGTCTTGGAGGAGCTCAGTACTACACCAAGTTGGATCTCAAGAGTGGATACCATCATATCAGAACCAAGGATGGAGATGGGTGGAAGACAACATTTAAGACAACAGATGGGTTGTATGAGTGGAGAGTTATGCCATTTGGCCTCTCTAATGCCCCTAGCACATTCATGAGGATCATGAATGAAGTGCTCAAAGACTTTACAGGGATATTTGTGGTGGTATATCTTGATGATATACTCATCTTTAGCAAGACAACAGAAGAACATCTAAAGCATGTGGAGATGGTTTTTAGAAGGTTGCAAGAGGAGAAGTTAGCCATCAATCTAGAGAAGTTTGAATTCTTTAAACAAGAGCTTATATATTTGGGTTTTGTAGTGTCACAAGGATCATTGAAGATGGATCCAAGTAAGGTGGAATCTATCCTAAACTGGCCTACACCAACCAGAGGAACTGAGGTAAGAAGTTTCCATGGATTGGCTCAATTTTATAGAAAATTTATAAGAAACTTTAGTGGCATATGTGCACCAATCCTAGAGACAATCAAGGGGGGTTTGAAAAATTAGTTTGTGTGGACTCAAGAAGCTGAGAAAGGATTTGTGAAATTGAAACAAGAAGTGGCAACTCAACCTATTCTCTTATTACCTAGTTTTGACAAGTTGTTCACAGTAGAGTGTGATGCTAGTAAGATGGTAGTAGGAGGAGTGCTAATTCAAGAAGGCTGACCTATAGCTTTCCTTAGTGAAAAGCTCAATGAAGCTAAGAAGAAGCATTCTACCTATGACCTAGAACTTTATGCTTTAGTTTAGTCACTTAGGAAGGGGAGGCATTACCTTCTACCCAAAGAGTTTGTGGTCTTTACTGACAATCAGGCACTTAGTTATATCAACACTCAAGAGAAGTTGAGTAATAGACATTTGAAATGGATGGAATACATCCAAGCTTTTACTTTCACCATCAAGCACAAGAAGGGACAGTTGAACAAGGTAGCAGATGCACTAAGTAGAAGATTGCTAACAGTACAAGAGATACATATCAAAAGCATTGGAATAGAGAGTTTCAAAGATCTCTATGGGGAAGATGAATATTTCTTAGAGGCCTACAAGGTATGTTCGGACTTTGAGAATCATTTTCATAGCCAATACTCAAAGTATACTTTACAAAGTGGATTGTTGTTTAAAGGAAATCAGTTATGTGTTCCAAAAGGATCAATGAGAGAAAACCTCATGCAGGAAAAGCATAATGGAAGTCTTAGTGGAAATTTTGGCATCAATAAGACATTAGAACTAGTGCAAAGGTTCTACTATTGGCCTAAGTTGTTAAGAGATGTCAGGAGATATATGGAGCAATGTATTGTGTGTATGAAAGCTAAGGGAGGAGATAGTAATGCTGGCCTATATCAACCCCTACCCATTCCTAGCAGACCATGGGAGTGTGTGAGCATGGATTTTGTGGTAGGACTCCCTAAGACCAAGACTGGATTTGATGGTGTGTATGTAGTGGTGGACAAATTCAGCAAGATGAGTCACTTTATTCCTTGTAAAACCACTCATGATGCTAGCTATATAGCTCACCTTTTCTTCAAGGATATTGTTAGGATCCATGGATTACCTTTAAGCATTGTTTCAGACAGGGATGTGAAATTCATGAGTCACTTTTGGAAGACTCTATGGAGAAGATTAGGTACCAACCTATCTTTTGGATCAGCTTACCATCCTCATACCAATGGTCAAATAGAGGTGGTTAATAGGGTGCTAGGTAACCTTCTAAGGTGCCTAACCAAAGAATATGGACATACATGGGATATGGTTATCTCACAGGCTGAGTATGCTTACAATGATAGTGTGAACAGGACCACAGGGAAGAGTCCTTTTGAGGATGTGTATGGAATGCACCCAAGAGGTGTATGTGACCTCAGGGATCTAGGAGCTATGGAGAATAGGAGTGGACATGCAAAAGACTTCACTCAAACCATGAAAGAGATTCAGGAGCAGGTAAAGAGGACAGTCACCGAGGCTACACAAAAAAGGAAAGACAAGGTAGATTTATCAAAGAAGGATTTGCAATTTGCAGTAGGAGATTATGTCATGGTTCACCTTAAAAAATCAAGGTTGCAGAAGGGAATGTCAACCAAGTTGCAAATGAAAAGAGTAGGACCATGCAAGGTATTAGCCAAGTATGGGAAGAATGCATACAAGGTGGAGTTACCTGTAGATTTGGGAGTTTCACTAGTCTTCAATGTAGCTGATTTGATCAAGTACAAGGGATCTATCAATGATTTAGCTCAGACCAGTAGGGAGGTCTTCAAGGAAGTCAGAAACATAGCCTTACCTACTAAATAAAAACTACAAGCAGAGAGCATCTTGGAGTCAAGAGTGCAAAAGTCTACAAGGCATAAGGTGTACATGGAGCATCTTATCAAGTGGAAGAACAAGCATGAATCTGAAGCTACATGGGTACAAGAAGATCAATTCAAGAAGCATGGAATTAATATGTCACTGATCTCTCCTTCCATTCCTTAGTGTTTGGACAGAGAGGGGGAGAATGGTGTAGGAGCACCTAGGAAGCACTAGGAAGCACTAGGCAATTTGAGGACCTAGGATGAAGATTTGAGTTTTTGATACTTTGAAGGTCATGTTGACCATTGGGATTGAGTTGGAGGTTTTAGTTTATGTTTTGAGGAAAAGTGATCAGTAGAGGTCAGTCGATTATGGTAGACAGGAAGAGTGGATGAGTTTAGCAACTCACTTCACTAGGAAATTGGCAATAAAGTCCAAAATGATGCATCTTTGCAATTTTGGCTAGAATGTAATGGGTATGTCCAACCAAGAGAAGGATAACCACTTTTTAAACCTTTAAAAGGTGTGTCTCGACCTGATACCAAGGTTGGAAGGCTTTTGTATCATTGGAGATTGCTGAACATACGGGAAAAATAGTGATAAGCTTGTAATTTCTCGGGTTTTGTTTGCTCTTGTTGGTGTGTTAATGGTATAAACCAAGCACTGAAATACGTGTGGAATTTAATGTAGTTGTCTTCCAAGCATTTTTTGGTTCTTTAGTTAGCTTTTTTTCATCGTTTCAAGCTTTTGGTTGTAGTTAGTTAGTTTCTTTCCATTGCTGTTCTGACTGGAAGACCGTTAGAAATGGAGTTCTAGTCCACTTTTCCCCTATACCTAGTGTATGGGCTCTTGGAAACTATGGCTAGGCTCCATGATTGTAAATATGGTAGAGGTAGGAGTCTTTAGGGGTTAGGGATTCATGGATAAAGTATGTTCCTAGGCGAGCTTGGCACTGCTCGGCTAGGAAAGACAAAGAGTGCAGAGCACTAAGGTTGTAGGGGTGCCCATCTCCTGCAAAACCACGGTGTGGAGAGGATGCTGGTTTCCTTGCAAGGGCTTGGAAAGAAGGAGGAGACTTCAAGAGACTAGGAGGTGGCAGAACAAACTGACTGATCACAGTGAGGTCAGAAAATGGCTTAAAACAAGCCTAAAATTGCTAAATCAAGGGTTAGGATAGTGTATAGACGGTGGAGGCTCCAAACCCCAAAAATCTTTGATGTGTGGGAAAGGGTATCATGAATCCCAATAAAATATTTGGGGTCTTTTGGAGGATTTGGGTGAACCATCCATGTTTCTCAGGTTAGGAGGCCTAATTGGGGCTCTAGGGCTTGTAGCCTTTTTAACCCTAGGAGAGGGTTTGGTGGAAGCGATGGAGAGTTGGAGTTTGGTGATTATCCAAGAACCCTAGGAAGATGCTATGAAGCCATTGGAAACATCTCTACACCCCTGCAAGGACCTAATGGAGTGGTGAGGACAGTTAGCCTTTAGGGTAGAATAAGGGTTAAGGAAGAGATAGTGGCAAAGCACCAAGACTGTCTTGGGAGTTTGAGTGTGAGATGATAGTGGGGTTGGCCAGGTGAACCAGGGGTACCTAAGCAAGGCTTAGGACCTATAGGTTAAGGTGGTGTAGTGTGACACCTCAAGGATCTTCCAAGGGAGACACAGAGCATGGGGCAGTGAGTGCTCCATCCAACCCTACCCTATCACTATCTTAATTTGGTTGTATCCGAAGAAACCATCCATTATTGACAACATGGCATGCCTTGCTGTTAAGTCTACGATTATGTGAATATTAGGCAAGGGGAAATCATCCTTGGGGCATGCCTTATTTAGGTCCCTGAAATCAGTACATATCCTGATACTATTATCTGGCTTTGATACAAGTACAATATTTGATGTCCACTCAGCATAATCAATAGACCTAATGAATGCAGCATCTAATAATTTCTTCAGCTTGGCCTTTACCATAAGTGTGATGTGGGGATGCATCTTTCTCAATTTTTTTTTTATAGGTTTGACTCTAGTATTCAAAGATAAATGATACATTAAAAGATTTGGGTCCAAACGTGGCATATCAGAGTATGACCAAGCAAATTTAATGCTTCTTTCTTCAAAGAATTTGATAAATTCAGGTGTTTCTTGTGTTGTTACAGATTCTGCTAGATGCAAAATCTCTACTCTTTCTTCAGTGCCAATGTTTATATACTGCGTAGGCTCCACCAGAACTAATGAACTTTCATGATAATTCTCCGGAAGAGTGTCAATTCTTCCATCTTTCAGTGCCTCAAAGAGGTTTTCATTATCAAATGCGTTCTTTATTTTCTCTTTTTCCAGATCTAATGCTACCATAGAATGGTTTTCACCATTAGATCCATTATTCCTATTTTTATTTTTGCAACTGGAAAATTTGACACCCTCCTACCGAGTTGCGTTGTTATGAGAGTTATGGATAGAACTTGTATCAGGTGTGTCACAACATAGGAAATTTACGATAGCATCATTGTTTGCAAATATGGGTAAATTTATAGGTTCAATGGGTTCCCAGTCAATAAGTTCAGGATGGACTAAAGGCATGAAGTCATCAGATTGAATCAGGTTAATGGTGGTAAGGGTTCAGATAGCTATGTCATCAGAGTTGTTATTAGGGATGTCGAGATCAATGATGGTACCCTCCTCAAGATTATCTAGTTCACTCGATGTTTTTTCGTCCTCACTTGAGTCATCGATATGTTGTGATCCTAATTCAAGTGGTCTAGAACTAGAGCTTTGTCCCTCCTCATGTGTAGGTGCATATTTTTTTATGACATCAATTTGGACATACGTGTAAGATATATCAAAATATAGATCCCATTCATATTCATTTGAATCCGTTTCAGAGCTATCTCTAACCTGAAGGATTCTTTCAGCAACCTTCTTTGTCATTTCTTGTTTTTCTTCTTTTGAGTATCCTAGTCCTATCTTATCCTTTGAATGAAGAGTAAGAGGCTGAATAGGTTCTACAATGCCTTTTTTCCTTTTTCCAACAGGTCCCTGTCCTTCATAACCCATTTTTCTAAAATAGCCTTCCCTTTGCCATACTTATCTGTGTTGATGTTGATGTTTTTTGATGTCGATATTTCTCCATATTTGTATAACCAATCAAGGATAGCTTTGTCTTCTGATTCATCCACAATAGTACCACCTTTCACAAATATTTCTTGTAGAACCGTGGCAGGTTGTGATGGTTGTTGTTTGATCATTTATGGTTGTCCATATGACTTTGGAGATAGCATAAATTGTGAAAGATTAAGAGCCTACTCAATAGAATATTATCCCATTCCCTTGTCTATCAGCCAGACCTGTTCTTTGAATTTTTTGTGATAAATAATTTTGGCGATCTTGATTGTCTATTAATTTAGTTTCAACAAGACTTGCATCTTTTGATTTATCCTTTTTCTCAACCCACTTGGATGTAATACTTGGATTTTTTTCTTCATTTGATGAATTTGAACTACATGCTTCCCTATTGTGAGGCACAAAGGTTTCTTGAGAGATTCCAAGTGTGTCACAATGTTGAGGATGGTTATAATTTGCTGATATAGTCACCTTCTGTCCATTAACTAGAAATTTCAAACATTGGTGATAGGTTGAAGGTATTGCTTGCATTTTATGAATCCATGAACGTCCTAAGAGTATATTGTAGGTTAACTCTTTTTCTAGTACCTAGCATGCTATTTTCTTCATCATTGGTCCCACTTGAATGGGTAACACAATCAATCCTTTAGAAAATCTCTCTTCCTCATCATAAGATTTTATTGTCATTTTTCTTTGGGCATCAATAGCATTATCTGAATACCCTAGTGCATGGATTTACTTTAAAGTACAAATTTTCTAACCAGCTCCCCCATCTATTAGGACTCTTTTAACACGATGATTGTGGATGAGAACTTCAATATGGAGGGCGGTGTTATGTGGATGATTAGGCAACACATCATCCTGTTTAGAGAATGATAGACAGTTTGATGTGGTCAAATGTCCCACCATAGTTTGGAATTGACAAAAATCTAGGTTGTTGGGTACTATGGTGGCAACAAGTGCTTGTTCCAAAACTTCCTTATGTGATGGTTATAGTTTAAGGAGTTCAAGTATTGATATTTGTGCTAGAATTTTCTTAAGTTGGTCGGAAATGTTGTATTGACTTGGAGGTGGAGTTGTATTTTTAGGTGCAAATGCCTTTAAAATTACCTTGGATTGGCCCCTTGTCATTACATTAACTGGTTGATAGTATTTTCGTTCTCTGATTTTTAAAACATTTACTTGATTGTCAGAGACTTGTATGCTCGAGATTACATCTAGTGGTATAATGTCATTGGTTTCGTGGTTGTCCATGTGATGACTAGTGACATTATCATTTTCTACTTTGGTAACACAAAGGATAGTAGTATCGTAAATGTGATTGACATTTTTACCTTTATTGTTTGTAGAAGATGATGCTCCCTTGTCGTAATTTGGTAAAGGGTCTTTAAAGGTTGTATGATCATTGTTATTTTGGTGTCCCTCTACGTATACATTATTGTTGTCAATTAGATCTTGAACTATGTGTTTCAATTCCATGCAATCATTTGTCTTGTGTCCCTTATTATTGTGGAAGTTACAATAATCTACGTCATTCCACCATGGTGGTTTAACTTTTGGATCCTAAAATCACACTTCTCATGTAGTGATAAGACCACTTGCAACAAGTTACCTCATGGTTGATTCCAGTGTTTGGCCTAATAGTGTGAATCTACGTCGGTTTGATGATTTTTGATATTATTGAGGTTTTGAGTTTTCATTATTTTGAATGACATTTGACTTGATGTTATGATCGGTGTTCTGGTTTGTCTTCGCACTAGATGTTGTCAAGTTAAAAATTGGTTTTTCATTTTGCAAATCACTTGTGGTTTCGTTCATCCCAATATTTCTGTTCTTTTCCCAAAATTTTGGTTTTTCATTGTTGGTATATTGATTTGAGGAGTTGGTGTTGTTTGATTTTTCATTGTAGTGCTTGATCACCCCTCATTTTACCAATGCTTCTTCGATTTTAAGGCCATTTTCAATTACCTTTTCAAACATTGGAGGACATTGTAATTTGATCCTATAGCTCATCTCTTTCGTCAAATTGTTTATGAATAACTCCATCTTTTCTTCCTTAGGTATGGAGCAAGAATACCTAGCAAATAGTATTCGCTATCATTGTAAGGACATGAATGTCTCACCTTTGTTTTTCTTCATGTTATAGAGGTCATTTATTGTGATGCCATGTTGGATGTTAAAATAATATTGTGATATGAACCTATTGACAAGCTCTTCAAACGTTCGTATACTTGGTTGCAATTTAGAAAACCATTCCATGCATTGCCCTCCTAGGCTTCTTGGAAATAACCTGATGAGGTAAGTTTCTTCTTGCGCAAATTCTAAGCTCATGGTCTTGAATTCCCTTATATGGTTGATTGGATCTATCTTACCATTGTATTTGTCATACTTTGGAAACTCGCAGTATCTAGGGAAAGGTATCATGTTGAATGTTGGGTCAAAAGGATAAGGACAAATGTCTTGTAATGCATACCTTTTCATGTTTCCCTTTGTCATGTCTTGTATTTTTGTTGTAATTTCTACATTTGGTTTGTTAAAGCAACAATCAGATCTACACCTTCTGTGTGTTGTGGTATTTTGGTTTCATTTGTTCTAGGTGCTTCTTTTAAGCGATTAACATCGAATTCTTTGGGAAGTTTGGCACTTGATTCAGCTAGCATTAGGAGATATTTCTCGATGTCTTGTTCTAAGATCTTTTCCATAAATTTATGGAATTTTGGGTCCTGTTGTGCTATTTGTATTTATTATGTTGTTATTTCGTTCTTGTCACTTTGATGTAAGTTATTCCAGGGATTTTGTTCTACCATGGTAGTAGATGTTTCAAGTTCTTTTTCTAAGAGCCTCTCTTTTTGTAACCTAGTGAAGATTGGCATCCAAGTGTTTTGTTTTCCTACCAAACTTTGATCTTCTATGCTGGATAAATGTCAAGTGAATTTTTAACAAAGCCAAATAGGATGATATATCGTATTGATAAGACTAGGTTAAAAATCTGATTACTATGCTTCATTTCATGATAGTAGGATGACAATATCCTGATGATGAAACTTTAGCTAAATAACAAAAAAATTGTTTTGATTTATTGACACTTTATGTTTTGCAAGATCTGAGTTTTAGTAAAAAAAAATAGTTAACCTATAGGAACCTATCTGTTTCTGATTTCTAGACAGTGTCTATGTTGAAAAAATACTTCTGATTGACAAAAATCCATGTTAGAGTTGTTAACTAAACTGACT
Organism: Sequoiadendron giganteum; assembly: GCA_007115665.2. Taxonomy (NCBI): domain Eukaryota; kingdom Viridiplantae; phylum Streptophyta; class Pinopsida; order Cupressales; family Cupressaceae; genus Sequoiadendron; species Sequoiadendron giganteum. Next base: position 594,874,206 of record CM021107.1, on the reverse strand, counting down.
AATCTATTTGTAAGCTCTCTATTTTTTTGTTGTTTTTGGAAGCACTAAAACAAAGTTTAGAAGTGCTAAAACAGAGTGCAGAAGAGTTATTTCATGGAAGCGCTAAAACAAAGCTTGCAATCACTATGACAGTTTTTGGAAGCACTATTTTGTGAAAAGCGCTAAAACAAAAGTCAAAAGTGCTATGATATTTGATTGAAGCACTATTTGGCAGAAAGCTCTAAAATAGAACGTGGAAGCGCTATAACAGTACACCGAAGCGCTATTTTGCGGAAGGTGTGAAAACAAAATGTGGAAGTGCTATGACAGTACTCTGAAGCGCTATTTGATGGAAGTTGCCAAAACAGAATGTAGAGGCACTACAATATTTGATTGAAGTGCTATTTTGTGGAAGTGCTAAAAAAAGGTTCAGAAGCGCTAAATTATTAGACCTTGGAAGCGCTATTTTGGATTCCTTATTGCAAAATTTGATTTGGCTTGGTGGAATATTCTATCATTGGTTGCAGGATGGAGGACTGGCGTATGGGTTGACTAGGATTATGATGTTGTGTAAGAGCTCTCCTTTGGAAAAAGGCTTGTGAATAAAGAGGTTCTAATGCATAATCACTAGTATAACCTCTAGCGAAATCATGATACCTATGTATGAAGGTTCTATGGTGAAGCAAGATTTTTCGAATCTGATACAAGAATCGTATTTTTCTCAAAATATTTTGGTAATTAAGTGGTCTCTTGGGTTTCTTGATTTTGATGGATTTTTTGACAAATTTTTTGGATTTCCAACCTCGAATCATGAATTTTTCTAACTTGATTTGGTTTGCGGTTTTCAGGATGATCTTTTATCTGAGTTACACAGATTTGAAAACATAGCACGAAAATTGTAGAATAGTTGTCTTTAATCCTAGAATCTAAACAAATAGTGTATGTCCAAGAACCATGAATGGTCCCTACTAATTTCCACTAGTTTCGTTTTAACAAAGATACACTTCAGACAGACTCACTCTTAAGGTCAAAAAGGTCATCGTTATACTTAATAGTCCACATCTTAAATTTGTGTTGACTCACACAGTCGTGTCACCCCCTAGAGGGTGCTTGTGTTTGTGTCGTTTCTAGGTGCGTACTCAAAATTGGATTTCTCGTCCATTGAGCAAATAGTCCTTGGAAATTATATGGTGAGTGTGTTGGGGGAAAATTATTCCCTCCCCTTGCACTCTAAGTATTACAATGTCTGGTTAATTGAGTCAACTGGATACTATGCTATGGTTCTTAAATAAGGTTTTCGTGCGGTGCAGAAAATGATAAACTCCCTCAGGAGACCTCCCAATCTTTAGAACAAAGATTTTAGGGATGGCTATCTTGAACACTACCATCGATTTGGACATTCATCAACAACTCACATTTGTTTAGAGTGGGTTGGAATCCTTGGATTTAGGCATTCCCACTTAGGTCGTTCTCGTAGGGTGAGTACTTTTTACCACTATGGTAGGCCTTCTATAGGTTTTAACAAAAGTGTAAAATTGCATGAAAATAAAGGATGAGTCTGGTGTTTTGATCACCCAGTTAATGGGAGAGCATAATTCTATGCACCACACAATCACAATAATCAATTATTTAATTTAAAACCCAAAAAGACAAATTTTGCTATTCTATGTGAATATTTTGCTTCACAAAAGTCATGGTGTCAATTTTAACTGATATAGAAAAATGTATGATGTCTATCCTAGGATTGATAATTCTAAATCATGTGACTACCCTAGGATTGATTCTTTTTAGTCCAAATGCATCAAAATAAAATTCTGGCCGTAGTCGCGTCGGATCCAGATAAGCAATTACAAAAGCGCTGAAACAGAGAATAGAAGCACTACAGTTTACAACAGATGTGCTATAGTCGAAAGTGTTGAAATAGAGATTGAAAGCACTATACATTTCCATGGAAGGGCTATATCAGATCTGCTGAAAATGGGTTATCGATGCGCTGAAACAGATCATGGAAGCATTACAGTTTCCTTCCCAAAAGCACTAAAACAGCTCTTGAATGCGCTATATTTTTGTGGAAGCACTGAAACAGATCTCAGAAGCGCTATAGTTTTCCATGGAAGAGCTATAGTTTTTGCCAGAAGCACCAGAAAAACTCTCGCTTGCACTAAACGAAACACGTCAAAAACTTGTGTGACACTTTTCATAAAAAAATTGTGAAATATGGGGTTATGCTCCGTAGTGGGTGCCAAATTGTAAAAGTGAATAAGTAAACAGTAAGTAAACACTTCTTAATATGACATTATATCAAGAGAATTAATAAAAATTAGTCTAATTGAAACAAAAAGACTCTTGAAAGCATCATATTCCTCTTTATCTCCAAAGATTTATCAAATCATTATGGCTCTCAGATCGTGTAAGCACTATGACTGTTGAAAATGATAATCTGAAGAATGAGAATGGTGCTAAATGCAAGAAACTAATCCTATATGATGATATTGTACACTAAATTGACATAAAACTGATAAATGAAGCTACAACAAACTAAATGCAGCCATGATTATAAATTAAAACTATGATGCTATTGCTAAAATGCTTGATTTTTTGATTTCTTTCTTGTAGAGTAATATTGCATAAACTTGGGATATTTTGGATCCCTTTCCGGTTGAATGAAGTTGTATTTATAGATTTCCCAACAACAACTTTGCATAGGGGCAACAAGCAGAGGCTTGGATTCAATCTGGAGGATTGAATGGTGAGAGATGGAGGAGATTGAGAAGATTGTGGGCATGGTTCCTACCCATGAAAACACTAGGCAAGATGATAGGAAATATCAGAGGGAGAAGATTGAGAGGATTGCCTGCAAGCTTTCTTGTGAATGCTATTTGCATTAAATTAGACATAATTTAGACATTTAATATCTAATTTGATATGTGAGTAAAAATAAAGGAATATTATTTATGCTTTAATTTAAATATTTTTGATTTATTTAAATTAGCAAAAAGGGGAATTAATAATTTAATAAAACAAACAATAAGAGTTGTTTATTAAATTAGAATGGAAGGAAATGATAATTAAACAATAAAGTGTTAACCTTCATTTAATTTATTTAAATGGTGTGATAGAATAAAACTAGAGGAAACTGATAATTAAATAAGACAAAGTATTTAATTTTGTTTATTTAATTAAGATGAAATAATAGAAGAATTTAGAAGAACTTAAATGTGAACTATATAAATAAATATTTCTATTTATTTAATAGTAGAGGAATTTAGAGTAATTAATCAAATAAATCGTATTTAATTAATCAGATTCTCCAGATCAATTTTAGGTGTATACAATTAGAAACTTCTTGTTTGAGTCTATTGGATTATGCTGGGCCCCTCTACAATAAACTCTCTCAGTTTTCACTATCGCAGGGGCATTTTCCCATGGTGGCAATTTCTCGCTTGGGGAAAAAGTTATCAAATGCAAGTAGTTGAAAGTTGCAAAGTGGTGCAACTTTCATTCTACAACTTGTGTGACCAAATAGACTGTCCTAACACATCCGCGTGGGTACGTTTACGCTAGGAATGGTCTTCTTTCCCACTAAAACACACAAAATCACTCTGAGCTATGTTGAACCGACAAAATCCCTTAAGAGTCCAAAGTGCAAAAATGGTTGTGAAATTCGGAATGCTCGTATTTGGACACCATGACACTTAGAAACTTCTTGTCTAAGCATATGGGATCATGTTAGGCCCCTCTACAATAACCTATCTTGGGTTTTGCTATCTCAGAGGCATTTTCTCTTGATGGCGATTTCTTGCTTGGGGAAAAAGTTGTCAAATGCAAGTAGTTCAAAGTTCCAAAGTGGTGCAACTTTCGTTCTGCAATTCATGTGACCAAACAAGCTGTCTCGATGCATCTGATTTGGTATGTCTATACTAGGCATGGTCCTATTTCCCACTAAAACACGTGGAATCACTCTGAGCTACACTCAACCGACAGAATCCCTTAAGAGTCTAAAGTGCAAAATGGCTACAAACTTTAGCATGCTCGTATTTGAACACCATGATGCTTAGAAACTTCTCATCTGAGCCTATGGGGCTGAGTTAGGAACCTCTACAATAACCTCTATCAGTTATTGCTATCTTGGAGGCGTTTTCCCGCACTAGCGATTTCTCGCTTGGGGAAAAAGTTGTCAAATTAAAGTAGTTGAAAGTTGCAAAGTGGTGCAACTTTTATTCTGCAACTCGTGTGACCAAACAGACTGTCGTGACACATCTAGGTGGGTACGTTTACACTAGGAATGGTCCTATTTCCCACTGAAACATGCAAAATCGCTCTGAGCTACGTTCAATCGGTAGAATCCCTTAAGAGTCCAAAGTGCAAAATGGTTGTGAACTTCAACATGCTCATATTCAGACACTATGATGCTTAGAAACTTCTCATCTAAGACTTTGGGATCACATTGGGCCCCTATACAATAACCTCTCTCAGTTTTTCCTATCTCGACGACCTTTTCTCGTGGTGGCGATTTCTCGCTTGGGGAAAAACTTGTGAAATGCAAGTAGTTGAAAGTTGTAAAGTGGTGCAACTTTTGTTTTGAAACTTGTGTGACTGAACAGACTATCCTAACACATTAAGTGGGTAATTTTACACTAGGCATGGTCCTATTTCCCACTGAAACATGCAAAATTTCTCTGAGCTACGTTCAACCGACAGAATCTCTTAAGAGTCCAAATGTAAAATGGTTACAAACTTTAGCATGCTCGTATTCGGACACCGTGATGCTTAGAAAATTTTCATCTAAGCCTATGGGATCACATTCGGCCCATCTACAATAACCTCTCTTGGTTTTCGCTATCTCAGAGGCCTTTTCCCGTAGTGGCTATTTCTTGCTTGGGGAAAAATTTGTCAAATGCAAGTAGTTGAAAGTTGCAATGTGGTGCAAATTTTGTTTTGCAACTTGTGTGACCAAACAGATTGTCTCAACGCATCTGAGTGGGTATTTGTCTGCTAGGAATGGTCCTATTTCTCATTGAAACATGCAGAATCACTTCAAGCTACGTTCAACCGACATAATTCCTTAAGAGTCCAAAGTGAAAAATGGTTGTGAACTTCAACATGCTCGTATTCAGACAACATCATTCTTAGAAAATTCTCTTCTGAGTCTATGGGATCAAGTTGGGACCCTCTACAATAACCTCTCATTTTTTTCTATCTCAGAGGTGTTTTCCCGTGGTGGCGATTTCTCGCTTGGAGAAAATGTTGTCAAATGTAAGTAGTTGAAAGTTGTAAAGTGGTGCAAATTTCATTCTATAACTCGTGTGACCAAACGGATTCTCCTGATGCATTTGGATGGGTACATTTATGCTATGAATGTTCTTATTTCCCATCAAAACACATTGAATCACTCTGAGCTACATTCAACAAGAATAATCCCTTAAGAGTCCAAAGTGCAAAATGGTTGCGAACTTCATCATGCTCGTATTCTGACACCATGATGCTTATAAAATTCTCGTATAAGCCTATGGGATCATGTTGTTCCCCTCTAAAATAACCTCTCTTAGTTTTTGCTATCTCAGAGGCCTTTTCCTGTGGTGTCGATTTCTCATTTGGGGAAAAGGTTTCAAATGCAAGTAGTTAAGTGTGTAAAAATAACTTTCTACCTATTCCACCCGTTGTATCCTACTATAAGTTAGTGGAATGGAATAATTAGGGGTAGGGAACATATTTGAATGGTTTTTGGAGAAAGGGAGGTGAGTTGAGTGGTTTGGTGTGATGCCCTAGTTGGCAATTTGATGAGTTTTGGTGAAATTTAGTGGTTTAGGAGTGGAAATGGTGGAAATCCTTTGGGGCAGCAGTTTATGAAGGAATTTTAAGCATGTGCAGGTTCTTTTAAGAATTTTTGATACATTGTCAAGGTTTTATGAGTTGTGGGAATAGTATTTTCAATAAACCCACCCTAAACTTGCTAAAAATGAGGGTTTGTAAAAGTGGGCTTAAAGGAGTGGTTCTCAGGTTAAAGTTTATGGATTTGGAGGTTTTGTGGTCTGGTAAATGATTTTCTATAGTTATTTGGGATGGGAAGATAGTTTGGAGTATAGTTACTTTGAAAATTTGGCCTAATTGGCCAATTAGGACAGTGTACTAGCCTTGTTTTGTTGGTGTTGGTCGAAAGTGACCTAGTGTGTTTTTGTGATACATTTTTGAAGGCTTAAAAGGGTGTCTGAAAAGGTAAGTGGCTTGTTTATTGGAAGTAAGCTTTGCAAGAAAAATTGAAGAAGCTGGGTATGCAAATGTATAAGACAAATAGTGAAGTTTGAGGAGAATCACCCTTGATAGGGTTTGGAGGAACAAACTCTTGGTGTATCAATTGGATTTATGTTTAGTTGATTGAAGGCATCCCTGCTCTACATCATGCTATTTTTTACTATTACGCTTTGATATATTTTTTCCAAGCATCCATAGCTTTTTCGGAAGCACCTATTTTATAATTTTAGCCTTAGCAGCAAGGTAATGAATTGATTGATAAAATGCTTTGATAGACATGTATGAAAAATGTCATAGCATAGACAAGGCAATGAGCTATTTGAAATAAATTCCTCAAATAAATGTGGTCCTATGGTGATGGAATTCCATGACAAGCACATTGAGACCACATTTCTTTGAGGCATTTTTTCGAACAGTTCAATTCCTTGTCTATGCTATTGCTTATTTTTGATGCTTTGATAGAATTTCTCCAAGCATCCATCTAGCTTGTTTGGAAGCACCTATTTTAGGCCTTTAGCCATAGCAACAAGGAAGTGAAATGTTTGATAAAATGCTTTGGTAAAAATGTATGAAAAATGTGGTAGCATAGACAAGGTGGTGAATTTTTTGAAAAACTGCCTCAAAGAAACGTGGTCTCATGGTGATGGAATGGCATGACAATCGATAGCAATTTTCTTGTCATGGCATTCCATCACCATGAGAACACATTTATTTGAAGCATTTTTTTCAAGAAGTTCATTGCCTTGTCTATGCTATTACTTGCTATTATGCTTTTATATATTTCTTCCAAGCATCCATAGCTTGTTCGAAAGCACATGTTTTAGGGTTTTATCCATAGTAGCAAGGCAATTAACTATTTGATTTAATTATTTGATAGACATGTATGAAAAATTTGGTAGCATAGAAAAGGAAGTGAAATCTTTGAAAAAATATCTAAAAAAAATGAGGTCTCATGGTGATGGAATGCCATGACAATACAAAGCAATTTGATTGTCATGGAATTCCATCACCATGAGACCACATTTATTTGAGGCATCTATTGAACTAGTTCATTGTCTTATCTATGTCTTGTCATGGCATTCCATCACCACATTTATTTGATACATTTTTTCAAACAATTCACTGCCTTGTCTATGCTATTGCTTACTATTAAGCTTTTGATATATTTTTTCAAAGCATCCATAGCTTGTTTGAAATCGCTTGTTTTAGGATTTTAGCCATAGAAACAAGGCAGAAAATTGTTTGACAAGATGTTTTGGTAGACATGTATGAAAAATGTGGTAACATAGACAAGGCAGTGAACTATTTGAAAAAATACCTCAAAGAAATTTGGTCTCATAGAATGCCATGATAAGAAAATGCAATTGGCAACTGCTCCTAGTTATTAGTTATGCAATGTGAAGAAATTGCATAACTGCTTAGGTTGAATTTGTACAATCTATATTGTAATTGAAATTTTGTCATCTATTAGCATCTAGTTATTAGTTATGCAAAGTGAAGTAATGCTTTGACTTTGAAGGATGTGCAATGCAATGTAATCAACAATATAAATATAAACTACAAAAATCCATTTTTTATAATTCATTAGTTAAAATATTTATTTTATTTTCCCTCATAGATATCTCTATACGCTATGGAAATACCTTTCAATTTTTTTTATTTACTTTTATCTATTGTTCTACAATTTTTCCCGATTTTTTCAAAAACTCTTATACTTTTGGTTTGTCAATTTTTTCCTCAAAAGATTTTTGCTACTATGCATTGGAAGCATGAAGCATACAAGTGAATACACACAATATAGGTGAATTATACATGTGAATAAGTGAAGCATACATGTGAATAAGTGAGGCACAAGTAATTGAAGCATTCCAAAGGATGCAAACCACCACGAATGGAGTTTATTTACACAATAGACTTTAGATGTAAAAAAAATCCATGCCTACAACATTCAAGCATACAATTTACATTATACACATGATAACATCATTCAAGAATGGCAGTAGAAAAATAATATTTTCTTTAATAAAAAATTCTAAAGGCTATACAATGATATATATTGATAAAAGTATATATAATATATCCAAAAAAAACCATACAAACTTAGTACAAAGGAGCCACATGGACATAAAATGTCATGTATATATCGATACTACAAAACATATGTTCCAAAATGCCACATAGGCATACAACAAACAAACCTAATACATAGTCATTTCCCTCTAGGGGAAGGAAATAGATCCCATGCTGCATTCAAAATTTGACTTGATGGAGTGAATTTTTCTTCTCTTGTCTTTTGAACACGCTCGCTAGTCCTCCTCTCTTCACTCTGGACCTTCAGATGATACAATAAAAATTAAAGATGTTAATACATAGAAATTGAATTGTGGAATGGCATATAGCAAAATATATAATCACTTACCACATACATATAGTCATCATGCACATTTACAGCATCACCACATCCATGATTTGGAGTAACAACCACCTATAGCAACCATCAAGATAGAAATTAAACTACATAAAAGTATTGTGAAAATTTTCTATAATAGACCATAAAAGAGAAAATATAATGTCAAATAAACTAATCTATTTAATACCTCTCTTAATGGATTAGAACTAGCTATTGTTGTGCACAACAACTCCATGGTCCATCATGCCACCAACATCAACAAGGTTGTCTGATGTCAGCAACTGCAAATGAAACAATATCCCAGGTATCATGTTGATATAAAGACCAAGAGGGGATAATGGAATATAAGGTGAAATAAGAGAGGGTAATGGGATGGGAATATAAGGGATTAATGGAAAATAGGATGGACTAGTATAGATTGATGGGATGGCCTAGAATGAGATAACAAAATATAGGGTGGACAATTAGAGGTTAATGGGATGTGATTACAAGGGAATAATGCAACATAGGGTGAATTAGGAGGTGTCTAGGGTTTGACTATAGTACATGAAGTGCGAGCTTGACTTGTGTGTAGCAATAATAGAGAAGAGTTATCTAGGATGAAACATGGATAAAGATGGTATAACATAGGATGATATAAAGGAACATAGGGTGGAACATTGGGGATCATGGAACATCTAGGGTGAAATAATAATGGGTACAATAAGATGGGAGTAGAAGGACATAATGACACATAGCATGGACTAGAAGATAAATTAGTGGGATAGGCTAGGAGGGGATCATGGAAAATATGGTGAACCATTAAATTTTAATGGTATGGGATTAGGAAGGAATAAAGGAAGAAAAAGTGAATTAGGAGAAGATAATGTGACATGATCAAGCAATAAAAATGCAATGTTTGTGTTTCTCATCAATTTGTTAGATTTGTATATACGTAAAATTACGAGAACTAGCTAACATAGTTTTAAAAAACCATTAATGAATAAAGGCTACCTGAGTGTAAGTTGTTTGAGGATATGAATTGCGAGGTGTGGAGGAAGAAAGTGCACCAGGAAACTGTTTGAAATCCAAAGCATTTTATGAGAAAAACATTCAAATATAACATTCAACTATTCAAATGTAATAATAATATTTTTAATACTAGTTGCATACATGTGGACTCACTATCAAGAATGTATAAGGGTCTATAGGAATAGAGCATGCCTCATGAATAGTCCAACCCTGAAATTTCATAATATCAAAATTCTACAAATTTAGTTATTCTTAAATTTCAAAATATAATTTAATAAACAACATTAAAATAACTTGCTAAATTTTACCTGAGTGTCGATGTCGAATGTATCATTCAAAATATCATCTGTGAAAGTCATTGCCTCTACAACTGATGTAGGTTGTGTAGCTGCATCAAGGGAACTCTGATAATCATATGTTCAAAAAACACCACAAGTGCCACAATGGTGGGGTAGAGCTTGGGGCCTACACATCTCCTCCACACCAGCTCTACTAGAGGACTTGCACATTGTAAAATGGTTTGGGTGAGTGAGTCAATCAACTTCAGTGTGTCCACCTCTACACTATCATTAACAATGGAAGAAATGGCGATATGCTCCACCATGGATCTAGCCAAGTGTCTCAGTGCCAACTCTGGATTACGTCGTGCAACAGGTCTATCATGTGTGGAGCCCCCACCTCTACCGTGAAAGTCTAACATGTCAAAATAGTTTGGAATTATATTGAGGACAAACTCACAATAGAGTTTCCTCAAAAAGTATTGTGGCACCTCATGGTTATTGCATGGAGGTTGGTCAAATACCATCCACCACCGCTCCCAAAATTTATTTTTAATTTACTCATGGTGGCACCAATGGATGGGGAACCTCCTACATGCATGAGACAAAGGTTCATTGGTTCTCGGGTCTATAAATAGGGCACACAAGTTAGCTTTACTAATTTTTTTTTTTTTGACATCTGCATATTACAAACCATTAGCATAAAATTGTCTCATCTCATGCCTCTTATTTGATGAAAAATTTATTTGCTCGCTCATTTCTCCTACATGAGTTACAACTGACTTCAATGATTCAAAAATCCCTCTCCTATAAGGGTGGGTTTCGGCATGCTTAGCTAATCTTCCAATTAATTGTTGAATGTCTCTTTTATTGTTTTCAATTTTATTTTGAATATTTTCTTGTGTTCCTTGAGGATGCCTATGAGTTGATGGAGGGGTTTCAAGTTGTTCTTGTATAGGAGGCTCTTCATGAGGGGGTGATTCTGAATTCTCAATGTTTCGAGGTGGAGATTCATTCCTTGAGAATTAGAACAAAGTTTTATTATAAAAAACTATTTAAGTTTGCATTCTAAATCAAATTCAAAATAAAAAGAATAAAAATACATACCTCTTTGCAATCTTCAACCTCTTCGACGTGTTGGTGGCATCCTTGTGGAAAATTGCAAGCTAAAGATGCAAACAATGGAGGAGATTTCACGAGCGTGAGTTGTAGACCTCAAATCCTCCAAGTCAAGTCGCAGGTTGAAGAGAAATGAGGGTTTGAAAGATTTTTTTTGGCTTTTATTCTAAGTTTTACATTTGGCGAGCACCAAATTTGGTGCTCGCCAAATTTAGAGTGCACCTTGCCAAATTTGGCATGCACTAAATGGCTTATTTCGACCCTTTTTTGTGAGTTTTTTCATTTTGGCATCAAAATTGTGTCACAGATTGGTGCACTTACCCAAGTGGGGATCAAGAGTGGCTCAAATTTATATTTAAGAAATAGAATCCTAGATTTACATCTTTGCAAGGTATGTATAAGGGATCTCCATACACATCTAATGCCCCACTTGGTATCTATCTTACTTTTGATATTGTCAAGATGGCATGGAATCATAAAGGGTATATGAAAAGTATAATTGAAGTTGCACAAGACAAAATAAACTATCTCTTAAATGTTCACAATTAGGTTGTACCTCATCTATTAGAAGATAATGGGGAGTTGAAGACCCTAGAAAAATGGAAGGATGGTTTCAATATTGTAATCCCCACACTCCTCCTTATTTGCAAAGATGACTGTAAAGCTAATATAAATGAGCTTAATTCTTATTTTGATAGGTTGGTTAATGTAGATCATAGCATGGAATTTTTTTGTAGAGAGACTAGTGCTTTACTTGATGTCAAGTATCATAAATATTTTTAAGAATGTAGAAACACTCTTAGCTCATGACTAGCCTTCTAAGGATACGTTTAAGGCATGAAATGAAAAGTATAATTATCTACCCAGCCTATGAGTGGATCCATTTTTTTATTCCTATGCCTCTTGTATGAGATTTTGGTTGTGAGAAAGGTCTAGGATGAGGTTCTTTCCTTGATAGCAGGGATAGGAAATGTTGTAATTTTTCTATGTAATAACAACAGATGACTCAAATGCTCAGTGTATTTCTTTAATTTTAAATATTCACCTATCTTGCTATCCAATGTTGCATTCACTATCTTTTGACTCAAAATAATCAAGGGTTATTTATATGTTCTCATATCACATCATGTGTTATGGATGTTGAAGTGTTAGCTTCTATTCAAGGAATGAATTAATATTTCTTTAAATTATTCATCAAATATTTTTTGAATGCAATAGGGATTTATAAGTAGTGTGATAAGTGTTGTTCTTTTCTTGGTTTCTCACAAGTACGATGGTGAGGTTATAAAAGCTATGAGTTGGTTTGTTGTAGGAGTATATTTTATTTTCTAACTTTGTTATGGATAAGGCACTGATCATTTTTATAATTCATAAAGTTTGAAGATTGATGCAAAATCACATACCAATCAAAAATAATTTTTTTATTTTACTACAAATTTTATAACGCTATGAAGAAACAAGCCCTAACTTGCTATTTGTTAATGCAAGAATGCTTGTAGTTGTAAGTTTGTAACTTTCCTATGATCAAGGTTCCAAGTCCAAATTTTGAGTCAAGATCTCACAAGTTCATAACTAAACAAAATGTGTAAGAATAAATTAGAATTTTTATTGTATTTATATCAATCCATATTTGGAAAATTCTACAAGATTTCTAAATAGTATAGTAAAAATTTGGCAGATCTCTTGTGATTATACAATGATACATTTAAATGTTGGGTGAATCAAACCTCGATGGAACACATACGTTGTAATTTTCAAGCAGATTATGGTCCTACGATTAGCATGGAGGTGTCATAATGATTGGTGAAATGTGTTCTCAAATGTAGTTATTTTTTAATGTTATTGGCGAAATGGGTCCTCATAAGCAATTATTTGTAAATTTTAATTGGAAAAATGGGTCATCACTCGTAGTGAAATTTTAATGATGTTGGTGAAATGTGTCCTCAAATGTAATTATTTTTTAATGTTATTGGTGAAATGGGTCCTTATAAGCAAATATTTATAAATTTTGATTGGCAATCATTTTAATAGTATTGGTGAATATGTAGGTGATTTAATACATTCTTTTGAGATTCTAGGCAAAAATATTAACCAGTACATTTAAAATGCATAGTTTGTTATGGTGAAAATACTACTTACATGTGCTGCATAAAATAAATTGATGGAAAATTGAAATGCAGTGGACCGATAATTCATAAAATCTAGGTGATTTGGCCTCCCCCTTGGTTGTGATTTATTTAGTAATTGTGAATTGGTTTCTATAGGTGTCCAAAAGTGAAGATTTAGTTAAAAAAGTTTAGTTCAATGTCAACTTTGGCCAAAAAGTGTAATCCACTATTGTGGGATCACCCTTTTATTTAGAACAAAATATGGTTGATGTACACATGCATGGTATGGTCCTAAAAAAGTGACTTTTAAACAATGGTTTTTAGACATGCCTATTGAAAATCAATTTGTATTATCTGAGTATTAAAAAAATTATATATTTGGAGAGTAGACTGTGAGTACTACATTTCATATTAGTGATTTTTTTAAAGATTCAATCCTTAAGTGCTTCAAATTTTTATTTCAAATGTGATTTTTTTAAAAAATTGGGAAAGACACCCACTTTTTGGCACACCCACTTTTTGGCCAAAAAGTGGGCTCAACTTCTTGCACACACCAAAATCCAAGTCCTTTCAACAAAGTTCATCTAGGAAGAGTGTTTTCCTATACCAAGAAAGATATTCAATTTAATGTCAAATTTTTAGAAGGTTGTGACCACTCCACTTCCTTGAGTGATGGGACATGTTTCGGATCCTTATAGGCCTCAAGAATGCATTTATAGGTCATATTAACTACCTTTGACTTTTCTTTCCTCCATCAAGTAGCTGCAAAAATTTAAGGGGCTTCCATCAAAACACTCATGTGGAGAAATCTTGTCCATCAAGACATTATGGAGAAAGGAAGATCATTAGGACATGTCTTGATATCAAGGGAAATTCTACTAGAGGACTTTATGTTAGAGTTGTCATGCATTAACTAATAATAAATTAATCTTTAATTTATTATTAGTCTAATTTATTCTTTGTACTTAAGCTAAACTTAGGAGTTCTTTTATGCTTTATTAATAGAGTTAATATTAGATCATTATGTCTCATCTCATGTGATGTTGACACTTGTCATGATCTGATCCCTTTCTCATTTAGGGCTTTTCTCTTATAAGCATTCAACCCTCATTGTAAATATCTCTTAGATATTATTTGGAGCTTTCATATATTCTTGAAAGTCTCTTCTGTAGCTTTTCCTTGTTGATGAATATTGCACATATTGTTTGCAGATCTCTTGCGTGGAAGGCGTACTTGTTTATTGTTTGATCTTGTGGCTCATGGTTTTGTGCTTGTTTCACAATTCTAACATGGTATTAGAGCGTGGATTCAGTGAACCCCTTTTCGATTTATGAGATTTTATTTCTTCAATTAGGGTTACAGGCTTCAAATCTGAATCCCCTTTGCTCTTTCTACAAATTTTGGAGGTGGGCAAATTTTTGGTCCATTTTGGTGTGGAAAGGACCTCACCGTTGGATCCGGAGATGTCAAGAATGTCAAATTTGGATTTTGTTTTGCTTGATTTCGATTCTTGACACCAGATCTACAAGGTTTTGAAGTGGTTGCTCTTTTTTCGAATCTAGAAGGTAGTTGTATTTTTGGTCCATTTTGGCATGAAATGGACATCACCATCGTGCTTTGAAGCCCCAAAAATCTTAAGAATGCCTATCAAATCATCAAATTCAGTGCTGGGAGTTTTTGAGGCAAAACAATTTTGCTAGGGAAGTTGTAAGGCCTCCCCAACACACGTATCAAGGTGATTTTTTTTTTTTTTAATGTCCTTTTTTTTCTTGCAAATAAAAAATATGTCAAAAATTATTTTTTTTAAAATGAGAAAGCCTTTCAAAAAAGGCCATAGGTTTTTTCAAAGCTTTTTACATAAAATTTATTGAAAAAAAACCAAACTATTATGGGGCGAGGTACCCAAGGGGTATCGTCGCCTGCCATATTGACAGGATGACGACCCCTTAGGCCCTACCAACACAGTGGGCAGGGTACTGCATGGGGTACTACCCTACCACTTTGGCAGGTGATGACCCCCATGCGGGCCCGCCCCTTTATTTTTTTCAATTTACATTTTTAAAAATAAAATTGTGTTTTTATATATATATGTTTTTTAAATATATTGTTTTTTTATATAATTTTTTACACAAAAAATATAATAGTCTATTTTTTGGCAATTTTTTTTACTTTAAAATAAAAATAGCCACTTTTTTGCAAATAATTTATTTTTGCAACTTGTCAAATTTTGCTTTTTTTTTGCAAAATAAATAAATGCACTATATGGAGGCTTTTTACTAGCACTACTAAATTTGGCAAAGATTTTACAACAACTCTACATTTGGCGAACCTCCACTTTTGGAGGTGTTTTTTGACAAATTTGGAGGAGTTTTTCCCACGGTTCTAAATTTGGTGAATCTCCAACTTTGGCAGCATTTTTTTCTAAATTTGGTGGAGGTTTTTTTTGCCAAGTTCAGCCTCTCTCTGTTGAGTTTTTCACTTTTGCACCTCAACTTCCGAAGGCCATAACTTGGTCATCCGGTGGTCTTTTTGCATGTATTTTTTTTTTAAATGGGGTAAAATTTTGCGCTCTTCGTAGTGGTGTAGGTATTTTCTGGTTTTTTCTATAATTTTTTTTTTCTTAGTCGTGTTGTTGTTCAGTTCTCATTTTGGAGACTTCGACAGGCCATATCTTTTGCATCCAAACACATTTTTGGGTGCCATTTTTTTTGAAAGTGCATGTTTTTTTGTGTATTTCATCATGGTGCTACCAATTTCCTCTCTTTCTATCAGATAATTTTATTTTCAGCATGTAGTCCTCTTTTAGGCATTATGGGATCACATTGCATGTATTTATCTTATGTAAATGCACTAAAATAAAGTACCATAGCAGGTGTATTATGGGGTCTTGCACATCAATTTTTGCCTTATTGTAACCACACTGATATAAAGTGCCATGGGGGTTGATGTTTGCCTTTGTTTTTCCTTCATACCTTTCTCATGCGTGTGACTTTTATTTTCACATTGTTTATATCTACTTGTACTTTCATGTCTGGACATTCCAATATTCTTGGTTCTTTATCATGCATTATATTCAGGTATTCAGCTTCAGTGTTCCTATCACGCCTCTCCCTTTTCAGCATTATGGGGGGGTTTCTACTATTTGTGTTAATGTATCTTTGGTTTTGTGTTAGAGTGAGCTATGTATACAGTATTTGTTCCTATGTACTAGGTGGATGCAACATATGGTTACCCCTGCATTTCGGTGAGATGGAGCACTTACCATATGGAACCTCTTGCATTCCTATTTTTGGAGGTCACCTTTCATTTTCACTTGATCAATTCTTCAAACTATTGATACTATTGCCATCTGTATCTTCGAGTTCCAGGTGTTTTCCTTTGTTTTCCATCGGATTCAAGTAGTTTCATTGAGGGAACTCATGTAGATTCTTGTCTTCTTGATCCTGATCATCATATGTTTCAATGAAGGTTCTTCTTTCGACATTACAACAATCATTCTACGACAATGTTTGCAGCTTCTGCATGCTTCAATGGTGTTCTCTTTGTTCATCCTTTGTTTCTATCTTTTGGGACAACATTGTCTTGTTTGGAAGCTTCTTCAGTCCTTCACTTGGCTTTCCTCTCTTTTTGGAGTGGATTTTTTCCCATGAGGTTTTCTCTATTTCTCCCCATTATAGAGATCTTTTGTTTGTACATGGGTACCTTATTTGGCCTTGTTTGTTGGGACGCATCATGCATTATTTTTAGGGTTTTTAGCTACTCCCTAAGTTCATATTAAGGGGGGTGTTAGAATTATCATGCACTAGCTAATAATTAATTAATCTTTAATTTATTATTAGTCTAATTTATTCTTTGCACTTAAGCTAAACTTAGGAGTACTTTTATGCTTTATTAATTGAGTTAATATTAGATCATTATGTCTCATCTCATGTGATGTTGACACTTGTCATGATCTAATCCATTTCTCATTTAGGCTTTTTCTCTTATAAGAATTCAAACCTCATTGTAAATATCTCTCAAATATCATCTGGAGCTTTCATATCTTCTTGAAAGTCTCTTCTATAGCTTTTCCTTGTTGATAAATATTGCACATATTGTTTGCAGATCTCTTGTGTGGAAGGTGTACTTGTTTTTTGTTTGATCCTGTGGCTCATGGTTTTGTGCTTGTTTCACAATTCTAGCACTTTATTTATCCAATCATTGCAAGGAAATTGGGTATAAGAGGAAATTATAGAAATTTGAGGGATAAAAGGACATTATGTGATTTCAAAGAACAAGTTGACAATATTCACTTCGAAGTGAAAGTTCTACAACACCAAGTTCTATAGGAAATCAAGGACCATTGGCATGTGGGAATCCATGGATCAATGGGATGTGAAAAATGGAAGGTAACTAGATGATGTCTGAATGCAAGGAAATTTCTATAACAATAACCTTTGTGGGGATTTGAGTGAAATGAGAAAATGCAAGAGAATGAGCTCATGTGGATTTGTAGGAAAAGGGGTGGCATTGGAAAGTATCTGAATACACAAAAGTTTAGTAGATCTAGATGGATCTGGGAATTTTTGCAAGTGACAAGGATGGCAAGCTTGTTGTCGATGGACAAAAAAAGTTGAAAAAGGACTTAGCAAGGATCTATTAGGCATTCAAATATACTAGAAGTTATACATTAGGAGACCTTGCTAGAATTTGGGTAGTAAAAGGAATGGTGGGGACTTAAGGGGGATTTGTATAGGGCTAGAAGTTCTACAAAGTGTAGATGTGGGCTGAAACTATGCAACTCCATAACTTGTCCAATTTGATGCAATAAAGTGTACATTCCAAACAAATATTGTATTGATAGGTTTTAAGGAGCATTTAATTTTTTAATGCTACTCTTATTGCAAATGTGGTTTTGTTCTTTCTCGTGGAATCTAAAGATTGTGCTAATATCATTATGTATAAGTACTTGGAGAATGGTTCCCCACTCTCCATATCACAAACTAATGTTTTCCCTTAGGAATCATCACTATGGAAATGTTTATCCAATTTTATTGTAGTGTTAATGAAGTTTCTCAAATGGAAGATGATAAATCGTTCTTTGGTCAAGTTTTAGGAGGTTTCTTTGTTGATTGAATTTTCTCTTAGTTATCTTAATTGGATTGCCCCCAATTGGATCCTTTTATTTAAAAGATGGTATTTTGGTAGTGGATTATATGGATGTAATATGATCCTCTAGATACTTGAAATATATTTCCATCCATAACTTCTCAAAAGATATTTCTTTTTTATTTGATAGAGTTTGGACCATATTGAAAGATTTTCCCATTCATCATATTCATATAAAGAAGTTTTTTTTCTTTTCTTTTTTAATTTGGATCGACTCTCCTTTTCATTCTTACTTATAATCCTATGCTTATTACTTCATGCTTCCACTTGTTCTAACCACTACTTTTGGATCATGTCCTTTCTCTTAAGCATTTACCACCTAACAATATTAACAATTTATTTTTCACATTTGAATTTATTACTAATATTGATATTTAAATTTTCACAATTTATTGTGACCTTTTTTAGCTCAAAACTAATTTAGTGGAATCCATGTTTTCATAATTTTTTTCTATTATTTCTTTTAGTTGGTTTTTTTTATCAAAATTAATAACAAATATCTTCACAATTTGATTTATTAATAAATGTACAGCTCAAAATTTTATTAAACACTATTATTTCTTCTAGCTAATTAATTATCATTTTTTTGAATTCTTCAAGTAATTTTTACATCAATATAATCAAATTTTACTTATTTTCTTTAAGTTAATATTATCAATAATATTTTTACAATTTGTTGTTATTTTATCTCAAGTGAATTTATCATGAGTATCTACATAATTTACATTAAATTTTCAATTCATTTGTTATGAAATTTTTCACAAAATGATCTATTTTTTTACAACTAATTTTATCATTAAATTTTTTAGATTTTACTTTATTTATTCTACATTCGCTTTATTATTTATTATTTTTTAAGACTTTAGAAAAACATTATTGACTAAAATAAAAAATGGAAAGACAGAAGATTTTGAAAGAATTCCACCCTTTCAAAAAAACATCAAGAAATAACATAAACATTCAAACATCAAGATAAAAAAAAAAATTCATTATTTAAAAAATCTTATAAAAACAATGTTTTATTTTTAAAAAAATATTTCTTTTTCGAAAACATTATTGACTAAAATAATAATGGCCACCCCTATCTATTACAAAAAAAATTGGATGCAAAATTAGAAAATAGTAATAATTAGTAGTAAATCTAAAAATCATAAATTTATTAAGAATTTTCTAAATTCATATTAAAAGTAAATCTCATTAAAAATATGTTAAAAGTTAAAAAACAATTATATTCTATTTTGAAAAGATTTTCAATTTAAATTTTCTAAATTCATATTAAAAATAATCAAAAATTTAAATTTATTGTTAAAAATACTTTTAAAATTATAAAGATTCCATATTTGAAAATATTTTAAAAATTGTCATCATAAATAAAAAAAAAAATTATTATAAAAGCCAAATAAAATTTCAGAAAAATTCAAAAACATAAAAATGCTCACCAATAAAATCCAATAAAATTGGAAGCTCTCCACTTATAAAACTTGAGAAGAATTCAAAAACATACAAATGCTCACTAATAAAATTGGATGCAAAATTAGAAAACAGTAATAATTAGTAATAAATCTAAAAATCATAAATTTATTAAGAAGTTTCTAAATTCATATTAAAAATAAATCTCATTAAAAACATGTTAAAAGTTAAAAAACAATTATATTCTATTTTGAAAAGATCTTCAATTTAAAGTTTCTAAATTCATATTAAAAATAATCAAAGTTTTAAATTTATTGATAAAAATACTTTAAAAATTATAAAGATTTCATATTTGAAAATATTTCAAACTAATTTATATTTTTATTGTAAACATTATATATATAATATTGCCTATAATATTTTTTTAGGGTTTAATAATAATTTAAAGTGTCATATATACCATCATATAAAAATATAGCAAGTCAATTTCTATGGTCTAATAAATTTTAAAGTTGTAATATATAGTCTAAAATGCAAAAAACTATCAAATAGACCATCAAATTCTATGGGAAAGACATTTTGAAAGAATTTCACCATTTCAAAAGAAATATCAAGAAATAACATAAACATTCAAACATCAAGATAAACCAACAATAAAAAGCATTCTTCATTATTTAAAAAATATTATAAAAAGGATGCTTTATTTTTTAAAATATTTCTTTTTCTAGATGCATTTTATTATTAGAAAATATTCAAAACATAAAAAAACATTCTAAAATCTCTTATCGAATAACTACAATTTGCAAATAATTTGTGGATGACCTCCATCAAAACAAAAATGATCACCTAATGAATGTCCTAGAACGGATAAAAGCATCATATAAATAGAGCATATTTAAATTGCCAAGCTTATTTTGCATTTATTTCTTTCGGAATAATCGAATAGCTGCCAAATGCCATTCTTTCGTTTCCTCTTCAGCTTATGATTTGTTTCGCAAAGAGTTATTATTTAATAAGTTTTTAAGTCGTCAAAATCTTACTATGCTCAAGGTGTATGAAAGAATACCTAACAAGTGTCACCACCTTGCAATCTCTCATTGTCCTGTCCTCTCTGAAGGAAATGTTTGCCGTCCTCATTGACTTTAATTGTTGTGCTGATTATGGTTAAATTTGTAATATATAATTGATTATAGATAATTTATTATATCATTTTACTCTTACATGAGGGTTATAATCCATTGCCCCATAATTAATCATGTGGACCCTAATTCACGTATATTTAGATAAAAATATATATTTTGATTTTATGGATTTTTATGGCCCTTTAGACATTGAAAACTAGACGTGTCACATTCCTAGAGAAGATTCTCAATTTTAGGCTTGAAGATATATGTTGACCAAGATAAAGAGGTTGAAGTCATTATCAACCTATGGTTACTAGCATGCCAACTAATAAAAGCAATCTAATCCTCTAGATATTTGGTTCTATAAGGCAAGGAGGTGGTTCTTGAGGTGATTAAAACGACAATTCAGGGAACAGAAATAAATAATAGATCTTCACTAAGTTATGTTCTTTTGAAGTAATGTCTAACATTTTTCATCAAGAGCACTTTATATTTCTTTTTGATAAGAAGACTCATATAATTCTAATAAGTGAATAAAAGTTGATAGATATATATGTTATATATGTGTATATATACATGTATATATATATACATATACATATACATGTATATATACATATCTTATTAATTTTCAAATTGGATACATCTTGAAAAATAAAAATTTGGTCATGCTCTTCCATAACAAGATGTGGATTATATTCATAATAGCTTACAATTGCATTGCATCTATTGTTGAGATAGTAAATAAAGTAGTTTATAAAGCCATTGTGTAGTTGAGTAGAAGATTATTAACAATGGAAAATATATGAATCATTAAAATGGTAAACCCAAATAATTAGTAAATTAAAAATTAATAGGCATGGTTGAGATCTATATCAATTGAAATAGAATGCATCTAACCTTTTGGTTTGCTTTTTTATATTGAAATGGTTTCTTCTCAAATATTCGGTCATTTTGGACTCCCTTTTTGTCTCATGTTCTTCATGTGTCCACTACACGAAACAATGATGTTCCCTTGATTGTGCAATTCAATACAGTGAACTTGAAACTTTTGGCTACATTTTTAGCAAAGATGTTGGTACAAAATTATTCAATCCATTTCTAGATACTATGAAAGAGATTTTTCAACCATGGTGTTTATTAATATGCTCATGTATATGCTACAAAGAGTCTTAATGATACTAACCTAGTTTTTTTTTTAAATTAATTATATTAAAGTTTCTTTGTGACACATGGGAATTGCAAAATACTTTTACTTTACCTTGATCTTATGCAAGTCGAACATATATTAGAGTGTAGAACATGTTTAAAGAAACCATAAAGAAACTTGATAACCCTTAATACTAATTTATCCATATGGAATTCCTATCCTGATAAAAAATTTACGTAACAAAAATAAAGGGACATATTTTTCTGTATAAATTGCTACAAAGGATTAAAATTATGCTAATAAAAAAATACTTTTCCTTATAAGTGCATTATTAAATTATTGTGTCATAAATAGGTGAAAAATAAGTGGTCAAACTCTTCACTACTCAAAAATATTATAGCTTTTTTTACTATAAGTAATTATGATATAAGTAAAGTATTAAATCCATGGCCAACTATTACATCTACAACAAACACATGTGATTTCAAGGTCACCACATCTAGTTGTTGAGGATGTGTATAGTTGTTAGACCCCAACACTTTATAATAACCATGATATTATAGGTCCATAGTGTCCACTTATAATTTTTACATTGTAGAAGAGAATTAAAATGATATGATTAGTTGAATATTTTTTTAATAAAAAATACATTTTTATATATATCAAATAATAAATACATATGGGTACATCAACTATCTAGATAACAAATGAATGCAAATATGTAAACCTAAAGTCTATTTTTATTTTGATAGTTGAAATTAGCTAAAAAAATGTCATTCCCGAAAGATATGTGATTATTTTAGTTTTCTTACACAAATCAGAAAATAAATATTGGGTGCAATTCATGTTCCCATAATTTTGATTCTACACTAAAATATTTATAATTATTAATTTATATAACTTGGGATGTTTTCTTATGCATAACCGAGTATGTCTTGATCTATAGAATTGAAGGTGTTTATTTAGGAATATTTGGTTATGTATTGATCCATAAAATTACTTTTAAACAATTAAGTCTAATTCAAATTACAATTGGTTAATGTTTTTGTATTTTGGATAGTTGAGTATGTATCAATTCATATGTAAAGTAATATTCATTTGGATAGTTGAGTATTTCTCCATTAAAATTACAACTATCAACTCTACATCCTACATGAATGCAAATAACAACTCATATCAATATTCTATGAGAATCTAAATTACAAAATAATTTTCAATTTTATTCTAGACATCCAAGTACACTTTCCAAGAGTATGGGAGAAACATTCAAAGTAAATTATTCCTATGAATGATTACATTATAATATAAGCACATTTAAGCTTTGCTTTTTTATTGAGACAAAGGTTTTTCCCTGAAAAACCATAATGGTCATGTTATGATTTGAGCACAATATGGTCTTTGTTATGGGAGCATGATATTCATTATTTTCACCCCAGAATATTGTTCGACAAATTTTTGGCCCAACATCCTTCTACATTACACATATGGGAATGTCCATGAAGACATGAAACCAAAAAATGGACAAAAATACTTTTTGTTTCAAAGAGCATATAATATTCTCATATTTTGTAAGACATAAAAGAAAAAATAATCATAAAATATGAGTGCAGATTAATATGAGTGTGTTAAATAATGCACTCATGTTTTGTGAGCCTACTTTTTTCTTTTGTCTCAGAAAAATTGAAGTGTAATATGATGTGCTCACATTATAAATTGCTTTGAAAATACCAACCCTTAGTGTTTGATTTACCTTGGGCATCCAACCTAAAGGGTTGGACTTGCATGTCAATGTCCAAAAACATGATTTCTATAAAATATAGAAAACAAATTAAATGTTGAGTGTTCTCTCAATTAGATTTATATATTCTTCAATTATGATTTCAAAAATGTCAAAATAATGTCAAACTATTTCAAACCTTTCTCACCATGCAATTTTTTATATATTTCAAATGAATTAAGTCCTTAATTTTCAATTAATCTTGCTAATGTATTCATTTTATTTTGAAAAACTATATAATATGTTTGGCAACACTTTTGATCATTTAATCTAAATTTTAAACAAATTATATTTTAACATTCTAGATTCTATTTTATACACATTTTAAAAACATGACTAAATAGTTAATTTAAAAAAAAACTAATGTCATATGATTGTCATGGGATATGTGACAAGGGAACATATATATTTATATATATATATATATATATATATATAATAGGAATTTCTATGAAAAAAAAATAATGATAAAGGTGAAATAAACTTTTGGTTGATACCCTTTGCATTAAATGGTTGTTATGATGGTTGAACATACACATGTATTTTCGACCTTTCATAATTAAGATAATGTATTTATAGCTTAATTAAAAATTATTTAATTTGGTAATCTTAATTCTCTTATATGATATAATTCTAACTCTTAAGCACCTTCAACTCATATTTTAAAATAAATATATTATAAATGCTTTCTAGGTGCTAGCAATAAAACATGCAAAAAATTTATTTTCTACTATGGATGTAGTCAATAATGCACTTGACAAAGAAACTCTATTAAGAAGTAATTATGGTGATGGCATGTTCAATGTGATAATACTTTTTATCTTACCTAGAGTTGGATGTGATTTCTGTTGATATGTGGCGACCAATCATGTAAATACTGTACACTCATAATGTATCCATGTCAAGGTTTTCTCGTTGACATGTCAAATGAAAAATGACTTTGTAAAACCCTAATTCTAGAAGCTTCCAAAAATCTTGTTATAAGTGGTTGGGATGTAAGTTGCAGTGTGTGTAAATCATGAGATTGTAATATGTTTTGCACTAGATAATAAAATAATTTGGTGGCTGAGTTTCTGTCGATGTAGCTCATATTGGGTGAACCACGTTAAATTTTTGTGTTGATCACTTTTGTGTTATTCTTCATTGTTATTTATTGGTTATTTAATATGCATATAATTGTTAATGTTTATTGCTCCGATCTACCTGATATCCTAACAACTAGTATCAGAGTCATGTGTATTTCAGTTGATTGGCAGGAAACCTCTAGATTTGAGTGGGAGCAATGGAAGAAGGAAAGTTCAAGGTTGAGAAGTTCAACAGAAAGAATTATCAATTATGGAAGATGCAAATGGAAGATTATTATTTGCAAAAGGATCTATGGCAGTCATTGCAAGGAAAAACAAAGAAAGATACTACTATGTCCGATGAAGAAAGGGAGATTCTGGATAGAAAGGCATTGGGAACCATTTGGTTGTGCCTAGCACCATTTGTGGCATTCAATATAACAGAAGCAAAAACAACAGTGGATTTGATGGAACATTTATCTAAATTATATGAAAAACCCTCAACCTCAAATAAAGTATTTCTCATGAAGCATTTGTTTAATCTGAAAATTATTGAAGGTGGATCTATGACAAATCATTTAAATGAGTTTAACATGATTACCAGTCAGTTAAATTATGTAAAAGCGAATTTTGATGAAGAGGTGAGGGCTCTCCTAGTTTTATTTTCTTTTCCAAAAAGCTGGAATAGCTTGGTAATGGTTGTACGTAACTCTATCTCAGTTCAAATACATTGAAATTTCATGATGTTGTGGGTGTTATCCTTATTTAGGAAAGGTGATGGAAAAGAATAGGCGAGACTTCAACATTAGGTAATGCTTTGACTATAGAGAACATGGGAAGAAAAAAGAAGAGGAAAATCCCAACAAATCATGGGAAGTTACAAGGGAAGTCAAAGAAAGGTAGATCTAAATCTAGAGGAAAGATGGATTGCTGGCACTGTTGAAATCCAAGACACTTGAAGAAGGATTGTTGGTCTCAAAAGGAAAACAAGGAGATAGAAAAAATGATGATGATAGTAAAGAAGCTAATGTTGCAAGTAATAAATTTCAAGATTCTTTAATTCCATGTTTAGATAATGCTAATGATTCTTGGGTAATAGATTCAGGGGCTTCATTTCATGCCACACCCCATAGGAAATATTTTTTAGATTATGTTCAAGGTGATTTTGGACAGGTATATTTGGGTGATGATGAACCCTGCCAAATTGTTGGAAAAGAGGAAAGATAAAAAATGAAGTTGCAGAATGCAAATGAAAGGTTGCTACAGGAGGTAAGGCATGTTCCAAATTTTAGAAGGAATTTAATTTTCTATAGGACAACTAGGTAGTGAAGGCTACATTGTTACCTTTACGGACGAAGTCTGGAAGGTCACTAAAGGTGCATTAGTAGTAGTTAAAGTTGAAAAGGTAGGCGCATTGTATTTGTGTATTGGGTATGTGTAGGATCATGATGGGCTAAAAAGTGGTGATATGTAAGTGATATGATGGTCTATGTGGCTGGCAACTTTCTTTTTACCCAAAATTGATGAAATGAAAAGGGTTTTTAAAGGAGATTCTTAGCTTTCCACCAATATAAATTATGCTTTACTTTGAATTTAATAAATAATTATTATTCATTTTCTATTTGAATTACGACTAAAGTCCTGATTGATAGGTTGATTGAAAAACATCTATAACTTTCAAACAGTATCACATTTTTTGAATCCAAAACATGTGTCACATTCTATGCTTCACATACTATAAGATTAAAAAAAAAAATGGATTTCATGAAGTTTTGACCAAGTTAAAGTGGTCAGACATACGAGTTTTTATATTTTTTTAAATTTGTAATAAAAAAATCATAATTAATTATTTACTTGGAAAAAAATTACAATAAAATATGCATCACATTGGGACATGAATCCTCTACTTATTTCTAAAATATTATAAAAAAATATTATGATTTTATTGTGGTTAGGGTGGTCAGACAGACACCTAATTCTTATTTTTTCCCTAAAATTTAAGTACTACTGCATTGAAATTTCAAATTTTCACCCAATAGATTTTTTATCTTTTTTAAATAAACCTAGTATTTTAGAAACTACATTCAATTTTCTACGGATTTTATTCTTACATATTTTTGAACTAATATAGATAACTTATCCAAAATTTTGCATCAAGTTGCCTAACTGTGATTTTTCTGAATTTTATTGCCACTTAAGGGCCTAGTTTTTCCATGATGATTCTACACATACCCTACTAGTAATAATTATTCTACCTTAGTTGCTACAGAAATAGTTGCTACTAATATAGTTAGAGAACTTGTTGTAGGGACAAAAAAAAAATTGTGGCACCATAGACTTGGGCACATGAGTGAGAAAGGGATGACGATCCTTCACTCCAAAAAGTTGCTACCACGTTTGAAGCAGATTGACTTGGAGTTCTGTGAAAATTGTGTTTATGGAAAATAGAAAAGATTTTGATTTCTCAAAGTTGGGAAAGAGAAGAAGAGTGAGAAATTAGATCTTGTGCATTCAAATGTATGGGCACCCACTCAGGTATCTTTTCTTGGCGTCTCTTTCTATTATGTTATTGTTATTGATGATGCAACTAGGAAAACATGGGTGTATTTCCTAAAAAAAAAATCAAAAGTCTTTGAAACTTTTAAAAAGTGGAAACATTTGGTTGAGAATGAGATAGGAAAAAATTTGAAGTGTCTTAGATCTAATAATGGAGGTGAGTATTGCAGTAGAGAATTTGAAAATTAATGTTCATACAATGGAATCCATAGGCAGAAAATGGTGTGTCTGAGAGGATGAATAGGACTAGTTATTATAGAGTGTACAAGGAGCATGAGATTTCATGTTGGATTACCCTTATAGTTTTGGGAAGATGTTGTACATACCACTATTTATTTAATAAACAAAGGTCCTTCAAATCCTTTGGATGGTGGCATTCCAGAGGAGGCATGGACGAGCAATAAGGTAAGCTATTCATTTTTGAAAAACTTTGGTTGTGAAGCTTTTTCCCATGTTGATATTGAAAATAGAACCAAGCTTGAAGCTAAGTCTAAAAAATGTACCTTCATTGGATATCGAGTAGATGAATTTGGTTATCAGTTATGGAATTATGAAAATCATAAAATCATTAGGAGCAGAGATTTTATATTCAATGAGAAGGTCATGTATAAGGATCATCTATAGGAAAAGAAGCATGAACAAGCCAAAAAGGAATATATGGTGTTGGATGAGATTCTAGAAAATAAAATGAAGATGCTACTTGATGCTTAGCAACAACAATTTATCCCACAAAATCCTACAAGTGTTAGATATTCTACAAGGATAACTAGAGCTCCGAAAATATTTTCTCCATCATTATATTCTATATTATTAATTGATTCTGGTGAACCTAAATGTTATGAAGAATTAATGTAGGCAAATACCAAAAAGCAGTGGGATCTAGGCATGAAAGAGGAAATGAATTCCTTGCTACAAAATCAGACTTGGGACTTAGACTAATTTCCTACAGGTAAAAGAGCATTACCGAATAAATGGGTTTATAGGTTCAAGGAAGAAGATTGAGGCAAGAAAATATATAAGGCCAGACTCGTGGTAAAAGGTTTTGCATAGAAAAAAGGTATATATTTTGATGAAATATTTTCTTCGATTATAAAGATGACTTCTATTAGAACTATTCTAAGTCTCATGGCTGCAAACAACTTGCATCTTGAACAACTAGATGTGAAAAAAACATTTCTCCATGGAGATTTGGAATAGGAAACATACATGCAACAACCACAAGGATATGAGGTGAAGGGTAAGGAGGAATTTGTGTGCAAGTTAAAGAAAAACTTTTATGGCTTGAAGCAAGCACCTCAACAATGGTATTTGAAATTTGATAGTTTTATGGTTGAACAAGGTTACAAAAGATATCATTCTGATTATTGTGTTTATTTTAAGAAATTGGATAATGGTAGTGTGATATAAGAGGGATTCGCTACACACAAGTCTCTTTATTCTCAAGAGATCATGAGGGAACGAACTTCCCTTATACACCTCAAACTGAATGAATCGATAAAACTATGAAGAGAAGAGAAGAAGTAATTTCAGATCCTGAAAGAGCAAGACTTCAAGATTTCTATCCCTGACTGAGGAGCTCTTGGCCAAAAGACGTCAACACAATTCCAGGATGCCAATGTGGCGCATTGTCGGCCACAAGATGCACTGGCATCTTGAGTGGCAAAGAACTCAGGAGCTTGGATGGATGAAACTAAATCTTACTTCTCAACTTGGGTCAAAAAGAGTAAAGGATCAAATAATCGACAAAAAGCTAGAGATTAGAGGGAAATACAAGAGAACTTGAAAACAAATTACCTTTTTGCATCTAAATATTTACTCCAAGTGTCCCTTCGTAACTTGCACACAAAAGATCAAGGGGAAAAGGTTGGGGTTGTATAGGGGTCTACCTTAGTCAGACCCTTGTATTGGTGTTCTCACCTCCACAGATAGCCAAGTTTGGAAAAGGGTGTAAAGTAAATAAAAAAAGTGTGTGGTAAAAAAAAAACCCACTTCGGAGTACAACTCTAACCACAAAGTAGTAAATGAACTAGTAAGGAAGAGTGATAGGGAGAGAGAGCATTACCCACGGGTCAAGACCCTCTTCTGGAGCACACGGGTGCACCACAATGTGCCTGCTTGAGAGCTAGTAGCTACTAGAGAGTTGGTAGTTGTTGGAGGGACCTCAACCTAACATAGCTTCGTAAGTAAAAGTGTTGCTATTCAAGGATAAAGCTTACCCTGGAAGACTAGAGCAAGCATGGTGATAATACTTGAATTAAAGACTTTCAACCCCAAAATGAGAGCCAAAAAGGGGTTTTAATGCATGTAAGGGCGACACAGAACCGTTTCACTTGAGACCTAACTGCCAGGACACATTTCACAACGGTCAGGGTTCTGGATTCACCGTTTCAAACTCAGAAAATTATCGGGATGCTAGTGCATCGCGCAGACATCCCGCTCAAGCTTTTTGGGAAATGCCCGATCAAGCTTTTTTCATTTCACCATGTGTCCACATGGAGTCAGAATCGTAAAATTTTGTCTCATGGGATTTTATCATTAATGCTTCTAATGTGTCATAAATGCTCAATTTTGGAAAAAATCGGCCTCACTATTTAGTAGAGAAGAAAATTTTCACCTGAATTTTGAATTTTACATTAGTGCGTGCTAGAAAGAGGGACCGCAGAGGTCACCGAGGTCGATCCAACCAATACCAAGGATGCCCCAAACTCCCAAGCTCAACAATCAACAACACAATGGTCATCAAAAAATATTCAAAACTGTATCCTACAAAACTAAAATTTTGAGTCAGTTTCGAAAAATCAGAGGAAACTACCATGGAGAGAAGAATGATCAAGAAAAAAGTGGTCAATTCAAAGGAGAAACATGATCAAGAGGTGACTATATGCCCCTTGTTAAGTTTTCCCCCAACATGGTGGGGTAAAGTGAGGAGAAACTGGGGGGCCATGAGCTCTCAAAAAAATGGACCCCCAGGGGCCTATATATACCTAGGTGGCCCCCCAAAAGGGTCATTTTCACTATTCACTACGAGTAGATTGCTGACTTTTGTGAGAGAAAAGTCAAAAAAATGTCAAGTAGGAGACAATACAAGGCATAGAGGCTAGAACAGCTATGCAAGGACATCATCACGGGTCGCAAGGTTGACCAGGTAGGATTCTTAGTCTCGATCTTCATGTATTTTAGCTCCTTTTTTGGATTTTTTCATGCTTCGAGGTGCTCAGGCATCCTAAATGTGCGACTACGTCCCTTTTCTACACTATCATCTGAGACACGCGCTGGGGTCCCAAATCCACGATGTTGTCTGAATGATGCATTGGCATCCTTCGGTCTAGGATGCAAGCGCATCACATAGACGTCTACGCGACGCACATATGTCCTTTTATATGTTTGCTTAGCATGACCATGTTTTTGACTTAGAAATTTTTTACTTTTTGCAGGAGTATCTAGAGATCTAGGAACATCCCGAAGGGCAAGCATTCCTCCTCGTCCATGAGCAGAGGGATCACCTATCACTGGATGAGGTCACACACTTCAAGCGAGTCGGTCTCTAGCACATATTTACTATGCCATAGATGTGATACCATGATGGGATGCTCACCGCTTTGATGGAGCGATGGGATGCTACCACGTCATCTTTCCATCTACCATGCGAAAAGATGACCATCACCCTCAAGGACGTCTATCAAATCCTCAGGCTCCCCATCCACGGACGACGGGTGGCCCTAGACGACACTCAATTGACATGGGAGTGCAACAAGGATACTTAGTGTACACATCTAAAAATGGTCATGGTTAACCAAACCTGTTAATTAATTAAATATGAATTATTTAATTAATATTCTTAAGTCATCTACATATAAATAAATTTAATTATTTATTTATATTGTTCATTTTTCCAATTCTTCTAATTTAATTAAATAAATAAGTTTATTTAATTAATGCTATTTTCCTCTTAATCAATTAAATAGATTTCACAATTTATTTATATTAATTATCACAAGTTCAAATTCTAAATTTAAATGATATTCTTCATCTCACATTTAATTAAATATTTTCAATATTTAATTAAAACATTTTCTAAATTCTTCACTTTCCTCATTCAATATTTAATTAAAGGCTTTTTCTCTCACATAATTAAATATTTTCAATATTTAATTAAAACCTTTTCATATTTCTCTCTCACATAATTAAATATTATCTATTTTAATTATGAAGACATCTTTCATTTGTCTCTTCATTTTTGAAATTCCATCTTCTTTTCGAATTCTTGATCTCTCACCATTCATCTCAACAGGTTTGAACTCAACTGTTGATCTTGGCTAATCGAATTTCAGCCTTCAAAAATCTATAAATACAACCCTCTTGTGGGAAAAATTACTCACCCAAGAGGAACGACCTAAGTGGGAACACCTAAAGCCAAGGTTTCCAACTCACTTTAATCAAAAGCAAGTTGTTGATGAAAATCCAACATGACTGTAGTGTGCAGGATAACCATCTCCAAAACCTTTGTTCTAAAGGTTGGGAGGTCTCTCGAGGGAGTATATCTATTTGCCACACTGAACGGATACCCTTACTACAAACCATAGTGTAGAAAGCCAGTCGTGTCAGTATCCAAACATCATCTTAATCACGGTGCAAGGGGAGGAAAGAATCTGCCCCCAAGACACTCACCATATAGTCACCATGGATTATTTGCTCAAGGGATTCGATATCCACTTCCGTCACTTTGAGTATGCACTTGGAAAAGACAAAAACACGGGCGCCCTCTAGGGGGTGACAAGGCTGTGTGAGTCGACGCGATTTTAAGCTATGGGCTGTGATTACTATGATGACCTATTTGACGAATTAAGAGTGAGTCTAACTGAAGTGTGTATCTTGTTTAAAACCTGTGGAAATCTCAAGAACATACACTCTTTGTTTAGATTTTAGGATTAACAAAACAACTGTCTGCTTCTCTATGCTGTGTTTTTCACATTTAAATCAGATTAAGATCATCCAAAAATATCAAAACTGTCCAAACATGTATGTCTCAGGGGTCTAGCAGAGAATTTAGCGCATCTGTGCTTTGTTTTAGCACATCTGTGCTTTGTTTCATTGCATCTATGCTCTGTTTTAGCACATATGTGCTCTGTTTAGTGCATCTATGCTCTGTTTTAGTGCATTTGTGCTCTGTTTCGGCACATCCAATCTCTATTTTGGCGCATTTGTTTTCCGAGCTTAGGTGATTTTTGGATATTCAGAAATCAAGTCTTATCGGTCTAGGATTTTCCATGCTCAGAGTTTGGAAGTCTACAACCTTTGTTAAGAAGTCTCTAGAAAGAAAGATTAAAAAGCCCAAGAAGTCTCTTAGTTATAAGAAGATATCGAAGAAGAGGAAATTTCTATATCAAAGTTGAAAGGTCCTACTTGAACATAGAACCTTTATTCATTGATATCATGACTATATTAGAGGTTTCACTGACGATTATGCTGTAGAACCTTTATACTCAAGAGCTTTCTTTCAAAGAAGAGCCCTTTCTCAAAGGCATAACCACAGTCAATGTATTCATTCTTCTTATATTCCCCAACCTGCAATCACGTACGCTACTCCTCCAAATCAAATTTTGCAATAGAGAACTCAAACACATTAGGAATTTATTAAATTCATCTTTCTACAAAGCTAAGATCAAACTCCACTAAGTGCAAAATCATCTTTATTTTTGATCTTTGGTTTAATTCCCGCAAACAGGATTTTCATCCTTTCAATCAGGGAATCACAAGCCAAAGATTAAAAATCTTTTAATTCATAGAATCTTCATTATATCTTGACTTTCATATCCATCACCATTGCACTATTTCATTTCTTTGATCAAAGTTAGTAGAATTTGAGTAAAGCTTATGCCTATTACCACGAGATCTCAAAAGCATGTAGAAAAAGATGAAAGTACAGTGAACAACATGGGTGATAATAGTGAGAGGGAGGAAAACCTCTTTAACAATTCAAATACTGAAGAGTTAATGGAAGAAAAACTTTAAGAAGCGGAACAGGATCCCCAATTCCATACTCTTATGGAAAAGATTTTAGAATGAAACAAGGAAAGATATTTTCTTTCATTAGTTAATCAAGGAGCTAAGTTACCTGCTAATTTTGACACAGAAGGGATTAAAGAGGATCCTAAAATTCCTCTCAATGATTTTGGTGCCCTTACTCAACAGATAAAGGAATTACAAGGACAAATAAAAGAAATGTAAGGGGGTACAATGAAGAACTATGTTTTGGATGACATATGTCCTTATCCATTTGATAGGAGTCTTTGAATGATTCCTTTTCCAAAACATTGCGAAATCCCTAAGTTTGATAGGTATAACGGGAAAACTGACCCCATTGAGCATGTAAGGGATTTCCGAAATATGAATTTAGAATTTGCTCATAATGATACCTACTTAATGCGGTTGTTTCCATGGAGCCTGGGTGGACAATCCATGGAGTGGCTCTCAAAGATCACTCCCCCCATCAAAACCTTTGAGGAGTTAATAAACAAGTTTATATCACAATACTCCTACAACATCCAACACTAGATAACAATGCTTGATCTTTGTAAAATAAAACAAAAAGTGGGGGAATCCTTCACTACATTTTTGCAAAGATGGAGAAGGATGTTCGTTAGATACTCCTGCCCTGTTCTTGAAAAAGAAAATATGGAGATATTTATTGATAGTTTGAATCATGAAATGAGTTACAGACTGAACCTTCATTGTCCTCAATCATTTGAAAAATTGATTGAAAACACGATTATTATCCAAGGTGCTTTGATCAAGCGTGGAGCTCTGAAAATTGATAAAGAGTGTTCAAATTCATTCAATAACAACAACAACCACAATAACAACAATGACAAGTCACAATTTTGGACCTGAAATAAAAATGTTGTGAATGATGGGGTGGTAGGTGCTAACAACGTAAATACGAAGCCTACCATTTTTAATGTGTTAGGTGTTCAACGTAGCAATAATGCTGGAAATTCTAGCACCCAAGGAAATGTTTCCAATCAAGGAAACACAACTAACAATCACGGAAATAATTTTGGAAATAATAAAAGTTCAAATATGCCCAGATCTTCGTATTATTCAAATCGACGGAGTTTCACTCCTTTGGGCCAATCTTTGGAATCCATTCTCAAAGAATTATTGAATAAAAATGCTATTACATTGCCACCACAAAGAGACTATGAGCCTCGAGTTAAACCACCATCGTGGAATGACTCACATTTCTATGATTATCATAGGTGCAAAGGTCATAAGACAAACAATTGCCAAGGGTTGAAGAATATTGTTCAAGATTTGATTGATAACCATACCATCACGGTTGAGGGACATAATGTCAATAATGACCTTCAAGCATTCAAAAATCCACTCCCTAATTATCAAAAAGGGGAATCTTCGGGTGATAAAGGCAAGAAGGTTAATTATATCCAAGACGTCATTATCAATCATGTTTATATTGATGATCCTCAAATCAACGTTATTCGAATCAAAGGTAAGCAAGAATATCAAGAGGTCAATGCTACGACAAGGGGACAAGCCAAAATCATTATCAAAGGAAGTTCATCTAAAGCAGCGATTCCTCCTCCAAATCAATACAATTTGGTTCATCAACTGCAAAAAACATCAGCCCAAATTTCTATCTTGGAGCTTTTAAAGTTATCACCAGCCCATAAGGACATTCTGGAGAAGGCACTTGTTGATACAACTATATCCCCTGATCTGGATATCAATAAATTTCAAGCCATGGTGGGACACTTGTCCTCTTACACATGTTTATCATTTTCTGAAAAGGATGATTCATCCTTAACCCATCCACATAATTCATCACTCTACTTAGAGGTCATGGTTCACAAAGCCCGCATTAGACGTGTCCTAATAGATGGGGGAGCTAGATTAAACATTTGTACTTTAAAATTGGTCCTTGCCTTGGGATATTCTACAGAATCCATAGATCCATGAAGAAAGATTACAATCAAGGCATATGATGATGAAGAAAGGACTTCCAAAGGCCTCATCATGCTATGAATCAGAGTGGGACCTGTTGTGAAGAAGACCTTTTGTCAGGTTCTAGATCGGGATCTAACCTATAATATACTCTTGGGTTGTCCATGGATCCATGAAATGCAGGTTGTTCCATCTACTTATCATCAATGCTTAAATTTTCCATATGATGGACAAGAAGTAACAATACCCGCTGATCACATTAGCAGTCAAACTTGTTCTAACCTAAGAGTAACTCAGGACACACTTGTCCCACACAATAGAGAGGCTTTGGCCATCTCTACCTCCAAGTACCATGAACAAGCAAGTGAAATGATAAGTAATTCTGGCACCAAGCTAAAATTGAAAGATAATGGAGTGGGAGAATATTCTTTATCTATCTCTTATTTACCCATATCTCCAAGATCCCATGGTCAACCCTCAACATCCATACAACAGGCAACAACAGCTTTTGCCTTGACTTCAGCTCCTATTAGCAAGTTTAATGGGATATTTATCAAAGAAACTGAAGCAGAAGATAGAGCTATTCTTGATTGGCTCTATAAAGATGAAGAAGAATCCGTACAACATATCAAGTTACCCACAAAACAATATGGAAAGGGTTATGCTATTATGCAACAAATGGGTTATGAAGGAAATGGCCCTATAGGTAAAAGGAAAGAGGGTATTGTTGAACTTGTCCAATTAAAAACAATGCACCCAAAGGATAAGACTAGGTTAGGATATGGTGAAGATACTAAGGAAGAAGTAGCACAAATACCATCAAATGAGGAGTTAGCTGAAACCATTCCGTGAATTCAAGAAAACAATTCTGACACCGACTCCAATGAATATGAATGGGACACTATCTTTGATGATCAATTCTAGAGGGATAAAAAGGTGGATGTCATAAAAAAGTTCACACCCACATTCGTACAAGGGGAAAGCTCAAGGTCTCCATTTGATGACATTCTACAAAGCAACCATGACTCAAGTGAGATCGATTCGATTCAAAGCGAAATAGATTATCCATAGGAGGATACCATCTTAGATCTCCCCTATAATGACATTAACAATCACATTCTGACCCTTACAACCAGTGACCTTACTCATCCTAATGATCTGTTTCCTTTGGTACATCCCGAACTCATTGATTGGGAACAAATAGCACCCATTGATGTTCCAACTTTCCCAAATGATGAAACCATAATAAAATTTCTTTGTTCATCCCATCCCAAAACAAGTTCAACCAGGGAATCACAAGATCGGAGTTTTCGACAAGAAAGTGCCAAGTTTCTCAGCTATGAAATAAATAATATAAAAGAAAGATCTAATGGTGAAAACCTAACAAAGGCAGTATTAGATCAAGAAAAAATAAAAGTGAAAGAAAGATCTAACAGTGAAAACCTAACAAAGGAAGTGTTAGATCAAGAAAAGAGAAAAATAAAAAGCGTATCCAATGGTGAAAACCTTTCAAAGACGCTAGAGGATGGGAAACTTGACACTCTTTCGGAGCATTATCAGGAAAGGTCTTCCATTCTAATCAAACCAACAGAGGCACTCAATATAGGTACTACAAAAAAGCCCAAAGTTTTGCAATTGGTTGCATCTCTAACAGATGAAGAAGTACCTAGGTTCATAGAATTTCTCAAAGATAATCAAATCAGTTTTGCATGGTCCTACGCAAACATGCCTAGATTGGACCCAGATCTCATCATGCATCATCTATCTATTTCACCGGGGGAAAAGCTTGTAAAATAGAAACTCAAAAAAATGCATCCACATGTGGCATTATTGGTTAAAGAAGAATTAAAAAAGATTTTAGACATTGGATTCATCTGATCCATGGATTATGCAGAATGGATCTCCAATATTGTGCCTGTTTCAAAACCAGACGGAAGGATTAGAATTTGTATAGATTTCAAGGATTTGAACAAAGAATGTCCCAAAGATGACTTCCCCTTACCAAACATTGACATGATTGTTGATTTAACTGTTGGACATGCAATGTACTCATTAATGGATGGATTTTCAGGATACAACCAGATCAAGATTTCCCTAGAGGATTAGGACAAAACAGAATTCACACGTCCATGGGGTACCTATTGCTAGAACGTAATGCCTTTTGGGTTGAAAAATGCAGGAGCTACATACCAACGTGCAATGACAACGATTTTTCATGATATGATGCATACATTCATGGAAGATTATGTTGATGACCTCCTCGCCAAATCTAACACTAGAGAAGGACACCTAGATATCTTATCAAAAATCTTCAAAAGAATGGAAAACTTCAAAGTGCGACTTAACCCTAAGAAATGTGCCTTTGGAGTAAAATCTGGGAAGCTATTAGTTTACATTGTATCAGAAAAGGGAATTGAAGTGGCTCCAGCTAAGGTACAAGAAATTCTTGATATGCCACCACTAAGGAACATTAGTCAACTACACTCTTTGCATGGACGATTACAATCTATTCGAAGATTCATTGCTCAACTAGCGGATAAAAGTTTACCATTTACACATCTCTTACACAAGAATGTTCCATTCAAGTGGGAATACAAATGTGAAGCGGCCTTTGATCAGATAAAGCAGTATCTCATGAATCCACCAATATTGATTTCACCGGTACAAGGTGCACCTCTCATATTATATATTGCTGCCACAGAAGTATCTTTAGGAGCACTATTGGCACAAGAACACAACTCAAGAAAAGAACGAGCTATTTATTACATCAGTCGAACCCTAACAAGTCACAAGCTAAATTATAATTTCATTGAAAAAGCTTGTTTAGCAATGGTGTTCACTTCTCAAAAGTTACGACACTACATGCTAACTCATACAATAAAGCTTGTGTCTAAGATTGACCCACTCAAATATCTTCTAAGTAAGGCAACCTTAACTGGTAGGGTGGCTAAATGGGTTATGATCCTAAGCGAGTTTGATATTCATTATGCGGATTGAAAAGCTATAAAGGGACAAGTAATTGCAGATCAATTAGCAGAAGCATCAATACTAGTAGAACAACCAATACACATTGATTTTCCTGATGTTGACGTATTCACAGCAGATATCCAGTAGTCATGGTCACTCTACTTTGATGGTTCTTACACTCAACATGGTTCAAGAGCAGGAATTCTTTTTATTACACCTCAAGGATATACAATCCCAAAATATTATCGGCTAATGTTTCCTTGCACAAACAACATAGCTGAGTATGAGGCATTGATAATCGGCATAAGAATTGTAGTAGACTGGAAAATCGCAGAACTTCAAGTTTTTGGTGATTCACAACTTGTTATAAATCAAATCAATGACGAATATCACACTAAAGATGAAAAGTTGATACCTTACAAAAAGAATGGTGGAAGATCTCAAGAAATACTTTGTTAACATCAAGTTTATGCAGATTTCGCGCGTTGATAATAAAGCAGCAGACGCTATGGCTACAATCATCTCTCTACTATAGTTGACTGAGAATAAAAAATGATACGATTTCTTGGTGGAACAATTGTTTTCTCCCTCCCATGACAATCCTGAAACACAAATCATTTGTCATCTAACGAGTTCTGACTCTCCCTTATATAGCCAAATTTACACTTACCTAAAAAATACTACTTTACCCTTAGGCTTGTCTGGGAATCAAAAAATAAATTTCATTCGTCAATCATCCCGTTACACCTTAATTGCTGACATCTTATACCAACGTGGTCTAGATGGTACCCTCCTTATATGTCTTGAACGCGATGAATCGGAAAAGAAATTCAAGTGGACTAACCTTAGCAAAGAAACTTGTAAGATTAGGGTACTACTGGCCAACCATGGAGAAGGAATCCTTCATCTTTGTGAAGAAATGTGCAAAATGTTAGATTCATGGGAATCTCATTCACGCTTCTGCTCAAGAATTACAACCCTTCACCACCACATGGCCTTTCACTCAGTGGGGATTGGACTTGGTTGGAAAGATACACCCATCATCTTCAAATGGACATAAATTTATCATTACAACCATTGAGTATTTCACGAAATGGATTGAAGTTGTTCCCCTGACAACTGTTACTGGTAAACAAATTTCTTCATTCATTTTAAACTATATCATTTGCAGATATGGTATTCCCAACTCCAGTATCATAGACAATGGAAGACCCTTTAAAAATTAGGATGTTGACAAACTATGTGAAAGATTTCACATCCAACATAGGTTCTCTACTCCTTACTATCCACAAGGGAATGGTCAAGCCGAAGCTTCAAACAAAAAAATTCTAAAGATTTTTAAGAAAACGGTGAATGAAGCAAGTCATGATTGGCATGTCCAATTGAATCCAACATTATGGGCCTACAGAAAAAACATTCGCACACCAACAGGTGCTACTCCTTATGCTTTGGTTTATGGAGCAAAAGCTATTTTACCACTGGAAGTTGAGATTCCTTCACTTCGAGTATCACTTAAAGGGTTAATCAATGATGAAGACTACAGAGTATCAAGGTTACAAGAGCTGGAACTGCTTGATGAACGGTGTCAAACTATAGTTAATCATTTGAAGGGGTATCAACAGATTATGTCCCTCAGCTACAATCATAGAGTCAAACCATGAACTTTTCAAGTGGGTGACTTGGTCCTCAAAGAAAACCCTCAAAATCAACAGGATCAGGAAAAGAAAGGCAAGTTTGAACCAAATTGGTTGGGCCTGTTTGTTATCATTGCAGCATACAGATCGAGGGCATATCAGTTATCTATAGCAGAGGGGGACCTATTTGAAGATCCAACCAACAGCATGCATCTGAAGAAATTCTATGCCTAAAAAAAAAAAAAAAAACAATACAAAAAGTCCTGAAAAAAAAAAAATTCAAAAAAATTCAAAAAAGCGTTCGAAAATCATTAAAAATTTCACGGAGAGGTTTTGATCAACTTACCCGAGGTCCATAGGCAGCTGGTCTCTGATGATGGTGACCTCGCTCGAATCTGTGGCGCTGATAAGGGATCGGCATTGCTAATATCTCTCTCAGAGCTCCAAAATTCTCAAAGGTTACTGTTCAAATGAAAGTGAGTTCTCACCTTTTTCACCTTTTAAAGGGGTAAAAATGGCATTTTTTTTTACTATGCAAAGTGCTATTTCGAGAGTTAAATCGCCAAATTTTCTCCGAAATCATCTGAAAATCTTCCTAATCATCCTCATCATCATTCTCATCACGCAAATTATCTCTCAAGGGGGCATATAGCATCATCAGTTAAAATTTTCAAAATCAGGGGCAAATTCTTTGAAGCAATGCATAAAACACATAACTTCAAAGAGGGGCAAAATGTACACATCTAAAAATGGTCACAATTAACCAAACCTGTTAATTAATTAAATATGAATTATTTAATTAATATTCTTAAGTCATCTACATATAAATAAATTTAATTATTTATTTATATTGTTCATTTTTCCAATTCTTCTAATTTAATTAAATAAATAAGTTTATTTAATTAATGCTATTTTCCTCTTAATTAATTAAATAGATTTCACAATTTATTTATATTAATTATCACAAGTTTAAATTCTAAATTTAAATGATATTCTTCATCTCACATTTAATTAAATATTTTCAATATTTAATTAAAACATTTTCTAAATTCTTCACTTTCCTCACATAATTAAATATTTTCAATATTTAATTAAAGGTTTTTTCTCTCACATAATTAAATATTATCTATTTTAAATATGAAGATATCTTTCATTTGTCTCTTCATTTTTGAAATTCCATCTTTTTTTCGAATTCTCGATCTCTCACCATTCATCTCAATAGGTTTGAACTCAACCATTGATCTTGGCTAATTGAATTCCATCCTTCAAAAATCTATAAATACAGCCCTCTTGTGGGTTGAAAAGGACCTCGAATTCTAGATTTTCATGCGTAGTTATTATAGTCACATTTTAGTATTTCTAGCATCTAATTATCATTTCAATTTCATAGCTTAATCTTTTAGCAATGCACATGCATTTTCATTAATCTCATTCTCTCAAGCTGCCATTCTACAAGCTATTGTTTAAAACAACTAAGAGCAAGCATCTTGAAACGAATCCTTGGAGATAGAGGACAATGAGACGAATTTGAAGGAGCTGCCTATGTTTAGAGTTTGCATTTTTCTTTCTTTAATTTAGTTTCTTTAATCTAATGTTTCATTGGTGTATTAGATTAGATTCAATTTGATTTACCCTTTTCTAACGTACACACTTAGTACTACATAGGACGGACCGACGACAATGAAAACATTGGTCATATCTACACTGATAGGTATGATCAGGTGAGGAATACAACGTCGTTGCTATATCGGGTGATGGTAGTGACAGTTTCTTTCCAAATTACCATATATGGACGAGGCTCACATCTGCACAGGGGCCTCATCTTAATTATCAAAGAGATGGTTGAGCACAAGACTATTTTTTCCTAGGGGTGTAGCATGCTAATGCACCTCTACCAAGAGCTTGGATGATACGTTCATTATGAGTACCGTAGTCTTACTATGTGCACACTTTTGCAGGTGTGGGCATTCGCCCACATCATGTGCACCTGACCAGTCGGTTTTCCCGAGCGATGACCGTACGAGGTCTCGATGGCCCACTATTATGACATGACAAGCTAGTGGCATTTCAGAGATTTATAGTTTTGGAGGCTACAGTTCGATATTGTCACCATAGGAGAGGTTCGCTAGAGACCCCACCACTATTTTAGGTGGGTTGATGACAGCAGGTTCCTTACAAACCTATAGTGGGACTGTATTTTAGTAGGTTGCCACAATTATATTATTGTACCTTATTACTGGATTCGAGTCATGCGGCAACATGGCCATGTACAGAATATACTGCCCGACGTGCCAACATACACTAGGGCACACCACAGTGCAACGAGGGTAGGGGATCTCCCTTGCCCCTCCATTACAAACATCATCTTTTCGGATGATGATGAGCTCAATCATGATCTATCAACCATGGCAGTGGTGGATAATGTCGGGGTAGCAGTTGATTACATGTGGTGGTGGGAGACGCATCAGTCTGCTCTAATTTTCGACGAGGGTGCTCTGAGAGGGGACCTTGGCCCACAAGAGGATGAGGCCTGCCATTGTCTACAAGATAGGAGGAGAGGCCACTAGTAGAGCTATTCAAAGGAGGAGGAGGAGGCAACACCTATGAGGTTGTGACGATGGAGGAGATCAGATCCCCCCTAACTACCCCTATTTCATCAGTGCCACCAGTCTCTACTATCCCAGCAGCAACAACGTTAGCATCACCCAGGTCGGCTACCGATACTAGCAGTGCAGGCTCCAGTGCTGATCCACACCCTAATCCCACATGGAAACCAGGGGATCCAGTGGTACATGGTACATTATTGTTATTGTCATTCTTTCTATATTTATGTTTTATGCTTATATACATACACATGCCATGTGATAATGATCCCTGTCTCTCTCTTTGTCATTGCAGAGGATGCACAAGGATGGATTGGGCTTATAGCTCAGTGTATTTTAGAGATGGTCCCTGTTGTGCCTATCCAGGGGACAGTCCTAGATGCTTACTGACCTATTTCAGTGGGGAGGCATGCCCCCACTTTTGAGTCGGTAACATGTTTGTAGACTACATATGCGGAGCGGGGTGTGGAGGTGGTACAACTGACTGCGGAGCTGACAACAACAAGCGGACAGTGAGATCAGTTGTTGGGGGAGCTACGGACGATGCTCACCGAGTGAGATGCGGCAGTGAAGAGGGTTGATGCTATCGAGGTAGCACATGATACTCTTCAGAGCCACATCGATGAGCTCGATGCGCAGCCAGCGGCTGTGATCCCAACAGATGTTCAACAACTACAACAGGATCTCATCCAGGCGAAGATGGACATCTGTTCACTATAGGAGGAGCTCAAGGGGATGTGGACGGGCCTATTTGCATCACGTTCACACCGATCTTTGTTGCAGACTACCGTGCAACCTCCTCCCAAAGCACCAGAGTGGCCGCGAAAGCCGGAGGGCTCGGGGAGCCACATGCCACAGGGATAGGCCATCCTTTTTTGTACATCATTTTTGTAGCTAGATGTATATATACATATATACTTGTAGTTCTTTTGTATAGACACATATTTAGCAACCACTCCATTTTTTATAGTAGTGGCTCGATACATGTATATGACATTTGATTCATACATTGGATATATATACATCGGTCTTAGTATCATGGTTTTGCTTATGTGTATGCTTTCCATTTTCATGTATGCTCATTCTATGGATGTATACTTTCATTAGATGCTAATCATTATTTAATTAAACACGTTTGTTTACATTCTAATTGAATGCTATGATGATCTAATGATATGATGTGATGTATGAATATTTAGCATAGTCAGACACACGTATGTATGTTTTTATTGCACACACACACATAGTCATGTCATAAAAACAAAAAAAATCATGATGTGAAGATGAGTAAATGTTAATATATGTAGTATTACTACCCTTTAGGGAGAACACCACTTACATGGCACATTAGAACACTATGCACAGTATCGACGAATATGCATCACATTAATACGTTCTTTTAAAGGTGTTCCATCCATAAACGATAATCCATAGGCACCTGAACCATATACAAAACCTATGATGTACAAACCTAACCAGTTAGGGCTAAATTTCCCTTTCTGGTTAGGTGGCGTGTTTACATTCTGCCGATTTCCACATAGAACTCAGTCTCCTAGTTTGAAGGTTCTAGGAAGCA
Source organism: Sequoiadendron giganteum (assembly GCA_007115665.2). Taxonomy (NCBI): domain Eukaryota; kingdom Viridiplantae; phylum Streptophyta; class Pinopsida; order Cupressales; family Cupressaceae; genus Sequoiadendron; species Sequoiadendron giganteum. The sequence goes on along the minus strand of CM021107.1, from coordinate 594,830,078 downwards.
CACCCTGATTATATTGTCTCGATAGAGACTGCTAATAAGCTTTAAGATTATCAAGGGCTTGTAAACGGCACTCGTTGAGCATCTCTAGCTGATGAAAATGGTTAAATCGATAAGTTTCATAGTCAATCAACCCTCTAAGGGAAACCCACAAAGATGGGATTTCCAACTCCAATGAAATGATAGCTTCTACGCCATACACGAGGTTATAAGATGTCATTCTCATCGTCGTGCGATAAGTCCACAAAGCATATGTCAGTTGGATATGCCAATCTTTGTCGTGTTTGCGAACTGTTTTACAAAGAATGAGTTCAAGTGTCTTGTTAGAAGCTTTTTCTTGGCCATTGGACTGTGAATAATATGGTGTAGAAAACCTATGTTGAATATGAAATTTCTCCAAGAATTGCTTTACTTCTTTGTTTTCAAATTGAGTACCATTATCTGAAACAAGCGTAGTAGGCAGCCCAAAATGAGAAATGATGTTCTTCAAGAGGAAGCTATAGATAGTTTCAACATTTGTGGATCGAAGTGGAATAGCCTCAACCCATTCTATGAAATAGTCTATAGTGGTAATGATGAAGGTATGTCCTTTGGAAGAAGGAGGTGATATTTTTCCAATAATATCCAACCCCCATTTTGTGAAAGGCCAAGGAGAAGTTTGATTTTGCAACTCCTGAGCAGGAGCATGGATAAGGCGGCTATGTTGTTGACATTGAAGGTACTTTTTGACAAAATTGAAAGAATCTTATTCCATCGTCTTCCAATAGTAACCCATGTGTACTAGTTTCCTCACCAGGGATCTACCACCGAAATTTCCACCCCTGGAGCCTACATGGGCTTCTTTAAGGGCAAGGGGTATTTTCGCTTTAATGAGGCATCTTAACAACAAGCCGTTATAACCTTTTTGATAGAGTACATCTAATAAGATGACATAACGTACCAAAAGCTTTCGTATACGATTGTGATCAATTTTTGTCGTGTCACCGGGAAAATTTCTAGTCTTTAAGTAGTTGTAGATGGTAGAGAATCACTCTCTCGAGTCTATCTAAAAAAAAACTAGAGACTCAAGCTCAGGCTAATCGAGAGCCATTGGGGTTTGCACGACCTGAACCACAAAGTGATATTCCTTCATATCCTTTTCTGAAGGTACCAAGGAAGCAGTGCTTTCCATGGCATCCACATGTCTATTTTCTTGCTTAGGAATACTGTTTGTCATGAAGGAGGAAAACTGATTGAGCAGGGACAAAGTGAGGTCTCAATAGCAAGACAACTTGCTTTGTTTAGCTTGATAAGTTCCAATGATCTGATTCATGATAAGTTCAAAGTCACCCAGTATACGAAGGTGTTTAATATTCAATGCAATCGCGACACGTAAGTCGACATTAAGAGCCTCATACTCTATGATATTATTAATGCAAGGAAAATCTAATCGAAAGGATAGGGGGACCGGTTTTCCTTTGGGAGATATTAGGATCACACCTACTCCTGAATCGGTCTGACACCTCGATCCGTCAAAGTACATTTTCCATTCAAGGTCATAGTTGACTGTGAAGATATTCTCACCAAGGAATAGTTCCAACCCAATGAAGGAGTGAGATGAGGGAGTGTCCACCAATTGATCGGCAACCGCTTGTCCCTTTACTAATTTTTGATTGAAAAAATTTATATGAAACTCAGAAATAAACATAACCCACTTCACCAATCTCCCAGCAAGGTCAGCGCTAGAGAACAAATGTTTCAAAAGATCAATTTTTACTATGACATGATTTTCAGCATGGAGGAGATAGTGCCTCAACTTCTGTGTAGCGAATACAAGAGCTAGGAATTGGTTCCCCATGGATGAATAACAAGTTTCATAATTGATGAGGACGTAGCTAATTTAGTAGACTGCTCCCTCTCTTCCCACATCATCATACTAAGCTAGCAGAGCTGCCAAAGTGTATGGTGATGCAATGAGGTAAAGAAGGAAAGGTATATCTTGCATAACATAAATCAATATAGGAGGATTGGTCAAATAGGCTTTGATGGATTCAAAAGCTCTTTGACATTCTTCATCCGATATAAAGTGAACATCCTTGTTCAGTAGACAAGTGAAAGGAAGGGTACGATCAACCAACTAAGATATGAATCTACGAATTTCCTGAATCTTCCCCTACAAAATTTGCAACTTGGTGATGTTCCTTGGTGGGGACATGTTAACAATATCATCAATCTTATTTGTTTCAACTTTTATTCCATAGTAAGAGACTATAAACCCAAGAAGCTTTCCCACGTCCATGTCGAAGACACACTTATGGGTATTAAGTCTCATCTTGTAAAATCATAGTCTTTCAAAGATAAGATGAAGATTCTTCACATGATATTGATGATTTACAGATTTTTCCAAGATGTCATCAACATAGACTTCAATTATTTTGTGAATGAAATCATGAAATATTAGGGTCATCACTCATTGGTAAGTTTCCCCTGCATTCTTCAAACCAAAGGGCATGACCATGTAGGAAAAAGTTCCCCAAGGGGTAGTAAACGTTGTATTATACTAATCATCTGGGTTAATACGGATCTGATTATAACCTAAGAAGCCATCCATAAAAGATAACAATGCATGGCTTGTGGTCAAGTCTACAATCCTATCTCTATTAGGCAACGAAAAATCATACTTAAAAGAAGCCTTGTTAAGGTCTCAAAAGTCAATGCATATACGAATATGACTATGGAGTTTGCTAACAATGACTATATTCAAAATCCAAGGGGAGTAGTCAATGGGATGGATAAATCCTACTTCCAATAGCTTCTCTATCTCAGTCTTGACCGTTAAAGCTACCCTAGGATTTATCTTTCGAATTTTCTGCTTAAGGGGCTTGGTGTCAGAACATAGAATGATATTATGGACCAATATGGATTCATCAATACTGGGCATATCCTCATACATCCAAGCGAAGATATCAAGGTAGGAATGCAAGAAGGTAGAGTGCTCATTTGCTTCCTTGGAAGGGAGACACTTCCCAATCTTGATTACCTTTTCTAAATATTTAGCATCCACGGGGACCTCGACAGTGTCTCCTATAAGGAGAAAGTTGTGATCCTCAAGATGAGATATCAGAATATCATCACTCATTGAGATAGAGGGTCTTTTTCATCAATGCTCAGAATAACTTCTCCAAAGTATGCTTGTTTATGTAAGCGATACAAGAATCATTTCTTTTGATGATAAGGAGGTAACGAAGAGTAAGCACCCAGAAAATCCCCTAATGCTTCGTCCGAAGAGAAGACATTTGCAGTAACTTTCTTGGTATGTCCCCTTTCTTCTATCAACTCAGGATGAACCAAATTTAATGGTTTAGTCAAAATCATGTTAACATTCCACCAAAGTTTTTGTTTAGACTGGTCAAGAGGGCATCCCAAACTTAGATAGCATTATCATTGCTTAAACTAAATAGGGACATGTCTATATTACTTGCTTGATATGTCCTATGCCTTTCTACCCATAGACATACCAAGAAGCAAGTTTGTAACCAAACCCATAGCAAGCTTGTAGGGTTTTGGGAAGGGGTGGCTCTAGGTAGAGTGTCTCGTTCCACCAGTGGATGTCAAAAGTTTCAATGGGAGGGGTCCTACTTACCTTACTCAGTTCACAAACATTAACCTCCTTTATGGAAACGAAGCCACTCTCCTAGGGAGAAGCGGTCTCCTAGATAGGATCACACTTCTCTTCCTCAACGGGAGGGTCACTTGTCCTCATGTTAGTAGAATCTAGAAATTCTATATCAGAGGGGTCTGATTTATACTCCATAAAGAAGAATTCAGAGAAGTTCAACGAACCCCAGTCATCACCTAAGAGAGCATTCAATTCAAGGGATGAAGGAGAGGATGGGGGAGATTTACAATCTTCCGCTTTAGGTAGTTCATCTCAGGCAATACTCGCTCGAGGGACAACTTCCACAGAGGGTATCAATGGGGAACATACCATAACATCAATGGTTAAGGAAGGAATACAATTCTTGAGAGTGGATGCAGCCGAATTACAACTAGCAATGGCTAGTAAGAAAAGGTGCACAACCTCTAGGTCTACTTTAACTCTAACCACTAGATTCTTAGCAACGAACTTTAATGAATGATGTAGGGTAGAAGTTACTGCACCCATATCATGAATCCAAGGTCTTCCTAAAAGAATATTATATAGTAATGGGTCGAGCATTGCATAGACCAACATAGGAAAGGTAACAGGACCCAGCTGCAAAGGTAACATTATCGTACCTAGAGCTTGGTTGCTAGCATTATCAAACCCACAAATATATAAGGAGGAAGCTACTAAAGAGGATGAATCGACTTTAATTTTAGGTAGTAGATCTATACCACAAACGTTGAGAGCTGAACCAGTGTCAATGAGGGTACATCTAATTCCGATGTTTTTAATGTTTACTATAATCATCAAAGGTTATGCTTGTTTTTGCACATCCAGAGGCGGGAGTTCTTGCGAGTCAAATGTAATATTCGGTTAATCCACTCAAATATGTGTCATCAACACATCAACATCCGTGGGCCTCGCAACGACAGGCAAGAGAATCTTTTGTAAGGCTTCCTACAACATCTCTTGATAAACCGAAGCGGTCTGAAGCAAATCCCAAAGCGAGATCTTAGCCGGAGTAGCACAAAGTTTCTCAACAAGATCATAATCACTGGGTGCTTTGATCGCAGGCTTAGGAGCCAAAGGAATGTCAGGTTGAGATGGTGGTAAAGAAGTAGGAGTTTGATCTAGTTCTGATACAGGAACAACAACTTGTTGTTCTAGGTTTTGTTTGTTTCCCCACATAGGGTACGTATGTTCGACAACATTATAAGAAGTAGAGTCAGTAGCCTTCGAAAATCTTGAATATAAGTTTGATAGATTGCTATGACCTGAAATCCCGTAGATGAAATAGCCCTTTCTAGGGAATGGCTCAGTTGGGATCACATAAATGCTGGGTTTCTTGGGGCTTGGAGGAGCCACAAAAACTACTACCACATTTACTAACTCTTTAGCTAGCAAGAGAGGAGTTTGTTTTGGAGATTTATAGATAGAGGAGAGTGCTTCTAAGAAATCATCTAGAGCATCTTCCAACATATCAAAATCTTGTTTTGAAAAGGACTCATTATGACTAGTCAACATTATGAAAAAGGGTCTAATGATTCACGCCGAGTTCACCAAAATGTGATATAAGAGGGATTCACTGCACATGGGTCTCTTTATTTTCAAGAGATCACCAGGGAATGAATTGCCCTTATACACCTCAAACTGAACGAATCGATAAAACTGTGAAGAGAAGTGAAGATCTAATTTGAGGTCCCAAAAGAGCAAGACTTCAAGATTTCTATCCCCGATCGAGGAGCTCTCGGCCAAACGATGTCAACACAGTTTCAGGATGCTAGCGTGCCACATTGTCATCCACAAGGTGTGCTAGCATCCTAAGCCGCGAAGAACTCAGGAGCTCAAATGGATGAAATTGAATCTTACTTCTCAACTCGGGTCACAAAGAGTAAAGGATCAAATAATCGATAGAAACCTAGAGATTAGAGGGAAATACAAGAGAACTTGAAAAAATATTACCTTCATGCATCTGAATCTTTACTCCAAGCGTCCCTTCATAACCTACACACAAAAGATCAAGGGGAAAAGGTTGGGTCTGTATAGGGGTCTGCCTCAATCAAACCCCCATATTGGTGTTCCCACCTCCATGGACAACCAAGTTTGGAAAAGGGTGTAAAGGAAATACACAAATTGTGTGGTGAAAACAAAACCCACATTAAAGTAGAGCCCACACCACAAAGTAGTAAATGAACTAGTAAGGAAGAGTGATAGGGAGAGAGAGCATTGCCCACGGGTCAAGACCCTCTTCTGGAGAACACGGGTGCATCATGATGTGCTTGCTTGAGAGCTAGTACCTGCTGGAGGGACCTCAGTCTGACATGGCTTCACCAGTAAAAGTGTTTCTGCTCAAGGATAGAGCTTACCCAAGACTAGAGCAAGTGGTGAAAATGCTTGAATTGAAGACTTCCAACCCAAAAATGAGAGAAAAAAAAGGGGTTTTAATGCATGCAAGGCCAACACAGAGCCATTTCACTTGAGACCTAACCGCCAGGACACATGTCGCAAGGGTTAAGGTTCTAGATTCACCATTTCAGACTCAGAAAACCGTCGGGATGCTGGCACAGTACGCGGACGTCCACATGTTGCGCAGGTGTTTCAAGGCCTATGTTTTCAGGAAACGCTCTGTCAGGCTTCTTTCATTTCACCATGTGTCCAGATGGAGTCAGAATCATGAAATTATGTCTCATGGTATTTTTTCATTAATGCTTCTAAGGTTTCATAAATGCTTGGCAGGATGCGAAAATGTGGAATTTCCCCTAGGTGCAATTCTATGACATTGTAGGTAGCTATATTATCATGTTGCTTTATGTTGATGGCATGCTTTTTGTCGGGTCTAACATGCAACATATTAATAAACTTAAGGAGAAATTAGAAAATTCATTTTCTATGAAGGATTTGGATGCAACAAAACAAATCCTTGGTATGAGGATCACATGGGATAGGACAAACAATTTTATTTTTTTCTCAAAGTGAGTATGTAGAGAAGGTGTTGAAAAGGTTTAACATGTAGAATGCAAAATTAGTTAGTACACCTTTTCCTAGTCATTTTAAGTTGACTAAGGAGACGTGTCCAAAGACACAAGAGGAGGAAGATAAAATGTCTGAGATACAATATGCATCAGTAGTTGGTGGCTTGATGTATGCATGGTATGCATAAGGCCATATATTGTACATGTAGTTGGAGTTTTGATTAGGTATATGAGAAATCTGAGAATGGAACATTGGAATGCAGTAAAATGGATTCTCCGATATTTTAGAGGTACTACTTCAAAGAAACTATGTTTTGGAGGAACAAATTCTACTCTAAAAGGATATGTTGACTCTGATCTAGCGGGTGATATTGATAGCAGGAGGAGTACTATATGTTATTTTTTTACTATAGGAGGTATTACAATCAATTTTATCTCAAGACTTCAAAAGTTTGTTGCGCTTTATATGACTCAAGCTGAGTATGTTTCTACTACAAAAGCCATCAAGGAGATGATTTGGTTACAATATTTTCTAGAGGAATTGGGATGACAACAAGAAGATAGTCCTTTGTACATTGATAGCCAAATTTCCATTCATCTTGCTAAGAAATCAACTCTTCATTCAAAAACTAAGCACATACAACTCAGATACCACTTCATCCGGTTAATTTTGGAGGAGGGACAATTGAAATTGGAGAAAATTCACACAAGTGAGAATCCTGTAGATATGTTCACAAAGGATGTTACACAAGAGAAACTGATTTTCTCATTAGTTTTCGTTGGCCTTCATGACTGATAATGGTGGACATAAGAAACCATCCAAACCTGTAATCTAGTGGGAGTTCCAAGTGCAGTGGTGTCATCCAAGATTAGTCTCCAAGTGGGAGATTTTTTTGTGTAGAGCCTAATCAATCTCCAAGTTGGAGATTGTTGATATGTGGTGACTGATCATGCAAATATTATACACTTGTAATGCATCATCGTTGGGGTTCAGGGTCGGGTCGGGTCCCAAGTAGGGGTTTGGGGGTGACAGCCCCCGATAACAGGGGTTTGGAGGTGGCAACCCTCGATAGTAGGGGTTTGGGGGTGCATCCCCTAAAAATAAATTTCCCATTAACACGTCAAGGTTTTCCCTCTGATATGTCAAATGAAAAAATGACTTTGTAAAACCCTAATTCTGGCAACTTCCAAAAAGCTTGTTATAAGCGGCTAGGATGTAAGTTGCGGTATGTGTAATTCATGAGATAGTAATCTATTTTTCAATGGATAATAAAATCATTGGGTGGCTGATTTTCTATGGATGTAGACCATATTGGGTGAACCACGCTAAATTAATGTGTTGATATCTTTTGTGTTATTCTTCATTGTTATTTCTGGGTTATTTAATTTGCATATAATTGTTAATGTTTATTGCTCTGATCTGCTTGAATCCTAACAATTTCCATAAATTTTATGTTGGAGTAGTCGATTTCTTTAAATACACTTAAAGGTAGTGACAGATTTGCATGAACATATTTTGATTCCTTTACATAGTTTTCTTTAACAAAATATAATATCTAGGCTTTGAATACTTTATCATATATATTTTATCTTGTATTGGGCTACCTTATGAGTAGAGACAAGTAGAATTTTGTCCCTTGTATATGGTGAAGCTACCAAATATCTTTAATGTAGAGATATATATCTAGCTAGCACACTATAAATCTAATCTCAATATTTTTGTAATTACCAAGTGTCAAAATGTAGCTTCAATTTATTTTTCTTTGAAACTAGCTCAATGCATTCCCATTTTGAGCCATTGTAGTAGAGAAAACAATGTAGTAGAATATATGATATCAACAACAATTACTCTTCAAAAATTAACAATATTGATACCAACATTGTGTTAACGTGTATTTTAGGAGCTCATAAATAAATACTAAAAGTATTGCACTATTTTAAATATTGGATGCATATCTAAGGATAATATATCCATATAGAATAGGATTATAGAATTGGAACTTTATAGGATTAAAAAGCATGCCTATATTATAAATCTATAACATCTAGGTGAAATGTTAAGCAAAATATTGATAGTTCATTGCATTTCTTGAAGGAAAAAATACTCCATCAAAGAAGTAGAAAAATGCAATGCCCTTAGTTGGTTCATGTATTTTCTATACAAGAACACCACACATTTCAAATATATAGAAACCAAGACCTAAAAATTAGTCTATTATGTTTAGACATCAATTAGGAAATCAATGAACATAAATATTAAAACAACAAACCAAAAGAAATACAAAAAAATTGTAGGATATTTCTTGTAGGCTATTAATGGCATGCTCATTTAAAGGCATGTATCATATATGAGCATTTGCATGTTATTAAAGATATTTCTATCATTTAAAATGTTCTTATGCATGCATATTATTTTTTATTCCGTTGATCACCAAAAAAGTCTTTCAAGAAGGCGTTGCATTTATGACACATAAATAAAGTATTTTGAAAGTATAAACCTTTATTTATGATTAGATCCATTAGATATGCTATAATTTCAATATTAGCATTATGCATGCACTAACCCATCTAGATGAAAGGCTTGTTTCCTTAGTCATTACATTTACAGAAATCAATCAATTAGAACTCAAGAGAACATTATTTTTCTTGCTAGGCATAATCATCAATGTATTGAAGTTATAAATTAGGTTCAATAATAATTCCCAAGATAGATGGAATAAATTACAACTATACATGTTAGGTTGGAATGTTAGTTAGAATACAAAAATGCATTTATAATTAAATGTTAGGTTGCATGTATCATGGCTGCATTAGTTTCTCTTATCATAGTACCATTATATATAAAAGAAAATATCCTCACTAATAGTGGTTAGAAAACTCTAATCCAAGCGCGATTTCAATAAAAAGTAGATAGCCATAACATTGAAGTTGATGTTGAAGCTAATAGAAAAACAAAACATATTGACACAATAACTAAATTATCTACATTGGTTTGAAAAACTCAAATAATAAATTATCTTGAAGGATATTATTTAAGTTCCACAATTTGAATTTTTTAAATCTCTAAGAATTTTCTATGAAAAGTTTTCAAAATGGATTAACTTCCAAATTTTGTTATTTAGATTCACTTAACCTATAGTTAGTGTGACACTAAGCTTATCATTCCAAAACGTAGCATAGTGGGAGCTTAAGAATAATGATAATGACTTTGAAACTCATGTGTTGAATATTTTCAACTTTGACAATAACATTAGTAGATGCCAAGTTCACCTCTCACTATGTTATGCATTAATGCAACCCATATTTTAGGGTCTTGTGGATCATTTTCAATATTGGCAATAAATCATTTGGAATTTTTATTATTTATGTAATAGATTATGTAATTAGGACATTGCTTTTCTAATAGCTTGAAAAAGGCCACCTAATTTGAAATAGTTATTTAAGGGTTACTTTAGTATGGTTGAAGTGACATCTAATAAGTAAATTTTCCAATGAGATAATTAGAGAAAGTGAAATTTAGTTTCACATGCATATTAAATTAGGCCTTGAAGATCGCAATTGTAGCTACCAAAACACATCTTATATTCAAGATATACTTTTAGTCTAACTTGGATAGTTTTTTTTAAGGAAAAATAAAATGGCTTAACCATGTTGTAATGTTTATGTAACCATAATTCTCCTTTCCCAATTTTTATTCTCCCCTACTTGATACCTTTCTAAATTATGTGATTTTTTACTTGTCTTTGACCCATTTCTAGCTAGAATGGGGTCTTCTTAAACTAAAATTTAAAAATATTCTTTCCCTCTAAACAAATTAGTTCTTTACCATGATCCTGAGCTGGGCCATGGAGATTGTGCATAGAACATTTTACCACATTTTAAATGTAATGCATGTCAGATTGCTTGGTCATCAGATGGAATCACTCACACTATCTAGTTCTTAGGAATTTTTTTATCACAAAATAGCAAGGATGAATTGAAATTATTGTGTGTCCATGTCCTCAAAGTTGAATCAAATCTACACTTAGCTTGAAGTAACCAATTAATTATCCTTTATAATTTAAAGTGTCCAATTTACACATTTTGAATCGATGTATATACTACTTTGAAAACTAAAACCATATTCAAACTTTAGTAGTTAAAAGTTAAAAATATACTTTCTAATAAAAAATTAATCCTTATGAACAAGTATTTCTCCTCTAAAAATTAAAACTATCAAAGAATATAAAAAATGCATTTCTAAAGTTTCTAAAGTTGTAAATGCTTTTTTAAGCATTCTATGAAGGTTTTCAAATCTCCAAAATATTTTCTAAAATGGGACTCAATTATTAAGACCTTCTTATATGTGGTTCATCATCATGTTTCCATGGTCTAGGTTGTCATGTGCAAAAAAACTCCTTTCCAAGGACGACTTTCAATTGGTTGTGCATTACATGACCAATGATAAAATTTCTATATATGTGATGACTTCCTAAGTGAGTTTTACAAAATACCATGGGATAATTTTGTCATTGATTTACTTAAAACATTTCTTGAATATTTGCATATAAATTCTTTATACTATATCATTAGCAAAGGAAAATAAAATCAAGCCTATTTCTAGGGGCTTATTGGTTATTTATAATTGCTATCTCTTAATCTCATTGAATATATTCTACAAAATCACTGTTAAGGCTCTTACTTTATAAATTAGGCACCACCTCTTGCTTATTGTCTAACTAGAGTAGGCTAGTTTTATTCAAAAGAGATATATCCTTGGGAATATCATTGTTATCACAGAAATTATGAATCGAACTAGAAATTCTATCCAAAAAGAACTCTTTCTCAAAATGTAATTTGAGAAATCCTATGATGATTTGAGTGGAATTTCATCCTACACATGCCTAAAACTTTTGGCTTTAAACAAAACTTTGTATAAATAGTTCAAATGCTCTTTGAATTAAATTTTTTTCTTGCTTACATTCAATACATATTTTTTCTCATGTGGAACCCCATCAATAATAGTGACAATCTAGGAGGAATGGTTCAAAATAGTTTTTTATCCAATCAAAATATGACTTAGATAATGATTTTTCTAATTTATTACTAGTTCAAGAATCCAAATTCATAAATGTATGCAATATTGAAAGAAAAATATGATTTCAAATGTAAATGTATGACTTTTTTGAAAATTTATATCAATAGTCAATATAAATACACATAGAGAAGTGTTTTCAATTAAAATAGTTAATATTTCTTTATCTCTTATTCTAAACAAATAATATAATAATTTTAAAATAATTTAATTTTTGATAATATTATTCATAGTTATATAGTGAGAAAGGGAAGATACAATGTTGAGCAGTGAAAATAAAAAATACATCACATAATTTAATGTTAAGTAATTATAAATAAAATTACTGTTTATTCAATTGTAAAAAAAAAAAATTATTCAAAGGTAAAAAGCTTATACCTATTACAAAAGTTGTCTCGAGGAAAGTCAAAAATAGAACCAAACTAACCAAAAATACTAGATTATCAACACTTAAACAACTCATCAAAAACAACAACAACAAAAAAAGAAACTAAAGAAAAAAAGAAACACTAGGGAACACAAGATTTTCCCCCTCCCTCAGATAAGAACTTAAATAAATCATCATCCTCCATGATGAGGCTAAAGATTCCCCAATTCTTACAATCCTTGTCGTGTAATAAAAAAAGGGTGGTAGTTGATCTAGTTATAATCATAGCAATATATATTATCATATTGTTCATATTTTCTTCCATGCCCTCCATTTTGTTCTTCAAGTTATCAATTTGATTGATGATTTCACCATAGAAGAAGCATCAATTATGTTTATCTTCTTTAGTAGCAAGGCTCTAAGGACTTAGTATCAGTGTCCTAAAGACTACTAGTAGAATCAAAGTTTATGTAAGGAGAATTCATTTCTTTGAAATAATTTTTTCCTTCTTATTTCGTTGGAGTATGCTCAATGGTGTTATCCTCTAGTACTCCATTGTCACTAGAATTACCCTTCTCCAAATTAGAAGCATTGCTCAACAATTCAATTTTATTTAGATCAAGAGACTTGACTCCTAATGATTTATTGGATCTCTTAACTCCATCCATTTTATCTAAATGTTTCTCCTTAACCATCATTACATTCTCAAGATAGCTTACAAATTTAATTATTGAATTTACTAAATAAATCATTATAAAAAAAACAAAAAAAACTTTCATCCATTTTACCTAAAAAAATAAACTTAAACTTCACCCACAAATAAATTAAATAATAATAATAACAATGCATTAAGTTATTACCCCTCAAATCTAAACCTTTGAAAAAAATTTAAACTCTATTAAAAGCTATAATGTTTTAAGCTCTATTTTTTAGTTATTTGCATAAAGAGGATGGTAATGACTTCGAACGGCTGGAAACGAACTGACTGAGTTAGCCTCATAAATAATCATTTAATTTATTAAAAAAACTCATTGGCCGTTAGCCTCATAAATAGTCATTTAATTTATTAAAAAAAACTCATTGGCCGTTACCCTCATAAATAATCATTTAATTTATTAAAAAAAAACTCATTGACCGTTGACCCACGCAGGTTAAGAATAGCCCAACCAAAGATGATCTGCATTTCCGTCGTCTGCTCCATCCCAAATGACCATCACTCTACAGAAGCTGAGTATAGGTTTCCTTTTAGTTTTTTCTGTCTTTTGCCCCTTTCCGCACACTTCTCTTTCCCATCGGTTAATGTCCAACAGATGTCCTCCCCATGAATCTGAAGCTCTGCTGCGCTTCAAAGCGGCCTTGAATGACTCCGAAGGCTATCTCCGTTCGTGGGTAAATGGAACAGACTGTTGCACCTTGTGGCAGGGCATATCCTGCGACACTCACAACAACAACGTTCTCTCTGTTGTCGTGGGTTATGACGACAGTATTGGTGAACAATTCTTTCAAGGTGTGATATCTGAGGACGTGTGCCAACTTCGTTTTCTCACATCACTGAGGATAAATAGAGTAACAGGTATTACCATTCCTCCCTGTTTGGGAAATCTCTCTTATATTAAGTCGTTAGACTTATCTAGAAATAGTTTTCGTAGGAACATTCCACCTTTCATTTGTTTGCTCAACCGTCTTACAGGCCTTGATCTTTCTCAGAGTAACTTCGTTGGTAGCATACCTTCCTGCTTTGGCAATCTTGCTTCTTTAACTGTCCTTAAACTTGAAATCAACCAACTTAGTCGAAGGATACCAGATTCTCTAGGTAATCTTTCTTCTCTTCAGAGGCTTACCCTTAATGACAATCGACTCAGTGGAAGCATACCGACTTCTCTTGGAAGTCTATCTTTGTTGTGGGCTTTAGGGCTTCAACGCAATCAACTGAATGGTAACATTCCAGATTCCTTGGGCAATCTCTCTGTACTCGACAATTTGAATATTGCCGATAACCAACTAAGTGGGACCATTCCCCCTTCATTTTCCCAGCTTGTCTCCCTGCATGAATTCGTTTGTGAAGGCAATTATTTCAATGAAACCATTTCTTCTTCGTCACTTCCAGCTTCTTTAGTACATCTACGCCTGTCACTAAATCATTACCAGCCGATTTCAGAAACTCTCTTTGACAATCTTACAAGCCTAGAGTGGTTGTATTTAGCCGATTCTGTGCTAAATATTAGCACAACCTGGATTCCATCCTTTCACTTACAACAGTTATCTTTAGTGTCATGTACAAGTGATGGTGAATTTCCACCTTGGATTTCAACACAATTCTCGCTTGAATCACTGCAAATAGTTAACAGCGGTCTCGTGGGACAATTTCCCTCTTGGCTATGGGAAACCAATCCTCTTTTGCAATATCTAATTATTTCAGGAAATCATCTAGAAGGAAGCCCATTCTCAAATAATTCAATACGGATGCAGTTAATGGTGCTAGATGTGTCTAGAAATGCATTGAGTGGCCACTTGCCATCAATGTGGTCTCGTAGTATTTGGCGGTTGCTACTCAATGACAATTTGTTCAGTGGAAATATTCCTCCAAGCTTGGGCAGGTTATCTTCACTCGTGTTTTTAAATCTTGCAAACAACAGCTTAACTGGAGTGATCCCTATTAGCTTGTCCAATTGCTCTTCCCTGACAGTTCTAAAGTTGGGAAATAATAGACTCGAAGAAAGCATACCACATGAGTTTAGTAAGCTAGGTCAGTTATATTCATTAGGTGTTCACAATAATAACTTGAATGGATCATTCCCTTCCTCATTAGCAAATTGTTCGACTTTACAAGTTCTTGATATTGGGAATAACTTCTTTGGAGGTGAAATACCAACATTAGTTAGAAATTTTTCAATGCTCAGAGTATTGGTGATGAAGGAGAACAATTTCATAGGAAAAATTCCTCCAGAGATAGGTCAATTAATGAACCTCCAAATCTTGCTTCTTTCTTCCAATCATATATCAGGTTCAATTCCACACACAATTGTATCATTGAAAGCAATGACAATAGAAAGTCAAAATGGTTTTGTATTGGCTGATCCACACACTCTTTATCAAGATGGATTGGATATGACTTTAAAAGGTACAGATCAACACTATGAATATATTCTTTCCACTCTCACATCCATAGATCTCTCAAACAATGTATTGGAAGGAGTACTTGATTCTAATATTGGGAATTTGAAGGGTTTAAGGCTTTTAAACCTTTCAATGAACAATTTGAAAGACACCATTCCAAAGAGTTTGGGAGAACTAGCACAGTTGGAGTCATTAGACCTTTCAAGGAATCACTTTTCAGGACAAATACCTGGAGAGCTTGAATCCCTAAACTCCTTGGGTTCACTAAATTTGTCAAGCAACAATCTTTCAGGAAGTATACCACAAGGACAACATATAACTGGAACATTTGAAGAATCCTCTTATTCAGGAAATCCACTTTTATGGGGATGTCCCTTACCTAAAAATTGTTCTTGGCCACAATTTTCTCCACCCCATCCTCCAATTTTACATAACAAAGAAAAGAAAAGTATTGAATATCCTTGGTATAAGGTAGCAGTGGGATTGTCATGCGGAGCAGCTTTTGGAGGGGTGATATCATTGATCATGGTAAGGGTGAGCTGGAGAAGGAAATACTTCAATAAGGTTGATATAATCTTGAAGTTTTTGTTTCCATGGATGAGGAATCTCACACTATGAAAGGATACATCTACAATTGATTTAAATTCTAGAGGTAAATTTTAGAGCTTTTCATTCTTTGAAGTAGTTATCATGTAATTCAAAATATTATATTGTAAAATTCAAAATGAAAGTAGTAATTTTCAATTAAATAATATAATATTTTGATTGTTATTAATATATTTAATTGTGTACAGGAATTTGTTTTTGGTTGGGATGGTTCCTTGATGTGTCTACCTTACTGAAGACATGTTATTGTTGGTGGCATCACTAAGTGTATTATCTTATATATGCCATGTTTTGTGCTAAATAAAGACTATATATAATTTAATGTTTGTAGTTCTCTAATCTATTATAGATGGTTTTGTGAAGGAACTACCTATAGTAGAAAGCTCCTAAATCTACATATAAAGAAAGGTATGATTTGAATTTTATTAAAATTAGCCCCTTTATTTAGAAATGTCAAAGAATGAATGTTTGCAAAACACTTGATGTACCACCAGCAATCTAGTTCTAAAAAAATATTAATGTCCAAATAATATGTAAAATGTTAATATTTTATATTTGTGAAAATCATGAAATATTTGTTTACTTCATTAAACAAGATATGTCTCCAAATTTTCAACTTCTTAGTGTTGACATTCATGGGTTCTCATTACTCATTTGCTAGTCACTCTATTCAATGTCTTTTCCTCAAAAAGTATAGAAGATTTTTATTGTAACATGTCAGATATTGAATTGATTTCTACTGTACACACAATTTTTCTTTAAGACAATTGTTTAGATGTTGGAAAATTATTATGGATGAATATTACAAACCCACATCACAATATTAATATGATGTCCAACTTGATCTTTCTAGTATTTCCAAAAGCATTGTAAAAGATGGTGAACACATATTTGAATAAAAATATTACAAACCTTACAATATGATTAAATGCTTGAAAAAACTTATAGATAAAGTCTTATAATGTGAATAAAAAAAATTCTCATATACTAATCAATCAATTGATTATAAATACTTGTTTAGATTTTATTTTTATTATATCAATAAAACATATATTTTTTATAAAAAATATATTAAAAGTTTATTTTAAACATAAAATACAAATTCTAAAATAACTAATTAGAAAACTAGAGTTAAACTTCACCGACAAATAAATTGAATACTAGCAATGCATTAAATAATTACCTCTCAAATATAAACCTTTACAATTTTTTTAAAATACATTGAAAGACATAATGTTTCAAGCTCCATTTTTTAAAGTGGATGGTGATGATTTCCAACTGCCCAAATCAAGTTATCAAGACGCGTGGCTTATAATTAATCTCCTTATCATCTGCCTCATAAATTATTATCTAATTTATTAAAAAAAAACATTGACCGTAGATGGTCGCGCAGGTTAGGAATAACCCACTCGAAGATCATCCCCATTTCCGTTGTCTGTTAAGAATATTCATTAGCTTTTCATACTTTTAACTTGAATAGACCATTCAAAAATACAAGTTTTCGATATTGAAAACAACATTAGTAAGAAATATTTTAGAGCTAAGAGTAATTGTGATGTAAGAGAGTAACTGTGATGTAATATTTCTTCAAGGAAATATTTTAGAGTTAAAAAGTAATTGTGAGGTAGAAGTAATATTCTTTAAATTTTAGATCTTTCTTCTTTCTTTCAATTATATCTCAAGTTCAATTTCATAAAAAATATATTATTGCAAGCAATGTCAATAGAAAGATAAGATGGTTTTGTATTCTCTACTTCATAAACTCTTTATCATGATGGGTTGGATATAAATTTAAAAGGAAATTTTTTTGAACTACTCGTATATTCTTTCCATTCTCACATTCATAGATCTCCCAAATAACGTATTGGAGAGAAAATATACTTCTACTTTTTATAATTTGAAGAGTTGAGGCCTCCAAACCTTTATATGACCAATATGAATGACATTGTTCCAAATAGTTTGGTGAAATGACTTAGTTGGATTTGTTAGGCCTTTCAAGAAATCATTTTTATGAGACATGTCCCTTTTAATAGAGCTTGATATATTTGGGTTCCCTAAATTTATCAAGAAGGAATCTTTCAAGAAATGTACCCTTATAATGACACATAATTGAGATATTTGGAGAATTTTGTTACTCGAAGAATACATATTTATAGGGAAGTCCCTACCCAAAAATCTATTGGTCATAGTTTTCTCCTCCACATCTTGGATAGTTTTCCTTAATAAAGAAAAGAAAAACATTGAATACCCTTGGTCTAAGGTAGTAGTGGGATTGTCATATGGAGGGCTAATGTCATTGACCATGATAAGGGTGAGTTGGAGAAGGAAATAATTCAATAAATTCAATATAATCTTGAATTTTTTATTTCCATAGATGAAATTTTTTACACTATGATGGGATATGTAACTATCAATAAGAGGTAGATTCTAATGGTTTTTGGTTCTTTGAAATATTTAATAGTATGGATATCTTAAATATGTATATATAAAATACACCGAGAGATATCAATCTTGAGTTATTTTATTTACTTAAGAGGGCTTTTTACTTGAAAACTATTTAATTTTTTAATTATTTATACTATTTAAGTTTTTTGTTTTCTTTGAGGAGCTAATTTTATTTACATAAGGTGTGTTATCTAAGCATGTGTGCTAGCTTTATTTTCTCAAATCACTAAGAATAATAGAGTAATAGGTACTATCATTCCTCCCTATTTGGGAGATCTCTCTTATATTGATTCGTTAGACTTATCTAAAAATAGCTTTCCTAAGAATATTCCACCTTTCATTTGTTTGCTCAATCATCTTACAACTCTTGATCTTTTTGACAATAACTTTGATGGAAGCATGCCTTCCTACTTTGGAAATCTTTCTTCTTTACCTTACCTTAAACTTGAATACAACCAGCTTAGTGGAAGCATATCAGTTTCTCTAGCTAATCTTTCTTCTCTTGACATGCTTACCCTTAATGACAATAAAATTAGTGGAAGCATACCAACTTCTCTTGGAAGTCTATCTTTGTTGTGGGTTTTAGGGCTTGAATGCAATCAATTGAATAGTAACATTTCAGATTCCATGGACAATCTCTTTGTACTCGAGCATTTTATTATTTCCAATTGTAGAGAAGGGGGAATCACTAATCATGAGTCTCTTTATTCTCAAGGGGCAAACTTCCCTAAACTACCTCAGGGAACAAAGTGAGAATTTCAAAATTGAAAAGAGCAATACATAGAGATTTTTTGGATGAACTGATGATGTCTCAACCAAAGGATGACAGTGTGGAATGAGTATGACATCACACCACGCTTTCATCGTAGAGGTGCGCTCGCATCTCGTATGGACCAAAAACTGAGTTTATCACAAAGAACACAAATTAACTACTTCTACTTAGATTTCTAAAAACCTTAGAATGCATGAAAGTAATAAAATATAATAGAAATAGAATAAAGTAAATTAAATAATAGAACTAAAAATAATGGAGAAGGAAAATGCTCACAACAATCCAAGTAATGAAGCCTCCCACTAGTAGATATCTTCAGTACCTGCATGTGTAAGATCTGGATAAAATATTGGGATTGTATAGGGGTTCTCCTCAGTTAAACGCTTGTTTTGGTGTTCCCACCTCCATGGACAACCAAATAGATAGAGAAAAATGAACAAAGGAGTGATGAAATAAATCCCCACTCGAGGAGGAGGAGAACCCATATTAAAAAATGGAGATGCAATAGTTAGGGGTTGTGTGAAATCCTAAGATGCTCACAAGCACAAGATGTGGGAGATAAAGTTTCAAGGCTTCAGGGATCCAAAGAGAGAGAAAAGATAGTTGCAAGAGCCAAGAGAGATGCAAAGGGTGTTGCAAGGATGTGAGAGTGCTTGAAAGAGTTTATGCAATAAGCAAGGGAGTTGTGCAAGCTTGAGAGAGTGAGAAAGGAGATGAGAGTTCAAGGTAGAACCCAAGGAGAGAAAAATGGATTGAAAAAATAGCGTTTAAGGAAGGAAAAGAAGCTTCTCGAGCTATTACAAGGCAATCTGAGACATTACCATTGACAAAAGCATACGACAAGTGGAAAAAAAGATCGAAAATGGTCATTTGAACGTTAAAACATTATAAGATGCTAGCGCGATGCACAAATGTCCATGTGGTTCGTTAGTGTCCAGACATATCACACTACAAAATGACAAGAATGGGAAGAGCACAAGGTTTAATGCAAAGATGATGCATGAAGGTAGCTATTGAAAAGGGGTCCTCAACATCTTGAGAGGGGAAAAAGGCTGATGCAGGGGCTAAAATGAGCCTACACAAATGCTAGGGGAGTGGACACTAAAGCAGATGCAAGAATGTATGTGAAATTATAAGGGATGTAATTTTATGAGAATACATTTTTCCCCCACTTCAGCGAGCATATGAATTTACACTAATATGCACACTAAAGGAAATCTACCAAACATAAATAAAATCATAATGCGAAAAGGATAGTGTAGAGGAAGTAGATAAGTCTCTAAACCACAAAAGCATGCGTCGAGGCTAGAGACCTACAAAATAAATGTATTAGACAAAAAAGAACTACACAAGACAACAATGTTAGCACATAAAAATCCATAACATCACAGGGTTGGAATATTTAAAAGACACACACAAGCACACAACAAAATAAAGAATTTTTTTTAGCAAAGTAAAGGAGACCTCGATGTAGAAGGTTGTCTCAATACTATGTGTTGTCCCCAAATTAAGAACATGACACACCTAGAAGAACTCTTAAGCCTCTTAAACAGAGAGAAGAATGTAAGGATTGGTTGCTTCATGAGAGGAATGCGCCCAAAAGTCAAGGAAGCAACCAATATTGAAAAGAGAAAGAGCATATACTCAGGATGAAGAAGATGCAGATCTTCGGTCTGATATACACAATTTGAGAAAAAAAGAGAAAAGAGAATTTAAGAGTTAGAACATAATGAAAATTCCAAGAGAGATGGCTCCACAGGTCCTTACTTCTACCCAAGGAGAGTTGAAAAAATGTGGTGCAAATTCGTAAACCCACGAAACGTGAAAAAAAGGTTGTATAGGTACTCTCTCCTACAGAGTTTAATAAATTGCACCAAAGACCTGTAGACCAACGGTGAATAGATCCAGCGGGGTGAAAGCACTTTACAAGTCCTCAGACCTACAAAGAAGGTGTCCCAAGTACTCTCTCTTGAGGGAAGACCGATGTGAGGGGACTTCGCAGGCGCACTTACAAAGAAACATGTTAATCCGCAAACTAAACATGTTAGGCAAGATAAATGCAAAGGAGCTCTACAAGTTCCCATTCCTGTAGAGCAAGACTAGTTAGAGAAGCCTATGGCTACTACAAACTACATTGCAAGACAACCACAAAAAAGATAGGTCTAGTCAGGCTGCCCCCAAGATAGATGCCAATTAATTCATTTGAGATAAAAAAAAATTGAAGGGGGTTTCTAGGGAACCCTTCAAGACAAAAAGGAGCCCACTCAATGGGATGCACCAATTGAAAGATAAAGAGAAGAGAGGGGGTCCTTACAAGGATGCACACCTCCAAAACAAGTTATCACTACCTCCAACATATAGGGCAGGAGAACCATGCAAGATACTTAGAAGATACAGGATAGAGGTAGACCTTGATATCACTTGTTTTTTGAAGAAGAGGTAGATGCATCAAAAAACAAATGAGTAATGGAACCTGAATCACGAAGTTGTATTTTATCCTTCAAGGCCTTACATTCACTAGTGGAATGAACAAGAACTCAATGGTATGCACAAAAAGGATGTTTTACTTTATCATTCTTGTCAAACTTCTTATGTGTATGAGGAGAAAGAGTAATCAAGTAGGATTTAAGAATCCTCAACAAGATACGCTCTTGCTCAGACAAAGAACGAGGAGCAAGAAGAAATCATTTCTCTTGTGGAGAAAAGTTTGACTGCTCACAAGAAGACACGAAGATAGAAGACAATGGGGAATGAATCAATCCAAGAGAAAAAGCTGAGTAGAATTCACGCCCTCATTCAACCATGGTTTTTGTTTAGATTTTTCATTCAAGAAACTAAGCCCCAAATTATGCTTATGAGGTACGCAATCTATAGGGACCTGAACACCTTGTTCATTACACCCACAACCTTTACACCCATAGCCATATTTAGAGGCAAGCTTAAAGCCAAGGCCATCATGTGTTTGAAAATATTGAGAAGGAGGAGGATCTTCAAAGAGAGCATTATTCTAGCAGTGAGGATCATGCTCCTCTACGAGATCACCATCAACCTTCTTGACAAGACTGCAAACATTAGCCTCTTTAACATAAGTGTTATCATCTTCCTTAGAAGGAGGAGGATCGACATCAAGGACATTACAACTATTGCTCCCATTATCCCATGATACAAAGAATAATCATCTTTAATAGTGGGTTTAGATGATGTTATTGGAAGGCTTAAGTGGATCGATTTGAATTTAAATTCTTCAATCAAGGATTCTATAAAATCTAGAGAACCCCAATCATCACCAAGACATGCATTTTTTTGAGAAGAGGTAGAAGGAGTAGACTTAAGATTTCTTGCTTCAGAAGGATCTTCTTTAGGGACATCCATCTCAAGAGTATCCTTTGTAGTAGGTACTACTAGAGTAGACATCAATGCATCAAAAGACACTAAAGGGGCATGTGCAGGATCATCATGGAAAAAGCAGGCCCTTAAGTGGCAATAAAATTCAAAAAAATTAGAGTTAGGCAACTTGACATAAAAATTTGAATAAGTTAACTATATTATTTTAAAAATATGTAAAAATAGAATCTATTGCAAATTGAATTTAGTTTCTAAACTACTAGGTTTATTTTTATTTAAAAAAAATCTAATTGGTGAAAATTTGAAATTTCAATATAGTAGTACTTAAATTTCAGGGAAAAAATAAGAAGTAGGTGTCTGTCTGACCAACCTAACCACAATAAAATGAAAATATTTTTTTATAAAATTTTAGATATAAGTAGAAGACTCATGTCTCGATGTGATACATATTTTTTAGTAAATTTTTTTTAATTAAATAATTAATTATGATTTTTTTATTACAACTTTTAAAAAATATAAAAACTCATACGTCTGACCACCTTAACTTGGTCAAAACTTCATGAAATTCAATTCTCTTTTTTTAATCCTATAGTATGTGAAGCATAGAATGTGATGCATGTTTCAAATTTAAAAAATGTGATACCCTTTGAAATCTATAGATGTTTTTCAATCAACCTATCAATCAAGACTTTATTCATAATTCAAATAGAAAATGAATAATAATTATTTATTAAATTCAAAGTAAAGCATAATTTATATTGGTGGAAAGCTAAAAACATCCTTTAAAAAACCTCTTCATTTCATCAATTTTGGGAAAAAAAAAGTCATCTACCACATGGGCCATCATATCACTTACATATCACCACTTTTTGGCCCATAATGATCTTGCACATACACAAAGGGATAAAAGTAGGCACAACTAAAACTTGACTGACAACTACCATCTCACATAAGTGCATAGCCTCAGGGTCAACCTTAACTATGACTACTCGATTATTACAAAGAAACTTAATAGATTTATGCAAGGTAGATGAGACCGCACCCATAGCACTTGAATCCACGGTCTACCAAGAAGAAGGTTATATAGTAACTTTTTTGATATGACATATACAAGGGTGGGTACATAATGGGTCCCAACCTGAAAGAAAAGACTATCGTGGCTAGGGCTTGTCAATCAACATTATTGAACCCACGAACGACAAAAAAAGAATTATTAAGAGAAGATGAAATCAATTGATTAATCTTAGGCAATAGATCAATGCTACATACATTGAGTGTCGAACCGAAGTCAATGAGAGTACATCTAATTCTGATATTATTAATGTTGACTATGATCATTAGAGGGTCCATTTTCTTCTATACATCTCGGGGAGGAAGTTCTTGTGGATAGAACATAATATTCAAAAAATTCACACAAAAATGAACCATCAACACATTAACATTCATTGGCCTAGAAGAGGCAGGCAAGAGGATCTTTTGCAAGGCTTCTTGAAGCATACCTTGATAAATTGGAGCAGACTGAATCAAGTCCCATAGCGAGATCTTAGCGGGAGTAACACAAATTTTCTCGACAAGATCATAATTATTGGCCCATGCTTTAGTTGTAGGTTTATGTTCTTGAGGAAGGCTTGGTTGAGAAGGTGGTAAAGAAGTAGGTTAATCAACATTTTGTTTATTCCTTCTAGTTTTATAAGTATGGGCTACCGATCTATAAGTGGCAACCTTAGAAAGATCAGTAGAGTAATTTTCAAATGAAACACCATTAATAGAACAAATCCTTTTAGGAGAAGGACTAGCTAGAGTCAGGTAAATGACTAGTCTCTTAGGCCTTTGAGGGGTAGCAGAGATGGATAAAATTTATAGAATCATCACAACTAGTGGAATAATTATTTGAAGAAATATTCTCAACTTTGATCCAGGGAGGATCAAATGTGGAAGGAGATTCATTATTTATTGATGCATCATCTCTAGAAGAGAATGCATTGCAAAGAAGAGTAGACTCATCATTCATAAATGCATCATCTCTAGAAGAGAGTGCATTGGAATGAAGAGAGGGTAGAGTAGTGTTATAAAAATTATCAATGATTTCATCCTCTTACGGTAAAATATTCTTTTATGGTAAAATATCCTTTTACGGTAAAATATCCTTAGAAGGAATTTCAGGAGAGGGATCAACAAAGAATAATAAGAAAGGAGACAAGAACTCACTTTCACATGCTTGTAAGAGAACTTTCTGAAGCTTCTTAACAAATATGGAAAGAGATAGAAGGAAAAAATATAGAAAATAAATTTTGATATAGAGATATAGAAATGTCAGACAATCTAGAGAAACCTAGGGGTGTTAGAACTGAGAAAAACCAAAAATCTTGATTTTTCAAATTTTTTGGGTATTTTCTAGGTTCTAGTAATTTGCATTATTGAAGTTTTTTGGAGCAGAATTTAAACTCAAAAAATGTGTTTAAAATTTGGTTTCCAAAGGCATAATATTTAGGGACTAAATTATTCCTCTTGGAGACATATTCAATAGTGTAAATGGTTTTGAATTCCGAGCACCAAGTCAAAAGTTATGACCCCACCAAGTTCCGGTAACTAAATTCTTAGTTTCTTGAATTACTGTGGTTCACAATGGGTTCACCAAAATTCAGAGAAGGGGGTTTAGCTACTCATGAGTTTATTCTCAAGAGATTCCCAAGGGGTGAGCTGCCCTAAACTACCTTAGGGAACAAAGTGAGAGTTTCAGAATAAAAAAGAGCAAGCCACGAAGGTTTTCTGGATTAACTGACGAGGTCTTGGCCAAAGGATATCAATGCAAAATGAGGAAAACAATGTGGTTCTCTGGCGCCCTAGAGGCATGCTAGTGTCTCATACTGATCAAAAATTGAGTTTATCATAGAGAACACAAAGTGACTACTTCTACTCTGATTGCTAAAATCCTTAGAATGTAGGAAAGTAATAGAATATAACATAACTAGAATAAAGTAAACCAAATGATAGAAATAAAGAGAATGGAGAAGGAAAATACTCACAACAACCCAAGTAATGAATCTCCCAGCTAGTAGATATCTTCAATACCTACATGCATAAGATCTGGAGAAAATGTTGGGGTTGTATAGAGGTTTGCCTCAGTCAAACTGGTGCAGGAGCACCTTGTTGCATTCAATCCTCCATGAGGCCATATTGTATAAATTCATTAAATTTGGTGTTTTAATATTGTAATAAGGTTTAATGAGCCATTTTATATATGTTTTAAGTAATTTGGAGTCATTGATGAAGGTTTGGTGTCATTTAGTTGAAAAAATGAAAACATTGTCAAAAGTTGTCAAATGTTGGCATAACAACTTTTCTTGTTAAATGACAACATTTTAAAAGTTTGTTAGAAGTTCTTAAATGGTATTTTTAAGTTTGTTGGAGCATAAATTGATTTTACAAGCATAAAAATGGGCCTCCAAGTCGAATGGGCTGTTGGGATGTAGTTTTGAACAAGAATTTATGAAGGAGCGCATGAATTTTTCTACAATTTCTAATGTTTTGCCCTGTTCTTTTATATGGTACAATTTTGTATGATGTTGTAAAGACCTAAAATTGATTTTTATTGATATGGGAATGAACTATATTTCATTTTAAATTGGTTTTGTATTTTTTCATTGAGTTTGGAGAAAGTTATGATCATTTTAGCATTGGTAGCCCTATGGGATTGTTTTCTCTAAAAGTTGCAGGTTGTTGCAGAGAATGGTACGTATTTTATAGATCAAATAAAGACCTCAAACCTATTCTAAATTTTAGATATGTGAATCTAGTTTCATTTTGACTTTTTTTGGTCAATTTGCATTGGGTTTTGATTGATTTATGACAATTTTGGTGAAGACTACCCAGTTCAGGAACTAGGGTTACCAACAAATAAGAAGAATTCATATCTTTTCATTCCACCATCAAAAAGTGATAAAAATTGGTGAAAAGTTATTTTTTTACATGTTATAAAGACCCTTTAAAATAAAAAGGTTCATTTATTCATTTTCCTGAGTTATGGTAGATTCTATGTTTCATTTTGGTGGAGAGTGGCCAAAGAAACATGGTTTTCTTGATGTTTGAACAAAGCTATGCATAATTTGTTTATGGTTGGACTTAAATCATTGTTGTATAATATTTGAATGTTTTTAATGAGTTTTTGGGATGAATCTAAGCATGTTGAAATCATTTACCAAGTCTGATAGATATTGGAGTCCATTTGTGTAAGTTGGAGCCCATGTCGCTCAAGGTTAATTGATTGAGATTTCCTCAAGAATGAAGAATTTTAGTTGTGTACTTGATTATTGACAAGAATATATAAATTTTATCATATGAAACCTCTTTATCTACATCAAAAACCCCCCATTTTGGTGTTCCTACCTCCACGGACAACCAGATAGATAGAGAGAAATGAACAAAGGAGTGATTAAAGAAATCCCTGCTCGAGGAGAAGAACCTGTATCACAAAATGGAGATGCAATAGGTAGGGGATGCATGAAATTCTAGGATTCTCGCAAGCACAAGATGTGGGAGATAAATTGCAAGGATTAAGTAAGCCAAAGAGAGAGAGAGAGAGAGAGAGAGAGAGAGAGAGAGAGAGAGAGAGAGAGAGAGAGAGAGAGAGAGAGAGAGAGAGAGAGAAAAGATAGCTGCAAGAGCCAAGAGAGTTGCAAAGGGTGTTGCAAGGACATGAGAGTGCTTGAAAGATTTGTTGCAATAAGCAAGGGAGTTGTGTAGGCTTGAGATAGTGAGAAAGGAGAGGAGAGTTCAATGTAGAACCCAAGGAGAGAAAAATGGATTGAAAAGTTAGCATTTAAGGAAGAAAAAGAAGCTTCCTGGGTTGTTACAAGTTGCCTCGGGCTATTACCACCGACAAAAGCATATGAAAAATGGAAAAAATGCTCGAAAATGATAATTTGAATGTTAAAACATTGTAGGATGCTAGCACATTGCGTGGATTCCCACATGATGCACTAGTGTCTAGACATATCACGCTACAAAATGACAAGAATGGCTAAAGCACAAAGTTTAACACAAAGCTGATATGCAAAGGTAGTTGCTGAAAAAGGGTCCTGAGCATCCTGAGAGGGGAAAAAGGCTAATGTAAGGGCTAAAATGAGCCTACAAAAATTGTAGAGGATTGGAGACTAAATCAGATGCAAGAATGTATGTGAAATTTCAAGGGGTGCAATTTTATGACATTACAACAATAACCAACTAACTAGGACCATTTCCCCTTCATTTCCTCATCTTTTCTCCCTACATGAATTCATTGGTGAAGGAAATTATTTCAATGAAACCATATCTTCTTCATCACTTCTAGCTTCTTTAGTATGTATACACTTGTCACTAAATCACTACCAGTTGATTTCAAAAAAATCTTCCACAATCTTACAAGTGTAGAGTCATTGTATTTATCCAATTGTCTACTAAATATTAGCACAAGATGGATTCCATCCTTTCACCTACAACAATTATATTTAGTGTCATGTATAAGTGATCTAGTGACTTTCCACCTTTGGTTTCAACACAATTCTCACTTGGATCACTGGAATTACTTAGCAGTGGTCTTGTGGGACAATTTCCCTCTTGGCTATGGGAAATTAATCTTGTTTTGCAATTTCTAGATTTTTCAAGAAATCATCTAGAGGGAAGCCTATTCTCAAATAATTCAACATGAATGTAATTAATAGTGGTAGATGTGTCTAGAAATTCATTGAGTGGACACTTTCCATCAATGTGTTCTCTTAGTATACGAATGTTGCTACTCAATGATAGTTTGTTTAGTGAGAATATTCCTTCAAGGCTGGGTAGTTTATCTCCACTTATGCTTTTATATCTTGCAAACATCTACTTAATTGGAGTGATCCAAATTAGCTTGTCCAATTAATCTTCCCTGAGAGTTCTAAATTTAGGAAATATTAGATTGGATGAAAGAATGCCACATGAGTTTAGTATGCTAGTTCAATTATATTAGTTGTTCACAAAAATAACCTAAATGGATCATTACCTTCCCCATTAGAATTTTTTTCAAAGCTACAAATTCTTGATATTGGGAAAAACTTATTCAGAGTTGAAATTCTAGCGTTAGCTAGAAAATTTCCAAAGCTAAGAGTATTGGTGATGAAGGAAAACAATTTATGGGAAATATTCCTCTAAAGAGAGGTCAATTAATGAACCTAAAAATATTGCTTCTTTGTTCCAATAATAAATATAATTCAATTCCACATACAATTGCATCATTGAAAGAAATGACAACAGAAAGTCGAGATGGTTTTGTACTGACCCATCCATTTTATCAATATGAATTGTATATGAATTTAAAAGGCATAGATCAACACTATGAAAAATATTATTTCCACTATCACATCCATAGATATCTCTATTGGATTTTGAGGTTATGTTGTTGATACACTATTAGCATTAATGACTCTGAAGGTTGTATATGTCAAAGATATTGAGAAAATTGTAATAAATATATTGCAGGCAATCTGTGAAGTTGAGAAGGTCAGAGTGATGGAAATTTATGTATATTGATGATCAGAAGGCACACATTAAAGGGTTTTTTTCTGAGCCTATATAGTATGTTGTTTGAAATTTTTAGAGGTGCGCATCAAGAATTGAGAAAGTTATGAAGTTTTGTGTTTCTGCAGTTATTCAGTTACTATAGCAGGTGTTTTTGGAAGATGAGTTTGCAATTCTAATGGATTGAGTCATTGTGTACATTCCTGAGATATTTTTTGATATTTCTAGTTTGTGCTTTATCAGTGTGGTACGTCTGCATTGATTGGTGTGTTTGTGATTGAAGAATTTTCCCTTGTATGTTTGAGTTTTATGTTCTTGGTAGACATGATGATGGTAGCGTGTTGCAGATCCTTATGGATTAATCTTGTATTGTTTGGCATGTTTGAGGATGTTGAATTAGGTCCTCACTATGTTGTAATTGACTTAGGTTGGTGTGCATTAAGATTTGTTCATGAATTGAGGTCAAAAGTTTTAATTTATTCTTTATTTGTGTCCAATAGAGTTGTTGATATATAAGAACGATTGTTTCTTCATTTTAGGAATGTGTGTGTGGTGTCTGAGAATGAAGTGTATATGCGAAATGTGTGAATAAAAATAAGATCATCCGAATACAGAGCAAAGTGTGAAGAAGTATTTTTGTGCCTAACCATAATTGTCATTAAGCTTTTGTAGAAGGTAATTTCTCAGTTCAACCTCATCAGATGAATTTAATTTGATTGTTTTGCATAAGGCAGTGAGCCTTCCCTTTGAGCAGCAAGCTCTAGGCAATGTGCCTAAATGCATGTGCATTCCCTATTAATTTCTTTCATTATACTTCTAACAAGGTATAATCTTGTGGACTAACATCCATCGTGGGTATTCCCCTAACAGGTTTTCCACATATAAAAATCTTGATGTTCATGTGTCTCTGATGTGCTATTGATTTATGCTTTCACTATTAATTATCAGATCTAAGATTAAAGGTTGTTTAAGGCTGAATAAGTTTAATTTTTGTAACAACTGAGTCACCCCCCCTCTCAGTTGTCTATCCTTGTTTTTCCAACAATTGGTATTAGAGCTAGTTCCTCTGAAGAATTTTAATAGCTTGAGGTGATCCGAGATGACATCATAGTGTTAGAATCAAACATGCTCTGATACCATGTTAGAATTGGCTATGGATTCCAAGATCTATGGACCAAATAGAAAGCACAAAGAAGAGAGAAAATAATATGACAAGAATAAACTGTATTCAATGTCAATGATAATGCTTCAATGTGTGTACAAATGTAGTAGAGACCACTTGGTTATATAGCCAAGGTGAGAACATAGGAGTGCATAAGATTATGACAAGTGTCGTAATCTTATGACATGAGGCAACAATGAAAAGCTATCACTCCACCTAAAGTGAAAAGGTGATAATATGATAACCACCACAAATAGTGGATCTACCACAAAAGGTGGAAACCTAATCACATGATATGTCCATGAAAGGTGGAGGTGATAAAGTAATAAGAAGATAAGTCCACCAAAGGTGGAAATCCTCCAACAACTCCTATGTGGTCCCTAAGTAAACTTAACTAAGGTGTAATTATGACCTAGGACAAGGTACAAAATATTTAATTACACCAACACATACAAGAAGGATAGTCCTAGATTTGATGGTACAAATGACTCTCTATGGAAATTTAGAATGGAGTGTCATTTGAAGTGCATTGGTGAGCCTTTCTGGAAGATTACAAAGAATGCATATACTATTCCTCAGAATCATCCCTCTACAGCTAATGGGATCAAAGAAGTAGAAACCAATACCAGATCTATAGAAACATTTTTGAGTGCTTTGATAGATTCATAGATGACAAATGTGATAGGTCTAAAGACTGCACATGATATCTGGAAAAAAGTTGGAAACATTGTATTAAAGAGATGCACTAGTGAAAGTTGCTAATCTACAAAGTCTGAAAGGCAAGTGGGAGAACTTGAAGATGAGTGAAGATGAAAACATCTTTTCTTTCACACAAAAGGTAAATGAACTAGTGATGGGCATTAGATGTGCCAGTGGAATCTTGGAAGAAGATGAGATTGTGGCTAAAGTACTTAGATCTATGCCTACTTCTTACGAAACAAAAGATCATGCTATTGAAGAGTTCACACTACTAAATTTGACCCCAATTTCCGACAACCGTTCATCGGAATTTCGACGATCTATTGTCGGCCAACTGACGAATCACATAAATCAGCATCGTCGCTCACTTTTCGTTTATATCCCAATGGACTTTAAAATGTCGCCCTCCCGATGCAAGCTCATTGGAATAACGATGCCCACTTCGTCATTCGTGCGATGAGTAGTGGCTGGACCATAGGCAGAATATCATTACCGAAGCATCGAAGCAACGACATACATTTGTCGGAATCAGGACAATAGTGTCATCGGTCTAGCGACAAAAATTACCTAAAGCACGTGCGACATACCCTCGCTGAAGCATCAAAGCAGTGACATACAGTCGTCGACTGAGCGAGGAATAGTACCCAGAGCACGAGCGGCATACCTTCACTGAAGCATCGGAGCATCGACATACAATCAGCAGAAAAGATGATAGTGTTGTCAGTCTAGCAATGAACAACACCCAAAGCACGTGCGACATACTGTCGCTAAAGCGTTAGAGTAGTGACATACATTCGTCGGAACCGTGACGACAGTGTTGTTAGTCTAGCGATGAATAGTACCTGAAGCATGTGCGACATACCATCACTGAAGCATCAGAGTAGCGACATAAAGTCGTTGAAATCATAATGAAAGTGTCGTCAGTCTAGCAACAAACGGTACCCGGAGCACATGCGGCATACCGTCGCTGAAGCATCAGAGTAGTGACATACATTCGTCAAAACCATGATGATAGTGTTGTCAGTCTAGTGATGAACGATACTCAAAGCATGTGCAACATACCATCACTGAAGCATCAGAACCGAGATGATAGTGTCATCGGTCTAACAATGAATGGTACTCGAAGCATGTGCGACATACCATTGTTGAAGCATTGAAGCACCGACATACATTCGTTGGAACCATGATGACAGTGTTGCTAGTCTAGTGATGAACAATACCCAAAGCACGGATGGCATACTATCACTAAAGCATTAGAGTTGTGACATACTGTCATCAGAACCGAGATGGTAGTGTCATCGGTCTAGTGACGAATGGTACCCGGAGCACGGGTGGCATACCTTTGCCAAACCATCGGATTAACAACATAAGATCGTCGAACGTGCGATGCAATAGGCAAGTCATTACG
The DNA here is from genome assembly GCA_007115665.2 of Sequoiadendron giganteum. NCBI lineage: Eukaryota > Viridiplantae > Streptophyta > Pinopsida > Cupressales > Cupressaceae > Sequoiadendron > Sequoiadendron giganteum. Next base: position 594,797,958 of record CM021107.1, on the reverse strand, counting down.
GCAAAATTTTTTGCACTAGCGATGAAATAGGCAAGTCATTACGGTGAAAGTTCGTCGATTACATTGCAAGGTTGTCAGGCATTTTTGCAGTTCATCGCAATTTCAACGGAACAATGCAATTTTAAAAAAAAACTATTCATTGAAATGTAGGCATATTGGTGAAAGATCAAGACTATTACAGTGATCAAAATTGCCTGAGAAGATATATTGAGAGGACTGGATTTTGGTCTCAGTGATGACATTTCATCAGCGAGATACACATCTTGTCTCATTGACGAAGCACAAGGGAAGGATATCAGCAAGACATATACCATCGGAGTAAGTTTTGAATGTCTACCCGACTTGCTATGTGATGCCAATAAGATTACATCGGTAGGAATCTTGGTGACATAGTGGAGATCGAAAGAATAATCATCGAGGAGACTCACCACATTGGGGAAAATATAGAATATCCTAGCGATACATGATCTCTTGTCGATGAGGATACAAATGGATCAAAATAATTATCGGGGTGACTCTCGGCGATATATAAAAGTAGTAGGAGGCTCCAAAGTACATCCATAGGGATAATGACAAGACATAAGGATAGGTCAATCAAAGAGAGAAAGTTGATGTGCCAAGACCATGAGCATTTAATACAGGTAGTAAGAAACAAGATGGATTGTCATCAATGCTCACATTTAAAGGACAGATTGGAAGACTCCATTATGAAAATTTAGATCACAATATGATTAACCCTATTTGGACAAATGCAATGACATTAGTGTCAAGAGTTAAGAGGCCATTCAACTTTGCATTTCAATAAATTATTGTATGCATTGAGTAAGTGTTTACAAGGTAGAAAAAGGACATTCATATGACTGTTTAAAATATCAAACAACATGTCATTTGTTGTGTTTAATTAGACTTACAGAGGCAGGGATTTATCATTTTTTGCATACATCTGCAGTCCAAGCTCTAGGACTACATTATTTGGTTACTGTGTATGAGAAATGAGCAATGAATAATTGTAGAATATGGAGGCTATGGATGATATTATGATGGCCACATTTGATGTTGATAAAAAATTGGAGAAAAATATAAAACCTATGATGAGTCATGAGATCAAGGGGACTGTCATGGATAGCAAGCACAACCTACGAACTGGATTCTAATTTTGCTAAAAAATAAAAAATCAAACTAGTGAATATTAAACTACACACTAGAATCTAAATTTGTGGAAAATGAGCAATTTGGTGAGAAAGAGTACCTACAGTGCATCTTGGATACTTAGCTAGTGTATTAAAAAATAGGATTGCAAACCCAAAATTGTTCTCACTTTGGAAATTCAATAGAAAAATACAAAATGTTATCCCAGATACTTAGCTCTTAGACAATCAATAAAACAATATGAGCATGACTATGAATGGTTTTACCTGGTCCCACTCTTGATCTCCATGTTTGAGAGCCTTCTCTTTAAGACCCCATGAATACAATTTGATCCATTTCTGCCAAAAGAGATATTAATGTGTAAACAAGGAGCCACATTTAGACAAATTGGTTGTTGATTTCTTCTAAGAAATTTAGAGACTACAAAAAGAAGATACCTGATGGGGATCATGTGGTCTTCCTAGAGAAATAATTGCAATATGGCCTTGAGCAGCAATGAAAAACTTTGGATTAGCTTCACAGTAAATCCTAACAGCATGACATTGAAAGTTGCTCAGGTATTAGGTCATGTCCCCTAGATTAAATTAAGGAAAAAATTATTGTAAACACAATATGTATAGAAGAATATGAATGTAAAGGAAAATGGATATTAGAAAAACATAAATGTAAATAAAAGTAGTGTGAGTAGAAAATAATCTAATTTGGTCTTGAACAAATAAAATCATACCCAATTAGCATTAAGTTATACTAACCTTGTACTCATTGCCATTGTCAATCTTGAAGGTTACTTTGATGCTTTCTCCAGAAACTCTCTGGCCACGAGGCAAGAGAAGGCGAGAAAACCAAGTGTATATTGATGACTTCCTGACAATCAAAAAGAAAGAAGCAACCAGTCAACCCTATTAGAACAGAATAATCTTATGAATTGATTTTATTTTTTTTACTGGCTAATGGATAGTGGACCTAGTTCTCTTGAATTGAGATACTACTAAGATGTGTTGATTGGTGATTTTAGACTATTGATATTTGACTTCAATCTCTATAAGTTACTTTTGTCTTAAATATATTCAAGATAACTCTGCAAAAAAATTCCCTAATCTCATAAAAATTATGCAGATTATTTTGTTAATACTTCTCCATTTTGATATTTTCTTTCAAAAATTCATAGAAAGATATGTAATGCCATATTTGAAACTTACATATTTTAATTTTACTAGTTCTGTAATTATAGTATATGATTCCAACAATTGTGAAACACATAGGCAATATGCTGGATGGATGAAGTAAACTATGCAATTGGCAGGTGTAAAGCCAAATTCCTTAACCCTTGCCAGCATTCTTCTTTCCTGTTTTAAAACATGTGCTTTGGAACAAGGCATGAAAATCCATGTTAGTATAATGAAAAGAATATTTTTGTCAGATATTATATTACAGTAAGTTGAATGAATGTAAGTAGAGATATTTAGCATACCTGTAGATGGTACAAAATTTCATGGTTAAGTGGAAGCCTCCCATCAACAAAAAGATCCAAATATCCGTGTATCCATCCCAATTGAGCCTCTAAACCCTTTAGAGTTGTCAAATTTTCCACTAACCTGTTATGCACAAAAGTCAAATTTTAGAGACCACTAAAATAAAAATAAAAAACATTACATTATGATCCAAATCCACACACAACACAATGTTCATGGTGAAAAGTTAGCACTTTCTTTCATCTTTGCATATTGATTTGATGCTTCAAATGATGCATTTCTTATATTGAAAAGTGCATTACTTACCTTATTGAGCTTCTCTTTGTTTTGAGAATAGTTTAATATTATCCACTTAATAGGGCCAACCATGTGAAGGTGGAAGCTCATTTGGCCCCTCCCCCCATCACATCACTCTCAATTCCCCATACCCGATCATATAACATTAATCATTCATTCATCCATTAATAACATATAAAATTCATTCACTCATCCATTAACATATTCACATTCATTCATTAACATATAACATTCATTTTTTCAGTTTTTACATATTATCAAAAATATGGTTGTCAACTTGTCATAATATGATTACAATCACTTTTTTTTTGTTTCTTTTTTGTAGCTAAAAAAAGCTGAAGTGGAGTATCATTTTCAAAATCATATGTCCCCCCTTCAGTTGTTCCGATCTCTGCTCATGATCTTAATGTATGCCTAGTCGTGTTCTCACAATGTGGACGCGGCTGCAAGGGGGGGTCTACTGCAATAGCAAATAAATGTTAAATTGATATGTTTTATTATTATTGTTACACGTATTTCATTAATTAAAAGAATATCATAGTGGTGCTCTTTACCTGAATGAGCCACATCAGGTTCCTGATATTGTCTTATAGCCTCATGCTCAACATGCTGAACACCCTCTAAATCCTGATTTAGAGTTGAAACACGAAAGATTACATTAATTAATACACCAATTGCAATTAAATATGTTTAAAAGAACATTAGAGTAGTCCTCTTTACTTGATGGAGGCATATCATGTTCTTGATCTTGTCTAGCCTGATCATGCTCAACATGTTGATCATGCTCTACATGCTCTAAAGTTGAAACATGAAAGGTTACATTGATTAATACACAAAATGCAATTAAAGATGTTTAATTGTATTAATCCATATTGCATTTTGTATAGCACATGAATACATCCAGTATCGGGATGCACACCATAGCCTTCATCTGTAGGTTGTGCTCCATCCTCACCAGGGTGCATTCCAATGTCATGTGTAGTATTATCATTGCTTATCTATGTAAAACAAATAGGCCCATTATTATGGTAGAAATTAATATTGAACAGATTGCACAAGTATTCAATTTGAAATAAACATGATCGAGTTTATTTACCCACATGTTAGATGCAGTGGAAGATTGTGTTTGCCTAATCAAGACTCTTAGCTGTTCAGTCAGGGCTCCATAGCCTTGGTGGAAGGTAATATTCAGGTCCTCTTCTATGGGCACTCTGTTGAAATTAAATCCATGCATTTTTGCATGCAATCATGAATTTTGCTTCTATGGTGTGATAAAACCAAAATTGTTTGCAATTTACTATTTGGATGCAATATTTCATTTATTGATACTTACAAACCATGCGGCTATTTTCATATAACCACCAGAGCCAATTTTGTGCTGCTCGTGTTTTTCTAGTCTTGCCTTTGTTGCCTTCGATGTGTCGGGAAGCCTATGAAAAAATTGAAATAGGTTAGATTATTTAAAAATAAAGAGTAATCAGTATATAATTAAATTGTTGATAGTATCACATATCTTGCTTGGCCTAGTGGTGTATTTCATTTCTTCTTTTCAGCCTTCTCCTTTCCATCCGACACCAAGTCCTTCCACTCCATTTCCGGAATCATGGGGGGATGCTCATACTTTTTGTTCTTCTCTAAATGTGACCTATATTGGTCTCTAACATACTTTAGATAGGTACCAACTTTCTTAAGGACTTTGTTTCGGTTGAATGTTTTATCACCGAACAACACAACTAAATAGTTAATGAGCTCATCTTTTAAAGCTTGATTTTGGGCATTCCACCATGTATGTATGGTGGGCCTGAAGACATCCAATGTAATATCACTTAGACGTTTATAAAAAACATCATTTCCTGCAAAATGATCATGGGATCATTAGTCTATAAAGAGTGATCAATAAGTAAATTTCAATTGGATTATATATAATAATAATTAAAACATTTTAAAGTACTTGGGACCTTCTCTATCTTTATGGGAAGGAAATACTCGGTCACCACAAATGTGACTGGAAATGTTCCCGTACTAGTAATACGGGAAGATCCAGGAAATGCTACTAAAACATCACCAGTACTAGCGGCCTTTGTATCCACAGGTACTGACACATGTAGTGGCATGTGTTCGCTACCAGATGGTGGACTACCGAATGCCTGCATGGTATGTGTTGCCAACATTTCATTCGACAATATAGTGAATTCTCCTCCATATGGATGTTCTCCTGTACTATTGGTGCCTTTCCCCGATTAGCCGACTACAATAGGAATATTAAAAACATTATCAAAATTAACCCAATAAAGTTATAAACTCATGAAAAAAACATAATAATAAAACATTTTTTTTGTATCTAATTTGTACAATTATATTGAGGTAAACTCGTTGGATAGAAGCGCCTGAAGATGGATCGTGATCTGCACTCTCGGCCGGAGCCTTCCTTGTATGATCAATGTCCCGCTGTGAGAAAAATTAAATATAAAAAACATTACCGAAATGAAACCAATAGACTTACAAAAAAAAACATAATAATAAAATGGTATATTGGAGTCATTAATTGGAGGTTGGGTAAAATGGTATATAGTACATACCACCCCCATAGTAATTTTCTTTGTATCTAAGTGATTCAAATTGTAATCGATTAACAACTCTTCCCCTGCAGTTATTGATTTTATCGCACATACGAATACATGATTTCCCTCTCGCACTTGGAATATACAATTGGGTTGCTTATTTGTTGACCCAGGTCATGTACTATTTATAAACCCTGCAATATTCCCTGATGCTTTTGGCCTCCCATCAATGTACCTAGCCACTCCTTTATTTTGATCCTTATCTTTTAGTTGTATATAATTTTCTGATAGTGCATACCTATGCATACTTCATGTATATCGAACCAACTACATCCAAACTTTGTAACTGTAACAGGGTCCAACATACTCCATCAACTCAGTAACTTTGTCATAACAAACCTTTATGTCGTCCATGCAAAATAGGCCCAAACCATGTAATGACAATTTTGCTATGCAATATATCCTCTCGTTGATACAAAGATCAATGTTTATTGGAGGAAGTTCCTTGGGTACCCATTGTTTCGGTAGATGTTTCTACTTCAAGAGCACCTCGATGTCTCCTATGCTCTCGTCTTCATAATAACATGACCCCCCTTTAGCAAGAAAAAATTCCATGCGTTTACAAAATTTTCTTCTAATCTTTTGACCTCTAGTTGGTCTCCCTCTTTTAGACCTACTACATGTCTTGCTTTCCTCTTCTCTTCTTGAATTTCCCTCACTCGAGGAAGAAAAATCTGAAAAATACCTATTTGGTGGTACCTGCACTCATAAGGATGTTGGATGAAGTTCTTTCATGGTGATGTGATCCAAAGGTGACATTATGATTAATCTATCATTTTATCGCTAGAATTTGACAGGCTATAAGGTAATCAAGTCTTGATATATTGCAAGTTATTGTTACTACCGTCCAAATGTGTCCATCACAAATCAAATCTACTTAACGTTTTAACTCCCAAAATTTTTAACCAGTGTTAAATGTGACTATGGTCCACCAATTACACAACCAAGGCATCAAATGTATTCTCTAATTGTAATCAAAGAAATTTTTCTCTTCATTCAAGTAAATAAACTTGAAGGGAAAAACCACCAAGTGGTTTATTGGACACCTACATGACTAAAAATAGCACAAAATTTACATTTAATTTCCATATGTCTAAGTGGTTAACGGGGAGGGAGTGAGTACTAGGCCTGGTAAAGTCATGATAAGTTTATGCTTTGGCAATAAAAAATGTTTAAGTTATCTTAAATCTTCCCATGTCTAATTTCTAGGAGACTTTTCGTATGTTTTAAGGTAGGATGAGTGGTCGCATCAATGTTCTAATTCTCTATGACAAGGTTTCAACATCTTCAAATAGTGAAAGTTAGTGCTCATAGTCATTTGAAATGACAACATTTTTATTATGTATGATGGTAGGATTTGATAACTTAAAAGAATTGGCTACCCAACAAACTTAAAGTTAAAAGAAAAAATTTCAGTTTAAGGGGTTAGCACTTTCTTTCATCTTTGCATATTGGTTTGATGCTTCAAATGATGTTTTTTTATCCCACTTCTATCATATTGTATTCCCATTCCATTGCAATTGTTGGAGGAGTTGATACAAAAATTTCATATCAAATACCACGTTCTTGAAGCATTTTTCTGTGTTTTAACAATTTTTCTGAAGTTCTTTTGTGTTGTATGGATCCATACAAGCTTGAAATGCTCTGAGATCATTGGTGTAGATAAATATATGTGTTCCCTTTCATTTGCATTTGTTTTGAAGTTCTCAATCACTGTTTTGTGGGATTAAACAATCAAATACTGGGACTACCCTGTTGTGCCTATGTAAGGGTTTGAGGGCTAAATAGAAATGACATCCACCAATCCACCCACTATCTTGGAACTATAACTCGGTGGATTGGTGTGCATCATGGTGGATTTGGTGGAGTTTCAAATCTTGTTCTTTGAATTCCATTTATGTTTTTCCCTTGTCATGGCTTGTTACATTGTTTGGGAGGAACCTAAGGTTGGGTTTTACCTTGGCTTTTATAAAAATCCTAATGTTCCATGTAAAACCTTGGGTGAGATATATTCGACCATTAACTTTTTGGAGTGGGTACTAAAATGACTTATGTCTCATTATTTCGTCTAGGTCGGGTCCCTTTTTATAAATTGAGTTAAATATTTTGCCTAACTTTATTACTTCCTAAGTTTAGGTTGGCTAGTGCCCTATGTTACTAATATTAGCCCAAACTAAGGGGAGGGTTAATAATCAAAAGAGCTTCTGAAACTTCAACTACAGAAGCTACAAACTTGATTGTAAATGTGGCCAAATTGGCCCAAAAGACAACTGAAAGAGAAGAAGCTGAGAAGAAAAGTTTGATGGAGAAGTATAACACAATTATTGGGGAGTATAGTAGAATGCAACAAAGGAATGTTGAGCTGCAAAATGAGGTAGACAGGTTGAAGTACAGACATGTGGGGGAGTCTTCTAGTTCTCCTGGTACCCTAGCCATACCTTCTACATCAAGATCAGTACTTCTAGCTTCTCCAATTGTTTCTACTCCTGGGTCCCCCATCCAGACTCTTGCTCCTAGTCCTTCAATAGAGCTAGTTGAAGAGGAGGTTGAGTACTCTGTAGATCCCACCAAATAGAAGATGCTTAATAAGATTAGAGAGCTATAGGCAGCTCTAAAACTAGGTGAGAAGGGAGTAGTTGCCAAGAAAAATGAAGTTATAGACATAGGTTTTAGGCATTTGAATTAGACAGTTGATGGTAGATTACCATCAGTTTATTCTTTATATTCTTTATTCTTAGATTCAATAAGAAACATTACTAGGGATTAGGAATTAGTTTTTCCTTTAGTTGAGAAGTCGATCCCTAGGGCCAATGACCTAGATGTTATGTATAAGGCCTCTAGATGCGATGCAGACAACATGCCCCAATCATGAAGGCCTACTCAAGTTTCTGTAAAATCACTGCAAGGTTTTCAAGCCTTACCTAATGATTTGAGTAGGAAGATTAAGAAACTGGTAAAGAATTTTGATGACTAGAGTGGCACGTCTTTACCAGATTTAGAGGGACTGCCTTGTTTTGCCTATGTAAGGGTTTGAGGGATAAATAGAAATGAAATCCACCAATCCACCCACTGTCTTGGAACTATAACTCAGTGGATTGGTGTGCATCATGGTATGATAGAGGTTCATTGCATTTAGGTGTCTTTTAAAGCAAGAAACTTGGCATTGAATTGATGCCCTAGGGCTGACAGGGGCAATTTTCTTGTTAATTTGTGGTTGTTAAGTCAGGGTTTATCAATTTGATGGATATCTTGGTAGAGTCATGGTGACACTGTTTGATGGTCCAGTCTCTACTTTGAAACAAAAATATCTCTAACAACTCTAAGAGCTATAATGGGATGGCATTAAAGGAACCTTCATATGAAGGATCTTCTAATGAAGGACCTTTGAATTAAGGTCTTCATTTGAAGGTCCTTCATCCAAGGTTCCTTTTATAAAGCATTTTGGACATGAAATATTTAAAATAAAAAATACCTTCATTTGAAATTCTTGACATGGCATCATTTCTGAATGAAGGTTCTTCATTCAAAAGTCATGACGACATCACCTTCAAATGAAGGTTCTTCATTAATTGGTATTTTGTAATTTTGAATGTGTGATAATAATTTAGGGTTGAAATTAAATCCATTTGAGCCTTTTATAAATGAAAGGACATTTGATGCAATCATATGCCTTGTCAAACTTTTAACTTAATAGTAAGGGCATCATGAGTAGTTTGTTGGGCCCATTCAACAATCTCCAATGCAAGGATTGAATTGTCTAGAATGTATCTACTATCAAGAAATACAATTTGTTTACCTCTATGACTATATCTCAAGCAATAGGTTTAATTTTTGATGGCAATGATATTGACAAGGATTTTGTAATCTAGGTCTTGAGAAGCTTAATTGGTCACCATCCTAGCAAATATTCTTCATTCTCACTTTTAGGTGTTAAAATTTAACAATACGTAGATTGATGAAAGAGCCCAAAGAGCCTTTCCCCATGTTATCCAAGTACACATAGCAGCGGTCTTCTCTTATATGGTTGTACATGATTTCAAGAACTTAGCTAGGAATTATTCATTTAACCTAAGGTTTTCTCATAATGCCATCATTGGAAAAGTATGATCAAATTCTTCTATTATGAAGATTTGGTCAATGTGCCTCTAGTAATCACTATAAAAATGTGAAAGACTAAGCTATTTTATTTTTTATGTCTTATCTTATACCATTTTATGAGAATGGGGAGGCCAATGTATGAGAAGATCTTTGGAAACTAGGCATGAAAATTGCAGGTTAAAGAGAATGGGGGTGCCAAACTTATAGTACTCATTGTCCCTTGGTCGTCGATTTTCCCTGAGTGCCCTCAACCTCATTCTTGGTGCTGGTATTGACCTTGTTTTAGCTCCAAACTCTTCGTCGGCCTTGGTATTGACCTTGTTTTGACTCCTCCAAACTCTTCCTCAGCATTGGTATTGACCTTTCACTTGTCCAATTTGACGAGCTACAACCTAGTTTAGTTAGGTTTGAGAGCATGTTAATTAAATTTAAAATTATGGCACCATTGAGAGTAGTGAATATAAAGCATGCAAAGCCTATTATGGCGCCATTTAGAGTAGTGAATATAAAGTAATCCAAGCCTATTATAGTCATGAGGGAAATAATAAAACTCCTAGGATACTTTGTGAAACTATTTTCCTTGGTTAAAGGGAGGCCATAAAATATACCTTTAGATTTTTTCAATCTTCAAATATGAAGATTTGCAAGGTTCTTAGAAACATGAGTAATGGAAATGTGTGCAACGAGAATTTTTGAACACACATGGGATCTCCTTGCCAAAGAAAGGGGCTTCATAATTTAATATGATAATTTTTCTTAGCTCTAGAAATGATATGTTTCCTTAAAGAGGAAGGAGAAACCTAAAAGGTAAAAGAGATGCTTAGGAATCTCAACACTTCCTTATGATCAACCCCCTTCTATCCATAGGAATTGAACCAATTGGGCTTGGCTAAGAATGATTTCCTATAACATTGAGTTTTATGCCACTATATATTTGACCTTAAAGCTTTCCAGAAAATATCTAGGAATTGAATATCCTAAATAATGTCATGTTTTTCCTCCAAGAGAGTGAAAAAGGAGTCATTAGAAAAATGGCCATTGAATAGTTGGGCTAGTGATGTCAACATTGATAGTGAGATGGGTGGTCATGGAGGTGGCCTACAAGCTATATTAGGAAGAAAAGAAGGATAGAAACCATTGATTGGAGTAGTGAATATTGAAATTGGTGCTTCCTTGTCCAACAAAGGGTCACTATGAGAAATGGTGTTGGATTTGGCATTGGCATTTACTCTTTTCTTCTAACAAAAATGGTGATAGGCTAGATGTGTCTAATACTAGAAATACTCTCCCCTTCCTCCCATGAAAACTTTTATGGGATAAGGAATACATGATACTTTGAATTGTAATGAAGAGAATATGCAAAATAAACTACTCCCTCTACTATTATACATGTTTTTGGGTTTATTATTTCATTCTTCATGCTTGGAAAATTGCTCATTTGGAAATGGATTAAACAAGTGAAAAAAATTGGGCATGCATATGAGCTTATGAATTAGAACCTAAAGGGTATGTCATCAAAGGAAGATTTCCCATTTCTAACACTTTGTTGTTGAGGTGAGTTTAATAATACTATGGCTCGTTACACCATATAATTTGTTAGAGGTTTCCTAATATGACATCTCTATATGATCCTTGCTTAATTAGTTGTTGGCTTTTATCTTTTCCTTTTTCTATTAATGACTTATTATATGATTGCATAGATGATATTTTTAATGTCATTGGGACATATCAATCTATAGGAAGTTGCTTTACTTCTCAAAGTATTATCAATAACCTTAATAATGAAAATAATGAAATTGTCATTTAATGGGTGCTTGGGGAAGGGTATTGAGTTTTACCTTAGTGATAATTGTTTGTGTATATGTATCATATTGCTTTGGATCAAGAGGGGTATTGTTATCCCTTGTGATTATGTTTGAGGAAGTCTTAAAATGGATGTTATTTCCTTCAACCAAATTGATGTCATTAAATAGTCTTGTTATGAACCCCTTGCAAGTTGGTTGGATAATGTTAGTATTGGTAATTTTGGTCCTTCTAATTATTATGTGCAAGCTTCCATAAATATGCATTTAACTCAAAATAACGATATATTTACTTCAATTAAGTCACTTATGGTTGGGAGGTTTCTCCATGGTATGATTGTATGAATAGGTTAGTTTTGCATGATAGTGAATAAGCCTCAAATTTTTGTGAAGCCTATTCTCTTAGGTGAATTCTTGTGTTTTCTTCCTACTAAGTTCCAAATGTATATTTCTTAGTTTAATATTTTTTGCAAGGGTTTAGATACTACAGGGGATATATGATGCCACACTAAAATGACATCCCCTAAGGAGGTGAGAAATAATGCCATGCTATGACATTTTTAAAGAGGGTAGAATTTCTCCCTACTTTGAGTCCCTATGTTGCTCTGGTCAAGTCCTTTCAAAATAATTTTCTGCTTCATGAAAGGATAAATAGGTTATTGTGGGAAATGTTAGGTTTCTTATTTCAAAGGAAACCATTAGAGATGCTACTAGGTTGAATATTTAAGGTAGGAAGGTCATTAATAGGGAAAAATGATGGACCCACAAACCATCAACCAAATTTTGAAAAGGGGAGAACTCATCGAATTATAGAATGGTTTTGAATGATGAGTTTAGTAGAGTGCTAATTAAGTACTTTAGTGTTGAAGGTAGTTTTAAATGTGTTTTTCATTACCATTTCTCGCATGACAATCTTAAACATAATAAGATTGATTGTTTTCCTTATTTTTTCCTAAGTTCTCTTAAGTGTTTAGGTAAGGAGGTCTTAATGGATTAATTTGTGATGCCTCTACACGAGGGGTTAATTTTTAGACTCCATAAGTCCACCTTGCTATGTTCTCTTAGAATTTTGTTAGCTCTCTTATTTCAAAGTCTAATCTATTCCCTACCCCTATTCTTATCAAAGATAAAGGTGGGAATCTTAGTGATTTGCATGATCCCTCTCCTCCTAAGGGTAAGAGAAAACCTATCAAACATTTCTCATTCCTTGTCAAGCAAAACATTACATTTTGATGATGTGCCTAGTAAAGTGGTGGAGGGAAATCTTGAGCTTGGTAAAGTTGTGGCTGATTATGATGACTTAGGTTGCCCTAATATTTTTTCCATTGGTTCTCTATTGAAAGTTTCCTCTCATATCCATGTGGAAATTCCTAGTGATGTTGACATCTCCAAGACTAAGAGTAAAAACCCTAAAATTTAGTCGTCACTTGTGGGCAACAATGACTAAGGTTCTTATTGTTGCTACTGTTAATAATAAGATTGCTATAGGAAAATATTTTAAGGGGAACCTTGTAAGAAGATCTAATTGGTTGGTGGCCATAATTTCTACTACCCTTAGCACTACACCCAATGTAGAATTAGTTGTTTCTAACAACAAAGGCTTTTTTGATCACAAGGACAATGATTGTATCAATAGTGGGAACAAAGAGTTTAGTCACTCTCAAGACTTCATGTAAGAGGAAGATGTTTCTATTTCCAATGATTTTGGTCTCAACCTTTTTCAGAAATGAATGTTCTTTATGACACTAAGTCTTCTATCATAGGGGATGATTGAGAGGCTGAAAATGATGTGAATTTAGTCCCTAGAAATGATATGGTGGTCATGGATGATGTCAAGGGTAAAGGAATTTAGGTGGACAATTAGTTTGATCTTGTGCATTTATGTTCTCATTATGGCCATAACACCAATTCTCTTAATTATTTGGAGAAAATTCTAGAAACTTTGGAGGAAAGAGTCAATAATGTGATTGATTTTAGTAATAATGTGATCCATAGGTTATTTCTATGCTTCTACTCTAGAATGTTGTGTGGGATTTCTAGAAAAGAGTGTTGAAGGGTAATCTTGATAGTCTTGTTTTAAAGAAGGATAGAAAGAAATACCCTAAGGATGATATTTTTTCTTTCATTTTTGAATATTGGGGATATGTGACTCCCCAAAAGATATGCTACAACTTGTAATTTTTTCTTGTTGTTTGTTAGTTATTTATGTGCTATTTTTCTTTGTTCTTCTATTAATTATTTATAGTTAGTTATTTTTTGGTTTTTCTTTTCATATCCTTTGGGCTTGCTATGTAATAGGGTTGGGACCTAGGTTTCCCATTATCTATATAAAAAATAACCAATTCAATTTATCTTTTGCAATTATTGGGATAAAGTGAAGATTTGGCATAGTTTAATAAGACACCTCACTATTTATTGCTAAATCTGTTGTATTTACTTAAGATATCTTAGAAATAATTTATCCATGTGTATCACAATAGTTTACAAATATGGATAGTGATGCCTAGGTTAACTTAGATTTTCACTTGGAATCAGAAGTAGACCTTTAAGAATTAATTTTGGAATCTAATAGACTATGTCAAGGCTTCATTAACCACATCAAAGATAAGTATATTCCTTTTAAACTACCTTATAAGCTAAAATGAAGTGGCCACCATTGGCAATCGTGTTCATTCATAGCAGTCACCATCACTAAACATAACCGTCAAGCAACGTTTCATCAAGATTATAACATCACCATCTATTTTGAGCATGTGCATCATACATCCACTTTAGTAACCTGTCAAATAATGCATTAAAACTTGACATAAATATTAAAGCACTTTGATTATTCCTTTGGTACCGCCAGCTGAGACACGTGGCACTCGCTCGTGATATCACAATAAGTTGAAACTTAGAGGTGAGGTCATCACGGGATTGCGGGGAATGGTCACAATCAACTAATGGATGATCGACGGTCATTAAAAAGTCATTCCAACATCTAGCTCCCTTGATGACATGTTTGGGAACTAACCCATGTTGGCCATGTTACTGCATTCATAGGGTTCGAGATGTTGGGTTCACCACAAAACCCCTCACTTCATAGCGAGGGAAAAATGAGACTTCCTCGCTCCTAAGACCATGATGAACACCTGAGTCATTATGGGACTCAAGGCGGGAGCTACTTCTTTTCACTTCTGGAAGGAAGATTACTAGAAAACCCTTTCCATTTGGTGTTCGGCTATGGACTCTCGATGCAACCCGGTTGCATCCCTATGGTGCTCCTTTCCTTGAACAACCATACCTCCCTATATAAGTTATTACTAGTCCAAATACTAGACATCGGTAGGATGACACCATACTCTAAGTTGACTTACCCATTCCTGACTTCTCATCACTAGTAATAATCCATAGGGACCTTCCCTTGATTTACAAAATCTTCCTAGCCTGGCTAACATCTTGATCAGTCCAACTCACCTTGTAGAGTTGCCTTACCCTTACAACCTACCTTAACCCACCATGACTTGGTATGACTTGACACTTCTTTATGCTCCATGTTGCTATGCCCACACCACCCCAAGTAACTCAACTTCAAAATTAGAACCTTGTTGTCCCAACTCGCCTTAAGGTTCAAAAAATCAAAAAGAAAAGAAAAATACGCCTCAAAAATGATAAATCTCAGCGTATATTATATAGATTATATATAAGGTATATAAGCTAGTTAAATCATTAATTATATTACAAATGAACACTTCTTTCAAATTTTTCGTTCTCTGAAGCATTGGCTCTTGCATTTGTTCTTGACATAAGCAACATTCAATCATCGATTGTAGGATTGACATCCTTAATGTTTGTTAGAATTTGACGAAATATTTGTTGTTCTTCATTTTGTCCATCTTGTCGAAAAACACAACTTAATGTAATGACCATTTTGAATTCTCCCCATAGTAGCTTTTCTCACCTTTTGCTTTCATATGGAGCCATGTCATTTACTGGAGGTAATTGTGCCAAGTCTCCAACTGAAATCATGTAGATATGCTTGAATATAAAATATTTAATTAAATTGATACGTATGAATTTGTATAGAAGGAATTATAATAGAATTGAATAAAAAATATTGTAATGTAAAGTTATCAAAGTTAGCAATTTCAATCCAGAACTCACCTCCAAAACTTTGGTCACTATTTTTTGGGAATGCTTGTTGAAGCCTGGAATCTATGTTTTCAAGCAACCTCTCCCCAAAGAAACTCATTTCATCTATCAATATGTATCTAACATGTGATATTTCTTCTTGGAAAGTTGTAAGTCTTGTCCCTTCTAGTTCATTGAAATCTCTTATTGGATTAATTCTTCGCTTTGAATGAATGGTTGAAGCACCAATGTTGAATGTTGCAACTCTAGTAGGTGCGAATAGAAATAGAGGAGATTGTTTGGGAGAAGAAATTTTTTCTAGTGCTAGGTTATGTGTTAGGTTATATAGGGTTAGGTTATGTAGTGTTTGAGCCTAGCCTCAAACACTACAATTAGGGCCGAGTTAGGTTATGTGTTTTCTTTAGGGTTAGGTTTGGGATTAGGTTTATGGTTATGGTTAGAGTTTAGGGTAATCTCTAAATTTAAGTTTAAGTCGTAGTTGATTATTTTCCCACAAAAGGAAATTAGATCCATTTTTTCTCATGTTCATTATAGCCAACTATGGCTTAATCTTAAATTTAGACCTTTTCTTGAATCCTAACATCATATCCCTAATCTAACCATAACCCTAACCCTAATCATAATATTGATGCATACCCTAACCTTAATTCTAGCCCTGACAATAAACCTAATCCTAACCCACCCTTGGAAATTAATCCATAATTTTCTCATTAATTTAACCTTGGCCATAACTTTAACCCTAACACTATTTCTCAAAACCATAATCTTAACCATAACCCAAATCCTTTTTATCACAACCCTAAACATAAACATAACTCAAACCCTAAACCCTAAACCATGATCTTAATTATAACCCTAAACATAAACACAACCCTAACCCTAAACCCTAAACCATGATCCTAATTCTAATCTAACCCTAACACTAACCTTAACTTACACAATAACCTTAACCCTAATTGTAACCCTAAACTAAAGACAAATGCTACATCCTAAACTATAATCCAAATCTTAAACCTAGCCCTAACCCTAATCATAACCTAACCCTTTTTCTCGAAACCTTAACCTTGACCATAACCCTCACCTTTATCCTATCTTTATAACCCTAACCACAACCAAAACTCTAACCCCAACCCTAACCCTAATTACCTAACCCTAAATATTTTTTGTTTTATTAATTAGTTGCATTCACTCTAATAACCCTAAACCTATCCCTAAACCTAACCCTAGCCCTACCCCTAGCCTTAATCCTATCCCCAACTCTAAGCCAAATATAAAAACAACCCTTAATCATAACAATAACCCTAAAAATTAATTCTAAATATAACCCTAATAATATAATCCCCAATTGTAATCTTAAACCCTAACCCTAATTTCATATCTAACCCCAACCATAACCAAAACTCTAAATCTAACCCTAACCATAAAACATAAACCCTAATCCTAACATTATTTTTCCTAACCCTAACTCTAAACCTAACACTAACCTGAACACTAAATCCTAACCCTAATTAAATACCCAATCATAACCCTAAATTATAACATGATCCTTTGAATTGGATACAACATAAAAATATATGTGTTACAATAATTTCTTCCGTTGTTGGCATTTTTACATTGGGTTGATGCATATATTTTTAAAATCAGCAAAATCTTTTAATGTCTTGCCAAAATTAATATTATTAATTGTAATATCAAACTTATAAACATGTATGCAAAATAAGAACATAAATAAGAAATATATGATAATAGTTTCTTCAAAAAACAAAGTGATGTGGACTACAAGGACTATAAGATATCCACAAAAGAGATCTACATTGAAAATATTGTATTGAAATTCAAGAAAATACAATTGGTAGATGCAAAGCCAAATAAATGTGAAATTGTGTACTATAATGATTTTAGAATATACACATAATGGATTTGTTGAAAAGGTTTTAGAAACTTTCAAACAAATGCAATTGGTAGATGCAAAGAAAAATTCCACAACCTTCACCAAAATCCTTATTGGTTTCCTTAATATGGGAGATTTGGAACAAGGTATAGACATCCATCAAAGCATAATATGAAGATGAAATTTTTCAAATGTTGTGGTTGTAGATGCCCTTTTAAAATTTATACAGAATGTGGAAGGATAGAAAAATCTTGTGAACTATTTGACAAAACGTCTCAAAGAATTGTAATCTTTCAATTTATTTTAGTGTCTATTTTGTTATACTCCATGTCCCAAATTGGGTATAACACAATAGACACTAAAAAAAAATTGATAGATATTTATGAGGGCAGTGATGAGAATTTTCTAATTAGAGTGTATTCCATGAGATTACAATTATTCAAGGCATTGTGTCAAATAGTTCATGAGTTTTGTCTATCCTCCCACATTTTGCATAGATTTAAAAAGGGCATCTACAACAACAAGATTTGAGAAAATTCATCTTCATATTATGTTTTCCTTATGATTGGTTGACTCTTATACTAACCTGAGTGTTGTTTGTGTTTTGACAAGAGTAGATTAATATTTTTTTTATTTTTTATATCAAGATCAAAATTGCATGCACATAGAATGAACCAAGCTCAAAGGGAAGGCTCACTACCTTACATAAGATAATCAAATTAAATCCATCTGATGAGGTTGAACTAAGAAATTAGCTTCTTCAAAATCCTGATGACAGTTTCAGTTAGGCACATAAATACTTCTTCATACTTTGCCTAAACTTCTTTACACTCTGCTCTGCATTTGAATGATCTAATATTTATTCACACATATCTCACATACACTTCACATACATTCTCTCTAAATGAATAAAACAATCACTGTTATATATCCACTTCATGAATTTACATTAACAACTTTGTCAGCCAAAAATAAATAATAGATGAATACAAAATGCCAGCCCAATTCATGAACAAATCTCAATGCGCACCAACCTAAATTGGTCACAACATAATGAAGACCTAAAGAAACATCCTCGAACATGCCAAGCATTCAAAAATTAATCCACAAGGATGTACAACACGCTACCATCATCATGTCAACCAAGAACATGAAAACTTGAACATGCAAAGGAAAAATATTTGATCATGAGCACACTAATCAACGTGGATGTCCCACAATGATAGAGTATGAGATAAAGAAACATCAATGAACATCTCAAGAGCATACACAACAATTCAATTCACCAGAATTACATTCTCTTCTTTCAAAAACACCAACTATAGCAACAAAATAACTGTAGGAACACAAAAACTTATAACTCGCTCCAATCTTGATGCACACCTTTGAAACTTATAGAGGATAAACTAGATAGGCTCAACAACAAACCCTTTAAAACACGACTTCAGAATACCAATGTACAAAAATTTCTACCACTCTGATCTTCACAACTTCATAGACAATCTGCAACATATTTATTCTAATTTTCTCAATATCCTCGACATATACAACCTTTAAGACATTAATGCTAATAGTGTTGACATCAATGACAACCAAAGATCATGAGAAACACAACCACAACATCCAACAATATACATCTCTATGAAAATTGGTATATGCTAATAGTCAACTTATTATCTTATTTATAGAATTTCCTTAGCTTTTTATACTAAAAAATTCAAGGTAGAGGGTAACATAATTCTTTGAATTGGATACTACATAAAAATTTATGTGTTATAGTCATTTCTTCCATTGTTTGCATTTTCACACTAGGATGCATATTTTTTACAATCAACACTCTTTTAATGTCTTGCCAAAATTAATATTATTAATAATTTCAAAACTTTTATAAACATGTATGGAAAATAAGTACATAAATAAGAAATATATTGTAATAGTTTCTTCAACAAAGGATAAAAAAATCATGTGAACTGTACAAGGATTGTGGTGGGACTTAAAATTTACTACCCATGTGGTATTAATGAGGGAGATCAATGATAATCCTTCCTCACGGATCTCACACGATCAGATTAAAGGCCCCTGAGGGTATTGTGAGGTCTATGAAGAGGCGACACGTGGCATGGTTCTTGAAGCGACAGGGCTAGGTGGGACCCACTGTCCAGTTGCAACCTCTTGTTTTCTTGGGTTGTAATTGGGCATGGTTCTCCCAGGGCGCTGATGTGTATTTTCAAACAGTTGTTGACTCAATCTAAGTCACCCGACTTGCCATGTTCGATCCACATTAACGGTTCAATTTTTCTTAGGTTCCTGTTCATCCACATTGGGAGTTCTTGCTCTCTGCAAGTTTTTCTCATTAATGGCATGGGTTTTTTCAATGGATCCTCGCTTGATTTTTCTATGTGCGAACACTATTCTCTTGATAAATGTAATGATGGGTTGTATGCCATACCTTCACAAGCCAGGAATAATTTGTGGTGGCTACATCAACCACTAAAATGCTTGAATTCTCGTGCTACATTCGAGAAATTAATATTCTCGCACCAATTAACTCTATAAATGCTCATTGTGATATCTGGTATTATCATCGCATTTTGAGTTGTCTTGTTTGCAGGTGGTCGAGTCTCTCCTATATTTTGCGAGGTGCTCTTTGCAATGGACCATTTGGCTGTATGCAGAAGTACCAGAGTCAAGGTGAGAAATTTGCAGCCTGATGGGGTACAACCTACCCTTAGCAAGCCCGAGGTTGTCCATGATGCTTATAAAGGGATGGGGAGCTCCAAGTCCCCACTGGTGTTGTCTTCTGGTTCTGATGTGATGGGTCTGAAACTGACTCGGACTACCAACATTACTTGGCATCCATGACCGAGTTGTTGGGGGTCAATGAAGAGCCCCTCGCAGTTGCCCCCATAACTGTGATGGCATCGTGCCATGCTACCAGATCATGTGTTAAAGTGGATAAAAGGAAGCTGGTTTCACTTCTTATTGAAGCGAGGACTAGGAGCGGTCTCCTCTACCGGGGTCGTGTGTCTTGCAAGTAGTTTCCATTGCTGGGTGTGTTAATTTTGGGTGGTGTGTTGATGTGGACATACGCATGCCTACCATGCTCTTTTGTCTTTAGCTTTGGTTGGTTACAATGGTATAACTATTTTGATTCCTCGAACTGATTATGGTTTTTTCTAATGATGAGGAATGTCAATTTGAATTTCATTCTAAATGAAATTCAATTTTGGAATGAACAATGTAGCCTATTGCTTTGTTGCTCTCCTATCCTATAAAGGAGATTTGACGGCTCATTATTAAGGAGGGTTGTTATTTTTGGGTCTGAAGGCTTAGAATAGGTATAGTTAGTGGTAATGCAACATTTTGAAGGTATTATGTAAGAAATCATGTTGGGTTGGGAATAGTATGAAATAAGTATACTATGCTTTTGTAATTACTGATATTGAAAGCAATCTATTAAAATTAAGAAATTTTGCTCTCCTTTGTATGGGCCATGTATTATGAATGGATTTATCAAGGGTTTGTTCATTCAGTTTCAATGGTGTAGTTGAAAGTGTAATTTGTTCTCTTTCTTTGACTTAATGAGTTAATCAAATGCTTGAACACAAATTGCATGTTTATGGTTATATGCTCAGGATTCACTGAGTATTGTTTTAATATACTGAAAAATCTCATGGTAGCAAAACACTATGTTGATAAGTTCATTTTCATCTAAATTACATATTATATGACTCCCACCCAATGGATGAGGCACTGGATAGTATTACTAAATTCCTTTTAGGTATAGGACTATGACTCTAAGCATGGTGATTCAATACCCGAACATTTTAACAAATATCAAGTGCTATCTCTTTTTGGGATATAGATCTTATGATAATTTTCAGTCTCCTTGCTTTGGGATATATGTTATTATTCTTTGGTTTTGCCACAACCAGGGTAGTGACTATCTGTTAGTGTTAGTGGGGACTGCATCTGTAAGAAGAAGTTTTCTTACCAATCATGAAACATTCTTATGAACACACTTGGGTTTACCCACCTTGGTTTCACAGAGCCAAAGTGTAGGAGATGTCAGTCTTTGACTGAATCTTGTTAGTTGGCCACTAGCCTTTGTAGTTCTTTATAATGGAGTTTAGCTACCTCTTACAAAATTGCAAATCCTATGTGGGAAAAAACACCAACAGATTGTAAGATATACACAAAATGGATCTACATTCAAAATTCGGTAGGAAAATTCAAGCAAATACAATTGGTAGATGCAAAACCAAATAAATGTGAAATTGTGGACTATAATGATTGTAGAATATACATAATGTATTTTTGTAAAAGGTTTTAGAAACTTTCAATCAAATGCAATTGGTAGATGCATAGACAAATTTCACAACCTTCACCAAAATCCTTGTCGATTTCCTTAATATGGTAGATTTGGAACAAGGTATGGACATCCATTAAAGCATAATATGGAGATGAATTTTCTCAAATGTTGTGGTTGTAGACTCCATTTTCAAATCTATGTAAAATGTGGGAGGATAGACAAATCTTGTGAACTATTTGACAAAATATCTCAAAGAATTGTAATCTCATTTAATACACTCTAATTATAAAAGTTGCATCAGTACCCTCATAACAATCTCTCAATTTTTTTTAGTTTCTATTGTGTTACTCAATTTGAAACTTAATTGTGATACATTAAGTTCATTGTCAAATTGTCATTTGTGTGTCAAGTTTTTCAAAATCCAAAATGATCAATTATTAATAAAATCATGGATCATGTAATATTGGGATGGATGACCTCCTAGGAAGACCTAGTGCTTCATTGCTTTGAGAATCATTTAGATGCAATGAGTGCTAAGTGGACCATTCATTATCATGAGAGATGGGTTCTTGTGAAACACTACTCATGAAACATGGTTCAATGAGTTTGACTTGTAAAACTACATAATTGAATCCTGATAACAATATCAAAATTTGACACAATGTGAAAAATACTTCCTACTTGTCAATAGATCATGTTGTCAAAATCTAGAATTTAAAATTATGAATTCTTTGTAATTACTCAATAGATCATGTTGTCAATTGAACTTGTTGCCAGTTTTTTACTGCAACCCACACTTGTTTCCTAGAAGCTCCTATGAACTCACCACATTCAATAATTAAAGACTAGGACAAGTATGGCCAACTTAACGAGAATAGCAATAAGGCTAATTATCCTACACTTCGGACTCTATAAAATCCAGGAGGGTATTCCCTAGCATGTGCTCTTAAAATAAAACATTTAAACTATTCATTTAATTTGCACATTGGTAAGCAACAGATAGATCCCCAATTAATGTTAAAGGATCAAATCCTTCAATAAATTGGCCATTCCTTAAAAAAGACTCATGTCCATTTAACAGAGAATCAAAAAATTCACATAAAGTAAATTGATAGGAAATGTTTGAGTAAAATATCCTGATGCCATAACACAAAACATACAAGAATAAAATGTAATCAAAATTCTAGTGCCATATCCCAGTGCAAGGAGTCAAAAGAGAAAACTGAACTAAAGGGTAAATTTCACTTTGAACACTTATGATCTATTATGAATTGAATTACAACACATATATCTATACCCAAGTTTATTACTCTATGAATCCTACTTTTTATATTGCATGAATTTACTAGTCAACTGAAGCATTTAACCGATCTTTTGAACCAGAGCCGTATTTAAAAATAATTCACAGTAAAGAACAAATGAAAATCATCTTTGATCGATATTTCATTAATAATCCATGTAACATAACACAATAGGAGACAAAATAAACTCCAAATATTCATGAGTTTGATACAAACATGTGCAAAAACCCCATGATTAACAAATTTCTTCAATCTGACTCAAATTTTTTTAAAACTTGGACTTACAATTCATACTCTCTATATTACTAGACTCTTATTTCTCATATTTTGGATATTTCAACCGACCACTCTCTTGGCCCAAAATTCCCTTTTATAAAACAAGGGAGCCAACAAGCTTTAGGTCGAAGAGTACACATGTCCATTTGTAATTGGACCGCTAACTCCTGATTCAGTTACATTTCTATTATACGAGTAGAGAGAATAAGACAAAGATCATCATTAGTTGATAATGAGGAAAGAAAACATCACTCCAAATGCCACTCCCCATACATCGAAGGCATGCTTAGCCGTTATAGTATTAACTCCACCTCAACACCCTGTAATTGGATTCAAAAGGAGAATGCAATTTTAGAATATAATATCTAAGGCCAAACTTGTATTATACATGACCAAGTTGCAATTCTCGACTATAACACTCATAATTCCAGTTCATCAGTGAACACCTTTTTCCATAATTCAAACTCCTCCTCGGAAGGCCACTAGAAAGCCACAACCTGATCAACCTTGTTTTTATAGGGAGAATACTTTACCATTATCGATGTGGCCTTTTTATCAAATTTCTCTAAGAAACTTATAACAAAAGACAACTTTTCCAATGTATTCTCTAGCATGCGAATGTTAGCATTATTGCATATCTCACGTGTTTGATACATCATTATATTGTTCATTTGCTCCTTCCAAACCTGCAGGAGTTTGACTTCATCCTGACTATGTAAAATATGAGGCAATGGGGTCAGGTCCTTTCCATCATACACATCTTTCAACAATTTAATCTTGGATTCCATTGGGGTGGAAATCCTTGGAAATTTTGCACAACAATTCCCTTGATCAATTGATATGTTGCAATAACCGTAGGATATTTATCACCATGCGTTTTTGCCCCTACTGCCATGAATTCCAACTTCTCCATTCTAGGGCTCCATTTGTTTAGCAATGGGATGGCCAATTCTTTATCCCTTGGAAACATTTTTAGTGCTTGCAACATTAGGACATAATTTGCATGAACATTGTTTAGCTTACTCTGGACTATTCTGTTTAAATGTTTCAAAATAGTGTCCACTATCACTACATTGTTTCTCCATGTTGCATCCTGGATTTGCTTTACCATATCCTTATATTCTTCAACCTGATGAATCAGTTTCTCCCTAGAAATTCCCCCTCCAGGGCTAGTATCCCTCTCAATAGTGATAGGCACTTGTCCCATATTATATGGAACAATAGCCAAAGACTGTGCTTGTGCAACAGGTTGAGACTGCTCTACTAGTGGGTTGGCAACAGTGTGGCTAGAACTAGCTTGCTTTTGAGATCTCATGGTATCCACTTTTTGCCTCAATAAAGCCAATTCAATTTCTAACTCTGCTACCTTTTGTTGACTCATATTATATTCAATAATAATGTCATTATATTGGCCTCTCAGAGTACCCCGGTCCTTTGCCAAATCTTCAATAGTTGCTCTGGTGAATTTGGCAACATTCACGACCATATCAGTAGCTTCCAATGTTAGGGTGTCAGCAAATCTCCTCACAACCAAGTGACCACTAAAGTCAGAAGGTTCTACAACAATTGGCTTTTTAGTGCTAGTGGATAGGGACCAGATTGCCAATGCATCCCATTCCTCACTAAAGGCCGATCCCTTGAGTACCAATGTAGCCTTGTCTTCAATAGCAAGAAGTGGCTTATTAATCCTTCTTATTGTGTCAAACACCACAACATCAATGATATCCCATTTAGGGAGTAGCAATACTCCACTTTTTTGTACCAATTCTTGGCCTTGCTCTAGTGTTATTGCTTTTAATTTTTCTCTCATTTGTTCCCCGACCTTACCTTGAATTACCTTCTCTGGGAGCTCGGGATGTAGACATCTCTCATGTGCCACCTTCTCAGCATATAATGCAGTATGTGCTCTCCACACAAAATATTTAAAAGCACCAGTTTGAATAAAAGAGTCATCTATCATGAACTCTCAGCAAGCTTCTATTCTCAAGTCATCATTGCTCGTTATTCCTTTGATTTCATCTTTTCCTAACCTCAAAGAAATTGTACCTGAACCTGTTACAATGTCAACTGGGTCCAATGGCATCTCAAGATGCATTTCATCCAAAGTGACAATAATGTCATCATTCTCATCACCATCACAATCAACAATCTTTACCCTTTCAACCCTCTACCTCTTTGGTGATGGTGGGAAAGCCTGTTCTGAAAATCTTGGAGGAGAATCCAAATCAACAACATTTGGTACTGACTTCCTTGAAGAAGATGGTGCAATATTTTTAGCAACATCTTTAGCCATACTTCCCTTTATTCTAGAAAAATCCCTTATCTTCTTTTGGGGCTGATAAGTAGGCCTCTCCTCTTCCTTTACCTTAGGGTACTCCTCAATGGTTTGTGATTTTCCCCTTTCTTCCACAACCCTTTCATCTTTCAAAACCCCAACCAAGCTCTCAAAATTATCAATAGCATACATTGCCATGCTAAACTCATCTTTAGCATTAGGTATGGGATTGAAACCAGGTATTTTCTCCTGCTTATTTTTTACCATTTTAGAGTAGGCAATGTATAGTGCCTTTCTATTATCTTGTAATTCCAAATAAAAAATATTCCTGATGATGTCCTTATGAAAGTAGAAATTGTGCACAAAATCTTTTGTCCGATGTTTTGCCTTCATTTGAGAGATAAAACCCTCAGGATCATGATTCCTGGGTCACACAATCCTTAGCCTATAAGGCCCAAGTAATTGATGAAACTCCTTCCATCCTCCCTTTTCCATAACAAAATCAGAAAATGTTGTATATTTAGGGAAGAAAAAACCTTTCTTCTGTTCAGCTGGAAAGTGTAGTTCTTGAGTGCCCCCCAACTGCCTCATGATTTCCAAAAATCCAATTCTAAGGGGCACCTCCCTTGGCAGAACCTTTGGATTAACATTAGTGCCAAAAACCCTGAAAACTATGGTATTACGATAGGGGATAATGTCTCCCCAATTGTGCATTATGTTCAATTCAGGCCTTCTCTCCATTGGCCTCAGGAAGTCATGAATTTATTTTGGGATCCCTGGGGGTTCACGAACTAGAGCCTCCCTTAATTTAGATCCAGAGACATTGTGGAAAGTTACATAATCAAACTTAAGATCATGCATGTCAAGAATCCTAGTCCAATATTGGACAGGCATTTCAATGTTTCCTTCCTTCTTATTTAATTCCATATATTTTTTGAACACAGCTTGACCCCTATACAAAAACATGTGGATTAACAAGGAATACCATCTAAATCCAACCCATATCTTCCCATCCTTTAAGGCTACCAAACCCGTGTGCATCTTCTCTACCAAATAAGTGGAAAAATCAAATATTACATTGAAACTTGGGTGTTGGAGATTTACTGTCATATACATAATATCGGTAGGCATGGTTTTCTTTAAGATGACTCCTAGAACTTGACATAAGGCACAAACAGTTTTCTGGAAATAATTGGAAAAATAGTCCACAAGAAAAGGTTCAGGCTCATTCCTGCCAATTACTACCTTCTTCTAATTTTTTCCTCTTCCTGAGACTGCAAAATGAGGTATTAACAAGGATGTTCTGAACAAACCCCTAGTATTTCTATATTCCTATCTGAAAACCTCCAAGTTGATAGGAACCATATCCCGACTCCATTCATGCAATTTGAAAATCTATGCAATTTCTTGTTTGGTTATCTTAATCATCTGCACACCAGCATGTGTTCTGACAATTCGAGCCACAGGGTCATATCTAGCAGCAATGTCCTTTAAAAGATCTACATCCATATAAACATTAGGAACCACCAATTTACCCAGGTCTAACCTCCAAGGATTACACAAAGGAATCGACAAATTCATGTTCCCAAACCAATTGGGGAACAACTGCCACCCAGTGTATGGTAACTCGACATATTGAATTGCACATTGCTTGTCTATCAATCCTTCCAAGATTCGAGGCCCATAGAACAAAACCTTTCCCTCCTGCTTCTTGCTAGTAGAGGGTTGTAACAAATCAACAATATCTTGGGATAAAGACCCGGTAGTGGTTTCAGAACCAAAAGTTCAGGTTGTGGGTGCCATTTATACTAGACTAATGATAATTCGAACTAGGGTTTGCTTATTTTTAGATAGAAAATAATTAAAATTTTCTCCTTTAGCCTTAATAGAAAATTATTCAATATTCAATAAACCCTAGCAATTATCTAGACAAGCTCTAAAAGCGAATCTATTCAATCAATTATTCAAGAACAAAAACAAGAAACAATCAGGAATTGCCCAACAAGCAACCATAAAATCTTCTGAATTTACAATAAATGGTGTACGTGCTACTTACGGTTTCAATCGTAGAACATCCAAGGCAGCGAAATTGAGAAATTGTAACCACAAATTGCTTCACTCGATACCAAGTAATTCTTCCTTAATGTAGAGATACAAAACATAAATAGTAATTCACAAGTTTTAGCATTTAATTATTCATGCAAAGTCAAACTCAACCATTACTATTCACTCGCATGAGATAGAATGGCTATAGTACAATACCAGTTTATTTTTAAATATGAGCCGTTGATCAATAACAACGTTGGCTAAGAGAATGACTCAGATTTAGTCAAAATAGTTTGAAAATCCCACATTCTCCCTCCAGTCACCAAATAGATAAGATATTCACCTACCGGGCACCACATTCACATGAAAATGGGCCCCACCTTTATTGTTAGTGTACACCATCGGAGTACCTACGTCACCAAATCGTACACCTCGCAGCATTATTGAAACTACAATTTTAGTTGTGCGAGGTCAGTGAGGAATGATCACGATGTGTCGATACGAAAACATCTGTCAGCATCAGCCTTCATCATTGATCAGCGAGCAAAACTGGTCCCCACCATCAAATGTGATAGATGGCAGCATCTCGCATGCCTCACACCATATTTGTGACGTTAGCATAAACCTTGCGAGGTCTGCGAGCAATGGTCAAGATTGAAATCACTTAATCCGACTACCGCACAATCTGCACATGCAAAAAGGTTATTTTGCTTGACTTTATTATTTCTTAAGTTTGGGTCACTTTAAGAACAAATTTGAGCCATCGTTTATCGTTGTCCTAGGTGATGTCCCCTTCTCCCTTTTAATAGTTGTTTTATTTTGCAGGGGGTGTTTTTAATGACCGTTGATCTTCCTACAATTGATCCTAACCGCTCCTCATGATCTCGTGATGACATCACCGCTAGTTGTTTGGTTCTTGCA
Source organism: Sequoiadendron giganteum (assembly GCA_007115665.2). Lineage (NCBI taxonomy): Eukaryota > Viridiplantae > Streptophyta > Pinopsida > Cupressales > Cupressaceae > Sequoiadendron > Sequoiadendron giganteum. The sequence continues at coordinate 594,769,366 of CM021107.1, read as the reverse complement.
ATATCATGGGTGAGCACCACGTGTCCCAAGCTACTGATGCCAAAAAGGGATAATAAAGCATTTAATATTTGTGCCGAACTTAAATATGTTATAAAGTGAGTTACTAAAACAACTATGAGATGCACATGCTTGAGATCAACGGTGATGTTATAATCTTGGTAAAAAGTTGTTCGACGGTTATGTTTGGTGTTGCTGACTGCTGTGTTTTTAATGACCATCGATCTTCCTACGATTGATCGTGACCACTCCCCATGATCTTGTGATGACATCACTACTGGTTGTTTGGTGATTGCGATATTGTGGGTGAGCACCACGTGTCCCAACCTGTCAATGCTAAAAAGGGATTAAGAAAGTGTTTAATATTTGTGTCAGACTTAAATACATTATAAAGTGGGTTACTAAAATAGTTGAGAGATGCACGTGCTCAAGATCGATGGTGATGTTATAATCTTGGTAAGAAATTTCTTGACAGTTATGTTTGGTGTTGCTGACTGCTATGAGTGAACACAATCCCTGATGGTAGGAATCAATGATTTCTTATCATCACGTGATCCAAAGATGCAGGATGTTTAGGGATTGTGATTTCACAGGTGGGTGCCATGTGTATTCCTTTGGTGCTGCTCTTGTGGTGGGCCCTCGATGCTGACATGGAGATTTCATTAGCCCTTTTGAAGATGGTTGTTCGATGATCTGACAAAAATAAAAGATTGATGGATGAAGTTTAAATTTGCATCAAATGTGATTGGAGCCGCTGGGGTGGCATGCAAATGAGCTTTAATGGCGGATGAGACATCTACTGCCTCAATTAAATCGAGATAAAGTATCTAATCTTTTTTGTATCTTCATCACAAAAGCATTCAAGTATTTTCCAAGTAGTTCAGAGCTAGACATAAAGGTTTTCAAGTGATCACCATGAATTTTGGTTCTCTACAAGGCACGAAATTCCATGAGTTATTTTCTAAACTGCTAGGTTAATTTGATTGTGTCTTTGTGAAGGGTTCTATTGTGTTGGTCAAGGGTTTTTTTTAATTATTGTCATAGGGTTACTGGTTCATTTGAGTTATTGGAATTGCATAGTTGTGTTGTATTTTTTTGTTCTAGGTACCCCTAGTTTCTTTGAGGATTTGATTTTTTAAAAGGGGCCCAAGTTGTTTAAGATGGCACCACCGAAGTAGCACTCTAGCCATGTTGATTATTTAAAGAGAAATTTGTATGATGACTTCCTGGATCAACTCCTATTGTGAACAAATGACAGGAAGAGTGGTTTGGTTTTAATGAATGGAAAGACTCTAGGTGAAGGTCTACTATGCAAAAATTATAACATTGTGGATGTCAAGATTCCTATGACTAGTCTTGAAATGTTTAGGTTGTGGTATGGACAGCGAAACTTACCTCACCCCTTCTCTAATGCCTAGAGATATGACATGGGAAAAATAATAGTGCCAAATGTGTTCCCTAATGTTGAATTGTTTAGAGCAGTGGCAACATGGTATGATCCTATAAAAAGGGTCATAAGGGATAATGATGGTGAAATTTTACTAAGCATAAATGCAGATGACATTCAACAAATTTTTGATTTGATTGAGTATAGCCCTTTCTTATTCCAAATAGATTTTGAGGAGATGAAGGAGGAGTACAAAAGGTTAAAGCCTCTTTTTAGATTGAGGTTGCTTCCTCCTCACCTAGCCAGGGTGGGCAGTTCAACAATTTTTATAAGCCCAAATGACCAGGAGCCTTTCAGGCTGAATTTTTTTGCCAGTCACTTCCTGACAACATTTTATTCATTGTGCCAAATTTTAGGGTTCAGCCCTAATACTGTGATGCTTGTTGCGTAAATGTTTGTGGGAGCCCAGATTTAGCATCCCAACTTCTCTGTGGTATATGAATTTGCATCATTCTTGTCAAAGAAGATGCATGCGAGTTTGATGAAGCTACATGTGGGGGATACTGGCACTCCTTTTTTCTAGTACTCCATGTTGATGCATATGTTCCTATACAAGAATGTTGTTTTCTTCTCAAAACAAATGGAGTTGAGGTAGGAGGTGAATGGAGAAAGGTTAGCAGTATAGGCATGGACTACAGATTTGTCTTACAATAGGGGAGGTGCCAACTTTGTACAGTTCGATAACTACTTTGCCTCCAAACTTAGGGCTCGATTGGTGGTAAATGTGCCAAGAGTCCTTGAAGATTTGCATGACTTCCTCCAACCGAAGGTGAGGAAGCCTAATTTAAAGTGTCACAATTGGGATAATATCATCTTGTACCCTGTAAGCATTATCTTGAGGGTGTATGTTTCCAGGGAACCCCTCATATCCTCCCCTTTAATGTACCATCAAGGATGGGGTTTGCCAAAGTAATGTGGCAACTAGGCTGTATTCATGAGGACAACCTAACAAAGAAAGGAAAAGGGACTTTGTTCCCTAACTACATTGTTGTTTTTGATTTTGTCTATTCCAAGGGAGGATGGGTCCACTTCGAAAGGTTTTTTGATGACTTCAATTTGAGGAATGGTCCTAGGAGACAACATGAACTTGAGGGATTCTTTCCATTGTTCAGAAAATTAATTAAAGGTGGAAAATTTGCACATGAATTAAACTTTCTTGAGGACCTAATCAGAAATGAGTTTGATTTCAATAGGCAGGAGCTAAATAAATCAAAATGGATTGCATATGAAAAGCTGTTGGCTATAATACATAAAATGGATCCAAAATATGATCCATTAATGGAGTTCACTCCATTTCACAAGAGAATAGACTTCTTAATGGCTAATTTCAAAAATATCATGGGCACCTTGATGACCAAGAGGGTCAGTTTGGAATTAGATTTTGGTATAGAAAGACTGGATGTGAGGCCTAAAGAAACAAGGCCAACTTATTAGCCACCAGTTGACAGGCCTATATACAAGAGAAAGAGGAATGTGATCAGTGATGAGGATGAAGGGGATAAGAAGGGAAAAAAAACCATGCAAGAATCATCATAGTTGGGTCCAAGGATCAGAGCACCCGAAGGGATAAGGATTATGGATCTAGATTCACCACCAAGAGGTGATCCTGTAGTGTTACCATCAGAGCCAAGCCCTAAGAGGCAGAGAGTTGAGGAAATGTAGGAAACTCTGATGGATGAGATAATTGTGACTAAGCAAGACATGCAAGTTGTTATCCCTTCCCCTCCTAGTTCAACACAATTGGTGCTTTCTGACATGGATGTAAAGGGGCATTGTGTACAAGATGCCAAGATGGAGGCCTGCAAGGCATTCTTGGATGATGATGCATTTGTAAAGACTTCGGTATTATTGAAAATAGTTTGGAGGATGAAACTAGAAGAGTACCTGAAAAAATGCAAGAGTGGGAGAGAATCGAGACCTGATAGGTCTGAGCAAGAGAATGATGATGAAGTCAAGGACGAATTAATGGAAGAATTCAAAGGCATCACTCCTAAGGAGGGAAGCAGAATTGTGACTCAGGCTGGTGTCTTACTTTTGCCTAAATGGGACATAGCTGATGTGGTTGCATTTAATGCTATCCTACAATCCAAGCACCCTATAGAAAATAGTGAAGAAGAGGTTAAGGCAGCTTGGCGGGACTCTCCCTTTAGTGAGGAGTATGAAACTCTAGCCATATGGGCATTGGCACCCCAGGGCAGAAAGCCAAATGTAACTGATATTAACCCACACCTAAGGGGAGGTCTAATCATCAAGAGAGCTTCTAAAACTTTAACAACATAAGCTACAAGCTTGATAGTAAATGTGGCCAAATTGGCCCAAAAGATAGGTAAGAGAGAAGATGTTGAAAAGAAGAGTCTGATGGAGAAATACAATATGATAATTGCAGAATATAGTAGGATGCAGCAAAGGAATGTTGAGCTACAATCTGAAGTAGATAGGTTGAAATATGGGTAGGTGGGAGAATCCTCTAGTGCTCATGGTATCAGAGCATTACCCTTTATTGCAGGATTGGTCCCCCCTACCACTCTAATTTTTTCAACTCTGGGGTCCCCCATCCAGGCACCTGCTCTGAATCCTACACTAGGGCCAGTTGAAGAATAAGTTGAATATTCTATGGATCCCACCAAGAAGCAAATGTTGAATAGGATTACATAATTGTAGGCTACCTTAAAGGCAAGTGAGGATGATGCAATTGCCAAACAAAGTGATGTGGTTGACACAGTTTTGAGGAATCTTAATGAAAAGGTTCATGGTAAATTACCACCTGTACATTCTTTGTATTCTTTATTCTTGGATGGAATAAAAAATATCAACAGGGATCGGGAAATAGTTTTGCCTTTGGCTGAGAAATGGATCCCTAGGGCCAATTATTTGGATATTATGTACAAAGCTTCTAGGTTTGATGTAGACAACAAGCCTCATTCATTGAAGCCTACTCAAATCTTTGCAAAATCATTGAATGGATTCCAAGCCCTACCTGATGATTTTAGTAGAAGAATTACAAAGCTGATAAAGAGCTTTGATGACTGGAATGATACATTTTTTCCAGACATTATTGACGCACAAGGAAATGTTAAGACATTGCAATAGTGGTAGGATCAGGCAGAAGAAGTTATCAATGTACAAATCAAATTGATTTGTGATGATTCAAACTATTATTTGCTAGTAAATAGTATCGATAAGATAATTAACACCAGCACATTCTTAGAGTATTTTGAAAGGGAAGTCAATCAGGTTGCAGTGAAGTACACACCTTACAATACTAAGGTGAATGAGGTGGTGAATTTTGGCTGGCCAATAGATGAAGAGTATCAGAGATGGGCGGACAGCCACTGAACCGAAGAGGAGTAAAACGGTGTTTATTACCACATGATGGATGAAGCAATGCGAGATGATGATGCAAAAAATTCTGGAGATAGCCATAGGAAATGATTTAACAATGGACAAGGCATGTGAATAAAAGGAGAAGATGTTCGAAATGGAGATAGCCATAAGGAATGCACTGGAGGATGCTGATAGACACAAGCGGCCAGCTTGCCGAGATTATCTATCAAACATCTATTTATGGCTTAATAGAGCATAATTTCTAGTTTTTTATTGTTGTTAAGCAAAAGACATGTCTCAAAGGACATGCCCTTTCACAATTTTGATATATTTATATCTGTTTCATAATATAAAATAGATACAGGCAGATAGGAGAAAGATACAGTAGATAGTTTGCAATGAAACTTTCCTTTTTAAGACTCAGATGCATGTATGAATTTTGATGAAGTTAATGAAGATGTCTAAACTTGTGGCTTAATCTTGGTATCAGCTATTTGTGGAATTATACAGTTATCTGGTTGTCTCCATTTTGATGCTTTTTTATTGTTTAAATTGATATATCAAACATATATGTATATTGAGTTTACCGATACATATTTGATGTATTTGTGTGATGTGATTATTTGGTTCTTTCAAGTTAATATTAAACCCTTCTAGTCAATCACAATAAATGAAGAGTATTAATTGGATCAATAAGAAGAATCACATAACTAGGATTGTCATTCTATCTCAAGTAGAGTTTTTTCAGTCATTTACTTGCACATTTATACAAGTTATAAACTACATCTATGTGCCAAACACTTTGAATTATTTCCATCATAGATTACACTTTTATATATCTTCATTAGACTCCATACACCCAACAAGGCAGTGGTCTCATGTTTTCATCTTTTGGTTTATCCATTTTATTTTTTACATCTGTTAACTGAACATATTCTAATATAATTCAAATATAATTAAAATTAAAAACATCATAAATTAATTATGTAACCACATAAGTCAAATAAAATTCTATCAAGAAATTAATATCAAATAGATAATACAATCACATAACTCATACATTTCAATTTCATTTATCTTCTTCTTCATCCAACTCTTTGTCTATATCATCCGATCCAGATTCAACATTGTAAGGATTGGTCATATCATCATCATCATCATTGATATCAGTTTTGATAATGTCATCATCCACACAGATATCATCTTCATGAACATTAACTCCTACATCATCATGATCTAGTTCCTCCTCTTCGACATATTCATCAGGCACATCATCAACTAACTGTTGATCCTGATCGTCATCTACATCATCTTTTATTTCTTGAGTATCTTCTTCTTCCACCACATTATAATTTAACGACCTTCCTCTTTGATCATGTCTAACAACATATGACCAAACCTCTTTACCTAGAACCTCTGAGTAAAATACCTACTCACATTGGCTTGTAAGAACATAGGGCTCATTTCTAGCTCACTCAAAATACCTTGTATTAACCATGGTAAATCCATTATCATGATCAATACCAGTTCTCTCAGGATCATTTTCATTCAATCATACCTTGTACCATAGGACAACAAACAAAACTAATTTGAAGGACTTAAAGTCACACTCAAGTATATCATCCAAAATCCCATAGTATTGATTTTCTGAGACTTCTGGATGTATGTCGCTTCTAGATGAAACATTAGTCACCTGGAAGACTGCAGTTATCCCAGAATCACAAGTTTTCTTCATGTCATCCAAATTTTTGATTTGAAATTTATGACCATTGCACCACATAGCCTTGTGGTGTTTCACCTACAATATGTCAAACATGTAAAACTTATTGCAATATCGTCAGTTGATAAACATATTTATTCTTGGTCGAATGTATGCAAAGAAAAAAATCTCAATATATATATACATCAATATAATTAAAAATAATTAAATAATATGGGTGATTAATATATTTATACATACCTGTTTATCTCTTAAACCATATGCTAAATCAATTTCCCTTGGTGTAACATTGGAATCTCCATGACGATGAGCTTCTTTAACCAATGAAGCCACACCTTACCATGTTAATGTGCGACCAGATTGTTGACATTGTTTAATCCATACCGTCATCCAATCAAGATTATTTGCGATGTACAAATGTAGTGCATCCCACTCTCGACCAACTATATCAAAAAATATTGAAATTCACAAACGACGTATAATTAGTTAATTACCACGGTATACGAACTTAATTTATAATTGATGAATATTGAAGATTAATATTAAATAAGTAAAATACACATAAAAACCAAATGTAAAATGTATTCTAATTAATCTCCATGACCATCTTATAATTACCTATCGCTTTCCTCAATCTACCTTTCCCCATCAGGTACTCCCCTTCGAATTTGTTAATGGAGTTGGGATCGCAAATGCAATCTACATGGATCTTTGCTGCAAACTTAGGAGGATATTGAGTAATGTACACCATGTATCCCTCCACCATAGAACCCTCGGGATGTGCTCTTTGTCTAACCAATGCCTTCAAAAATTTCAAGTGCCTCTCAACCATCCACATTGACCTTGTGTGTATAGGTCCACACAATTCAATCTCCTCAACTTGGTGTATGAGGTAATGTTCTTGTGCATTGAAAAATGTCGAAGGTAGACACTTTTACATTTCACACATTAGACAACGAATTTTTCTCTTCCAATAATTTATATCTTCTTTATGGATTGCTTTAGATGATAGCCATCTACAAGTGATTCAAGGCACAAATATATTAATGAGATTTAACAAAAATATACAACGAATTGAACAAATATCACTACTTACCTCATCTATATTCCAAGATCATATATAACTTGCTTAACATTTTTGTCGAAGTTGTCTAGGAGAGATAGAGGTAGAACGTACTGCAGCAATTATAAAATGATCTTTTCATTAAATTTTTCCAAAAGTAGTAAACATAATACACTGAAAAGTACATGCAGTATACAAATATATATAATATACTAGACTAATTACCTTAATGAAGGTATGCCAATCATGCGTTTTCATCCCTGACCCAAATTCACCTTTCTTTGTTATGATATTGTTTATGTTTCGCAGCAAATCCTGTGGGAAATCGAATTTTTCATATGACTTGTTTTATAGGATTGCTTTGCTGCTCCATTAATAACCAAGGAAGGGAACTTATATTAATTTGGTCTCCATCGCTATTTAATTGAATGAAATTTTTCATTGCATGGCTGGCTTCCTAAATGTCACTACAAATTTTGATAATTTTTTCTTTGTCATGCCTTCCATCCAATATTTTCTATAATGTTTCTGTCATATTCTTTCTGATATGCATTGTATCAAACAAATGCACAATTTGTAGCTGCTCATAGTAGGGCAACCTACTAAATTGTCTGGGATAACTTTTCAGTCCCTGTGGAAGTCGACCATTAATGCCTTGACGACCTTCATGAAGCATATAAGTTAAACAAATTAACAATGAGAATCATTGTTAATTATAGCATGAGTAAACACAACACAATATAAAAATATAAATTCAAAACATATCATAAATGATAGATAAACAATTTGATCTGATGTATAACCTTGACGATTAATTCTATTATATTCCAACTTCCATAGGCGAGGTGTCATTCTTTGTGGTTTTGATGTAGTCTCTTCTTTCCCATTCAAAATATATTTTTCAGTAGTTCAATACTTATTATTTATGTGGAGGAAGTGCCTATACTCATCAAACACTTGCATTCCTAAATTTGTTGAACAATGAGATTTCATCTTTGGACTACAAATTGGACATGCAAATTCTCCCTTTGTTTGAAGACCTGCAAATCATATATAATTGGATTAAATATGTCAATTTTTATAATTATATATAATGAATAGATTATTTAAAAAACATGCATGATATCTACTTCATAAAATTAAATATCGTCAAAGTCATGCAGTCGAACGTTATAACACACCAAAAAAATGTGTTAGCCCTGGGGCATCATGAATTGTCCATACAAGCATTGCATGGAATTCAAATTGTATTTGTCCTATTGGTCTAGATACATCATACATAGTCACACCATTCCATAAATTTAGGAACTCGTCGATAAGAGGCTCAATATATACATTCATATCTTTAACTTGGTACTTACCTAGTTGAATGAACATAAACATTACATAATTATTATAACCATTTTACTGCAGTATATATAAATTCATGTACATGACTATTAAATGAAAACATATAAGTCATTACGCAAAAAATAAGACAAATGAGATGCTACTATGCTAAATAATATTTATGTAAACAAATACCTAGAACAATCATTGCCAACATTGTGTGCTCCCTCTTTATTGACATCCATGGAGGAATGTTATTGTTGATAACAAAAATAGGCCACACTGAGTAAATAGATCTCAGCTCTCCAAATGAATTCACACTATCCGCTGCCAATGAAAGCCTGAGATTACAAGGTTCTTCTTTTAAAGTGTGGCCATTTTTCCTCCATGTCCCTAAATGCAGAACCATCTATGAGCATTCAAAGAATCTCATCTCCACTTCTATTTTGTGCATGGTAATCCATAAATTGCACTAAGCTTTCGCACCTAAATAATTGCTGCATACGTGGAATAATGGGAATATAATGAAGAACCTTGCGAGGCACCTTTTTTGTTAGTTGATCTGTTTGATATCTACTGATATGACATTCTGGGAATTCTATTGCAAATTCATGTTGTTAATGATATATAATATGATCATTGGGACATGCATCTCTTGCTTGATAATCCATTCCAATATCTTTCATAATGCTAGATAAATCTCGATATGAGCAAGGTAAAATATTTGATGGTGGTAAGAAAAATTCACCAATCAATCTACAACAAAAAAAAAATTCTTAATATAAAGAAAATTAATGGTACATACTTCATCCTTTATTTACTAGTGATGAACTAACAACAATTAAAATAGATGAAAAAAGATGACATATATGACATACCTTAACATTCATGAGATTGCTATGTTGGATAAACCATTCATAACCTTCAAGTTCACCAACAACAATACAACAAAGAGAAGAGTTGTTTGGGAGCCTTCATAAAGGGGCTCATATGCCTTCTCAAGTACAGGTAAATCATGAACATCATCAAAGTCATCTTGATCAACATGATCAGATGTGCCACTACATGTGTCATGGATCAATATATTTGTACCATCATCTTCAATTGTGTTTTCTGGCTCATGATCATCTTCTTCCATAGGATCATTAACTTCATCTTTGATATTCACAGCTCCATGTTCCTCCGCTTGCAAAACCGCATTTTTTGGGCCATGATAGTTCATATCGTGTGCCCTAGGGTGCCCCACATTTATAATAATGACAGACACAAATAAACCATGATCATGATCAAGTGATTATATATATATCAAATGTTAAAACAATATAAACATTTACAAATTCAATCAATATAAACACATATAATGAACAACTTACCAATGGATGATAATCATGCCCCCCTTCAAAGTGACCATGTTGCCTACAATGTTTCTCAGCTATTGTGATTAAAAGTCTTCTCATCTTTAAGCCCTTGCAATTATGGCAAGGACAATAACATTTCCCATCACCCTTTCTTTTCAATCTAGCCCACAATCTAGCAACTATCTCTTCATTTTGTTTTGGACCAATATTATTTGACATGATTTTTCTTTACCAAGCTTGAATATTTAGATCTTCAAAAAATATCAAACTCACACTCCAAAGATTTTTAATCATACACAACTAACAAAATATAATAATTATGATATTTTACACCAAAAAAATCAGGCATGCAACCACCCCTTCAAAAGAGAAGATAGTCTGAAGTTAATGACCCCAAAAAACACTTTCAAATGCTAATTCTATAAATTATTAAATTCTGATTTTACTATGATTTCCAACTGTTAGACTCCTAAAATTAGAATATTGAACTTGCACAACAAAATCTGGAAATGAAATTCTCAAAATGTAGCTAATAGGCCTCAACAATTAAGGCCTACCCAAGACTTTGTGAAGTCACTACAAGGTTTCCAGGCCTAACCTGATGATTTCAGCAGGAGGATTACAGAGTTGGTAAAGAGTTTTGATGACTGGAGTGACACATCTTTACTAGATATTGTAGATGCCCAAGGAAATGTTAGATCACTGCGGCAATGGCAAGACAGGGTAGATGAAATCATCAATGCACAAATCAAATTGATTTGTGATGACTCAGATTATGACATGCTGATGAGTAGTATGGATAAAATCATTAACACTGGGACATTTTTGGAATCTTTTGAAAGGGAGGTGAATCAAGTAGCAGTAAAGTATACACCTTATAGTGCCAAGGTAAATGAGGTGGTAAATTTTAATTGGCCAATGGATGAGGAATATCAAGGATGGGTAGAAAATTACTTAACTGAACAAGAATAGGACAGAGTCTACAACCAGCAATTAACAACTCAGCAGTTATGGTTATAAGTTATAACAAATTTTGGCTAAGTCTTGGTGGCAGTTTTGGTGCAAGTTTTCAAAGTTTGGAAAATGCAACAGTTATTCTCCAGTGGACAGGATGAACAAGAAGATTCTCTAGAGACTTAGCTATTGTAACCAGTTTTTGAAATGTCATAAGGCAGTCCAAGTGACCAGTGATAGGTGTATTTTTGGTCTGATGTTTGTTGCTCCTTCATTTTCCCTATAAGAAAGATTTCAAGATCAAAAATACGGGTTAGCAAGTTAGATATCTTAAGGTCGAGTCTAACTGATGAAGTTGCAGAGTGAATTTGTAAAGAGCTTGATATTATAGTATAGATACTATTCTTAGGTTTGGTGTCATTCTGTTGTAGGTTTTAGTTTCATGGATACTTAATTTTCAAGATAGTACTAGCATCTGAATGAAAATTACTCATTTCAAGGTCATGTATCTCCATTGTATGAATATATTATTATCTTGAATAAAATGATCAAGGGTTATTCTGTTCATCTCACTGTTATGGTGTGTATAATTCTCATTTTGGCTTTAATTCAAGGAATTAATTAAAATGCTTGAGTGAGGTTATAGGTGATTATGTTCATATAAGGATTTGATAAGTAGTATTGGGTTAGAATATAGATTGATGGTACTGTAAGGCAGTATTATCTAAGATTTTATATGCTATGTGTGTAGAAGATAAACCTGGTTACAGAAAAAAAACAACCAACACCTTTGATATTATCTAGCTATGGCTCCCAAATCTATTGAACATTGATCATTACGGTTAAAATTGAAACCTTGCAAATATAATCTTTGTCCAAATCCATCAAGAATTTTCCATCAATTATAAACAATTCCCTTATAAAGAATTTGTGAAGTCAGGTCTAAAATTTGGAAATGAAATTCTAAAAATGCACAAAACTAAAAATGAAATCTGATGAGATGTTGCTTTAAAATATGATTTTCAAACCTGGAAGTACAAATCTGACTTCACAAATGAATTCTAGAAAAAGACAATGACTACCCTCAACCTGGCGATATCTTCTTGAGTGTCTTCTGATTTCCCCAAGAAAACCGTCGAGCAAAACATTGTCGCAATAAATAGCCGAGCTCATTTTTATTTATGCTTGCCACAATTTAAGTTTGCAGGTCCATCAAAATTTTGGTGAAAGATCTTCGTCGAAACGTAGACAAGAAAAATGGTTCATCGAAATTTCGACGAATGTCAAGGATAAAAAATTTTAAAAATGAAAATTCGCACAAGTGCCCGACGATACATCTGATTATATAGCTTTCATCAGAAGGTTTCATCGGATTTTTCAATCAAATGAGTTAGTGTCAGGACAGTAAAAAATGTGACAAGAGACATGTTGATTGGAAAAATTTATGCCTTTGAGTTGAGTGAATTTGGTGAATCCTCACCTAAGATAGATTCTACATTCAAAGCTACTGTATCTAGAAAAATCCAATAGAGATATGATCCGGGAGAGATTTCCAAGAAGATATTCAAGTATGAAGATGAAGAAATAGAACTAGAAGAACTTGAAGCACTGATTGTGAAAAGAGAAGCCAAAGGACAAGGTAAGTACAAAGGAAATTTTCCTATTAAATGTTTCTCTTGCAGTAAGATAGGTCATTTTACATCAAGGTGTCCTAAAAGAGTTTCTAAGTACAAACCTTATAAGACTATATTTCAAAATAAATTTTATTATGTTGAAGAAAGTGTTAATCATGATGAATCTGATAAATAAGTTGCAAATGAAGATGAATGTGTATTCATTTCTATCAAGGAAAACGGTTCGATGTCCACTAAATCAAATAGTAACTAGAATATTGAGAAATCTCTTGCAGCTAGGATTGATGAGAAGGATGAGTGGGTAATTGACAGCGGATGCTTACATCATATGACTAGTAATAAAAGCAAGTTTCTAAGCTTGGAAAAGTATGGCAGTGGTGTTGTAAGATTTGGAGATAACAATGTTGGTGTGATTTGTGGTAGAGGCACCATTTCTCTTGGTGGAAAATGTAATACTAATGATGTTCTTTATGTTGCAAGATTGAAGCATAATTTGTTGAGTGTTGGACAGATGATTGACAAAGGTTACAATCTTTAGTTCAAAGATGGTAAATTCAGGATACTGGGAAGCTCATGTACTAAGACAAGAGGTAATATTTTTCACTTAAATTCTTCTAGTGAAAGTTGTTTTATTTCTCAAGTTGATGTAATTTTTTTATGGCATAGAAAGACGTGTCATGTGAATTTTTATAACATTGTTAAAATAATCTCTACACAAGCAGTCAAAGATCTACCTAAGTTAGTGAAGCCTACTAACACTATATGCAAGGAATGTAAAATGGGAAAGTAGACAAGAATTTCATTTCAGAGCAAACAACATCACTCCAATGGAGTACTAGATTTGGTACATACTTGTCTATGTGGTCCATCCATAATTAGAATTCTACAAGGAGAAAGGAACTTTATGTTGCTTATTGATGATTATTGTAGAATGGTATGGGTTGCTTTCTTAAGAGAAAAACATGAGGCATTAGAGAAATTCAAAAGCTTCAAAGCTTTAGCAGAGAATGAGACAGGTTTGAAGATCAAATTTTTGAGATCAAACAGAGATGGTGAATTCACTTCTCGGGAGTTCGATTCATTCTATGAAGAGCATGGAATAAAAAGACAGTTATCTGCTCCCCGAAACCCTCAATAGAACGAAGTTGCTGGAAGAAAGAACATAACAATTTTAGATGTTTCTAGAACTATGATGTTGGAAGGTAATGTTCCTCATTTCTAATGGAGAGAAGCTATAAGCATTGTTGTGTATACTATCAACCGGGTGAATGTCAATAGTAATTCTAGTAAGACTCCTTTTGATCTATGGTTTGGTTATAAGCCTACTGTTAAATATTTCAAAATATTTGGAAGTAGATGTTATATCAAAAGAGATGAATATATAGGTAAGTTTGAAGCTAGAAGTGATGAAGGAATCTTTCTAGGTTACTCTACTAAGAGAAAAGCCTACCGATGTTACAATAAAAGATTGAATAAAATGGTTGAAAATGAAAATCTCAGAGTTGATGAAGACACTGTTAGATCATCCAGGTATTGTGGATATGATTCAGATGACCAAAATGATAGTACTGATCATGGAAAGAATGTGCAGAAATAGAATCAAACTCAAAGTGTTCTGATGAATCAAGAAAATCGTGAAGAAGAAGATAGTGGAAATGCAAAAGAGAGAACAAAAGAACCCAAAATTCCAAGCTACACGTAAAGTGGAGTCATTCTGAAAGTTAGATCATAGGAGACAAGAACAAAGGTGTGTAGACTAGAAGAAGAATTGCAGAAGAATATTTCCTAATTTCCAAAACTAAGCCTAGTAATGTCAATGAAGCTTATAAAGATGAGTATTAGATGGAATCCATGAAGGGAGAACTAATGCATATAGAGAAAAATGATACATGGATTCTGGTTCCTAGACCTCAAGACAAAGATGTGATTGGAACCAAATGGGTCTTTCAGAATAAGTTGAATGAAAAAGGTGAAGTAGTCGGGAACAAAGCAAGATTGGCATGTAAAGAATACTCACAGATGGAAGGTATTGATTTTGAAGAAACCTTTGCCCCTATTGCTAGAATTGAATTTGTAAGGTTATTTATTGCTTATGCTACTTTCAATAATTAAAAAGTATCAAATGGATGTAAAGTCAACATTTTTTAATGGTGAATTAGAAGAATAATTTTATGTTGAACAACCACATGGATTTCAATTGAATGATGAAAAATATATGGTTTGCTGATTGAAGAAAGAACTATATGGACTCAAACAAGCCCCTAGAGCATGGTATGATAGATTGGATAAATACTTATTGAAGCTTAGATTCAATTAAGGTACTGCTGAAAAAAATTTGTATTTTAAGTTGGATTAGGATAAAGAATTGATTATTGAAGTCTTTGTTGATGACATTATTGTACAAGGTGATGATGACTTAAGCATGAATTTCATTGATGAAATGAAAAATGAATTTGAAATGTCAATGATAGGAGAGCTGAAATTCTTTTTAGGATTGTGAATTACTTAGTTAGATGATGGAATATTTATTTTTTAGTCCAAATATGTAAGAGAGTTACTGAAGAAAATTGGCATGATAGTCTCAAAGCCAATTGGGACACCCATGGTAACCAGATGAAAATTAGCTCAAAATGATGATTCTCCTAAGGCTAATCAAACAATATATAGGTCAATGATTGGTGGATTTCTATATTTAACTCAGACCAAACAAGACATTATGAATGTTGTTTTCATGGTTGCTAGATATCAAGCTGATCCAAAGGAATCACATGTGACTACAATAAAGATAATTTTTAGATACTTAAAAGGAACCATGGATTTTCGTATTCGATATCCTAAGGATGATGATCTTACTCTGAATGCCTTTATAGATCCAGATTGGGTAGGAGATGTGGATGAAAGGAAAAGTAGAAATGGTGGTGCATTCTTCTTGGGGAAAAAGTTGGTGTCTTGGCTAAGTAAAAAGTAGAATTCCATTTCCTTATCTACTGCTGAGGAAAAATACATTGCTGCTGTAAACAATTGTACTCAAGTGTTGTGGATGAAACTGATGCTAAGATATATTAGAGTTGAGTATGATGATTCCATTTCTATATTTTGTAACAATTCAAGTGCCATAAACATTTCTAAGAATTTGGTGCAACACCCAAAGACAAAACATATATCTATCAAGTATCACTTTTTGAGAGATAAGGTGAGTAATAAAGAGGTCAAATTGGAATATGTGCCTACAAAGGAACAAATTGTAGATAACTTTACGAGACTGTTGCCTAAGGATACTTTTGAGTATCTAAGAGGTAAGTTAGGGGTAATTTCCCATCCTAATTTGAACTAAGATGCAAGTCTTTGCATCAATCCATGGACTTACAATCAGATCTTGTTTCAAATTGATGTTGTGGTGGCTACTACTCAAGGGGAGTAGTCAGATGATTCAGATGATATGTGGTTCAGAGCTTGCATACCTTTTCCATTGATGTCAAAGGGGGAGAAGAGTAATGTGAAAAAACTTTATAGAAGAAAGGTGGAGAAGTGCAATAAGTACTAAGAGAGAGAAGATGGAAGATCAATGTAAGGATAAAAAGAACGAGTTGAGAAGAGTTAGTTGTGTTGAAGATATTTTTCACATCATGTGTTTTCATCAATGCCAAAGGGGGAGATTGTTGGATTTTGAGGTTGTGTTGCTGATATATGGTTGTCATTGATGACTTTGAAGGTTGTATATGTTGAAGATATTGAGAAAATTGTAATAAATATATTACAAGTAGTCTATGAAGCTCAGAAGGTCAGAGTAATGGAAAGTTTTGTACCTTGATGATCAAAAGGAATCCATTAAAGGGTTTGTTGTTGAGCCTATCTAATATGTTTTTGAAAATTTATAGAGGTGCACATCAAGAATTGAGAAAGTTATGAAGTTTTGTCTTCCTATAGTTATTGAGTTGTTGTAGTAGATTTTTTTGGAAGATTAGATTGCAATTCTAATGAATTGAGTTGTTGTGTACATTCCTGATATTTTTTGTGATGTTTCTAGTTCATGCTCTATTAGTGTGGTACATTCACATTGATTGGTGTGTTCATGATTGAATATTTTTCCGTTGTATGTTCAAGTTTTTATGTTCTTGGCCGACATGATGATGGTAGCGTGTTGTGGATCCTTATGGATTAATATTGTATTGTTTGGCATGTTCGAGGATGTTTATTTAGGTCCTCACTATGTTGTGACCAACTTAGGTTGGTGTGCATTAAGATTTGTTCATGAATTGAGGCCGACAGTTGTAATTTATTCTTTATTTGTGGCTGACAGAGTTGTTGATGTAAATTCATGTAGCGGATATATAGAAATGATTGTTTCTTCATTTTAGGCATGTGTGTGTGGTGGATGAGCATGCAGTGTATATGTGAAATGTGTGAATAAAGATCAGATCATCTGAATACAGAGCAAAGTGTGAATAAGATTGAGCGAAGTGTGAAGAAGTATTTTTGTGCCTAACCGAAACTGTTATCAAGCTTTTGTAGAAGCTAATTTTTGAGTTCAACCTCATTAGATGGATTTAATCTAATTGTTTTATGTAATTCAGTGAGCCTTCCCTTTGAGCAGTGAGCTTTATGTAGTGTGCTTGAATGCATGTGCATTCCCTATTCATTTCTTTCATTATACTTCTTACATGATATAATCTTGTGGAATAACATCTACCATGGTTTTTCCCCTAACATGGTATCCACGTATAAAAATCTTGGTGTTCATGTGTCTCTGATGTGTTGTTGATTTATGATTTCATCGTTAATTATCAAATATGAGATTAAAGGTTGTTTAAGGTTGAATAAGTTTAATTTCTGTAACAACTGATTCCCTCGCCCCCGCCCCCCCTCTCTTAGTTGTCTATCCTTGTTTTGTGAACAATCTCAAACAATGTATTGGAGGGAGAACATGATTATAATTTTGGGAATTTGAAGGGTTTAAGGCTTCTAAACCTTTCAATAAATATTTTAAATGCCACCATTCCAAATAGTTTGGTAGAATTGACACAATTGGAGTCATTAGGCCTTTCAAGTAATAATTTTTAGGACAAATCCGTGTAGATATTGAATCTCTAAACTCCTTGGGTTCACTAAATTTATCAAGCAGAAATAATTCATGAACTATACAAAATGGATGACATATAACTATCACATATAGAGAATAATCGTATTGAGGAATCCACTTTTATGGGGATTTCCCCTACCTAAAAATTATTCTTGGCCACAATTTTCTCTACCTCATCCTCTAATTTTGCGTAAAAAAGAAAAGAAAACCATCAAATATCCTTTGTATAAGGTAGTAGTGGTATTGTTACGCATGTTAGGAAAATGATGGTGTCTCAACCTTTAATTTTTTTATAGCATTAATTTTTTAAATATTTGATGTTGCTATTTTTCTCACTTTGTCTTGTGAGTTACAACTTCCAGTTTCTATTTCAGATGAGGAGTCAATTTGGAAAGTTGTATTTACAGGTGGAGTTATGCATGAAAGAATTTTCTATTTCTATGTTGAGTTTGCATGAAATGTTAGTTTTTGAGGTGCAATTATTATTTTATAGGTGCAGGTTTAATGAAAATTGGTAGTTACAATGTTGCATGTGGTGACAACTAGAAACTTATCGTTATGTGTGTGCAGTGGTTTTGGAACTTTCTATGTTGCATCTTCATCCTTTGGTACTTGATTTAGAGATTCCTAATTTATTTATTGTAAGATCCTATATATTGAGCACTTGTATTTTTGAGTTGTATGACAATGTGTTGAGATACCATTATGCTGTCGAATTTTACTCTAGAATTATAACAATGAAAAACTCCTATAGAAGCTTGCACTACAAGTGTATTGTAACCATTGTTTACAAATAATACATTGTTCAAGCTTTTGGAGTGTTGGGTTTTTTATCCCAAAAGGGTTTTCCCCATGTATATTTGGTGTTATATGTTTTTGTTGTATCTACAATTCTATTTATGTTACCTATTATGTGCATCTTCTTTGCTATAGTTTTTTAAGGGTTTGAAACTGTAGAAATTTTTACATTCTCTCCTTTGATAGATTATTGTTGGAATATTTTCCATGTACCTGGCTTCCTTTTAGTTGGTATCAGAGCCTAACACCTTTCTTTCCTATTATAGGTTAATGGATTTTTTATATTGATCCTTTTGAGTGGGATCCTATTGTAAAATGATTTTGTTGATCCTATTGGAAGAAGGAGATGGCGAACACATATGATATATTTGAGATAAAGAAGTTTAACAAAGGCAACATTGAGTGGTGGAAGCTCAATATTGAAGACATGATTGTAGACCATAATTTGTGGTAACTATTTCTAGAACTATGAAAAAATGCATGAAACAAGAAGATTGGGATATGATGGATCAGAAGGCTAAGGGTCTAATAAGACTCTGTTTAGCCGATTCAATAATCCTAAATGTTCATGAAGAGAATATTGTTTCACTTCTTTGGAAGAAACTTTCTCAAATTTATTAGGATAAATCCTTGGTAAAAAAAATTTCTCGTGAAAGAAGTATTCTTTGAAGATGGATGAAGGAGGATCTATCATAGATCACTTGAACACATTCAACATGCTAGTTGCCCAATTGAACTTTGTTGGTTTGAAAATGGAGGAGGAGGATCATTTTATGAATTTGTTTTTTTCACTACTGTATTCATGGGACCACCTTGTCATGACTATTGGAAGTACCACTACCAACTTTAAGATGGATGAAGTGCTTGTGTCATTTCTATCTGAAGAGATGCATAAAAAATATTTTGAAACAACTAAGGAGGATTTGGTGGTTTAGAGAAGAAGGAAAGAAGGAAAAAAATAACATGAAGCAAGAAAACTTAGAATCCAAACCTTGTGGGAGATCTAAGTCTCCTAGAAATACCAAGGAAAAATATTGGAATTGCAACAAATTTGGTCACTTTCGCAAAGATTGTAAGGAGGAGAAAAAGAAGAAAAACGAGGCTTTCTCCAATTCTAAATTTGATAATGTAGACATGGAAAATGTACAATTAGGTCTTTCTCTTTTGTTGATTTGATTAAATTAATCAATTTAATTTAATTAACCTTATATCTCCATTTATTTAAATAATTCATTTTATTTAAATCAAGTCTCTAAAGTCTTCTTATTAAATTGAATAAACTAAACCTTATTTAATTTAATCTAACATTATCCCCTTTAGTTAGAAAGATCAAATCATTTATTTAATTAATCCTTTTCTTCTCAATTCTTGATTTAAATCAATTCATAAATTTGAAGCAAAATTGTCAAATCATTTAATCCCTCATTAAATCAATCAAACCTTGATTAATTTAACCCCTATCACTAAAATCCTCTAGAGAATGCAACTTGCACAATAAATCAATTAATTTGATTTATTTAATTGTCTATTTTATCTCAACATGGAATAAAGGGGAATATTCCCTCAAATTTGAATTCAAAATCGAAGTGGATGGGTACTTCCAATAAGGAATTTAATGCCTCTTACATGTCCTTGTGCATTGAGCCAAGTGACATTAACTCCATTTCCTTTCCCTCTAAACATGTCACATTCAAATTTCAAATTTGAATCTCATAGCATTTATCATGCACATTGACCAAAATGTGCTCATTCCTCCTCTAGTCACATGTGGACAAGTGGCCTCTTCTCATTGGTTGGTCTTTTATCCCACATTCATATAAATCCCTCATTCTTCCAATTTGGAAATCTATATATGAGAGAATCTTCCTCTCATTCTATCATCCACAATTTGAGTAAACTTATTATACTCAATTTCATCTCCAAGCATAGCCATCATTATCTATTTTTATCAAGTTCTTAGCTAGGTTATGTAGGAATTCAACCAAAGTGGATCAAACCACTATCAAGCTTACAAAGGAGTTGGGATAGGGTTGATTTAGACATACCAATTGACACCAAATCCCCCATGGGATCAAGAGTTTTCATACTTAATTAGGATTTCACTTGTTTTTCATGTTTTATTTCTGGTTTCTTCCTATTTTAAGTATTTGTAAATGGATTTCATGGGGAATCTTGATTCTCACTTGCATTTGATCTAACATTGTACTTTTTTCTATTTTTGTGCAGATGCAGGATTGGGGTTCACATTTTCATGGATTTTCATTATCCTGGGGCCGATCAGTTGCTTTGCAGGCATACAGAGAGGTAGTCGGAGAGGTCGAGTACTATCAGAAGCATTACAAACAGGCAATGCTAGCAACAGGCTAAGTACCAGACTTCTCTCAGCAGATAGGGATGAGGCCCCTAGAGGATCATGGTGAGAGGCAAGTGGGAGAGGGCAGCAGGTAGCAAGACTAGTCCTTTGATCACAAATAGTTACCATTTTTGATTGATAGGTTACATTATTGCCCCTATTGTACCATGTATTTCGATGTACACTTGATCTAATTTTGTATCATGACAGTGTATTTTTTTATGATATATATGAGATGATTCGCCTTTTATGAAATTTTTTACAATGTATGCTATGCCTTTCTTAATTTCCTATATGCTATGAGATGTTCCTATTTCTTATGCCTATGTGATATGATGTATTTTTCTAATGGATGTATTTCTTTTTGTATATTTTTCATACATTTTTTAATGATGATCCTATGGATGTAATGTATGCTAATAATGGCATATTGATGTGCAAATGGTAATGGATGCTAATGATTATGTATGATGTAATGCTTTCTTAAGATGCTTAGAATAACAAATTTATATTATTCCTCATAACTTAAGATAATGATATGATGCAATATGATTTTTATGCTAATGATCTGGTGGATGTAGAGTGTATGCATTGGCGATGTTTTGATTATTGTCATGATACCATGTTAGTATGGAAAGAAGATATAAGAACTTAGAATCAATGAGTTATTTAGGATGATGGTGATTTTCAAAGGGTCAATTATGTTATGTTTGATAACACACCTAGGTACGATGCATCAGGGTATAAAGAACCAGGATGGCATTGTATCCAGTGTGATGAACTTCGACTTGATAATCAGATAGGAGTATTCTTGTTCACACTTAGCATGCATACTTCATTCAAGATGTAGTTAAGACATTCTAAACATCTCGGGCCAAAACATAGGAAAGCAAGATTTCCTATGTGGTCAACAAGATATCTAAAATATCCTCTTCACAAACCAAACAAAGTACATATGACTAAGCTATTTTACAAGTGTATCTCACAAGCATAGTACATAAAAGAGACAATGATCTTTGCCCCATTCCTTTATCTCTAAACCTGTTTTGTTTAGGCATCATCGAGAGGTCCTTGGAATGAGCGCAAAATAAGATAAGGCATCATCGAGAGTGTCTAGCGCCAAAATGTGAACTCCAATCCTGTACTTGCACAAACATAGCAAATAAGCACAATGTTAGATCAAATGCAACTGAGAATCAAGATTCCCCATTAAATCCATTTACAAATACTTAAAATAAGAAAAATGAGAAATAAAACATGAAAAAAAGTGAAATCCTAATTAAGTATGCAAACTCTTGATCCCATGGGGGAGTTGGTGCCAATTGGTATGTCAAAATCAGTTGTTTCCCAACTCCCTTGTAAGATTTATAGTGATTTGATCCACTTTGGTTGAGTTCCTACATAACCTAGCTAAGAACTTGATAAAAATAGATAAAGATGGCTATGCTTGGAGATGAAATTGAGTATAATAAGTTTACTCAAATTGTGGATGTTAGAATGAGAGGAAGAGTCTCTCTTTTATAGATTTCCAAAATGGAAGAGAGAGTGAAAATAAGAAATGTGGGATCATTCAACATCCAATGGCCAAGTGCCACTTGTCAAGATGTGAATGGTTGAAGAATGAGCACATTTTGGTCAATGTGCATGATAAATGCTATTGGATTCAAATTTGAAATTTGAATGTGACATGTTTAGAGTGAAGGGAAATGGAGTTAATGTCACTTGGCTCAATGCACAAGGACATGTAAGAGGAGTGAATTCCTTGTTGGAAGTACCCATCCACTTGGATTTTTGAATTCAAACTTGAGGGAATATACCTTCCTTATTCCTTGTTGAGATAAATTAGGCAATTAAATAAATCAAAGTAATTGATTTATTGTGCAAGTTGCATTCTCTAGAGGATTTTAGTGATTGAGATTAAATTAATCAAGATTTGATCAATTTAATGATAGATTAGGTGATTTGAGCATTTTGACTTAGATTTATGAGATGATTTCAATCAAAATGAGAGGAAAATGATTAAAGACAATTTAATTAAAGAGGGATGATATGGATTTAAACCAAATAAATAATTATTTAATTTAAATGAGACGACCTTAGGGATTAATTAAATAAAATGATTTATTTAATTAAAAGGGGGATTACATAATTAATTAAATAAAATTAATTTATTTAATTAACAGGAGATGATGACTTAATTAGATAAAGTTGATTTATTTAATTAAGAGATGAAGAGTGATGAATGCATTCACTCTTACATGTGCCTATGCATTGAGCCAGGTGGCATTTATTTCATTCCTTTTTCCCTCTCACATGTCATTTCCTCAATTTCAAATTTCACCTAATTGCATTTATTGGCACTTTGGCCAAAATGTGCACAACCATGAACCATTCACATGGTGAAAAGTGGCATTCAACCATTGGGTGAAAGTTAGTCCCACATTGCCCAAATCTTGCTCTTTCTTCCAAATTCAAATCTATAAATTGGAGGCTTCTCTCCTCATTATTCATCCACAATCTCATGCAAAGTTACTCTCTTGACATTGAGAGCTAGTTTTGTGCACATCATTCCACATATTCATCATTTTCATAATTCCATAGCTAGGTAATGCTCAAATCTCATTAAATAGATTTGATCAATCCACACACATCAACATTGCAATCTAGGAGTTAGGAAAGGGCCAATTTCGACACATCAATTGGCACCAATTCCCCCATGGGATCACAAGTTTTCTTTCTTAATTAGGATTAACTTGAATTGTTATATTTTGTTCTTCATCTTTCCTAGTTTAAGTTATAAGTAAATGGATTTCATGGGGAATCATTCATTCTTTCTTGCATATGATCTAATATCTTGATCCGTTTATTGTTTTTGTGCAAGTGCAAGTTTAGGGGTTCATAGATAAATCCTCTTAGGATGATACATATGCCTTTTTAACTAGCTTGGAAACACCTGCATCATAATATGTGTAGATGATAGACTCTGATGCTTCTTTCCACATGACTTCGAATCGAGATTGGTTTTTTAAATATGAAAGTTATGATGGTGGCAAGGTGTACTTGGGTGATGACTCTCACTTTAATATTATTGTTCATGGAAGAGTTAAGATAAGATTCCTAGATGGTAGAGTGAAGGGGATCAATGGTGTCCTATATATCCTTGGTTTGGCACAAAACATTCTTTTTGTAAGTAAGTTGAATGATGTGAGTTTGTAGGTTGTCTTCTCGAATGGAAGATATAAGATGACAATGAGAAATATGGTGCTTGCTAAGGGTGTTTGTATATGCACTTTGTTTCAACTAGATGCATGCCCAGTTCAATGCAATAGTTCTTCTATGGAAAAGAAGACAAAGAAAATAACTTTGAGTCATTATCCTCACCATTGGAGCTGATAATAAAGAAAAAAGTTGCATCCACTTCTGATGGTCATGCTTTGTAAGTACCTAAAGATTCTCATGCTTTGGATATGAAGTTACCTGCTGAGAAGACAATGATTTGGCACTAAAGACTTGGTCACATTGGTGAAAATGGTTTAAGAACCTTGAAAAAAAATTCCTTATTGAGGGTCTTGATTATTGTAATGGTGAGTTTGATTTTTTTTCAAACATTGTGTCTATAGAGAGAAAAACCATGTTCAATTTTATCATAGTTTTCACAAATATTTTGGGGTTTTGGAGTATTTTCATTATGATGTTTTTCGTATTGTAAATGTTCCTTCATTATCAAAATCTATATATATTTTTCTTTCATAGATGATTATAGCAGAAGGACACCTAGTTGTTTTCTCAGAAGTAAATATGAAGTCTTTAGTTGGTTTAAGGAGTTTAAAGTCGTGGTAGAAAATTAGACTAATATGAAGATTACATTTTTGAGGATTGATAATGTTGCTGAGTGTTTTTCCACAAATTTTGATAAGTTCTATAAAGAACATGGGATTGAAAGGCATAAGAAAAATCCATATAACCCTCAGAAAAATGGAGTTTCAAATAGGATGAAAATATGTTGATGGAGAGGGCTAGGAGTATGCTAAGTGCAGCTAGCCTTGAACAAATTTTTTTGGCTAAAGCTATTGCCACTATATGGTATTTGGTTAATAGATCTCCTACATCAACTCTTGTTGAGAAGACACCTATGGAGGTGTGGTCAAGAAAGAATCCCTCATTGAGACATATTTGTGTGTTTGGTTGTGACACATATGCTCATGTGATAAGGGAGAAAAGGTCAAAATTGGAGAATAAGGCTTTCAAGTGTATCTTCATTGGATATGGTATTAGTGTGAAAGGGTACATGATTTGGGATCCAATGGCCAAAAAATTTATCTATAGCTAAAGTGTTATATTTAAAGAGATGAAACCTTCTTCCACTATTCTGCAACCTATAGAAGAACATAAGAAAGAAGATGTGGTTCAGCTTCAGGTCTTGACCCTAAGAAAGTTGAACCTAAAGCTTAGAATGGACCTGATGATGAGGATAGCTTTAGAAGCTCTAAAAACTTTGAAGAAGAAGAAGAACCTTAATATTAACAAGTAAGGAGGTCTATGAGAGATAGGCGACAACTTTATAGGTTTGGTTATTCACCTGAATTGTTTCATTATTTCTTTTTGAATTTAAATTATATTTTTTCTTTGATTGCTAACACTGATGAGCCAACGATTGTACAAGAGGCTATGGGTATGAGTGATGCATATTCTTGGATGAAATCCATGGATGAGGAGATGGCTTCATTGAAGAAAAATGATACATGGGAATTAGTTCCCTTTCTTGAAGGATGCAAACTCATTGGTTCTAAATGGGTGTTCAAGAAGAAAGTTGGTCTTGATGGCACTGTTGAGAAGCATAAAGCAATGTTGTTCATGAAGGGTTATGTACAAGTGGAGGTGATAGATTATGGTGATATATTCTCTCCCATTGCAAAGATAAAATCTATTCGGTTCCTTTTATCACTAGCAGAAACACATGATTTAGAAGTGGAGCAGATGGATACAAAAACAACCTTGCTTCATGATGATTTGGGGGAAGAAATCTATATGTCCTAGCTTGAACAGTACATGGTTAAAGGTAAATAAAATCTGGTATGCAAGTTGAATTTTTTTTTGTATGGTCTTAAGCAATCTCCTAGGATGTGGTACCAAACATTTGACACCTATGTGTTGAGTTTGAAATTTTTGAGATTTAAATCTGATCATTGTGTTTACTAAAAAAATATTAATGGTCATTTTCTCATCATTACATTGTATGTTGATGATATGCTAATTTTTTGGGAAAGATAAATGTTTGATATTAGATCTGAAGTTCCAGTTGTCATCATAGTTTGAAATGAAGGATTTAGGTTTAGCTAGGAATATCTTGGGGATGGAGATTAGAAGAGATAGAGTTAACAAAAATATTTGGTTAATTCATAGTAAGTATGTGAATGTAGTGTTGGAAAAATTCAACATGACAACTTGTAGACATTTAGCTGCTTATGTGTTGCAAGGGACAAAGATTTCTATTGAATATTGTCCAAAGTCTCATTTTGAGATGGAGGGCATGACAAAGTACTCTATGCTAGTGCTTTAGCTAGTTTCATGTATGCTATGATCTATAGGAGGCCAAACATTACCCAAGCAGTGGGAGTCCTAAGTTATTTAATGGCCAATCTTGGATGAGTATATTGGGATGTAGTTAAGAGAGTGTTCAGATAATTATGTTGTACTTCTGAGTATGCCTTGTGTTTCCATAGTTATCCTACTAAACTTCGACATTTAGTTTGTATTTTTGGGTTTGTGGATTATGATTAGGTAGGAGGTATTTACTAAAGAAGACCCGCCAATTGATATGTATTCATGATGTTTGGTTGCAACACTAGTTGGATGAGTAAGTGGCATGCTATAGTTGCTTTGTCCACAAAAAAAAGAAAAGTACATGACAACTACTCATGCTTGTAAGGAAGCCATTTGGCTTAAACATTTATGTTTAGATGTTAGGCTTGATGTAGAAAAAATTACTACTTGTTGTGACAGTTAGAGTGTCATTTTCTTGTCAAATAATACTACTTTCCATGCCTAAACAAAGCACATTGATGTTCAATTTCATTTTGTTCATGATATGGTGAAAGATAGAAAAGTGGAATTGGAGAAGGTTGACACCTTGATAAATTTTGTAGATGCATTGACAAAGCCAATGAGCATAGAGAAGTTGAAATGGTGTTTGAATTATATGGGCCTCATAGCCTCTTTTAGTTAAATCATGTTATTTCTATTCACTCTTTAAATGTGTCTGACAAGTGGGAGAATGCTAGGAAAATGAAGGTGTCCAAACCTTTCATTTTTCCATACCATTAATTTTTTAAATATTTAATGTTGCTAATTTTCTCACATTGTATTGTGAGTTACAACTTGTACTTTCTATTTATAATGAGGATTCATGTTGGAAAGTTGCATTTATAGGTGGAGTTATGCATGAAGGCATTTTATATTTCCATGTTATGTTTGCATGGAATATGATTTTTTGATATGCAGTCATCATTTGAAAGGTGTTGGTTTTACATGTGCAGGTTTAGTGGCAATTGATAGTTGCAATGTTGCATGTGGTGACAATTTGAAACTTACCATTATGCGTGTGCAGTGGTTTTGGCATTTCCCATGTTGCATCCTCAACCTTTAGTAGTTGATTTAGAAATGTTTAGAATTTATCCATTGGAAGCTCCTATATCTTGAGAACTTGTGTTTTGGAGTTGTATGATGATGTTGTGTTGAGATACCATTATGTTTCTAGATTTACACTAGAATTGTAACATAGAAAAACTCATGTACAAGTTTACATTGCAAGTTTATTGTAATTATTGTTTACAAATAATACATTGTTCATGCTTTTGGAGTGTGGGGTTTTTTTCTCCCGAAAGGGTTTTCCCCACATATATTTGGTGTTATGTGTTTTTGTTGTATCTCCAAATCTATTTATGTTACATGTTATGTGCATCTTCTTTGTTATAATTGTTTAAGGGGTTGAAACTATAGAAATTTTCAAATTGTCTCCTTTGGTAGATTAGAGTTGGAAGCTTTTTTGCATACCTGGCTTTCTTTTTGTTAATTTTGATTAAATCAATCAGATTATATTCAGGATGATGAACTTTGATTGTGAAATAGATGTCAAACTATATCTTATTTTTTGTATTAATAATTCTAAGTCTGAATTTCTTTTCTTATTTTCGATGCTCAATTGTAGAACATTTATTAATTTTGATGGTTTGCTTTGAGGATTTGAACTCCCATAAATATAGAGAGGGGGAATCACGTCCCATGTTTAGAGAGACACGTCTTTAGGAAGATGTGTCTCATGAGAGACACTTCTCATGAGAGACACATCTCGTGAGAGACACGTCTCATGAGCGGATGTGTCTCCATGAAGTGGAGATAGGTCCTCTCATGGGACGTGTCTTAGTTAGTGTCCCTTAACTTTAAGACAACCGAACTTAATCGATTTAGCAAGGGTGATCCATATTAATGTCTTCAATCTGGAATTCGATCTTATTTATATATATAATTTATATCCTCAAAAATATAGATCGAAACTATGCTTGGATGAAACGATTTGATATAAATGATGATGATGAATAAATTCAATCATCATTTATATCTGACTGACGCTATCTGGTTTCAACACTCCCTCTTAGCTAGGGAAGATAACTCCAACCAAGTATATAGTGATATCACCTTACTCATGATATTAGAAGATATGGAATGCTTCTAAAAGTGTCAAGTCACATGACATTATTTATAACACATCTTCATTATGGTATGTGCACTGACATCAAGTCACATGATGTCTACCATAATAAATCATGGTATATCCATGGATATATATACATATCCACCATGAATAAGGATCATAATGATCTTCAAATTGATATAAAGTCTCATGATATCTATCAAAATTTCCACAAGATACTATCATGACATATCCATTGATATCAAGTCACATGATATCTATCATGATATTGCAACTAATCATTGTAGAATCATCACTTTACAATGTCAAATACAAGTGTTCATTATCTGAAAGATCGTCACCTTTCAATAATGTACCCAAGGGGGGGAGAGAGGGCCCATAAAGTCATGGAGTCACACACATGACAAAAGAGTTTACACATTAAACACCTTTTAAATACATTAGTAAAAAATAAACAATTTGAATCTCAATCTCAATAACAATTTACATTTCAACCATACCAAGTTTCTTCCTGAAGTGTTCAACTTTAACTCTTAAGAGAGGCTTGGTGAGAATGTCTATTGTTTGATCATTTGTACTAATATAATCCAACTGGATCACATTCATTTCTACCATGTCTCTCACATAGTGGTAAGAGATCTTTATATGCTTAGATCTATCATAAAATACTGTATTTACAGAAAGCTTAATGCAACTCTAATTATCACAATGGATAATAGTACAATTCAGGGGCTCACCAAATAATCCGCTAGCAATTTCTTGAGCCATACGACTTCTCTTGCCCCCATAGAGGCTGCAATATATTCAGCTTCTATCGAGCTTTGTTCCACTGAAGACTATTTTCTATTGATCCAAGAGATCATAGCCAATCCTAAACTGAAGCAACATCCTAATGTGCTTTTGTGATCGGTTACAATTCCAGCCCAATCTGAATCAAAGTATCGATGTAAATCTAGTTGGACGTTTATGTATTTAAGACCATATCCAATAGTACCTTGAAGGTATCTCAATATGTGCTTCAAAACAACAAGGTGAATTTCCTTTGGCTCACACATGAATTGGCTTAGGGCATTCACTTCATAGAAAATATTTGGTCTAGTGTTAACCAAGTACATTAATGATCCAATAATTTGTCTATAGAGAGTAAGATCTACAAATTTTGATTCTGCTACTACTTCTTTCAATTTGTGTAGGTTGGTTTCCATAGGTGTAGACATAGGTCTATAGTCTAACATCCCAAATCTCTTCAGAATATCAATAGTGTGCTTTCCTTGATTTAGGATGATGCTATATGATTTCTACCAGACTTCTAGCCCCAGGAAGTAATGTAAAAAGTCCAAGTCTTTCATGTCAAATTATGAAGCCAGGTCCTTTTTAACTTGAGCAATAAGGTGATATTCTCCTATTATTAGTGGTTCATTAACATATAAAATTATTATTAGCATATCACCTTTAATTACCCTAAAATAGAGATTTCGATTTGCATCATTCTTGGAAAATCCTAGTCCCAAAAGATAGCTGTCAATTCTTTCATACCAGGCTCTGGGAGCCTGTTTAAGTCCATATAAATCTTTCTTCAATATGCATAAATGTGAGTCAATTTTATGTATCAAAAAACCTTCAGGTTGCTCTATATAGACTTCTTCTTCAATGGTCCCATTCAGGAAGGCAGTTTTCATGTCCATTTGATGGATCTTCCAACCTTTAGCTGTTGCAATAGCTATTCTTATTCTCACATAGGTGTAACAATAAATAGGTGCAAATGTCTCTTCATAATCAATACCTTCCTTTTGTGAGAAACCTCTGGCCACAAAATGTGCCTTGTGTTTTTCTATACTGCCATCAACAACATGTTTGATTTTGAAGAGCCATTTGTGATGGGGAGTCCTATCCCTCAAAAGCACTCTTGCTCTTCCTAAGACCTATTCTCTCGTCTTCCTAGGGTATTCCTCTCTACCCTACTCAAGGATCACTCCTAAACCCCTCTCACCACATAAGACTCTCCACCAATTTCAAATTCTTCACTGTTACTCCCATTCCACCACTGAGCTTCCTGGGGCTCCTCACTAATCCAAAGTGTCCTAATCACTCCAGGGCTAGGGAAGGGTATTCTAGTTGTCCCTTAGTTGTTTTGACTCCTCACTAATCCATCTCATTGGATTCTTTCACCTTTTACCCATCACTTTTAAGAAATCTAGCTTCTAGGCCTTGTAGCCTTTTTGCCCCAATTAGGCCTCCTAGAACCCGTTTACTTGCCTTTTCACACAAATAGTCTTAACAACCCCCAAATTTTTTTGTAGATTATTTCTATTGGCCATCAAGGCTCCAATATTTATCAAGTCTTAGGTCCTACAAGTGTCCTTACATAGGATTGTCCTCAAACCCCCTATTTTTCAAGGGCTTCTAGGGATTTTGGCTTTGTTTCCTCCTTTGAAGGCATCAACAACCTCCTCAACTCTCCTCCTTGCACACACATGTCTGATATACATGTGCCCACACTTAAATACTCTTTATTGGCACAAACCAATCCATTTAGCCACTTTCTTTGCTGCTGTCCTCTCCAAGCCACTAGCTAGAATGCACTTGCACTCGCCTAGTGCTTGATGAATTCATCTCCTTCCCTGCAAACCAAGATTCCCAACTCTATATTTACACTGTAAAAATAGTCCCCTACTTGATTCTAAGTGGCCATGGTATCCTTTCCATGATAATTCAAGTGGGGATCATTGTTTTACAAAACTGGCCTGAACCGGCAGTGAGACCAAGAACACCAAAAAATCACAAAACTACTAACCAGTCGAATTAATTGACTACACTAATGCTACTCAAAGCAAGAAAAAATCACCAATAAAGTCTAAAGCATCAGAAAAGCCCTTTCAATCCATTCTTTACTAGATGAAGGTTCAAACACAAAAATTCAACCAAATTTGCTATCTTCCA
Source organism: Sequoiadendron giganteum (assembly GCA_007115665.2). Taxonomy (NCBI): domain Eukaryota; kingdom Viridiplantae; phylum Streptophyta; class Pinopsida; order Cupressales; family Cupressaceae; genus Sequoiadendron; species Sequoiadendron giganteum. Next base: position 594,737,658 of record CM021107.1, on the reverse strand, counting down.
ACTCACAAAATCTCCTTCTCAAATCTCAATTCGTACAATCAATCCTCCAAAACATGTATTAGGGTTTTTTTGACCTTATATACCTTTCTCCCATGTGATAGTACCCTTGGGTCGGGCTTAGAGCATCATTTATGTCACTTTCCAACTTTTAGGACAAATAGCCAAGACATACATTATCTAGTTTTGCCTAATTTCATCGTTAAGGCTTCTCCAAAACTTCAAAGCTCTATACTACCCCAATTTTTCCATTAAACACACATCAAAAACACTCTTGGGGCTTTATATTATAGTCCTTATTCCCTTGGTGGTTGGCTAGAACCACCTACAAGCCAAAATTGCCAAGATCACACCAAAGGACCTTGAGGTGCTCTTGCACCATTGTCTCCCTGCAACAAAGAAGTTAAGGAACCTGTGGTGTCAAGATATCCTCACTAATTCCATGCTTCTTAAATTCACTTTCTACTATCCAAGTAGCTTTTGACTCTAGTTGATGTCTCCACTTCACTAGGTGCTCCATGTATGTCTTGTGCCTAGTCTTCTTCTTCACCCTTGAGTCTAAAATCTTGTCAACTTGTGGTCTAATCTGATCAGGTACCTTGAGTCCTTCCATATCCTTACTGACCTCAGCACTATAATGTTCCTCATCCATCTCTGGCCCTTTATACTTCACCAAGTCCTTCACATTGAAGATAGGCGAAATAGACATCTCCTTGGGTAACTCCACCTTGTAGGCATTTGATCCATATTTAGCCAACACTTTACATGTCCCTATCCTCTTCATCTACAACTTACTTGGTATGCCTTTCTGTAGTCTTTCCTTGTTCAAGTATACCATCACCATATCACCTATCTCAAATTGTAGGTCTCTCTTCCCTTCATCTCTTTTAGCCTTCAACTTTTGGTTAGCCTCCATTAATGACTTCTTTACTTGCTCATGAGCCTCTCTCATTGAATGAGAAAAACCATCAACATTTCCATTGATTCCTTCATAACCTTTTAGGTCTCTGAGCTCAATTACACCCCTTGGATATAAACCATAGACTATCTCAAATGGACTCTTACCGTAGATTTGTTTGTGCTATCATTGTAAGCAAATTATGCTTGTGGAATCACTTGTTCTCATCCTTCTCCATATTCCTTAGTTAAGCACCTCAACAAGTTGCCAAGTACTCTATTGATCACCTTTGTTTGTCCATCCATTTGAGGATGATAAGCTGAGCTATGAGACAAGTTGGTTCCTAACCTCCTCCAAAGAGTTTTCCAAAAATGCCCCATAAACTTCACATCTTTGTCTACAACTATGCTCTTTGGCAACCCATGTATCCTCACTATCTCCTTGAAGAATAGATGTGCAATCTGACTTGCATCATGTGTTGCTTTGCATGGGATGAAATGGCTTATCTTGCTGAATCTGTCCACTACCACAAACACACTGTCAAAACTAGTCGGTGTCCTAGGTAGTCCTACTATGAAGTCCATGCTTATGCATTCCCATGGTCTATTTTGGATGGGTAATGGCTGATAAAGACCTACATTTTTTGATGTCCCCTTTTCCTTTTGACATACTCCACATTGCTCCACATATCTTCTTACATCTCTTTGCATTTTAGGCCACCAATAGAACCTTTCCACTAAGTCTAGTGTCTTGTTCAAACCAAAGTGCCCACTCAAACTGCCATTATGCTTTTCTTGGATTAGATTCTCCCTCATGGAACCTCTAGGAACACATAATTTCTTCCCCCTAAACAATAGACCATTCTGCAAGGTGTAATCTGCATATTCACTGTGAAAATGGTTCTCAAAATCAGTACATACCTTGTAGATCACTGAGAAATCCAAATCTCCTTCATATAGATCTTTTGAATCCTTCAACCCCTATGCTTTGTAGCTCTATCTCCTGGACAATAAGCAACCTCCTTCTAAGAGCATCAGTAACGTTGTTGTTAACCCCCTTCTTATGCTTGATGGTAAAGGTGTATGACTGCAAAAACTCCATCCATTTGATGTGCCTCAAACTGAGTTTCTCTTGAGTATTGATGTAACTTAAGGCCTAATTGTTGGTGTATACCACAAATTATTTGGGCAATAGATAGTGCCTCCACTTCTTGAGAGCCTGCACCAAATCATACAAATCTAATTCATAGGATGAGTACCTAGACTTTGCTTCATTCAACCTTTCACTAAAGAATGCCATTGACCTGCCTTCTTGGCTTAGGACAACACCCACTACTATGTTACTTGCATCACATTCCACTATGAATTATTTTTCAAAACTTGGTAAAACTAGGATAGGTTGGGTAGCTATCCCCCTCTTCAATCTTTCAAATCCTTCATTGGCTTCTTTAGTCCACACAAACTTTGTTTTCAATCCTCCTTTGATGGTGTCACGAACCGGTGCACATATTTCACTAAACCTTCTCACAAACTTCCTATAGAATTGTGCCAATCCATGGAAACTCCTAACTTCAGTCCCTATCTTGGGAGTAGGCCAACTAAGAATGGCTTCAACCTTGCTCTTATCCATCTTCAAGTTCCCTTGAGATACTACAAATCCTAAGTAGACTAGCTCTTGCTTCATGAACTCACTTTTCTCAAGATTTATGGTGAGCTTCTCCTCTTGAAGTTTCTTCAACACAAATTCTAGGTGCTTCATATGTTCTTTTTTGGTTTTGCTAAAGATGAGGATACCATCTAAGTAGACTACCACAAAGACTCCTATAAATTCCTTCAAGACCTCATTCATCACCCTCATAAAAGTGCTAGGTGCATTTGTAAGACCAAATGGCATTACTAACCACTCATATAACCCCTTTATAGTTTTAAAGTTTGACTTCCATTCATCTCCCTCTTTCATCCTAATCTGATAATAACCAATTTTCAAATCAATTTTGGAGTAGTACTTAGCACCCCCTAAACAGTCCATTAAGTCTTCTATCCTAGGAATAGGAAACCTATATCTAATAGTTATCCTATTTATTTCCCTAGAATCAGTACACATTCTCCACTTATCTCCCTTCTTAGGTTCCAACACCACTGGAACAACACATGGGCTTATGCTCTTTCTGATCATCCCTTGATCCAAAAGTTCTTGAACTTTCCTTGCTATCTCCTTGTTCTGCTCTGGTGTCATCTTGTATGCAGCCTTGTTAGGAAATGTTGCTCCTAGTACAAAGTCTATTTGATGACTGATTGCCCTCTTAGGTGGTAGTGTAGCTGGTGTGCCTTCACAAATAATATCCCTGAACTGATCCAACAGTTGCTTCACTTCTGCTAGCATAGGTAGCCGACTAGGTGACTCCTCCTCCTTTGGTTTCAATAGGATTGCATAGACAACTCCTTCTTCCTCCTTGATGTCTTTTATTAATTCCTTTCCACTCATCAAAAGTACACTATTTTTTTCCTTCTCTACCGTGCTTTCTCCCAACAAAGACTGAATTTTGTAAGTCACTCCATCCTTCTTGAATGAGTACTTGTTCTCCTTACCATGGTGTACTAACTCTCTGTCATATTGCCATGGTCTACCAAGCAACATATGGCATGCATCCATTGGTAACACATCACATAGTATCCTATCATGATACTTTCCTATAGCAAACTCAACCCACACTTGTTCATTGACCAGTATATTCTACCCCTTATGCAACCAAGTAACCTTGTAAGGACACACATGGGGTATCTTGATGAGGTTTAACTTTTGCACTGCCTCCTCTAATATGACATTATCAATAGATCCTGAGTCAATGATGACCTTGCAGACCTTACCTAGTATCTTGAACTTGACTCTAAAAAGAACTCTCCTCTATTTATGTTCATCCTCAGTAGGTGCTTTGATCAAGATCCTTCTCAACATGAGATTCTCACCTTTCTCTGAATCTAAACTCACCTTTGAATTCTTGGAGTAGTCCTCTTCTTGAACATAGTTGATCTTCCTCTCACTTTGTGAAGATGCTCACTTGTCAGGACACCTATAAGCTAGATGACCCAACTGTCCACAATTGTAACACTTCATGGAAGAAAAATGAGAACTTCTTCCAAAGCCTCTTGATCTGCCTCTTCCATCATTGTTAGAACTTCTACCTGTGTATCCCCCTCTACTATTTGACTCATGGGATTGTTCACCAACCTTAGCATCACCTTGGCTTCTATTCTCATTGCTCTTTCCACCAAAACTACCTCTATGTCCACCTCTAGAGTCTCTACCTCTCCCTTTACCCATGGTATTCGAATCTTGTTTATTTTTCAATTTCTCTTCCACTTTAATGGCCATCTAATAGCAGCTATGGAGGGTAGTAAGTGTGAAGAGACTCAACTCCTCTTGTATGTTCCATCTAAGGCTGTTCAAATACCTAGCAACCTTAATGCTTTTAATTTCTTGCACTCTAGATCTAAGGCTTAGTTTATGGAACTCCTCTATATAGGCAGCTACATCTAGGTCTCTTTGTCTAAGATTTTCCTCTTCTTATGTAATTGGATGTCATAATCCTCAGGTAGATAGTTTCCCTTCACCTTAGCCACCATTGTCTTCCAATTTCCTATTGGCTTCTTTCCTTCCATCTCTCTTTCTTCTTGCAAGAACTTCCACCAAGTTAATGCTTTTCCTCTTAACCTTGTTTTGGCTATCTTCACCTTTTGTGCCTCTATAATTCCATCACATTCAAATTGATTCTCCATTCCCTCTATCCATTCCATAGCTAACTATGCATCCATTCTTCCAATGAAAATATGGACACCTTCTAGTGCCTTGCCAATTAATGCCTTCAATGCTTTGAGGAAGGGTTCCTCTGCTAATGGAGGGTCAAGTTCTAGTTCTATGTCTTCCTCAACGTATTCTTTACCCTTGTCTTTGTCCTCTACTAACTACACTTTCATCTTGCCTATAGTCTCCGCAACCTCTTCTAGTTTTTGTTTCATTTCTTCCACGACTACTTAAAGTCATCTATTCTTTTCTTGTTGCTCTGTCAAATCTCTTGCCAACTCTGCATTGGTCACCGTGGTGTTTTCTCCTATGGATTCACTACTCTCTAACATTCACTTCTCAATTCCCAAGCCTTTTAATAGCTTTGATACCAATTTGATGGGGAGTCCTATCCCTCAAGAGCACTCTTGCTCTTCCTATTCTCTGGTCTTCCTAGGGTATTCCTCTCTACCCTACTCAAGGATCACTCCTAAACCCCTCTCACCACATAAGACTCTCCATCAATTTCAAATTCTTCACCATTACTCCCATTCCACCACTGAGCTTAGTTGGGCTCCTCACTGACCCAAAGTGTCCTAATCACTCCAGGGCTAGGGAAGGGTATTCTAGTTGTCCCTTAGTTTTTTTGACTCCTCACTGATCCATCTCATTGGATTCTTTCACCTTTTATCCATTGCTTTCAAGAAATCTAGCTTCTAGGCCTTGTAGCCTTTTTGCCCCAATTAGGCCTCCTAGAACCTGTTTACTTGCCTTTTCACACAAACAGTCTTAACAACCCCCAAATAGTTTTGTAGATTATTTCTATTGGCCATCAAAGCTCCAAGATTTATCAAGTCTTGGGTCCTACAAGTGTCCATACATAGGATTATCCTCAAACCCCCTATTTTCAAGGGCTTCTAGGGGTTTTGGCTTTGTTTCCTCCTTTGAAGGCTTCAACGACCTCCTCAACTCTCCTCCTTGCACACACATTTCTAAGATACATTTTCCCACACTTCCATGCTCTTGATTTGCACAAACCAATCCATTTAGCCACTTTCTTTGCTTTTGTCCTCTCCAAGCCACTAGCTAGAATGCACTTGCACTCACCTAGTGCTTGATGAATTCATCACCTTCCCTACAAACCAAGACTCCTAACTCTATATTTACAATTTAAAAATAGTCCCTTACTAGATTCCAAGTGGCCATGGTAGCCTTTCCATGGGAATTCAAGTGGGGATCATTATTTTACAAAACTGGCCCGAACCGACAGTGAGACCAAGAACACCAAAACCTCACAAAACTACTAACCAATCGAATTAATTGACTACACTAATGCTACTCAAAGAAATAAAAAATCCCAAATGAAGACTCAAAGCATTAGTAAAGCCCTTTCAATCCATTCTTTATTGGATGAAGGTTCAAACACAAAAATTCAACCAAATTTTCCCTCTTCCAACTCACAAAATCTCCTTCTCAAATCTCAATTCATACAATCAATCCTCCAACATAGGTATTAGGGTTTTTTTGATCTTATATACCTTTCTCCCACGTGCTATGACCCTTGGGTCAGGCTTAGAGCATAATTTATGTCATTTTCCAACTTTTAGGACAAATAGCCAAGACAGACATTGTCTAGTTTTGCCTAATTTCATCATTAAGGCTTCTCCCAAACTTAAAATCTCTAAACTACCCCGGGTTTTCCATAACACACACATCAAAAACACTCTCGGGACTTTATATCATAGTCCTTATTCCCTTGGTGGTTGGCGAGAACCACCTACAAGCCAAAATTGCAAAGATCACACCAAAGGACCTTGAGGTGCTCCTGCACCAGTTTGGAAGAGACAGTAGATTTCTCTTTTGGTCTAGGTCCTATATCCCATACATCATTTTTAAAAATGGATTGATAATCTTTTGTCATTGCATCTTTCCACAATTGATGTTTGGGAGCTTATGTAACACTAGTAGGTTCTGAACTAATGATCTCAGTCATTAAGGCAACATAGCTTGAGAATTTTTTGGGTCTCTTACTTTCTCTAAAAGTTCCTTTGGGTGTTGTATGATTCTCAGCTTCCTTAATCATTTTCCTAGCCCAAATTGGTCTCTTCTTGTTGTTTTCATTGGAATTCTCTTCTGGAGCAGTTTGGTTTTCACTTATGATTTCTTCGGGATACTCCTTCTGAATCTCAAGAGCAAGCTCCTCTTCTAAGACTTTGGGAGAATCTTGAATTTCTATCTCACTTGAACTATTTTCCCTTTTGAAGGCAATTTCTTCCTCAAATATGACATCTCTACTTAGTTCAATTTGTTTATGATTGCATATGTATATTTTGTAAGGTTTTGAGGTTTCACTATATCCCACAATATCCCTTTCTTTCAAGAAGGTTTTAGTTTGAATCTCTTTCCTTTAGGTACATGAATGTATACATGGCAACCAAAGATCCTTAAGTGACTTATGTCAAGTTTTATACCAATAAATGATTCTCCAGGAGTCTTGTTATCTAGATGTGAGTGGGGACATCTATTTTGGATGTAGACAACTGTCCTAGAGGCTTCTACCCAAAATGAGGTTTCAATGTTTTGGTCAAACAACATTGCTCTAGCAGCTTCTACAATAGTTCTATTTTTTCTCTCTGCAACACCATTTTTTTGAGGGTTGTAGGCTACAGTAAACTCCCTCTTAATCCTAGCATTTACACAAAATTCCTTGAATATTTCTAAGGTGTATTCCTTCCCATTGTCTATTCTTAGGATTTTGATTTTATTCCAAGAGAATTTTTCTGTGAGTGCTTTGAACTCCTTAAACCTTTTAAGGAATTCTATTGACTCTTTACACTTAAGAAAATATATCCAGGTCTTCCTAGAGAAGTCATCTACAAATATTACATAATTTAAGAATCTTGCTACGAAGGGTACAAACATGGGTCCACATAAGTTAGAGTGTACTAGTTCTAATATAGTTTTGGTTTTACTCAAACTATTTTTGAAGGTCCCCTTTGTATTATTTTCTAGGGCACACCATCTGCATTCTCCTTCACGGATTTTTTTCAGTTTGTGAAATCCTGTTACTAATTTTTCTATAGAAGGTAGGGTGCGGAGATGAAGATGTCCTAATATTCGATGCCAAATTTCATTTGAATCAGAGGTCTCATGAATAAGAGCTTGTTTAGAATATGTGCATAGTTTGTAAATATATCCTTGTCTTACTCCTATAGCTTGTGATTTATTTATAGTGGAGTTCTTTGGCCATGCCAAAACTTTTCCATCCATAAAGGTAGCCTTGTATCCATTGTCTTCAAGAGTAGAAATGGATATTAGGTTCCTTTTTATTCTTGGTATAAACAATACTCCAGTGACTTGTAGAGAGAGGCCAAACTTCAAATTTATGGTGCAAGTTCCAACCCCTCTTACTCGATGTGTAGAATCATCCCCAATAGTCACTTCTTCATCAATTTCTTCTTTCATAGCATCTAGGTGTTCGCTAAACCCTATGATGTGCCTAGATGAACCACTATCAATTACCCAGTTGTTGACTTTGTTTGATACTTGACTTGATAGTGCTGAGTAGAAGACAAATTTCTTAGAGTCATATTATGTCTCTATCTTTCTAGCTTTAGCAAAGGATGCTTGTTGTTTTGTTCTATCAGGGCACTTCATTTCATAGTGTCCATATTGATCACATCTGAAACATTGAATTTGGGAGATGTCTTTCCTTTTCTTGAATGGTCCCTTTCCATAAGAATTCTTCTTTTTTTTGAAGTTTTTCTTCTTACCTTTCTTATGAGAATTTTTGTTTAGCACATGAATATCCTCATCTATGGTTTTTTGATTGTTTTCTTTTTTCATTAGTCTTGTTTCTTCTTGTAAGCAATTTTTTCTTAGCCTATCAAATTTAGGGAGTTTTGATCTTGCACTTATTCCTTGAACAAATGACTCCCATGAGTTTGGTAGGCCACCTAGAGCTATTAGAGTTAACTCTTTGCTATCAATTTGATATCTGATTGTTGACAGTTGATTTATTAGCTCATTGATTCTCATGAAATATGCACTAATAGATTCTCCCTTGTTTATTTGAACATGATTCAGTTGCCTTTTTAGATAAAGGGTCCTACTGGTGTTGTTTATTTCAAAGGTGCTCTCAAGGGATTTAAACATTTGATATGTAGTCTCATGTTTAGATAGAATAGGTACTATATGATCCCTAACTACATCCACTATAATTTTCATGGCTTTCTTATTATTCTCAATTCATTGAGTTTTCTCCTGATCAGTCTTTGGTTCTATCTTGTTTTCTTTCACAAATGAGTCTAACTTATTTTCTTTCAGAATCATCATGATTCTGAATTTCCATGAAGTAAAGTTGTTTGCACCTTCAAGATGATCCTCGAATCTAATTACACTTGACATTATGAAGAATTTTGTGCATTTGTGATTTCAAGAGAAAAATACAATTTAAATAATCTGATATTGGATTTAATCGAATCTTATCTCAATGTGGCTCTGATACCATGATAATTTTGATCAAATCAATTAGATTATATTTAGGATGATGAACTTTGATTGTGAAGTAGATGTCAAACTATATCTTATTTTCTATATTAAGAATTGTCTGAATTTCTTTTCTTATTGTCGATGCTCAATTGCAGAAAATTTATTAATTTTGATGGTCTACTTTGAGGATTTTAACTCCCATAAATATAGAGAGGGGGAGTCATGTCCCATGTTTAGAGAGACACATCTTTAGGAAGACGTGTCTCATGAGAGACGCGTCTCATGAGAGATGCATCTCATGAGAGACATGTCACATGAGCGGACGTGTCTCCATGAAGTGGAGACACATCCTCTCATGGGACGTTTCTTAGTTAGTGTCCCCTAACTTTAAGACAACCGAACTTAATCGATTTACCAAGGGCGATCCATATTAAATTTCTTGAATCTGGAACTCGATCTGATTTATATATATAATTTATATCCTCAAAAATATAGATAGAAACAATGCTCTGATGAAGCGATTTGATATAAATGATGATGATGAATAAATTCAATCATCATTTATATCTGACCGATACTATCTGGTTTCAACACTTTTAATGTAGAGAAAATTTTGGAGGGGTGACATCATTTATCATGGTAAGAGTGAGCTGGAGAAGGAAATAATTTGATAAGGTTGACATAATCTTGAATTTTTGTTTCCATGGATGAATAATTTCACACTGTGAAGGGATACATCTACAATTGTTGAAATGTTTAAGGGTCATTATTATCCACTTTTAAAAACTTTAAGGGTTTATATTTGAGGTATGTAGCTAATATCCCAAAAAAACACACCAAAAATAGGCATGTAACATACAAAAACACATAAAACATACATAAAAACATACTTAGAAACATACATAACATGATTGGATGGTGTAGTGCAGGGCCCGCCAGACATGGGATAAAAGTGACGAAATCGACAGATGAGAGGAAAAGTTACAACAAGGGAAGGGAGAAGATAACAACATCATCGGGTCATTTTTTCCAACCCTTCCAATTCACCAACATGGTGTCTTGTGTCAGAAGCTATCCATGCACCCGTGAACATTGAAACAACAATGCAATATATTATATCAAATATACACTAAGAAAATAAAGATCAATTATGAGGAAACTAATTTAAATGATGCAGTTTCCTTATTCAATGTTGTTTTAAACATTTCACATGTCACAGTCACAATTCAACAAGGAAACTATTGGAAACACAAGGGTAGCCAACTAAGAGGGGGGGTGAATCATTTTTCACATAATTTCAAACTTATTAAACTTATTAACCCTTATTCTCAGATCTGATTAATAACCATGAAAGCATAAATAAACAACACATCATAAACACACATAACACCAATATTTTTCCATGGAAACTCTATTAGGGGAAAAACCATGGTGGAGGTTAATCCATAAGTTTATAATCTATTATAAGTATAAGAAAAATAAATGAGGAATGCACATGCATTCAGGCACACTACCTAGAGCTCACTGCTCAAATACAAAAGAACACCCACTATCTTATAGAAATATTCAGATTAAATCCATCTAAAGATATTTGAACTCAGAAAGTAGCATCTGCTAATTCCTTATTACAGTTTTGGTTAAGCACATGAACACTTCTTCACTCTTCTTCACATTCTACTCTACCTTCAAATGATCTAAACTTTATTCACACATAGAACTCACAAAATTCACATCATACATGTCTCAAATGAGATACAAAATTGCATATATATATCCACAACAAGGAATTACATTGCTTCATGTCGGCTTCAACAAAATAATAAGATGAATACAAACTGTCGGCCCAAAACAATAAAGATTATTAATGTGAATCCACCAAGGTTGGACACAACATAGTAGAGACCTAAAATAATATCCTTGAACACAAAACACCTTCAAATATTATTCCTTGAAGATCCACAACATGCTTCAATCACCCTGTTAGCCATGAACATGTAAAACATGACCACACAAGATAAAATAACTAATTGTGAGCACAATGATCAATACATACTTTCAAGATAGATAGAGAATGATCTAGAAACATCAAAAAACACTACATGAGAATACAAAACAACTCAGATTACCAGAATCACATTATCTTCTTCAAGGAACACCAGCTATAGTAACAAAATAATTGTTGAAACACATAAAATCATAACTTGCTCAAATCATCATGCACACCTCTGAAAATGTTGGTAGATAAGCTAGATAGGCTCAAAAACAAACTATTTAATCCGCAACTTCTCATCATCAATATATTGAAATTTCCATCACACTGAACTTCACTGCTTCATTGACAACCTGTAACTTATTTTATTACAATTTTCTCAATATCCTTGACATATACAGCCTTAAAGACATCAATGGTAATAGTGTTGACATCAATGACAACCACATATTAGAAAAAAAACCACAACATACAACAATCTCCCCCTTTAGCATTGATGGCAATACATGATGTGAAAAACACCATCAATGCAACTAACTCCAACACTTACTCCCCCTTAGGTTCTGACTCTTTTCTCATGACTTCTTCTCTTCAAATAATTCCCATTTTTTCACATTTCTCTTCTCCCCCTTTGAAATCAATGGAAAAGGTACACACAAGATCTAAACCATATATCTGAAACATCTGACTACTCCCCTTGAGTAGCAACCACCACAACATCAATCTGAAACAAGATATGGTTGTGAATGCACAGACTGATGCAAAGTCTTGCATCTTAGTTCTGATTAGGAGGGGAAATCACCCCTAACTTCCCCCTGAGATACTCAAAATTATCCTTAGGCAACGGTTTCATAAATATTTCTACAGTTCGTTCCTTAGTAGGTACATACTCCAATCTGACTTCCTTATCACTCACCTTGTCTCTCAAAAATTGAAACTTGATAGATATATGTTTGGTCTTTGAATGCAGCACCGAATTCTTAGAAATATTAATTGTACTTGAATTATCATATAATATAGCAAAAGGTTCATCATACAAGACTCTGATAACTTTCAACATCTTCTTCATCCACACTACTTGAGTACAATTGTTAGCAACAACAATGTATTCTTCCTCTGTAGTAGATAAAGAAATGGTATTTTGCTTTTTACTTAACCATGAAATCAACTTCTTTCCCAAGAAAAATGCACCACCACAAGTACTTTTCCTGTCATTCACATGTCTTATGTAATTAGCATCAGTAAAGGAAATTAAATTAAGATCATCATCTTTACGATACCATAGACCAAAATCAATTGTACCCTTCAAGTATCTAAAAATTATCTTTACAACAGTCACATGAGATTCCTTAGGATTGGCTTGAAATCTTGCAACAATACATACAAAATTCAAGATATTAGATCTAGTTTGATTAAAATAAATCAATCCACCAATCATTGATTTGTATCTAGTCTTTTTTTCCTTCAGAGATTCATCATTTGTTGTCAACTTACATCCAGTCACCATAGGTGTACCGACTGGCTTTGAATCTTCCATACCAAATTCTTTAGCAGTTCTCTCACATACTTGGACTAAGATATAAAGATTGCTTTATCTAACTAAGTAATTTGCAATCCAAAAATAATTTCATCTCTCCAATCATTGACATCTCAAACTAATTATGCATCTCATTAGAAAAATTCATGCACAAACCATCATCTCCTCCAAAAATGATATTATCAACAAAGACTTCCACAATCAAATCTTTATCATCATCAAGCTTGAAATAAAAATTACTATTAGCAGTACCTTTGTTAAATCCAAGGTTCATAAAATACTTGTCCAATATGGCATATTGAGCTCTTGGGGCTTGCTTGATTCCATACAATTCTTTCTTCAACTAACAAACCATATCTCCCTGATCATCAATTGAAATCCATCAGGTTTCTCAAAATATACTTCTTCATTTAGTTCACCATTTAGAAATGTTGACTTGACATCCATCTGATAAACCTTGTAGTTTTTGTAAGCAACATAAGCAAGAAACAGTCTCACAGCTTCAATTCTAGCAATAGGAGAATAATTTTCTCCAAATCCAATTCCCTCCATCTGAGAGTATCTCTTACACACCAATCTTGCCTTGTTTCTAATAACTTCACCTTGTTCATTCAGCTTATTTCTAAAGACCCATTTATTTCCAATTATATTTTTCTCCTTAGTTCTAGGAACAATATTCCATGTATCATTCTTCTCAATTTTTTGTAACTCTTCTTTCATTGCTTCAATCCAATGTTCATCTTTGGATGCTTCATTGACATGACTTGGCTCAGTCTTTGAAATCAAACAATACTCTTCAGAAATTCTTCTCCTATTATGGACACCAATGTTCTTATCACCTATAATGTAATTTTTTGAGTGATTTAATCTCACATACCTTGGAGTCTTATAATTTTTTTGAACTTTTGGCTCTTGTGATATTGCTTCTACACTTTCACTATTTTATCCCTTCTCTTGATCTTCTTGATTCACTAGAATGATTTGAACTTGATTTGAAGTTTGAACTTTATTTGTACTATCATTCTGATCATTAGAATCATATCCACAAGTTCTAGATGGTCTAGAAATGTCTTCATTGACCTTAACATTTTCAATTTCAACCATTTTCTTCAATCTCTTATTGTAGCATCGGTAGGCCTTACTCTTAGTAGAATAACCAAGAAAGATTACTTCATCACTCCTAGCATCAAAATTTCCTATATCTTCATCTCTTCTAATATAACATTTACTCCCAAAGATTTTGAAATATATAATAGTAGTTTTATGACCAGTCCATAGCTCAAAAGGATTCTTACCAATATCACCTTTGATTTGTACCTGCTTGAGGATATAAACAATAGTACTCACAACTTCTCTCCAAAAGATATGAGAAACATTTCCTTCTAGCATCATAGTCCTAGAAACATCTAGAATTGTCTGTTCTTCCTTTCCACAACTCCATTTTGTTGAGGGGTCTGTGGAGAAAATAATTGTCTCTTTATCCCATGCACTTCACAAAAAGAATTAAACTTACGGGAAGTAAATTCACCACTTCTATCTCAACCTTAACCTTGAAAATCTTGAAAATATAAATCTTTAGACCTGTCTCTATCCCAACCTTAGCCTTGAAAATGTTAAATTTCTCTACAACTTTAGATTTCTCCCTTAAGAAAGCAACCCATATCAATATAGAATGATCATCAATGAGTAACATGAAATACCTATCTCCTTGTAGAATTTTGATTCTAGCAGGACCACACAGATGAGTATGCACAAGCTCCAACACTCCCTTTGAAAAATGTTTTTTTCTTATGAATGAGACTCTAGTTTTCTTTCCTAACTCACATTCCTTGCATATGGAATTAGTAGGCTTTACGAACTTAGACAGATCTCCAACTGCCTGAGTAGAACTTATCTTGATAATATTATCAAATTTTACATGACACATTCTCCTATGCCACAACCAACTTTCAGCAACTTGAGCAATCAAACAACTCTTACTAGCAACATTCAGGTGAAAAATGTTACCTTTTGTTTTTGTACCTGATGCAATCACATTTCTAGAATTTCCCAATATTCTACACTTTCCATCCTTGAATTGAAAATTGTATCCCTTATCAACCATCTATATGACACTTAAAAATTATGCTACAAACCTTCAACATAAAGAGCATCATTAGTGTTATGCTTACCATCAAAATAAATACATCCTTTGTCAAAGATTATACCATCATTGTTATCACCAAATCTTACAACACCACCATTATATTTTTCTAGGCTTAAATTTTTTATTTTATCACCTATCATATGATGAGAACATCCACTGTCAATTACGCATTCATCCTTCTCTTCAACTCGAGCAGCTAGGGTTTTCTCCACATTTGTATAACTAGAAGATTCAATAGACACGGGAATATTTTCATTGATAGCAATAAACACAAACACATCTTCACTTACATTCCCTTTGTCAGATTCATCATTTGTCACACGATCATCAGTAGCATAATAACAATTATTTTGAAATTTAGGCTTGTAATATCTTGGTTTAGGAACTTTTTCTGGACACCTTGATGCAAAATGACCTATCTTATTATAGGAAAAACATTTAATAGGCAATTTACCTTTATCCTTACCTTCTCCTCTAGCTTCTCTTTTGACAATAAGTGCTTCAAGCTCATTCAGTTATCTTTCTTCTTCTTCTTCAATCTTTCTCAATTCTTCCTCATACTTGAAGACCTTTCTAGGAGAACTTTCAACCAAATCATATCTCTTCTGGAGGTAGTATCTTTAAATTTAGATTCTATCTTAGGAAGGGCATCACCAAATTCATTCAAGTCAAAAGCAATAAGTTTACTAATCAACATATCTCTGGTTACATTTATCACATTCCTGAGCTCATCAATAGTTGTAGCATTGACTTTGTATGTAGGAGGCAAGGATCTAAGCACTTTAGCAACAATCTCTAATTCATCCAACTGTCCACTAGAACATCTGATACCACACACACATTCATTCACTCTTTGCATGAAAGTATTAATATTTTCATCATCACCCATTTTCAACATTTCGTATTTCCCTTTCAGACTTTGCAACTTATTTTTTTTTACATTAGCATCACCTTCATACAAAGTTTCCAACTTTTTCCAGATCTCATAAGCAATCTTCAGATCCATAACATTTGTCATCTCAGAATCAGTCAAAGCACTCAATAATGCTTCCTTAGCCTTGATATTGTATTCAACATCCTTGATCTCAGATTAGTAGTAGGACCGTTTTGAGCGATAACATACCTATTACATGTAATGTTTTAGTAAGATTCACCAATGAATCTCAGATGAAAATCCATTTGAGTCTTCCATAGATAATAGTTTGTTCCATCAAATCTCAAACTATCCTTCCTATATGTCTCCATCCCAGATCACCTCAAGTTGTTAAAATTCTTCCAAGGAACCTGCTCTGATACAAATTGTTGGAAACACAAGGGCAGGCAACTGAGAGGGTGGGTGAATTAGTTGTCATAGAATTTCATATTTATTAAAATTATTAACCCTTATTCTCATATCTGATTAATAACCATGAAAGCATAAATCAACAACACATCAAAAACACACATAACACCAATATTTTTTCATGGAAACCCTATTAGGGGAGAAACCACGGTGGAGGTTAGTCCACAATTTTATACTTTGTTAGAAGTATAAGAAGAATAGATTAGGAATACACATGCATTCAAGAACACTACCTGGAGCTCACTGCTCAAATACATAGGAAGACTCACTTTCTTACAAAAACATTCAGATTAAATCCATCTGAGGATATTTAAACTAAGAAAGTAGCATTTTCTAATGCCTGATTATAGTTCTAGTTAAGCACATGAATGCTTCTTCACTCTTCTTCACTCTTCTTCACACTCTTCTCTGCCTTCGAATGATCTAAAATTTATCGCACATAGCACTCACACACTTTGCATCATACATGTCTAAAATGAGATAAAAACTTGCATATATATATATATATATATATATATATATCTGCATCAAGGAATTACATCGCTTCATGTCGGCTTCAACAAAATAATAAGACAAATACAAACTATCGGCCCAAAACAATAAATATTATTAATGTGAATCCGCCAAGGTCAGCCACAACATAGTAGATACCTAAAATAATATCCTCGAGAACACAAAACACCTTCAAAGATTATTCCTCAAAGATCCACAACATGCTTCAATCACCCTATCGGCCATGAACATGAAAAACATGAACACACAAGAGAAAATCACTGATTGCGAGCACAACGATCAATATGGATGTGCAACATAGATAGAGAATGATCTAGAAACATCAACAAACACTACAGGAGGATACACAACAACTCAGATTACCAATCACATTATCTTCTTTCAGGAACACCAACTATAGTAACAAAATAACTATCAGAACACATAAACTCATAACTTCCTCAAATCTTCATGTACACATCTGAAACTTTCAATAGATAAGCTAGATATGCTCGAAAACAAACCATTTAATCCACAAATTTTCATCCTCAACATATTGAACTTTCCATCACACTGAAATTCACTGCTTCACCGACAACCTGCAAATTATTTTACTATGATTTTCTCAATATCCTCGACATATACAACCTTAAAGACATCAATGACAACCAAATATCAGCAACACAACCCCAACATCCAAAAAAAACATCCTCCACATAAAATTTTGGGATATAATAGGTTTCCAATAATGTAACATTTGTTTTATTTTAATTAGTTTGCATTCCCCATAGTAAGAATGTCATTTATAAATAAATCAAAACTTCTAAATGGAAAATAAATTTTCAAAATTTAACTATCCAATACACTTGCAATTCAAGATAAGAGAGCTAGAATCATTGGTATTTAGTTTATATGTGTCATGTCTCCCCAAGCATCCTTCATAATACACCTCCCCTTATTTTATTCATTTTTGTTACATTGCCTTTATGAACCACTTGAAAGGAAGACAAGTGTTAGCAAAAGATTAAACTGGAAAATTAAAGACATTTGGTGCTACAAAGAATTCAGTTTTTTCCAAATTTCACCGATATTGGATTATATGTTGTGTTGACTGCACCATGCTAGCTTGTATAGGCAATAAAAAACATATCAAACTATACAATGGGAATTTAATTTCCAATTTATTCTATCTCTAACACTAGTAATATATAGCATTAATAATATTTGTCATTTTTCCATTTTTTTGGGACTGTGAAGAAGTGAAAGTTCATTTGGATATATTAAAAAATCATCTCCCCTAACATCTTAAAATAAGGTAATATATAACAACTCTAAGTTAGAGTAAAATTTGCATTTCAATTTCTTCATATGATTGGAACAAAAAATGCATAAAATAATTGCAAGATGGAAAACACAATGTTGGTTGTCCATTATTTCATTATGTGTGTTGAAAGCTAAAGGGTGTCGAGGATAGTGGGAGATACAAAAACCTAACCAAATTGTGGTGAGGGGTGGCCAACCAATTGGGTTGCTATGTGTAGAGGGTTTTAAAATAGAAGGTCAGTTATAGGTTTGATAATAGCCAGTGTTTCCCAACCTACAATTTTACAAAATAATATGAATCTAATAAAAACTGTGTTATTTAGTATTTACACAGTAACAACCCAATTGGATTTTCACCCCTCACCTCAATTTGGTTAGTCACCCACTATTTTACAAAATATATTTTATGAAAATAGTATGAATGTAATGAAAAAAAGTTCTTTCATAGATAGTAAGAATATAATGAAGTTCACCTTCAAAATTTATAACAAGTCTTAGGTAGACTAAATATTACATTTCAATTTCCTTATATGATGGAAAAAATGCATTGAATAATTGCAAGTTGGGTAAATGGAGTGGGTTGTTAGAAGATGATTTTATTCTGCTTGTTGAAAGGTAAACAATGGAGAGAATAGGGAGGATTTTCAAGTGGAGGATACATAAATGTAACCAAATTAAGGTGAGGGGTGACCTACCAATTGGGTTGTTACATGTAGAGTTTTTTACAACAACATGTGCATTTTAAATTTTATAACATACACTCTTATCCAATTTTATTACATTCTTATAGTCTACATAACAAAAGGTTTTCAAGACAATCATAAAATAGAGCATATTGAGGTGAGGGGTGACAAACCAATTGGGTTGTTATGTGTTCAATGTTTTAAAACAGTATGTGGGTTACCAGTTTTATAACACCCATTGTTTTCCAAACTGCCAATTTTACTCACAATATGAATATCTTCAAGAACCATTTATTATTTACATAATACAGATGTAATAAAACACACCTTCAAAATTTACCACAACTATTAGTTACAATAAAATTGCATTTAAAATTATTCATATGATCAAAAGGTAAAATGCACAATATATTTCCAGGTCACAAAACATGGTGGGTTGTGAGTTGATGATTAATGAAACTTGCAACCCACACATACATCAAATTTTGTTATCATGTCTAAGAAATGTGTTTTTGTATGGAGATAAATTTTAAAACATGCTTATTTGAAAACCTGTTAGCACCCCATGTTCTTCTCACAAAGGGACACGCGAGAACACTCGAAAAAATACATGCATAAATATCCATCATCATCTATCCATCATACTTAGCTTGTAATGATACCATTGTATGATGGATAGGGCATTACGATATCATGTCTAAGACACAATTTTGGTTTACAAATAGTATGTGTGTTATAGGTTTTATAACACCCAATATTTTCCAAACTCTAATTCTATTCACAATATAAATGTCTTGAAAACCTTTGGTTATTTACATAGTATGAAAGGAAACTCCTAAATTTACCACAACAATTAGTTATAGTAAAAATTTGGTTTCAATACCTTCATATGATCAAAAATTAAAATGCTCAATATATTTGTAGATTGGAAAATACACTGGCTTGAGAGTAGATGGTTTATGGAAATACTTCAAAACCCAAATCCCTCTCCCCAATAGTATTGAATTCCTATCACTTTATTTTGAGCTCCCCAACAACCTACAAAATGAAAAATTATGGGCATGGTGGCTATTTTTTTCAAAATAGATAATTTCAAACATGTTGTTTCATGTACTGTTTTGTAAAATTCTAGGTTGCAAAAAATTGGGTTTAAAAAAACCTGCTAACCACATAATGTTTTAAAAAAAATTACAAGTAACAACCTAATCGCTTAGAAAACCCTCACCTCAATTCGGTCAATTTTACATCTCCCCCACTTGTAAATATTCTCCCTACTCTCCAACCTTTCACTTTCAACCTAGAGAATGAAAAAACGGACAAAAAAAAGTGTTTTCCAATAACAATAGTTGTTACAATTTAGAATGCATATCTTAGTCACATTAGCCTTCTCGCTTCCAATTCCCGTGGGTGCATGAATAGAATCTCATGCAAGCCACTATACTAGTGAATTGGAAGGGGTGAGAAAAATGACCTGAAGACATTGTTATCTTCTCCCATCTCTTTTCGTAGCATTTCCTCTTGTCTATTGGTTTCATCACTTTTATCCCTTATCTTGGTAAGCCCTATACGTATATTTATATGTATGTTTTAAAAAAAAAAAATTATGTTACATGCCTATGCATGGTGCATTTTGTATGGAGATTATTTGTGTCCACATTGATTTTAAATCCTATTGCCATGCCATATTTTTTGGAAAGGACACATGTGACAACACTAACGACACATGCATAAATGTTCACCAACATTCGTTCATCAGTCTTATCTCATAATGATGCCATCATATTCTAGATGAGGCATTAGGTTATCATGTCAAAGACATGCATTTTTGTAGGGAGATCAACTTCTCCCTTTTTATACTTACATACTTTTTAATGTAATTAAAGATTCAATTATGGACAAATTATTTGTCATGAGGATCATTCATAAAGTAAAAGAAATTCAAACTTAAAACAAAAACTCATGAGGCATGACGCATCATTATGATTCAAATTTCAACGATCATATACATTGTGGATCCAATATGATCTTAAATTGAATTAATGTGTCATGACATGATATATGGGTATTCAAGCATTTGAAAGTGACAATGTCATATGTCATGCCATGTCACTTTAATTTAATTTCAGATGATATCAACCCATAGATCATATAAGATCAACAACATATGATAGTGAAAACTTGAATCATAACAGGTGTAAAATTGTGCATATGATTTTGATTTTGACTTTTCCTAGGTTTTATTTATTTACCTTAACAACTACTTGTAGCATGTGTAGACTCTCATTTTTTTTTTTAAATTCCTATTAAAATTTGAACTCAACACCATCTAGGTGCTTACTGTTGGTGTATTTTCATGTAAACTAGGTTTATCTCCTATTCTACCTATGGAATTTCCAATTCCAATCAAGGGCAGCTTGGAGGACCTGGACCAACTGACAAGGATTTTAATAGTAACCTCCTACACTTTGGGCTCTGCAAGACCCAAGAGGATGGTCCCTATAACATATTTATGATCTCTGCATGAAACTCATAAACATGTTATTAAAATTTCATAAATAATCTCACTTTATAGCTCAACAGAATGAGACAAGACTGAAATGAATTGGCCATTCATCAATAATATCAACCACTTGGAGCATGAGATGGTTATAACATCATTTCATAACTTATGATAGTCATTTTCATTGCAAGTTGGCAGCAATCCCTAAGTGAAGACATACAGAAACAAGATTTCATAAATTCATGCAATTTAGATCAGTACCATATACCTTTGGGGAGTCAAGTTTACAAACATTCAGAAAGCAACAACAGATTCAAACACATAACACATATGATCGTTGGCAATATTGCATTACAATATTGTCAATCCCTATCCCAGCCCAATACATCTTACCAAATCCTTTTACAAACATACCCATCTATGATTCCATCCAAGCATTTAATTAATTCTTTGAATTAAAGCCAAAACATAAAAATATTCATCACAACAATGAGATGAACATCATAATCCTTGATCATTTTATTCAAAATTATGATATGTCTGTATACAGGAGAGACAAGAGCTCAAGATATATCATCGTAACTCAAATGCTAGTACTGTTATGAACTTTGGAATTTTATAAACATAAAACCCATTACAAGAGAAACCCTAACCTAAATTGCCTTAACATTCAGAAAATGAAATTCTTACAATATGTTCTGCAACTAGACCTAGACTCAACCTTCAAAATTTTTGGCTTGCCAACCCCTACTTCTGGCCTTGAAATCCTTCTTATAGAAATGAAGGAGCAAACAAGCATCGAGCTAGGAGTTACACATGTCATTAATCAATAGGACCGCTATGTACCCCTTCAAAACAATGATTAGGACTTCCCATTCCTTGAACATATTTCCATTGATCTTTTTCCTCCATACAACAGCTATTGCATTAGTTACATCTCAAACTCTGTGCTCAAAAACCATCATGGAATCAAAACCATAATTAGTTACACTATACCCGCTGAGCTGTAAGTTGCCGGTGGAAAAACCGTTTCATTCCTCATTAGTTAGGTACTTGTCTACCCAAATTTGATACTCTTCATCTATGGGCCAATTAAAATTCACCACCTCAATCACCCTAGTATTGTAAGGTGTGAATTTCACTACAACCTAGTTGGCTTCTCTTTCAAATGACTCCAGAAACATGCTAGTATTAATTATTTTATCCATGCTGCTTACTAACAAGTCATCATCTGAGTCATCGCAAATCAATTTAATTTGTGTAGTGATAACTTCTTCTGCCCTTTCTTGCCACTGTTGAAGTGCCTTGATGTTTCCTTGTGCATCCAATATATTGAGCAAAAAGGTATCACTCCAATCATTAAAACCTTTTACTAATTCTACAATTTTCTTACTCAAGTCATCGGGTAGGGCCTGGAATCCCTTCAATGATTTCACAAAACCTTGAGTAGGTTTTAATAATTGAGGCATGTTATTTGCATCAAACTTGGAAGCCCTAAACATAATGTCCAAGTCAGTGGCATGAGGGATCCACTTCTCAACCAAGGGTAAGACAACATCCTGATCCCTGTTAATATTTTGTAAACCAGTCAAAAATAAAGAATATAAAGAATGAATAGATGGCAGCCTAGAATCAACCTTCTCATTCAAATGCCTCAACACGGTGTCCACCACCTCATTTTGTTTGGCCATGGCATCATTCTCACTAGTTTTTAGGGAAGCCTATAACTCTGTGATCTTACTCATCATCTACTTTTTGGTGGGGTCCATAGAGTATTCCATTTCCTCTTCAACCAGCTCTGGCACATGACTAGGATTTGATGTCTGAATTGGGGATCTAGGGATAGAAATGATTGGGACAATAGGGGGTAATGACCCCGAATTAGTAGGTATTTCTCTAACAACAGGAGCATTGGAATATTCTCCTACCTACCCATACTTTAACCTATCTACTTCAGACTATAGCTCAACATTTCTTTGTTGCATTTTACTGTATTCCCCGATTATTGCATTATATTTTTCCATTAGACTCCTCCTTTCAGCCTCTTCCCTTTCTGTTGTCCTCTGGGCCAATTTGACCACATTCAGTGTCAGGCTTTTGGCTTCTGTTACTGAGGTTTCAGAAGCTCTTTTGATAATGATCCCACCTCTTAGATTTGGGCTAATATCTACCACATTTGGTTTTCTACCCTGAGGTGCCAATGCCCATATGGCTAATGTCTCATATTCTTCACTAAAAGCAAAATCCTGCAGGTCTGCCTTGACCTCTTCTTCACTGCTCTGCATAGGATGCTTGGATTGCATAATAGCATCGAATGCCATGGCATCAGCTATGTCCCATTCAAGGAGGAGTAAGACACCTTCTTGGGTCACAAGTTTCCTTCCTTCCTTAGGAGTGATGTTTTTGAATTGCTCCATCAATTCAGCCTTTACTTCATCATCATTCTCCTGGTCTGACCTATCAGGTCTTGACTCCCTCCTGCTCTTGCACTTATCTTGATATTCTTCTAGCTTCATTCTCCAAATCAATTGCAAGAATACAATATTTTTCACAAAGGCATCATCATCCATGAATTCCTTGCAGGCTTCCATCCTGGCATCTTACACATACTACCCCTTTATATCCATATTAGTGAGCACCAATTGTGCTAATCTAGGAGAGGGGATACCGACCTACATTTCTTGGTCAGTTATGACTATTTCATCCACTAGAACCTCATGTGGTTCTTCAATCCTTTGCCTCTTAGGGCTTGGCTCTGATGACAGCTCCATAGGATCATTATTCGGTGGTGAATCCAAATCTATAATTTTTATCCCACCAAGTTTCCTGATCCCATGACTCGGTAGTGATGATGTTTTCATTATTTGTTTTCCCTTTTTATTTCCTACCTCTTCATCACTGCTACTATTTTTATTCCTCCTGTATAGAGGTCTATCCACTGATGGCTGGTAAGTTAGCCTTGTTTCCTTGAGCCTCACCTCTGATTCCTTGGATCCAATTTATGTACCATGGATAGCATTTTCTCATATGCAATCCACTTCTCTTTATTCAATTCTTGTTGGTTCAAATCAAATTCATTTCTTATTAAACCATCAAGGAAGTTGAAAACATGAATGAATTTACCACCCTTAATCTTCTACCTAAATAGGGCAAAGAATCCCTCAAGGTCATGTTGTCTTCTAGATCCATTCTTCAAATGGTATTCATCAAAATAACAGTCAAAATGGACCCATCCTCCCTTTGTGAAAAAAAAGTCAGAGACAACTGTATAATCAGGGAACAAAGTCCCTTTTCTCCTTCCTGTCAAATTTTCTTCATGAATGCAGCTTAATTGCCATATCACTTCTGCAAATCCCATTCTTGATGACACATTATATGGGAGAATATGAGGAGCTCCCTGGAAACCATAAACCCTCAAAACAGTACTCACGGGGTAAAGAATAATGTCACCCCAATTGTGCCATACCTTCAAATTAGGTTTCCTTATTTTGGGTCAGAGGAAATCATGCAAATCCTCAAGAATTATTGGCACATTTACCACCAATTTAGCCCTAAGCCTAGAGGCGAAGCAGTTATCAAACTACACAAAACTAGCACCTCCCTTGTTACCAGACATGTCTGCACTCCAAGCCTGTACTAGTAATCTCTCTCCATTTACCTCTTGCCTCAGCTCCATTTTTTCCAAGAAGAAGTCAGTATTCTCATGCAAAAACATATGCATTAATAAGGAGTACCAAAAGAAAGGAGTACCAGAATCTCCATTGTGCAACTTCAGCAAACCTTCATGTATCCTTTCAGCAAGGAATGAAGCATAGTCATATATCACAAAAAAATTAGGGTGTTGAATCTGAGCCCCCATGAACATATAAGCGATGGGCATCACAGTGTTAGGGTTGAAACCAATAATTTGGCAAAGTGAATAGAAAGTTGCCAAGAAATGATCAGCAAAACAACTTAGCCTGAAAGGCTCTTGGTCTGTTGGGCTGATGTGAATTGTTGAACTGCCCGCCCTGGCCAAATGAGGGGGAAGCAATCTTGACCTAAAAAGAGGCTGAGATCTAGCATATTCTTGCCTCATCTCCTCAAAGTCAATTCAAACCAGAAATAAGCTATACTCACTCAAATCAAAGACCTGACGAATTGTATATGCATTCACACTCAATAGAATGCCACCATCATTATCTCTGATAATCTGTGTGATAGGGTCATATCGTATAGCAACTGCCCTAAGTAGGTCAACATCCAGAAACACATTTGGTACCACAAGTTTTCTCATATCATATCTCCAACTGTTTGAAAAAGGATGAGACACATTGCGTTGCCCATACCATCTTTTGAACAACTCCAAACCCATCACAGGTACTCTGGCATCTGCTATATTATAATTTTTACATCTTAATCCCTCACCTAGGGCTGTCCCATTCATTAATACCAAACCTTTCTTCCTTTCGTTTGTTGATAAAGGGAATTGGTCAAGGAAATCATCATATAAATTTCTATGTATGTAAACTATACGGCCAGAATGTTGCTTTGGTGGTGCCATTTTAAAAATTAGGGATTCTTCAAGAAACAAATTCGAAGACAAACTAAAATTACCTAGAACGGAACTACAGCAGAGTCTTGCAAATTTCTCACAATCAAAAGGAACAGTAACCCCAAAACTTTAACCAAGAAAACCACTGATAACACAATGCAACCTTTTCTTGGATCACGTTCAAATAGAAATAGTGGTAAGAGAAATCAACTTATGGAATTTGCGCTACACAGCAAACAAACCCATCCTGAAATTTCTTTGAAAACTTCTATCTCTGGCTCTGGATCACTTCACAAACACTTGAATGTCTTTATGGCAATGTGATTATGAACTTAAATACTCAGAAATGATGAAAATAGCTAAGTAGATGTCTCATAAGCCATTAAATCTTACTTGTGTGCCGCACCAATGGCTTCAATTTCATTTGATGCAAGTTTAAAATCTTGTCGTCAATCTCATCTTTCTATCAGATCATCGAACGGTTGTCTTCAAAAAAGCTGACAACACTTCCATGTCATCGTCAAGGGCCCACCATAGAACGCAGCCTCAAAAAGTACACATGGTACTCACCCACGATATCATGATCACTAAACTCCTCTTGGTTTAGGATCATGCAATAGCGGGCAACCGTTGATCTCCACCATCTACAATCTCGACGATCAAAACAGGAGGTAGCATCAATATATATCTTTCGAGCAACTTTTCCATCAAGATTAAGACATTGTTGTTGATTACAAGCATGTGCATATCTTATGCGGTTAAGTAACCTGCTTGATAATGCCTTAAAGTTCAATGCATAAATTAAAACATTTTATTTACTTCCTTCAACATGGCAACTTAAGACATGTGGCACCCGCCTGTGATATCGCGATCGCCCAAAAGCCAACAGTGATGTCATCACAGGATGGCGAGCAACGGTCAAGATCAAACTTAAGAAGATCAATGGTCAGTAAAATAATCCCTACAAAATATTTAAAATACACAGGAAAATAAAGGGGAAAAAGACACCGCCTAGGGCAACGACAGTCGATGACTTAAGGTTATTTTAACAGATAAAGCACGGACCAGTTTAGACTTAGGCGAATAAAAGGTTGGTCAAAAATTTTCATTTTATATTAAAAGGGGCCATGCCTAGACGATCACATAGGACATAAGTTGTTCTTAAAAGACCATCTCCAAAAAGTAATGACGAAATAGACCCAACCCAACAATAGAATACAAGGTCTCATGGAAGCAAGGCATAAATCCATTTTCAGGTACCCTTAGAAAAACAAGACAAACCTAAAATAACGGAAGACCAAGGACTTCAAAATTTAGGCTCCATCACTTACAACATGGTAGTTCCATTAAGCCAAGCACCCATTGGTAGACTCTCCTCATTAGTTTGGTAAGATTAGACATTACAAAGTATGATAGATCAAAATATAGTTTTCAGTTATAATAGTGTTCAAGTTAGGAGCTTTTTTAGGTTATAGCTTGAAATTTATATGCATCTTCCACTATTTATTGACCATTAATAGATGCCACCTACAATGAGAAATGTGTTATTTCATAAAATAGAACCTCATCTATATATTTGTACATCTTCATTTTATAAAAAAGTTTGTATATAAGTAAAGACATGTTTCAAAACACATAGTGTTTTGCAACCTACACTACACAACATTCACCATTGTCAACAAGTTTATTCAATATTTCCACTAATGGCAGTGAATTGATGTTCTTTCTATTTATAATGCACATCTACATATATGGACTTGTAAACCACCCAGGGGTTGGGTATGTTATGATGTGGATGTTAGAAAATACATTGTCTTATGAAGCATTCTTTTGATTGAACTCTCTATCAATATTTTATATCACTTATTACAATGATGGAAGAAATTATGATTTTAAATATTAAATAATTTTCCCATTATAATGACACATCACTAACTATTATTTGAAATATTGTTACAAGAAAACTTATATAATTAGATTAAAAAACCTTAATTTTTTAAAAAAGTAGCATTCAGAAAACCATTTAGTAATTTTATATAAATCTTATAATAATTTGGATGATTTGGTAGCTAGTATTTTAATGTGGAGGTTGACAAACACATTATGTTCTAAATCATGAAATTTCTTATAGAATTCAGCCTCTGTGGGTTTGGACGCAACTAATCTTGCAACAAAGCGACATGTCATAGACATGATACCATACAAAAATCCATACAAATATACATAGACACATACATAACATTTGGTAGCTAGTGTTCCGATTGGGAGGTCGACAAACACATTGTTGATGGGTTGTTGATTGTATATGTTTTTATTTTTTTGCACCTTTCTTTTGATAGGGTTTCGGGTCCCTTCAAAACTTGTTTGTAAGGGGTTTTGGATCCCCCCCAAACATATTTTTCCCAATTAATCAAAATATTTGGTAGCTAGTGTTGTGATGTGGAGGTTGAAAAACACATTGTGTTCTGAAGCATGTAATTTCTTATAGCAACCAACATCTATAGGTTTGGATTTAGCTAATCTCACAACAAAATGACATGTCATGGACATGATAACCTACAAAAATGCATAAAAAAACATAGAAACATACATAACATTTGGTAGCTAGTGTTGTGATGTGGAGGTTGGAAAACACACTGTGTTCTGAAGCATGCAATTTCTTATAGGAACCAGCCTCTGTAGGTTTAGATGCAACTAATCCCACAAAAAAATGGTATGTCATAGACATGATAATATACAAACACACATAATAATATACATATAAACATACATTACATTTGGTAGCTAGTGTTGTGATGTGGAGGTTGACAAGCACAATATGTTTTGAAGCATGTAATTTCTTATAGTATCCAACCTCTGTAAGTTTAACTATCTATCCTAAAGCTTGGTTTATGCCATTAATTGTAGTTGACAAAAAAAATTGTGTTTTCAAACCATAAACCTTGTCTATGCAAGGACATTCATAACTCAACACGTAACACCCCAATTTATGAGTCACCAATGAGCTCAATTTGGAAATTTTTCCAAAATTATGATAATTTTGGAGAGAACATTATAATCACAAAATTAAAAAACACTCATCAAAAAATCACATAAAAAACTCTTTATATCAAATTGAAACCCCTTTTCACAAGGAAAACCCTTGCAAACCCATCAATCAATACCCCTTTTCACAATGAATACCCATTCAATTCCTCATAGTCCCTTAGGCAGTGTTGGAACTGTAGAAATTTTAAATTTTACAGCCTATTGCATTTGTGAGGTTCCATTATTAAAGCCCTTACATTAAGCATAAAGTCCCCTCATGTCATTAATTGGCCTATTCTATGTTGTTTGACCCTTCTTGAATTCACTTGCTCCCTTTTGTTTCATTAGAAGATCCCTATCGGCAAGACATGGTAGAAGTATTCCCGAGATGTGTTATCATTAACATGTATTGGTTGCAGATAGTCGACGGGACTTTGCAGAATGTTTCGGCAACTAAAAGACTCATACCGGCATATGTTGGAGCATCGTCATAACATCACAGCGAACTTAGTAAGTCTTGCCGACTGGAATATGGAGGGGTCGTTTCGGCCTAACTAATAAGTATCGGCATGAAGTCATAGCGACATCCTTATGTCTTGCCGATTGACTTATATGCAAAATATTTCGATGTGACTTAAAATCTTCGGGGAGAGTCTTGGTGAGGTCACATTTGTTTTGCCGAACTTGATGTGAGGAAAATGTTGGAGAATGCTAGAGTAATGATTTTCCCTGGTCTTGATTTAAATTCTGCATTAGTATTTGATAGTTTTCTGAAGGATACTAACACTGTGCATAAATTGGATAAGGATAAGGTAACGGAGGTATATGCAGGATCAAAATTGAACATTGATGAAGGTTCATTAATGATATGGGCTTGTACCCATCTCATAGGAAATCAGTGGTGATTGATACCAAAAAGGCATTTGGTCATGTCATGACCTTAAAGGTTGGAGAGGTAGACCCTGTGGTTACTGCAAAAATTGGTATTGATATTGCCAAATTGAATAAAGCACAGATTCAGGCGTTGATAAGGGAACGAGAGATGTATAAAGCAAATAATGAGAGACTGCTCAGAGAGAATGATAGGTTGAAAGATTTGGTAGGTGTTCCTGCAATGCCAACCAAAATGCTTACTCAAGGAGAAAGTTCTCAAACAAAGGAACATTGGGTTGGATCGAGTGCTTATAATCAAGGAAGGTACGATGCTATTACAACAATTGTAAAGAAGCAGCAGGTCAATTTGACATCTTGGTTGAATCAGTTGTGGGGAAAGTTTTCCTCTACTATGAATGCAATAAAAGAGCATGAGAGGATGAAGGAACGGGTAATGGATAAATTTCAAGAATTGACCATGCATAACGAGGTTGGTAGCACTGCAACTGAAGGAGCAAATAATATTATCAGTCATCATCAGAAGTTTTATGATGAGTTGCTCGGGGACAAAAATGGATTGACTAAAGCTGCTAATACAGTTATGGTTACACTTTTTGATGCTAAAGGAGAAGTCAAGGATGCTGCTAGGTGGAGGAACGAGTGTGGTGCGATGCTGAAAGAGGTTATGAAGACATCCTCTGTGGAAGATACATCTCTAGAAGACGTGAGTGAGCGGGTGGAAGATATGATTAGAATGGAAACCACAATTCGGAATGCCGTTGAAGATGCGGATACTTTTAATTGTCAAGATTACTTGGATTACCTTGCTACAACTCACTTATGGTTAACAAGGGCTTAATTGTCTTCAAAGCTTTTCGTATTTTGTTTAATCTTATTTCTGAAGGGACGCGTCCTTTCATATTCTGCATGTATAAAAGCCGCTTTCAAGAGACAAAAGAGTGGGGCTTTTTGTAAAAAAGGGGGATAAAACTGGTAGCATATGAAAATGATGGAGATATCAAAAGAACAAAATTTTAATATAATGGCGTAACATTTTCTGGCATCAGTTGTTTATGGTAATTATTAATTAGTATTATTGAGGTTGTCTCCTTATTTTGTGTTTCCTGGTTGTTTGGATTTATGTAAACAAGTTTTTACATCATTCATCAATGCACATTTGATGTATTTGTATGATCAATTCATTGTTTCTTTCTAGCAAAGATTAAAATTCTTTGCGTTGATCATAAAAAACAGGGAATATAAATTGGGATTATTAAGAAGAAACTCAGTGATCATAAATGGCATGTTTATACAAGTTATAAACCAAATAAAATACTAAACAGCTTGAATGTTTGCCAGTAAAATAAACCCATCTTTGAAATTTTTTTGACTCCGTAAATCCCATAAGGCACTGGTCTTACTTCTCAGTTTAAGTTTCATTCACATTCTCCACGCTTGTTAAGTTTTTAGTCTATCCTTTTCAAATATTGGTATGTACTAATCATTAAATCCAGTGTTAATTCATTTCAGAATTGCCATTGTAGATTAATTAAATAAGATTGAGCTTTCCTGAGTCAATTAGGTATACCCACCTAGGTTCAGCATTACCTTAAAGAGTAGAAGGTTGAGTTTTCTTAACCTTGTCTGTTACCCTAAAGCGTATCAAGAAGTTGGCATCTTCTTGAGGCATCTAGCCTGCATTTTTGAGAGATAGCAAATTGGCGACTCCGTTGGGGACAAACAAAGAATCTGTGCCTTAATCATAGAGTTAAAAGTCCTATGTACAGACTCCGCTGGGAATCATAAGTAACATTCTTTTTCTCACTTTTTAAAGAAAAGGGTGAGTGGTGACTCTAATTTGAAGTATTGCAGTATGAATGGAAGAAGATCTCAATTTAAAGGGGGTCATTCTGGAGCTCCTCCTAATGATGGGAGATGGGTGCACAAAGATAATAAAATCGACAAAGGCAAAGAAAAAAGTGATGATATGTTCTTGATAAATAAAGATAAGTTATCAATTCCTTTTGGTAGAAAATGCTTTGACAATTCATCTGAAGAGCCTTGTACACCAGAAGAGCAGAGAAATCCTTTTTGCAACCCCCAGAAACAAGCTGAATTCGAAGCTGGGTTTGAAGCAGAAAGACTCAGAGTTCAATATGAATATGATCAAAAAATGAAGAATAATCAAGAAAAACTTACTAATCAGGAAGTCAATCAAGAAGATTACGAATCTTTAACATATGATGAAATTAAAGCACGATTTGAGTCTCAGAAAAGGGAGAGGGAAGAGCAAGAAAAGGCCCAGATGATTCAGGCAATAAAGGAGTTTAGACTACAGAAAGCTTAGAATATTCCTCATGGGTTGGGTTCTCCTCCAAGGTATATACCACCCCATAAACTGAATACTCAGGGTGCTGGGAATTTTCAACTACCAAAGATCCCTCAATATCAAATGGGGAATCCACATAGACAGCCAAACCCTCCACCACCTATTCCCCCACAATATATGAACAATTATCCACGTCCTGGTCAACATCATGTGCCACAACAGAATTTACAATATAATAATCCTATGTTTCAGTATCAGTATGCCACTATGATCAGACAGTTTGATTTGGCAGGGTTTCAGTTGTGCCCTTATCCTATGGATGGCTCTTGGAGAAGTTCGGTACCAAAATTTATAAGGAGCAATACAATCACTACTGAGGATCATTTGAGGAGTTTCAATGCTTTTATTCAGGATTTGGATATACCATATGAAGATCTGCATATGAGGTTGTTTATGATGTCCCTTATTGAGGAAGCTAGGGATTGGTTTAATAGCTTGGCAACAACTTCTATTTATTCTTTTCAGATATTTCAAGATCAGTTCCTTGAACAATTCGAGAATCTGAGTGCACCAGATGTTGCTCTCCATGAACTAATGCGAATTCAGAAAGGTCAAAATGATTCAATTTTTGATTTCAATAGAATATTTAACAAATTACAAAATAGAATTCCCCCGGGATCAAAATTACCAGATTCTGTGGCATTGAGTGTTTACCTGAATGCATTCGACCCCAAAACAGGGTATGAGTTGAGAAACAGGTTCCCAAGGGACTTGGTTGAAGCACAAAAGATGGCACTAATAATTGAGAACAATAGAAAAGCCGTGGGGATAATGAATAAAAAAGACAACCCTAAACCCCTCCAGCAAAACAATAATTATCAATACAAGCAGGAGAACACATACAGGAGGGATAGGCCTAGGCTGCAGGATATGCCTTACAATACAAACTGGAAGGATGGAAAACCTATGATAGACAAGTTCAGGGATAAGGAAACTCCTGACCCATTAAGAAAGAAAGGAACTTATATGGTGAACAACAATTATTTTTGTGAAGTATGTAACAAGCCACACTCCCCTGAATATTGTGTTGTAGCATAGAAAATGCAAGAGGAGGGAGAGTTAGTGGCAGACAGTGGAAAAGATCACAAGGTCTACTTGACTTCAAATGCTCTTCAAAACATTGAAGAAAGATATTCGTCTTCAGAAGAGGGAGGTTATGAATATGATGTTATGGAGCAAAGGTACAAAATTCATATGGCTGAGCAACAAGTCTTTTCTGATTCTGAGGATGATTGTGTAGAGCCACAACATGTTGAGGCTCTTGTTTTTAATAATGTGAGAAGACTGACCGATGAGGAGATAAAAAAATTAACTGTTGCTGCAGTTGAAGAAGCGAAGAGTAAGTACTGGTTGAGAAATAGGACCGTAAATGAGAAGGAAGGTGTCCCTAGGGGTATCTTTATGAAAGATCAAAAGGCTACACAAGGAATGCAGAAGAAAAATGAAAACAAACAACATGAAGAAAGTAAACAAGATCCTAGTCAAAAGGATGAAATAAAAGAATTACATAAAGAAGTTCAAAGGATAGATCTGCTAGGTAAGAAGGAGGAGAACAAAGGAGAAATGTTAGAACAAAAGAAAATGAGTAAAACTGAAGGTTCTTCTTTTGACTTTACTCAAGCATTATCTCAGGTAAAAATGTTTGTACCACTTCTTGAAATGATGAAAATTAAGGAATACAGGGACAGTGCAGTGCAATTGATAACAAATGAAAGTGAAAAACATTTGGCTTCTGAAAATAAAATGACTGTCAAAAATAAATAGGATAAAATAAATATTCCAGAGATTTGTTTAAGTAATGCATTGACAAGTCCACCACTGGTTGATCCTTTCTTTACAACATTACTCATAAATAACAAATTGTTGAGGAATTGCATGATAGATTCTGGTGCTGCAATAAATATTATGCCAGTAGGAGTGATGAAGCAGTTGGGTATGTGGGTGGACACATATGAAGGGAAATGTTATGCAATGGATAACTGACCTGTTCCTGTGGTAGGTATAATGAAAGATGTAGAAGTCAAGTTAGCTGCTTATCCTCAGGTGGCTTATAATATTGATGTAATAGTGATAGACACTCCTCCTCAATTCGGTATGCTTTTATCAAGGCAATGGACGGCAGCCATTGGTGGAAATGTCTAGTTTGACCTCTCTTATGAACAATTCTGGTGAATGGCTAAGAAGTGAAATTATACAGAGAGCCAAGAATGAATTAGCTTATTGACTATGTGTCGCAGGATCAGGTCAATTGTTTTTGTGATGTTGACCTTGGGAGTTTTAATATAGAGCCAGCACAACCAGAATTAACTAATAGTGATCCTATTGAGAAGCATGCTACACAGAATAATTATGGTATCTGGAAAATGTATTTCGATGGAGCATGTAATCAAGAAGGAAATGGAGCTGGGATAGTATTTGTTTCACCCAAAGGTATTACATTTAAGTATTCATTCCTGTTAACTTTTGAATGTACAAATAATGTAGCAGAGTATAAAGCTCTATTAACAGGATTAAATATAGCAATAAAACATAAAATAAAGTTGCTTGCTGTCCTAGGAGATTCAGAATTAGTTGTCTCGCAAGTTAAGTCAAAATATACAGCAAAAAACAAAAGGTTAAAGCAATACAAAAATGCTGTATGGGACACCATTGAGTTGCTGGATGCCTTTTCAATTGAATGGGTAGATAGGTCTAAAAATATAATGGCAGATTTTTTAGCTAATGTAGCACTGAAGAAAGATGATATTACCTTGGCTGGAGTATCACAAATTGAACTCAAGACTAGACCTGCTATACCTGATAATGTGTACAATTGGCAAGTTTTTGATGATGATAATGATCTGTTAAAATTCCTTCACTGCATAGATCAGTATGAAGCCCAGGAGATTGATTTTAATGCTTTTGTTGAAGAAGTTGATGGAAAAGAAACAATATTTGGGAGAGAAGTTTTACAGCTAAAAACCAATAAACTCCCTAAGGGGCTGGTGGCACTTGAGAGGGTATATGATGGAAATGATCGATCTTTTGTGAAACAGACACCAGTTGGAAAAAATGATATTGAAGAATTTAATTTGGGAACTGAAATGGCGCCAAAAAGGGTATACATAGGTAAAAGGATAAGTCCCATGATTAGAAAAATGCTGGTGGAGTTATTGAGAAAATATAAACATGTATTTGCTTGGTCTTATGAAGATTTAAAAGCATACAGAGAAGATTTGTTCCAACATGAAATACCGTTGAAATCAGATGCGAAACCATTCAGACAAAAACAAAGACCGATAAATCCAACTCTGGGGCCTAAAATGCAGGAAGAATTAACAAAACTCAGAGATGGTGGAATTATTAAACCTATTAGACATTCGACATGGGTTTCAAATTTGGTCCCTGTCAGAAAGAAAAATGGAGATATCAGATTATGTGTGGACTTCAGAAATCTGAATATAGCATCCCTTAAGGACAATTATCCTTTGCCAAATATGGAGGTTGTACTACATAAGGTGACAGGTTGTGAATTGCTATCTATGATGGATGGATTTTCTGGGTATAATCAGGTTAAGGTTAAAGAATCTGAACAATACAAAACAGCATTGATGACCCCTTGGGGAACATATGTTTATTTAAGAATGCCATTTGGTCTTACAAATGCAGGAGCGACTTTTCAGAGAGCCATGGATGTGGCATTTGCTGATTTAATAAATATTCTCATGGTGTTATATCAAGATGACCTTACTGCTTATTCTAAAAAAGCTGAAGATCATGTTCATCATTTGGAGAAGGTATTTATAAAAGCTCTTGAATATGGAATTAGTTTAAACCCCAAAAAATGTAATTTTGCAGTCACAGAGGGTAAACTTCTAGGACATATTATTTCAAAGGAAGGAATCAGGATAGACCCTGAGAGAGTTGAGGCCATTGACAAAATACCTATCCCTAAAAATGTCAAAATGATACAATCATTCTTTGGACAAATAAATTTCATTAGGAGATTTGTTCCTAATTTTGCTGAGATTGTTAAGCCCATAGCCAAAATGTTGAAAAGGGGACAAAAGATAGATTGGACTGCAGAGGCTTTGGATGCTTTTGTAGATATTAAATGAGCTATCAAGGAGGCTCCTGTACTCAAATCTCCTGATTTCTCAAAACCTTTTCAGATTTTTTCGTTTGCCTCTATGCACACTGTTGCAGCTGTTATGTTACAGAAAAATGAGGATGGTCATGAACAGCCTATATCCTTTTTCAGTAAGTCATTGCAGGGATCAGAATTGAAGTATGACATAATGGAAAAGTAAGCGTTTGCACTGGTGAAAGCTGTAAAAAATTTTAGACCGTATCTTGTTGGAGCTAAGGTAGTTGCTTATGTTCCTCACTCAGTAGTCAAAGATATTCTGACACGGTATGAAGTAACGGGAAAAAGATGTAAGTGGATTAATAGAATCCAGGAGTTTGATATAGAGGTGCAGATTACTAAGTTAATCAGAGGTCAAGGCTTGGCTAAATTAATGGCAGAAACAAATATTGAAGCAAATCAGGTTTGCAATGTTGAAAAGGAGAATCTAATTGCAAGCATTGAACATACTCATTGGTATACAGATATTGTGTATTATCTTAAATACATGAAGTGTCCAGAACAAATGAATGATAACCAGAAAAGAACATTGAAGTTACAGGCTTCTAAATATGTTTTTATGAATGGAGATTTATTTTGGAAAAACAGGGATGGTATATTGTTGTTGTGTCTCGATGAATCTCAGTCTCAGCATGTCTTAGGTGAAATGCACGAAGGAGTTTGTGGAGGGAATTACTCAGCAAAAACAACTGCTCAGAAGATTCTTAGGGCAGGATATTATTGGCCGAAAATCTTTAATGACTCTTTTTTGCATGTAAGGAAATGTGAGGCTTGCCAGAAATTCTCTAGAAAGTTGAAATATCAGGGAGCCTTGCCACTTTGGCCCATGCAGACTGATGCCCCTTTTCATCAATGGGGAATTGATTTCATTGGGGAAATACCAGAAAAATCGAGTGGTGGGCATAGCTGGATATTAGTTGCCACCGATTATTTCACCAAGTGGGTAGAGGCTATTCCAACCAAACAGGCTACAAGTAAGGTGGTGACACGGTTCTTGATGGATAATATCATTACTAGATTCGGTGCACCAGCAAGATTAATCACTGATAATGGAATGTGTTTCAGATCAGATGAATTCATGAGTTTTTGTAGCACATATGGTATTAACATATCTTATGCAGCCCCTTATCATCCACAGGCCAATGGACAAGAAAAATCTAGCAATAAGAGCCTCCTGAAGATTATAAGAAGGATGCTTGATCAGAATAAAAGGGCTTGGGATTCAAAATTAAGACTAGCCATATGGGCTGATAGAATTATGGTGAAGAAGGCAATTGGGAAATCTCCATTTGAACTAGTATATGGAACACAGGCCAGGATGCCTTTACAAAATTTGTTACCAGTTTACAAGTTCATTCTACAAGAAGATTTGGATATTCCCGAACCTATGGAGGAGAGAATGGAACAGTTGGCTGAACTGGATGAAATAAGGAGGGTGGCTCAAAATCAGAATGTGAAATTGCAGGCACAGATGAAATATTTATTTGACAAAAGGACAAAAGATAGGAAATTTGGGGAGAGTGATTTGGTACTGATGTGGAATGCGAGGTGCCAGGAAAAGGGAAAACATGGGAAGTTTGAAGCTTTATGGCTTGGGCCTTTTGTGGTGGTTGGAAAGAAAGGAGAAGATTCATAGTATTTGCAAAATATGGCAGGTGAAGATCAGGAATTGCCTGTACATGGGAAGTTCCTGAAACAATTTTTCTCTTAAAACAATTCAGGGGATTGGGAGTTGCCAGTGCATGGACAGCTCTTGATGATCCCTTTTTATTTTCTTTTCCATGCACAGTAGTATAGGGTCCTTTGTTTTGTTGCCTTGCCTTTTACTCCATTATGTTCATCATCTTGATATTGGTCTGCTCACCCAGAAGATCTGAATCCTTGCAATGATCTTGCTATCATTCATCCCCAGACGGAGCCACTGTTGGAACTGTATAAATTTTAAATTTTACATCCTATTGCATTTGTGAGGTTCCATCATTAAAGCCCTTACATTAAGCATAAAGTCCCCTCATGTCATTAATTGGCCTATTCTATGTTGTTTGACCCTTCTTGAATTCACTTGCTCCCTTTTGTTTCATTAAAAGATCCCTATCAGCAAGACATGGTAGAAGTCTTCCCGAGATGTGTTATCATTAACATGTATTGGTTGCAGATAGTCGGTGGGACTTTGCAGAATGTTTCGGCAACTAAAAGACTCATACCAGCATATGTTGGAGCATCGTCATAACATCACAGCGAACTTAGTAAGTCTTTCCGACTGGAATATGGAGGGGTCGTTTCGGCCTAACTAATAAGTATCGGCATGAAGTCATAGCGACATCCTTATGTCTTGCCGATTGACTTATATGCAAAATATGTCGATGTGACTTAAAATCTTCGGGGAGAGTCTTGGCGAGGTCACATTTGTTTTGCCGAACTTGATGTGAGGAAAATGTTGGAGAATGCTAGAGTAATGATTTTCCCTGGTCTTGATTTAAATTCTGCATTAGTATTTGATAGTTTTCTGAAGGATACTAACACTGTGCATAAATTGGATAAGGATAAGGTAACGGAGGTATATGCAGGATCAAAATTTAACACTGATAAAGGTTCATTAATGATATGGGCTTTGTACCCATCTCATAGGAAATCAGTGGTGATTGATACTGAAAAGGCATTTGGTCATGTAATGACCTTAAAGGTTGGAGAGGTAGACCCTGTGGTTACTGCAGATATTGGTATTGATATTGCCAAATTGAATAAAGCACAGATTCAGGCGTTGATAAGGGAACGAGAGATGTATAAAGAAAATAATGAGAGACTGGTCAGAGAGAATGATAGGTTGAAAGATTTGGTAGGTGTTCCTGCAATGCCAACCAAAATGCTTACTCAAGGAGAAAGTTCCCAGACAAAGAAACATTGGGTTGGATCGAGTGCTTATAATCAAGGAAGGTACGATGCTATTACAACAATTGTAAAGAAGCGGCAGGTCAATTTGACATCTTGGCTGAATCAGTTGTGGGGAAAGTTTTCCTCTACTATGAATGCAATAAAAGATCATGAGAGGATGAAGGAACGGGTAATGGATAAATTTCAAGAATTGACCATGTGTAACGAGGTTGGTAGCACTGTAACTGAAGGAGCAAATAATATTATCAATCGTCATCAGAAGTTTTATGATGAGTTGCTCGGGGACAAAAATGGATTGACTGAAGCTGCTAATACAGTTATGGTTACACTTTTTGATGCTAAAGGAGAAGTCAAGGATGCTGCTAGGTGGAGGAACGAGTGTGGTGCGATGCTGAAAGAGGTTATGAAGACATCCTCTGTAGAAGATACATCTCTAGAAGACGTGAGTGAGCGGGTGGAAGATATGATTAGAATGGAAACCGCAATTCGGAATGCCGTTGAAGATGCGGATACTTTTAATTGTCAAGATTACTTGGATTACCTTGCTACAACTCACTTATGGTTAACAAGGGCTTAATTGTCTTCAAAGCTTTTCGTATTTTGTTTAATCTTATTTCTGAAGGGATGCGTCCTTTCATATTCTGCATGTATAAAAGCCGCTTTCAAGAGACAAAAGAGTGGGGCTTTTTATAAAAAAGGGGGATAAGACTGGTAGCATATGAAAATGATGGAGATATCAAAAGAACAAAAATTTAATATAATGGCGTAACATTTTCTGGCATCAGTTGTTTATGGTAATTATTAATTAGTATTATTGAGGTTGTCTCCTTATTTTGTGTTTCCTGGTTGTTTGGATTTATGTAAACAAGTTTTTACATCATTCATCAATGCACATTTGCTGTATTTGTATGATCAATTCATTGTTTCTTTCCAGCAAAGATTAAAATTCTTTGCGTTGATCATAACAAACAGGGAATATAAATTGGGATTATTAAGAAGAAACTCAGTGATCATAAATGGCATGTTTATACAAGTTATAAACCAAATAAAATACTAAACAGCTTGAATGTTTGCCAGTAAAATAAACCCGTCTTTGAAATTTTTTTGACTCCGTAAATCCCATAAGGCACTGGTCTTACTTCTCAGTTTAAGTTTCATTCACATTCTCCACACTTGTTAAGTTTTTAGTCTATCCTTTTCAAATATTGGTATGTACTAATCATTAAATCTAGTGTTAATTCATTTCAGAATTGCCATTGTAGATTAATTAAATAAGATTGAGCTTTCCTGAGTCAATTAGGTATACCCACCTAGGTTCAGCATTACCTTAAAGAGTAGAAGGTTGAGTTTTCTTAACCTTGTCTATTACCCTAAAGCGTATCAAGAAGTTGGCATCTTCTTGAGGCATCTAGCCTGGGTTTTTGAGAGATAACAGGCAGAATGACAAAATGACATATATTTTTGGTAGATATACATACCTACTAGGGAGCTTCCCATGCCTACCACATACCTTTTGGTAGGGAGATTAGCTACTCTACAACTCCCTTCCTAGCTTCTGAAAAACCTTCAAAATGCAAATGTTGAAAATGATGATGTTATGGGAAGAAAAATAATGGAGGGTCAATTTCCATAGTGGGTTGTGTGTTTTTCAAAAAAGCTTAATTTTACAAACCCTCAACATAAAATAAAATAAAAGACCTCCTAAACTTGAAGTGTGAAATAATTTTTACCCATTCAATTCATCATAGTCCCTACAACTAGTGGTAAAATAACACATATTTCTAGAAAATATGTGTACCTCATAGGTAGTTGTGTGCATCTATTATGCATCTTTAAAGGGAGAAAGGGTACTTTACTTCCCTCTGTGCTTTCTTCCCAGCTCCCCAAAACCTGCAAAATGTGAAATATGGTCATTTCTTTCAAAATAGATTGTTTGAAATGTGCCAAAATTTTCATTTAAAATTGTGCTAGCATACCATATTTTGTAGAGATAAGACAGGTGAAAGAAACAAGTGCCTAAATGCCTATCAGTATATCTCGAAAGGATTCCATATGGGGGATGGGGTATTATGTATTATAATCTATAAGACATAGGTTTGTTTTGTCGAGATATTAGATTCTCCCATATTTGAGAAGTAATAATTTAATGCATTGTTATTATTTAACATATTTGTTGGTGAAGTTTAACTCTGATTTTCTAATTACTTATTGTACAATTTTTTTATTTTACTTTATGCTTAAAATAAAATTTTAATATGTATATATTTTTAAAATAAACTATTTTATTAAATGTTTATTTATTATTTATTATTGATATAATAAAAATAGAATGTAAACAAGTATGTTATAATCTATTAATTGATTAATATATGACAAGCATACGTATTTTCTCTATAAGACTTTACTTATATGATTTTTCAAGAATCTAATGATACTGTAAGGATTGTAATATTTTTATTCAAATATGATGCAACCGAGGATGGGGGTTTTTTTCAAACAACCCATCCAAGCAGCTATAACACCACAAACGACCTCATTTCAAAAAATGAAAACATTTGCAACAAATTATTAATGGAAAATATAATCAAATCTTCTTCATTCAAATTGAATAATCTGATTTTTACATTCAAATGAAATGTTTAATGAGTGATAGCTCATGAACATTTGAATATCTTGTGTTTGTTCATCATCCACCTTTCTTCCTTACCCACTTGATTTTCTTCTTCTCCTTGTTCTAACACTTCATGTCTCTCCCTTCATATTTCCCCTCTTTCTTCCTCTCGTGTAATTCATCTTGCTATACCAAGTTTCATCTTCCCACTTTCCTTTATCATTCTTAACTTCTGCATATAAATCGACATTAACAAAATCATAGAAGTCAATAAATTCACTTTGCACATTCCCTTCACCTATTCATTCTTCACTTTCTTCTTCCTCTATTTTGGTTTCCTCCTTTCTTGCTGCAACATCCTTTTCAATATCCTCATAGTTGTAATGCCCTGACCCGTAACCCTAGAGGAAGTTGCAATTAACTACTCAAACACACAATTTTTTTTTTTTTTTAAAAGTCAAACTAAGAAAGAAATTAGGGTGTGGTTTTCCTTGGGGCACACACGCACATTTGGTGGCCAGCTATGTTTACACACAACTGACCCCATACCTAGGGCGATTGTGTGTAAACATAGTTGAAACCCCAATA
The DNA here is from genome assembly GCA_007115665.2 of Sequoiadendron giganteum. Lineage (NCBI taxonomy): Eukaryota > Viridiplantae > Streptophyta > Pinopsida > Cupressales > Cupressaceae > Sequoiadendron > Sequoiadendron giganteum. Next base: position 594,695,439 of record CM021107.1, on the reverse strand, counting down.
GGGCGGCAACTGTGTTTATACATAATTGTCCCTTGTTTGGCTACGGTGGCGGTTGGTGTGGGGGACGCATTGGGCGTGGCTCCCCCACAATGCCTCCCATTGGGGCGGATGTGAGGTGAGCCCCTAGAGACCCCCCAAACCTCCATTTTTTTTTTAATTTATAAAAAAAAATTTAAAACGACTACGGATTTCAAATTTGTGACCTTTCAATAGGGTTTTATTTTTATTCCACGATAAAAAACAAAATATACATAGATATTAATATATGTATGTATGTATATATATACTCTTTTCAATATATATATATATATATACATATATATATATATATATATACACACAAATTTAATAATTTTACTAACCCAGTTGAGCAATTATTTTCCAATATGATCATATACAGCTAGATATGCAATTTTTTCTTGAAGAAAATCATTTGTAAATAGAGGTTTTCAGAATTTTGAAACAATATTTAACATGGGTTTTTCCTCATAATTCATTTTGAGTTTTCCAAACAATTATTTTCAACCAACATATCAAATATCTGAATCTTTTCACAAAAGAAATAAATTTAACAAAATAGAAAACCTAGTTTCCAAATGCTTGAGAGGATGCCAAATGGTGCAGTGATTCTTCCTCAGATTCCAGCTCCTTCCAAGCAAATCAACAAAGTTTCTCCAAAATCCAAATCCAAAACAAACAAAAAACCAGAATCCTTCTCCTTCCTTCCTTTCAATTTTTATGCTTATAGAAAAAAATCCATGAAAATCAAAATATCTCATACAACCACCATCATAAATTTTGAAAAAAAAATATATATATATATCTCAAAATTCTTTTTGCATTCAATTTTTAAAAAATGCAAATTAATTTTTTTTGCAATTTTCAAACTAAATTTCTATCAATTCAAAAATAACTTAATTAAGAGTGATTAAAAATTACATAGATTCCACCTCAATTACAATGAGGGGTAATAAATTACAATAATCAACCGAAATGAATAAAAGCATGAAAAGTAACTGGATCCCACAAGCTCTCCAATTGGAAATCTCGTCAACATGAACAAGAAGAAAACCCAATGGAGTAAGGTGCATGTTCCACCCAGCCAAGTGGTACCCTAAGGCCCACCCCCCATGCTAGGAGAAAGTAACATGGATTCCTATACAAGACCATCTACCTCTATACATAGGCTAAAACATAACTACACTTAATCAAATAAAAAAACAACACTAACACAATGGTTACAATGCTTCCAGAGTTAAAGTATTGTTATATTCATGAAATCACATTGTACCTTTTATTGTTATGATGTAATTTATCATGTATGGAATGCATGTGTTCTTATTTCTTAAGTAGATAAATGTTATGGATTCAATTATGTTTTTTGTTTGGGTCTTAAAGTAATCTCAGTCTCGTAACCTTAGAGGTTCTTGGCAATGGGTAGTGAACTTGCAAGTTAATTGTACTTTAACAAAAAAAAATTGTGTGTTTGAGTAGTTAATTGCAACTTCCTCTAGGGTTACTTGGTGGGGCATTACAATAGCCCTCAATTTTTACCATATCACTTGCATACAAATTAAATTCATCAAAAGATTCACAAGCTGAAAATTTTACCTCATCTTTCAATGCCATAATTTTTCTTCACCCTTGTCAATGCAAGCCACTCCTTTTCAACTATTGCAATCTGCATTAATAATTCATCATCTTCTTTATTTTTTGATACTCTTTCACCTCTTTCACTTAAGACACTTTTTATGCATTCTTCTTCACATTGTTGCCCCAAATTCCAAATCATGTTTGCATCATCATGAAGAACAAACTTCATTGCAACCTGACTATTCTCTATCTCTACAACTTCACCTTCTTCTTTTATGACAATACTATCCCTTACACTCACTTCTATATCCACAATTTCATTAAATTCCTTTGAAAGTAACATAACATCAGAATCATTTGAACATAACTATCACATAAATAATATTTTACCTATGTGTCTTCTTGTCTTTCTACTATTGTCCCAACTTTTTCTTCTCGACTATCTACTGAAATCTTGTTACTCTCTTCTTCTACCTCCTCCATTGTACTCAAATGTGTCATTTTATTCAACATATTTATGTCTTTCCAAAGATAAATTGTTGCCCCAAATTCATAGTCACTTACTTCAACACATTATTTTATCTTTTCTTCACACAATTCAACATCAGTATCTATAAACAATACCTCTTTCTGAACTATGAATTCATTCTTCTCTTCTTTATTGTCCTCTTGCATGAGGATCCCTTCCTTTTCAGTGCCATATGCATGAAAATCCATTGTATCCTTTTCTTCACCTTCATCCAAAATAATGTTAGCACATAAAATAGGGAATTCATCTTTTCCCACCTTCATTTCCTTTGTTCCCTCTCCTTCAAACAAATGTTTTCTTTTATTTTTATTCTATTTCTTTCTCCATTCCTTCTTTATGATTCTCTTCCTTTCTTGATTTTCTTTAATCACAATCATGTGGGCTGATCCTACATGTTCTTTCCATGCCACTTTCATCATAGGGGTACAACTCCTTATTTTCTCTTTATTCTTTTCATTGTCCTCTTTGTCAAATCTTTGTTTTTCCTCTTTCTTCTCTTCACCTACATACACAAATTGAGTTTCAAACATATTTTTGTTAGAAAAATAATGGCACTCCTCCATACCCATATATTCCTCTTCAACCTTCTTATCTGTTTCCATTTCTACTGCCGCAATTTCATTCTTCTTTCTTGCAATCACAAATTTATCAGGAAAGTAATATATTTCCAAGGCTTCCACTCTAGCTAAGCAATCTTCTTTAATTATTCAATAGCCTATTTTGTAAACCTCTTTTCTTTCCACTCTTCCATAGGTAAAATCCTCACATGCCTTCTCATCACCCATCCTATCCTCTTCTTCAAAGACATATTCAGAGACTCACAAGTCCCTCTATAGTTACAAGTCCTCCTTGCGACAATCTCTCACCCCATGGTATCAACCCTCTACAGTCATAGGTCCTCCCTACAACAAACTCACTCTTTCTTATCCTTTAACCAACATATGGTTTATGGAAGACACACCTCTCTCATGTGCACCTTCTACCCAACCTTAACACTTGTTGGAGGATAAAGTCACAAGTCTTTTTTCATACCTACAACAAAACTCACACTCACACATTTCAGCAAACCCAAATTTTTCAATTTTCTCTTAGCAAATATTCAAGAAAAATAGCTTATTGTTGGGACACCTCCCAACTAATCTTTTTGATTTGATACCATTTGATGTAATCAAGGATGAGGGGTTTTTTCAAACAACCCATCCAAGCAACCATAAGACCACAAATAACCTCATTTCAAAAAATGGAAACATTTGCAACAAATTATTAATGGAAAATATAACCAAATCTTCTTCATTCAAATTGAATAATCAAAATTTTACATACAAATGTGTAGCCACAACAAAAAAATATGCTACTGGAAATCCATAGGCTAAACTAAAATCAATTCTACAAGCAAGAATCACTATAACTTCACAAACCCATCACTTTATTCTCACCACCACTCCTTCATTCCTCTAAATATTCTAAAATGAAATTTTATTTGATGCATCTCCTCCCAGCTTTCCAGATCATTTTTGAATTTTTTTATTTCAATTCAGTATGAGAAAGTTATGCCATTTTTACTAAAAAGGTTCTCTCATGTATGACTCTAAAAATCTCTCTCTCCTAGTCCAACCTTTTGAATTCCCTTGATAGTTCTCATGGAAGCATATATTACTTCTTTGGAAATCCCACTTATTCAACTTACCTTCAAATAACAACTAACTAGGACCATTACACCTTCATTAATTAGAATCAAGTTAGTGGAAACATGCCAGCTTCTAGGAAATCAAATGAGTGGTAACATTCCAAATCTCTTGGGCAATCTCTCTTTACTCAGGGAATTGAATATTTCCACTAGCAAATAACTAGGACCATTCCCCCTTCATTTTCTTATCTTTTCTCACTCAAGGAATTCCCTTGTCATGACAATTGTCTTAATGAAACCATCTCTTCTTGGTCACTTATAGCTTCTTTACTAAATATACTTGAAGAGGACTTACAAAATTATTTTAAAAATATTATTTTATTTATATTCTTTAGGAATTTTTAATTTTATTCAAAGAGCTAATTTTATTTATTTAACATTTATTATTTAAAAGATATTCTATAATAGCTTCAAAATAAATTATTTATTGTAGATTTATTCATATAGTTATTTTAAAAGTGGTGTTTACTCTTTTATATTCTAAAATACATACCTATTTACTATTTTATTTCTATTTTCTATTTTTATTTACTAAACTGTAAATTTATTTCATCAAAATAATTTTATATATTATAAAATCCTTTATATCCCTCATATATATATATATATATTCTTTTTTTATTAGACTGCAGGAATCGGGGAGCACGACCCCCTGTAAAGTGCAGTGCACCTGGTAAACTTTTTAATGTGACTGGCAACGTTGGCGCGACACGCCCTGCGGTACCACGAGGGTGGGGGAGACTAGACCTCATGACCAACCTCCTGGAACAAGAAATATTTAGCAAACCGAGCTAGGGCCCCAACCCCTATATCCCTCATATATTAGTTTGGTGTATTTAATTATTTTGTATTTCATATATTTAATAGTTTATGTTTACATCCAAATGACATTGTATTCCACTATTTGCTATCATGGTATATATGATTCTTAGCATAATCATAATTTAGAATATTATTATCTAAATTTTAACTTAAAATTGGTAAATTTTTATACAAATTATCATTTGTCTATTATATCAATAAATTATAAATTGTTTGTAGTAATTGTGAGTTTATTAATTGAATCCTTTTATTATTATTAATATATAACTTTGTGTAGATGATTTTTTTTGCACATTAGATGGTTTCTTGTTGTGTCTACCTTATTAAAGGCATGTTATTATTGGTGGCATCACTCAACGTATTATCTTATATAGGTTAATTATGTGTGCTAAATTAAGACTATACAATTTATTTTTTCTAATTCTTTAATTTATTGTAGATGGTTTTATGAAGGACCTACCTATAGTATAAATCTCATGTGCTTTTATGAATAAAGGAAATATTTTAAATTTTAAAAAATTAGCCATTTTGCTTACAAATGTCAAAGAAAGAATGTTTGTGAAACACTTGATCTATTTCTAATAATCTGGTTCTAAAAAATATGAAGACGAAAATAATATGTGAAATTTAATTAGTTTTTTTTTATATGAACTAATCAAATATTTATCTTCTTCATTCAACAATATTATATATCTCCAAATTTTCAAACTCTCCATGTTGGCCTTTCAATCCTGTTTAGTGCATTTTTCCTACAACTATATAAAATTTATATTGTAACAAGTTTTATTTGTTTAATTAATTTCTATCATATACATGTAGCTTTTTCCTTTCAAGTATTTTCTTAGATATTAAAAATCTATTGTAGCACTATTTCTACTTATGTTTTGGTCCAAAGATAACTTGGTTATGTAAAATACAACAATTGTGTATAAGATGAACCATTTTGAATGGATTATCACAAATGATGACACCTATTTTATAATGCCATCATCATTCATCCCTAAAATCCATTAAATTTCCTAAATATGCTATTTTCAAGTACAAAGAGGTGTCAAACTAATCTAGATTAGTTACAAACACATAGAAATGATCCTCACATTTTTTAGTTTTTTTTTTTTAAATTTAAACCTTTTCCCACGCTATAACTTGATGCTCATTATGAGTCGACTAAAATTTGAATTGTTTAAATTACACACTAGGGTGATGTATTAAGGACTAACTTTAATTCAATAGAACCATATAGTGTAACCAAAGAGTACATAAAGAATTGTAATTATAAATGAATAAAATCAAATACATAGCCTACCCTCTCTCTCTCCCCACTCCCAATCACTATTGTACTATATATTACATCTCTCCACTCTACCACTCCCTTCCCCTTCCTCCGTCTATCTCTAATTATAACTTTCCTATATACTTCTATATTCCATCTCCCTCCCTCCCTCCTTTTGTCTCTAATTTTATCTCCTCTCTCTCTCAAAAATATTTATTGGTTAGGGCTTAGGGTTGAAGGTTTATGATGGAGGGTTGAGTGTTGAGGGTTTAGAGAATAAATTTAATATTTTAGTTTTTACTATTATATTATTAATACTAAGTTTTAGGTTTTAGTGTAAAGGGTTTAGGATTTATATTTTATGATTTATGGTTGATAAGAGAGGAATGGGTATGTGCACGATCATCATGGAAAAAACAGGCCCTTCAGTGGCAATAAAAAGACAAAAAAATAGACTTAGACAACTTGACGTAAAATTTTGAATAAGGTCTCTATATTATTTCAAAAAAATGTGAAAATAGAATCTGTAGCAAATTGAATTTAGTTTCTATACTACTAGACCTTTATTTTATTTTATAAATCTATTTGATGAAAATTTGAAATTTCAATGCAGTAGTATTTAAATTTCAGGATAAAAATAAGAAGTAGGTGTCTGTCTAACCACCCTAACCACAATAAAATGATAATATTTTTTTATAAGCTTTTAGATATAAGTAGAGGAATCATGTCTCGATGTGATTCATTTTTATTTTTATTTTTTTTCCAAGTAAATAATTAATTATGAATTTGTTATTACAAATTTTAAAAAATGTAAAAGCTTGTCTATCTAACCACCTTAACTTGGTCAAAAATTCATGAAATTCATTTTTTTATTTTTTAATCCTATAGTATGCAAAGCATATAATGTGGCACATGTTTTGGATTAAAAAAAAGTGATACCATTTGAAAGTTATAAATGTTTTTCAATCAGCCTATCAATCAAGACTTTATTCGTAATTCTAATAGAAAATGAATAATAATTATTTATTAAATTCAAAGTAAAGCATAATTTATATTGGTGTAAAGCCGTGAATCTCCTCTAAAAACCCTTTTCATTTCATTAATTTTGGGTAAAAAATATTCGTCAGCCACATGGACCATCATATGGCTTACATATCACCACTTTTTGGCCCATCATGAACCTAGAGATACCCGAATGCATGTTGAAGGTTTTACTATTATATTATTAATATCAGGTTTTAGGTTTTAGCATATAGGGTTTAGGCCCTAGTTTATGGGTGGGGGTTTATGCTTAATGTTATGGTGTTGAGTGTTGAGGGCTTAGGGATTGAGTTTTGTTTTTAGGATTTAGGGTTGTAGTGTAGAAAAATGTACACCTTTAAATTTTCACACCATGTTTGCAACCCCTTAATTAATTGGACTCAATTAAGCCTCTAATTAACCCAATTATGTATTTAAAATTCTAATTAATTTTATTTTTCGAAAGGGGAACCTACATTAAACAATTAAAAACATCAAATTAAACACCTTGGAAATTGAGTGTTCTAGATTAAGGGCCTAGGACCCATTCATCCAAGGGAAAATGATTCCTCCTTAAGTCTTAATGTTTTTGGCGCTATTTTAATGTTTAAAATTTATATTGTAATTGTTGGATTTTGATGTTTAATTGTTGATAAATTAGAAAATTAGCTATAAATACAAGGTCTTTTTATCAATTGAAGTCTAAGGAAAATTATCTAGAATTAAGACAACTTTCATAGGAGAAAATATTATTGTCAAGAGCATTCGAGAAAATATTTATTAGTCATCTATAGCATCATTCAAGATCCTATCATCATGTCAAACATTATGTGTGTTCATGCATGTTTTTGGAGCTAACATTGTGATGTAGGTTTTTGGTTTTCAAGTGTCAAATCAAGCATCCAACCAAGAAAATTTCATGAAAGATCTAATCCTTGGAGTGATTTGTTAGAATTCATTCCTCTAAGGGAAACCATTAAAGGGTTTTTTGAGGTGTAAAAAGTATTTTTCATTCATCATTCCTTCCATTTATGATTTCATTTCTTTATCAAGGTTTAGTTACCAAAGCGAGGTTTGACCAAGGCAAACCTCTATTCACCAAAAACAAACATTTTTCTCCTATTTTGTGTATATGCCTATTTTCAAGTGAAGAACAATTGAAATTGGATCAAAAGTGCACTTTTGCAATGTTGTCAAAGTTGTCATCAAAGTTGTCAAGAAACAAAAACTCATCTACAAAATTCATTTCTGGCCTTTTGACACTTAAATGTAGAGAAATCAGAGCCTTAGATCCAACATCAGAGAATTACAAAGAGAATTTTCAAAAAATGATACAAGGACATATTCACCTTGACAAGACACTTTACAACATTTTTTAAGTCAGGTACAAACTATCTCAACCTTCTCAAATATTCCAATTGATTGTTTTTTCTAATAGTGTTATCATAATGCTTTACATTCCAAGTGGTAGATCTCAGATATTAGATTGTTAATGCACTTTAATTCTTCTCCCAAAAATTCTTTTCAATCATTGTGAACACCAAATCTACAATAAGCTCCCCAAGACCAACAAAAAGTAGTTAATCATGTTAGAAAACCCAAATCTAGCATTCCCTATGAAATTATTAGCTAAATCAAGATGAAAACATGAAAATGAGAGAATAAACAAGCGAAAGATAACATGTAATCAACTAAAAATAGTTAAACCTTCATCCCATATGGGGGATTGGTGATCCTTTGATGTGGAAAGAAGCCCTATCCCAATCCCTTTGATAAGATCCAATGGTGTTGTTGATTCCAAGTGCATGAGTTGACTCCAAATGATGATAAACTAGCTATGATATGATGAAAAATGAACAAAATTTCATATAATAAGAATGCTTCAACTTGTGGATCCATATTGTGAAGAGAATTCATATAATTATAGGGATCAAGGTTTGAAGAATGAGAGAATTTGGTGAATGTGGTATAAAAAGGGAGCCAATAGGAATGTTACACTTGTCACAATTCCATTGGATGAGAGTGGCGAAAATTTGAAAGAATGTGAAGAATAAAGAAGATGTAAGAGAAGTAAATGAAGACATGAACGGATGTAAGAAGAATTGAATGAATGTGGTTTGAATGTAAGAGAATGTGGGTGAGGATGTAAGAGAGATTAATGCCCTTGTAAGAGACAAGATGGCATGTAAGAGAAATCAAATTTATTTGTAAGAGGTATTTAAAGCCATTTTGGGGGGAAATTGAATAAGGGTGGTTGAGAGGAATATTCCTTGGAATATGCCATTGTGAGGATAAATAGGGTAATTAGATAAATAGAAGAAATTAATTTCATGTGCAACTTGGTTAGTTGACCATGGGTTGACTTAATGAAGGTGGGGTTAAAACCTAGAGGATTTGTTAATGATGATTAGTAAGTAGCTTAGGGTTAATTAATTTAGATTTAATTAACTTGGATGGGTTAGGGGATTGTGACATTTGATATTATTTATTTAATCAAATGAGAGGAATTTAGAGGGATTTAATTAAATCAATTGATTTAATTAAATATGATGAACATTAGTCAAAAGAAAGGTGAATCAATCTAATAAAATTAATTATTTGATTAATAGCATAAATTGATGAATTTAACTAAACAATGATGATTATTTAATTAATTGGTTAGTTTGGAGTGATTTGGGAAGAAATGATGTTAATTTATTAGAATCAGATATGTAGTATCAATCAGGTTTATTTAAGTTTCTATATTTTTTTCTTCTTTGAAGTGAGGTATCTACTACGTCAATTCAAAGAATAACACTGCCGATATCAAAATTCAAAAATAATCTTGATTGTTAGGTGCATAAATTATCCTACAGGATGCGAAATCGAGCTTACAACAAAGAAAAATGGGTTGAAAAAGGCTTTGTTCAGAAAAAAATAGACTAATAGGCTCAAAAACCCTTAAAATTTGAGCATAAATAGAAGGGGAGGGGTCATTTTTAATTCATTTATGCATTCCACCTTCTATATTTCCTACGATTTTTCTTTGAGGTGCTGACGGAATGGTGACTTGTGTGCTTCCTAGGCATTGGATAGATCAGGCGCGAGAGTTCTAGCGGCCTCTAGATGCAAGACCCCCGGTATGCCTTTTGAAAAGTTTCTTGTTTTTGGTGTTTTTAGTGCATTTATTAGGGTTCCATTAGGTCAGCCAAAAGCAACTCCCTAGGGCATCACAAATGTTACGATCAACATCGCTTTTGTCAATGCCAACCCGCGTTTGTAGCCACTATAAAAAATCCCTGTGATTAGCTCCATTTCTTTCTCTATTTTTTACTTCCACCCATTGTTTTAATGTATTTTTCTCCAATTTTTTTAAAAATTCAGTGTTATTTATCAGGATGGTGCTATTTTGTGCCTTTTTTGCACCAATTAGAACAAGTAGGTTCTAAATTAGGCTCAAATTAGCACATGAATTAGCACCCAAATTAGTGCCTAGATTAGTGTCTAATTTAACTCACAAGTTAGCACCTGCTTTAGAGCCTACTTTAGCACCTAATTTAGCACCTAATTGAGTGCCTAATTGTTTTGATCTAACAAGGATTAAGGTTTAAGGGATTAGTGGTGTTAGAAAAAAAAATCCTTCCCCAATATTCACTGGCCTTCAATTTCTTTCCTACATTTCACTTGCATCAAAACATCCATCAACCCTCAACCCTAATCCCTCAACCTTAAACCCTAAACCCTCAATCCCTATACCCTCTACCCTATACATTGGACCCTCAACCCCAATCCTTCAACCATATACCCTCAGATCTATACCATAAACACTCTACCCTCAACCCTTAACCATCAACACTAAACCCTTAAACCCTAAACCCTAAAACCTTAAACCTTCTACCCTCTACCCTACACCCTAATTTCCCTCAACCCTATACCCACAACCCAATACCCTAAACCATCAACCCTATAAGTCCTCAACTCTGTACCCTCAATTCTCAACCCTCTACCATATACATTGAATCCTCAACCCTCATATATCATGGTCCTTCCCTCCTCTTCTCTCCTCTCTATCTCAATACATCCATCCCTCCCTCTCTATCCTAATCCCTCAACCCTAAACCCTAAACCATTAAACCCTTAAACACTTAACCCTAAACCCTAAACTCTCAACCCTCAACCCTCACCCTCAACCCTCAGCCCTTAAACCCTAAACCCTTAAATTGGCCTCTACCCTCTACCCTCAACCCTTTAAACCTTAAACCCAAGTAAACTCTCTACCCTAATCCCTCAACCCTCAGCCTTTAATCCCTCAACCCTTAAATCCTCTACCCTCTACCCTCTACCCTCTACCCTCAACCCTCAACCCTCAACCCTTAAACTCTAATCCCCCAACCCCTATACCCTCTACCCTATACATTGGACCCTCAATCGACCTATACCCTCAATCCTCTACACTCAACATTAAAACCTCAAACCTCAAACCCTCTACCCTATACATTAAACTCTCAACCCTCAATTCTCAACCCTCAACCCTTAATCCCTCAATCCTCAACCCTTAAACCCTAAACCCTCAACTCCTATACCCTCTACTCTATACATTGGAGCTTCAACCTAATCCTTCAACCATAGACCCTCAAACCTATACCCAAATCCTTCAACCTAATATTTTCATTGTATTTAACATGAAATGCAAGAATTTGTTTGAAAAGATCCATATTGTCACCAACATTCCTTTTGAAATAGCTACCCCACACATGTCCTTCTAGAAACTTTTGGTTGGATGCAATAGAAAAGCCAAAAAAGAAGCTTTCAAAACTCCTCCAAAATGCATTCAAAGTGAATAAAAGTCAAGCTATGACCCAACCCATTCCAAAAGTATGACAAAACTACCTCCAAAAGGTCTCATTCCCACCAAAATTTGATTAAAAAACAACCCACATACTTTTCACATGTTGTTCAATTTCCAAACTGCCCACATGCCTAGCACAAGCTTGGCATGAATAATCATTTTTCAACCATTCCTCCCAACTACTTTGACTCATACCCTTGGTGTGACTGCAAGGGTATAAAAATTCAACTATATCCCTTTTGTACATTTTATGGCATAATACACCTCATTTCCGCATTTAAAATAACATTTTGACATAAGTGATTTAATAAACATATCACTTAATCAAAATGTTTTACATTTTCAAAAAAAATGAAAAGGCATTGACTTACACCTTATTTTCTTCAAAAATCAGAAGATAACTAAGGAATAAAGCCTAAGTTAGCAAAATACATAGGGAGCCAATAACTATATGATTTCTTCAAAACCATAAGAAAAAGTAAAGGCACATAATTCAAATAATTTTATCAAGGAATAATAAAAGGGATCTAAGGCACATTAAATGTTGTATTTTTCCCTCCAAATATAGTGAAATTCTTCTAAGCCATCAAGGCTATATGATTTCTCAAAATCATAAAAATTGGAATAAGGCATAAATCCTAGGCATGAAGGAAATTATATGCAAAGGTAAATAAAATAACACAAAGATATTAATGGGGAATTTTAATTTTAATTCAATTTGATAAAAGTCTAAGCTCGAATTAGGGAAGATGAGAAAAAACCTAGCCACAAAATAGTTCGATCCAAAATCCTTTGGTCTCATTTTGCTCCTTCACATTTGGGTTTCTTAGCTCTAAGCACCGCCATGATGAGTTAGGGTTTTCTCTTTTGAGCTCGATCCTCCACCATTTTTCGTTGTTTTTGGGTGATTTTCTTGAGAAATCTCATAGGAGAAAATAAGGTAAGTCCTCCTTGGGCCTCGACCTTCATTTTTTATGCATTCTCAGGCTTTTAAGCCGCGATCATGATTGTATTTTCTTATTTTCCACTTTTTTATTCTTCATCATCACCTTTGGCCACCATTAGAGAGCTTGGATTGATTTTTTTGTAAGCCATACCCGTAGGTTTTTAGAGCAAAATTTTTTAACATCAAATTGGGTAAGTTCTTTGCCATGAGTCTTGCATTTCCATTTTAAATATCTATGAGAAGAAGATCGATTCGAGCTCGTTTTATTTCAAAATGATGTAAATTCATGTTTCTCTGTATTTCAAATACAAGCTTCTATGTGTTAGGTTTATGATCTTTTCATTTATGAGGCCCCTCTTGCATTTGAATGACTTTGATTTGGATTTGATGACAATCTTCATAACAGACTATGCCAAGACATCTAATGACCTAACACAAAGGATTGGGAATTAAAATAATAGTAGTCTTACTTTTGAAGTGTTAATAGGGTCATTATAATCATGAAAAATAGTAGTATAAAAATAGAAAACTCTAGCCGACATAAAGTCCAATGAATGGATATAGTGGTATGCTATAGTGAGAATGGTAATATGACAACCCTAATAGGATTGAGTACCAAAATTGAAGATAACTCTTACTTAACCTCATTATCCACTTGTTTCCATGTTTTATTTGAACCTAGCATGATTGTTCAAACCTTAAAATTCCCTTTCAAAAGTGACCTTGAAGGAGACTCTCAATGGGCATCCCCTATCTTCTAGGTATATGTCTCCTTTCATTTCATTTTCATGCTTTCTTTTATTTCCTTACACTATCCTTCATACTCTCTTGAAATCTACCACTAATGTTAGGGAGAAACTATCATATGATGAGTTACCTTAAACACTTCATCTATGCATCCTATTTTCCTCATGAGAGGTTTGTTCAAGACTACCTCTATGTCACTATCCAAGGTCTTTTCTTATGATGACTACCATGATTCCCTTGAACACTATCCTCACTCAGACATTAACATAGAGATCAAAAAAATTGTGAATACTTAGACATGAGAAAGGCACAATACTTGATAAATCCTAAAATTTTAACCAATGAGTGAGGAATGTTGAATTTGTAATGGCACTTGGGAAAATTATCCTGACATATTTATCCAGAGATAAAATAAAATGGTGAAAGATCATGTGAAATAAAAAAAACTCATATTCAAAAAAATATCTATAGGTCTGTAAAACATGAAACCCTTTAAAAGAACCTTGAAAGAAAATAGAAAGGATACCTGGTAGTGAAAATGAAAACACATATGGATGCAATGTGGATTCAACTCATGGAAACTCAACATTCTCCTTGAAACGTGCCTCTATTTCTATTTGAAACTTCAATATGGGAGAAACTAGCAGTTTCTATAAAATCTCCCTTCCATGCCCCATCTTCGGTATGTAACATGGGTTAAAACTATACCCCTACCTTGCAACATGAGAAAAATTCCTTATGAATTTACAAGAGACTCCTTTAACACCACCAGGAAACCCTATTTTCCTTCTCCAAGCTATGTGGTCAAGTGAAATGATACTCCTCCTCTTCTTGGCATCCAAATGAATTAGTCAAAGTTTTCATTTTATCCTTTGCTTAAAATTTTCAATACAAGCTTTCACGTTAACTTTGCTACCTTTTTTTTAAAAAAACCTTATGAAATTTTAACATGGCTTTAATAAATTCCCTTTTATAAACAAATGTTTCAACAAAAGCACAACCAAAGAAAAAATGGGTTGATAGGGATTGAATAGGTAGCAAACAAGGAAATCTAAAACTCTTATTAATATAAATTAATGAAGCACAATTAAGGATGCATCCAAACTTTAATCAATGTCAATCATTTATGAAATGAGAGGTTGAAATAATAAAAATATAATACTTGAAATAAAAATATATAGAAGGAAAAACCATGTGGTGTAAGATTAAAATAATTCACCAATCTAAGGACATAAATAACTATATATAAATGGGTAAGTAAATATAATAAAGTAGTAATAGTCAAATTACCATAGATAAAGGAGCTAGGAATAGAAACATAACCTATAGAAAAAAAATAATTACAATGAATACTTACCTTAATGGTTGAGAAGAGGAGGCTTGAAAGGACTCTATGCATGACTACTACATAAAAATTGAAATTAGAATAGAGAGTAACATACATTTAGATAGTCATTTGAAGGTTTGGGACCCATCTTTGAAGAATTTTGAGGTTTGGGACCCGTCTTTGAAGGTTCTGAAGGACTTCTTGTGTAGGATTAGGATTCCCTATTTTCCTAGACCGGATAGATTCATTTGGGCCCCATGTGCTAGCAGAAATTTTTTAGTGGCATCTTCTCTCATGAGATCTTCGGAAGCACCCACATCTTTCCCTTTATGGGGGAGGTTTTGGAATAAGAACCTGATTATGAAGGTGAATGTCTTCTTTTGGTTGCTTATGCAAGGTAAAGTCTTAATGCAAGACAACCTTTGTAAGAGGGGGTTCATGATCCCTAATAGATGTGTTCTCTATGAAGGTGATGGTGAGAATGCTTTCCATATTCTCCTTGAGTGTGATTATTCTTTTTCTCTTTGGAGTGAATTTATCAGACTTTGGAATATTGGTTGGGTCTTTTCGGATTCTCTTGCTAAGTTTTTTGATCAATGGACTTGTCCTTCTTCCTCTCCTATTTTGTGGTGGTTGAGGGACCTTATGGACCCACATATCACTTGGGGATTATGGAAAGAAAGAAATAACAAAATCTTTTGGAAGTCTAAACTCAAGGTTGGCAGTCTTTTTATCAAGATCAGATGGGTCATTTTGGAGAATTTTGCTCTGATTCATTCTAATTCTACTCGGTGTTCCCCTTCTGCTTGCCTTGTTGGTTATGAGCTACTAGTGACTTCTAATTGGAAGATTATCTCAATTCCTATCTTAAATCCTAAGTCAATATTAGCTACTAGATTGAACACTAGATGGTAGCCTCCTCCCTTTGGTTGGGTTAAATTAACTTTGATGGGGTAGCGAAGGGGAACCTCGGGCCTACAGGTTGTGGGGAGTGTTAAGAAATGATGTTGGTAGACTCCTTGGCACGGTGGAATTATCGTTGGGAACTCAGACCAATCATTATGTGGAGGTGGAGGCTATGTTCATAAGTGTTAGATATGTTATCAGAAAAGGGTACTCTAAATTATGGGTGGAAGGAAACTAATTGGCTGATCCCACAATACTAGTTTACAATTTTTGGGCAAACTGGACACCAAACTAATTTTTTCTAACTAAATCTTTAATTTCGGGCTCCTATAGCGGCTAAATCGTGAGGAATTTGAAGATGATGAAAACTAGTGATTTGTGACATTTTGTCTATAGATTCTAAATATACTTTTTTCATTTTTTTTGGAATCATATTTAACTTATTTTTCCATCTCCTTCGAAAACTATTTTTTTTTAAAACAACATTTTTAAAGAGTGATGCTCACCATATACAGCATAAATTTTTTTTTATGAAGGATAGAATTCTAATTTTTTTTGAATTTTGATTTGTAACTATGATATCCAGCACTTTCATTTGGTTTTATAGTGTTTTATTGAATATTTTTTCCTCAATCAAGTTTTGAAGTCAAACCAATTACAATTAAAACATAGGCGGACTGTATACAACATAAATTTTTATGTATGTAGCAAAATTCAATTTTTTATTTTTTTAATGGATCAGGGACATCAATACCCAACCCGAACATATTTTTCAAAATTTTATTTTGATAATCTACTATTTTTCCATATGTGCACAACAAAGAGCTTGATTTTCGGTTAAAAACCTATGTTTAATAAAACTAAAAAAACATATACATATTAAAACCAAAACATATTAAAATTATATTCATTGGATAGCTCATTCTAAGGACTACCATAATCATTTGAAATAAATTTTAAATGAATTCATTTGATCCCCCAAAAGGTAAATCAAAAGTGTTTTTTTATCAGCATTTTGATAGGTGTAAAGGAGACTCATTTATAGGTATGGTTTAAAACTAGCAAGGTTTTATCCAAGGGGGTTTGATCTAAGGTAGTTTGATCAAACCCTCTTCAATTGGAATCCTTTAAATGGAACTTTTAAAGGCTTAAATAATTATATTTTCTAAAAATATGTGATTTCAGCAAAAATCAGTTCCTCAAAAATTGTAAACCAGCTTTGTGGGATCACTGTCTATGAACATTATAAACTATCTACATGGAACTTATACTTTGAGTTGGAATGTCAATCAGCTCATCAAGGATACAATAATCATGTTGCAATCTTGTCAAGAGATCTGTGTCTCACGTTTACCGAGAAGGAAAATCGTTTGCAATTTTTTTTGCCAACGAGGCTGGAAATTTAAATGAATTTCATTTGTCAGAGGAGGGATCGATCCTTCCTCAAAAAGCTAGGATTTTATTGAGGAATGATGGCATGGGTTGTGGTGATGCAAAATTTATGGTTTAGTACCTTCCTCCATTTCACACGCTTTGTGGGTGTCTTGTTTCTCTCTATCCTTCAGTTATGCATTTTTTGGAAGGGTTTTGTGAGTCATGTGTTGGTTTCCATGGGTGGTGATAGGATCATAATTGAGCCTCATTCTTGTGGGGACATTCAGAGAAAGAAGAAACTCTAGAATATTATGTCTCATGGAATTTTACTCCATTTTTGGAGAGATTGGATGGGCATGACCCTAATGCCTCGACACAATTTGTTTCTTTCTGGAATAATCGAAAGCTCAAGGTTAAAGGTTTGGAAATGGAGCTAAATGAGGATTTGGTTGGCACTATTATGAGGATTTCAACAATTGGCCAGAAGTTCTTCAAGGAAAAAAAGAGTAATGAGGAGGCGATGGTCCAATTTTTTAAATATAATGAGTGAAAGAAATTAATCAAATTAGAGAGTTGGGGCTATGAGACAACTTCCCTCAAGAAAATATCGGTGAGCATTGTTGAGGTGCTGATGCATTACATGACTCTGGAAGGGAAGTTTAGGGCTATTCTTGGTCACCATTTTTCTCTCCTCAACCATTTTAGACATGGTTTGTTCATTCTGTTCCCTTTCGTTCTGTTATCATCTTTCGAGGTCTCGGTGTATGCATACCTAAAGAATATGAGGGCCCTTGTCCTCTATGAAGGGATTATTTTATTAATAATGGAACATGTCAAGACTCTTCTCCCTACTCCTACAATCAAGGGCAAGGAGAAGACTTTAAGTGATTTTTCTGGGTCATCGGGGTCAGAGTCCTCTTCGGATAATGAGGATGAATGGAATGAAGAGAAGGAGGATATTTCTCCTACGGTTGTGACTACGTCTTTAAAGAAGAGGAAGTTGGTTGGTGCTAAGAGTAATAGGCCAACTAATCGGCTTTCCCTTTCTAGAAGTGAAGAAATAGAGGTGGGGTTGGATTATCCTTCTCCCAAGTATGTGGAGGTGGTTGTTGGTGGTGACTGTGAGGTGGGGACACAGGATAATGCAATGGGTTTGGTTGAAAAATTGAGGAGGTTGTCGATGCGTATTGCTAACCTAAAGAACAAGGCCTTGGAGTTTCTAACCAAGGACCCCAATGAAGCTAGTGGTGACAAGAATTCTTGTGATAATACAATGACAATTGAGGATTCTCCTATGCAGAACTTTCCCAAGGAGGAGGAGGACAAGGAGATTAGGGATCGGGATGAGGAGGATGCAAAAAAGAAAGAATCCAAATAGGAGCCTTTGATGGTAAATCCTCTTTCTAAGGAATTTTCTTATCTTGATGATGATGCTACCTCCATGTATGATTTACTAGATATGGCTAGAGTTGGGGCCACTGGTACCTGTAAATTAGCTAACTCGACTCTACAGGAGTTCAATAAAATTAATATCAAAATTAGAGGTTTGAAGGAGAATTTGAAGAATGTTATGAAAGGTTCAATGCCAAACATTCTTATTGATAGAATGGTGGACCTTGAAGGTTCCTAATACGACTTTAAATCTCTGTGTGATGAAATACTATCTGCACTGGAAGCCAAGGTTTTAGGTATAAATGCAGATATCAAAAAAAAATTGCAAGCAAGCCATATCTTTGTGAAGAATAGTGTGGACTCCTTGGAAGTCCTTTTCAGAAAGATTAGTGAGCTTAGGGAGGATACGGTTTATTTCTATGAGCTTCTGGAGAAAGAGCACACGCCCAAGGGCAAAGGTTAAAAAGTTGCTAAGGATGATTACAAAGGACCTATTGTTAGAGGGTCGACTGATTGGAAGAAATATTTTGATGCTGAGAAGGAGTTGTTGGATATGGTTGAAAATCATAGAAATCAACAAATGGAGGTGGCCAGCACTCTGAGTGGCTTGAACTAGCGCTTTGTCTTTTTGTTTTTTGCTTTATGTTTCCTGTTGGGTGTAAGTTTATTTTAGGTTGTTGGGTGCTTATGGTAGTTTCTTGTCATATTTTTTGGTCAACACCCGCTCTATTGTGTTTTTTGGCTGATGGGTTGTTGTTGGTGATCTTTTGAATATCCTTTTGTGCAAAATTTTGTATCTTTTGTTGTAAAGGGTGTTGGGTCCCTTCAAAACCTATTTTTCCCTTATAATAAAAACATACATTTAGATAAATGTACACTTCAAAATTTGGAACTAAGAGTAAACCTAGGCCAATGAATTACACATGTGACCTTGATGTTGTATTTTCATTTTTGATCCAAATGGTGGAGATCTCACTATGTGATCCTCAAAATTTTAGTACTTGCAATAAGTTCTCACACGATGTTTTTACTTATAGTTAGAAATTTGGTGATGTTGAAGAACACCATTAGAAATTTTTATGCTAGGGACATAAAATTGACTTGTTCCATCCTTGCAACTTAAATAATTCTTGTTGATTGATTCAATGATTTTGATAGTGTTAAGACAAGCAACACATGAAAACAATGTGGCTATGATGTTGATAATTTGAGACATGAATTAATTTTAAGGGGTGATGTAATGACCCAATGCAAGAACTAAGCTTTATAATCTATTGATTAAAAATTTGATGCAATAAAATAATTGATGTAAAATAGTATTATGACAAGGGTGTGAGAAATTATGATTTGCACAAATGTTGGCAATGTGTGATACTATATGGGGAGAATTAAATCTAGATGATAAATAATTATTCAAATGGCTTAGGCTTGATGTCCTTTTATATAGTCCTAGGTGTATAATTTGAATGTTTTAGCACCAGAGTTGACACATAATGGCTGGTTGGAATTGACTCACCCTACAAGTAGAATTATATTTGTATTTAGAAAAAGTTGTTATCTCTCATATGTAGAACCTTAAACTAGATCAGGACCATAGTTGAAATTTTGAACCTAACAAAATAATTGATATAATGAGATATAACGATTATTTAAACAAAATAAATTCTTTGTTGAAAGATTATTCAAAATTAAAATCTCTAAAAAAATCAAATCAATCAAAATCATAAACTAAAATTATAGATTCAAAACATTCATATAAGATAATATAAATAATGGGGCAGGGAATCTAGCTCAATTGGCTAAAGCATCTTGTTGTAGGCAAGAGGTCACGAGTGCTAGTCTCCCCCCATCCCCATGGTATCAGAAGTTGTGTCGTGCCAATGTCACCATGTCACCAATCATGTCAAAAAATTTATAAAAAAGACTACCTGATTTTTATAGTACAAAAAAATTAATAATATAAATAATAATAATAATAAAACAAAATGCAATATACCCACTTTCTCTTACACTTTGTGTTAAAATTTTGACTCCTACCAACCTAAATAGCTATGTAACTTCATTGGTGAAAAAGAGTAGAGCTTAGTACCATGTTTTTATAACCGCTTAAGTATTCTTATTCTGGATCTTACACCCTCTTCCCACTGTATATATATACCTTCCATCAATATCAACTAAAATCTTGTACAAGCACAAGATTACAGAAAATAGTACCCTAGGTAGGATTTTTTTCTCATGATCATATAATCATTTTTCTCACATTAGCACACTAAATTATAGTGTGTTTGTCTTTAGGTTTGGTTGCATGCGACTTGAATTCAAAATATTTGTCACATTAAATACAAACAAAAAAATGGTTGAATAGAAGATACGAATACTTTGAGATTTGAACACATTACCTAACCTTATGAGAAGCATAATTTTTCAATGTTTTCCTTTCCATTTAGGCCACCCCATATCAAAGAAATATTCTCGTTTCCTGCCTGTTTGTCATTTAGCAGGAATATTTATCATTACCTAAACTCTAATCACAAGCAATCAAATATTACATATGAAGAAAGAGAATGAAGAGCATACTGCAAGTTTGAAGAATTTAGGAGAAATCAAGCCCATATCAGATTTTTTTATAAATATTATAGATTATTTATCAACCATAATATTGAATTGTTTGAAAGTGTATTTTTATATAAAAATATAATATATATAAATGATAGGTGGAATTAGGTCAGATTTTAAAATATAATGTGATTTTATAAATAAAATAAGATTGTTCATATTGTTATGTATTTTAACCAATTTTAATATAAAGAAGAGGAGAGTCTTCATTAGTAAGATTATCCCAATCATTTGAGAGGTCTTGGCTTGAGGAATTGGCTCCCATTTATAAAGGTAGTGGTTTTTTTAAAATTTTGATCAACATGAATAGTGTGAATAAGAGATATTACAAGATCCACTCAAGGGTACTTGTCACTAAAATGTTAGTTGAGATTGTCCTCATCATGTTGAGAATACAAATACTAACCACGTGTTTGAGAGGACCAGTCTTGTCCTCTATATTAAGATGATCCATGAAACCTACATGTGGAATGAACACTTTAATTATGCCCACAACGATATTTGTGGAGGGGGAGCATCCCTAGTTGTAGGTGATAATGGTACATGAAACATTCGTTCCATGTTTAGTAAGTAGAAAACCTCCAAAATAATTTTATTAACCTAAACCTAAATATATAACTGAGGTTTCTCCTCCTTTGGTTAGTTCCTCTTGGTGGCTAACCCTCCCATGACTTCCCATAACCCTCTTTAGGCTATCCTTTCCATGGAGCCTTTTGTTGTCTTTGCTCTATTAGAACCTTCTATTTTCATTGAACTATCAGAACTTGCATGCCCTTCACTAATTGACTCTACTAGACCTTCATTTTCTCCTATCTTTGCTGCTTCGCTACTGGCTCCCTCGTTGCTTGGTGGTGCCTCTCTCAGGGTGGTTGTTGAGGATCCGCTCCCCTCACATCACTTGTTATTCCTTGATTCTGAGCCTTCATAGTTAGTTGTGTTGAGGAAGAAGAAGTGTCTCCCCAAATCTATTTCCTCTTCTCGGCCTCAAGTTCGGGGAGTCAGTTTTGACCCCTTTGTTTCGGGGGTTGTCTAATTTTTTTGGTTGTTCTATAGCTGTTTGTCAGTTGTTTATGTTTGTTCTTCTAGTTCAAGTTATGTTTGAACTATGCTTTCCTTTGGCCCTTTGGGATTTCTATGTGAAGGTTACAATACCTTGTAAATGTTTCTTATCTTATAAAAAACATAACATTATAGTATATCATGATTTTAGTGTATATGAGAAAGTGTTCATATTCACAACAATTTCAAATATAGAACCTTTTCTCTACTTTTTTAATCAAAAACAATTTTAGATATAACGTAGCATTCTTATTTTTTGATAGAGATTTCATTTTGAAAACATATCAAATTTGAATGAATCTCATCAACATTATCAATTATCACATAAAAGAATCGTGTAGTAGAAGAAAAGATCAAACTGGAATAAAACTAAAAAAATCATTGAAATCATTGATCTTGAACAATTCTACTTGAAGAATCATATAGTATATGACTCTGATTTGGATTTGATGTGGTTGAATATTACTCGGTAACCACAACTATAGGGTAGATACATTGGCACAATTGAACCTTGCTCTTAAACACTTCACTTCTTGATGGAATTGTTATAGGACTTCTTTTCTTATGCAGAATTTTCCACCATCATGTACAACTAAATTTGGTGTCCCCACCACTTCATAGGATGCATTTTGTGCCAAAGTAGTGTGTTCCTAGAAAACCTCAAAATCCTTCACACATAGCAGGATGTAACAAAGGTATTCTTCTTAACGAATAGACATATTGACTAAACCATATTCATTAAGTATAAGATTATGAAGATATATTAATCTCACACTTAACTTGGGAAAATTCCCTGAACCTAGCTTGAAATACAAGCTATTGCTTTGTACATTTTATTCCTAGTTCCCATAATGTCTTGATGTCTTCAGTTTTGGACTTGGGATGATTCAATTTATTAACTATAGATTCGTCTTTAAGTACCTTTTACTCACTCACCAAAATGGTATTGTAATGATTAGTTAATTTTTCTGCTCTTATAGAATATAAACAGTGATTCTCTTTCTCAATTAAATATAAATAAATGTGGACATGTAAGTAAATTTCTATGTAGGAACAAAATGTTTGTTCATTTTTTCTTCACCTTTTGTGGATAAATACTGGAACAACACTAAGAACCAGTGAACAAGCTCATTCTTATGCACCTACCTTTGATAAAGATTATTTTTCTCATGTTCCTGAAACTATTTAGTTCAACTTCATCAACAAAATTAGTTTTTGGTATGCAACTTAAAAATTGATTGTAATTATTCTTTAGACAATTTAAAATTTCTTGTTGTTGCTTCAAAAATTTGAAGGATTTGTATAATATCTTTTACTTGTATATATTATAGATCTTAGTAAGATATCAGGTCTCATGTCTGAACTATGTAAATTTGTAGCAATTAGATTATATATTGACATGGACATAAAACGTATTCTCTTAGTTCATTTACATCATGGATTAAGATTCAGTATCCTAGTTGAGATGCCAATCTATTCTAGTAAGTGTAGTCCCATAGCTAACATGATGAGGAGATGTGGAATCTTCTTGTTGTGTTTGTGCATTCCTTTTTCTCAACCATAGCTACATCTTATTTTACTATTATCATCTAGAGAACGTATTTATCATGTTCTTGGTCATTAATAGTAACTTATTTAACACAATTCCAAGTACAATTTAACAAGTTTTTATCTTGGAAGAATATAACTAACCTCCTTAGAAGCTGCAAGGTAGCCATAAACTTGAGCTTGGGAGGAAACTAAAATTAAAATAACTGGTGCCTAAATTGTTTTGAAAATTAATAAGAAAATTAGTGTTTCCATTATTGAAATTTGTTTTGGTCTTAGGAACCCTATAAGAATTTTCAAGAAACATCCTAGAAACCTTACTGGAAAGTCTCTCAACCATTTTTAAAAATTGAGCTTACAAAATCAGGTACCATTAAGGATGACCAACCAATTGACCTCAACAAAATTGATCTAGAGCCTGAGTGTATTTCAAATGATGATGATTATGCTTTCCTTAAGGAGTGCAACTATGATTGTGATATAATTGAATGACTTAAGAGAGGGTATGACCTCAGAGCTTCATCATCAAGATCTATAACCCTTTAGAATAGCTATCTTCCTAGCAACAAGATTCATTGGCTACATCTACTTTTTTTGAAACTTTATATTTAGCTTGTAGGTTGTTTTTTTTACAAAGTAGATTATAATTGAAAATTTGAAAACTATTAGCATCTAGCTTTTATTTATGCACTATGAAGTATGCATAATGCAATTCAATTTAATGAACAATATGAAGATAAATGACAAAAATCTATATTCCACTATTGATGGGCTAAACTATCAATTTTATTTTATTTACACATCTTTTCCCCAATGCTTGAGAGGTGAATGATTTTTTTGAACTGTCTATAAAGAACAAAATACACTCCTAATTATATCATTAATTTTTTCATGAAACTCAGGTAAAAATCCAAGTGGTTGCTTTGATAGAATTAGTTGACCTTATAGAACATTCACATTATTTAATTATTATAAACAACCAAAAGATTGTCATAAAAATTATTTAGAATTATCTCTCTAAATGGTATATCAAACTCCAGTTCAAAATATTTTAGATGAGTCTGCTCCCATAGCTCTATTACTCACTTGAAAAATCCTTGAAACTCTACATTGACTTTATTTTTCCTATCCCTCTCTTGTTGTTCTTCCTCAATTTCATTAGGATCATGCATTCACCTTCTTTCCTCTCCTAAATTTTGGACCACATCCCTTAACTCCACATAAAACTAGACATCCTTGGTCTTCTTGGTTAACACCATGATATGGTTATGCAAATGAAAATGAAGCAAAGTAATCATCTCCTTCTCCATTGGATGGAAGAATGCATTCTTTATGTTTTGATACGTGATATCAGCTCTCTCTTTTTCTCTCATGGTTGAATACCAAAATCCATTATGGTGGGCCTCCAGAGTTCTAGTCATCTTCCTTCCTCTTCCACCAAATGCTGACATATTTTACTTTTTATTAGAATTGTTACATTTTTTACATCATTGGAATGACATATTAGCTGTAACTTTTTTGAAATTTGATTATGGTATATGCACTTTGATATGATGTAATATGATTATGGTTTCATTTCATATGTTGTAATATTGGATATATAACAAAAAAATAAATTATTGCATGAATTAGATAATAAGTTTTCATTTTAAATGTTTTTTTTTGCAACACTGGTCTTCCAAAATATCAAGATGATCCTCATGATATAGATCTAGAATAGGTTGGTTCTGGTATAGATCACATGGCAGAGGATGATGATGAAATAGATACAAAAGACATCGAGGCTGATGATGATGATCATGATGATGAGGCAGTTTTTGGTAGTAGCCAGTGACATTCATGATCATATAGACTGCATCATGGATCATTGTTGATATATTGTTATGATGCCTCTTTTCATGGTTACTATCATATGTGTCATTTTCACAGCCTATAGTACCATATTGTTGAGTTGTATCATTTTGACATGTATCATTTTCACTTATATCATTTGGACATGTATCATCTTGACTTATATCATTTTGAGTTACATAATTCATCATTTTTACTTATACCATTTGTACATGTATCATTTTGACATTTTATTGATCTACTGGCACATTTGACTTTCACTTGTTTTAGTTATATATGTTGATGATCTTATCAGTATTGACTTGTCAATTTATATATATTGAAAGTGGTTGATAATTTTGGATGGATATTTATTATGTATGATGATTTTAATTTACTGCTTAAGATGGATGTAGATCAAATTCAATTCAATTATAGATATTTGACTCACTTTTTTAATTATAGATGGTGATCATGTTATAATAATTATCTTTTTATTTAATCATATGAGCTAAAAAATTAAATTACTTACTCTATAATCATATGAGTTATTTAAGAGGCACATGATATATTTAACTAATTAATTTAAAATAAAACATATTGAATTAATAAATGGAAGCAAAACAAGAACCATTTTTAGAAGGAAAAAAGGAAGCAAAAATGGAAGCCAAACTAGAAGTAAACTAGAAAAAATATTGGAAGCAAAACTTGGCGTTATCTAGGAAGAAAAAACATAAGCAATTCAAGTAGAAAACAAAGAAGTAATAATGGAAGAAATTTTAGAAGCGAAAAAAGAAGCAATTATAGAAGCCATATTAAAAGCAAAAAATGAAAAAATGGAAGCAAAGCTAGATGCAACAAGCGATGTTATATCAGAAGAAAAATTGAAAGAAAATCTAGAAGTAAAACCAAAAGAAAAATTGGAAGCAAAAATGGAAGCAAAATTGGAAGCAAAACTAGAAGCAAACTTGGAAGATTAACTGGAAGCAAAATTGGAAGCAACACAAGAAGAAAAACCAAAAGAAAAATTGGAAGCCAAACTGGAACTAAAAAATCCTACACAAAAAATGGTGTCGAAGTGAACATGTATTTTGGCGCCGAGTTTTGCGCCAACAAAAGTGTCCAATTCATGAACTCAAATGCACTAAATTTCAGTGCTATTTTAGGTGCTAATTGCCTATTTTGTTGTAGTCAGCATAGCATCATGTAGCACATTATAGTCTTAGGTTCAAAAATGAAATGTCGACTCGCCTTTGCGTGAAATGTTGCACGAGCCTAGAAGAGATAGGGCACCATGGGAAAATTTCCACTTGCCTTTGAGATATGGTGTCACCTTTGAAGATAACATCACATTTATGAAAAGCCAGAGCATCACCTTTGTAAAAGGGAGATCGCCTTTTCTATTTAAGTATTTTTAAATTTTGAAAATGTGCCAAGTTGATCAATTTTGAAATCATGGGAATTTTGAATGCAAGAGGTCCTTCCCATGCTCCACTTGAAGGAGCGCAGATGTCGATTACTACGTCAAGCGAGGTACTTATTAAATGATGCATTATCATTCCTAGGAACTAGTGGATTTAGGAATGTGACACAAATTCCAGTAGTTAAGATACATTTAGCTATGATGATTGCATTGGTGGAGATATGGTGGAGCCAGACATCATCGTTCTATTTACGAACGGGGGATTCCACAATTACCCTAGAGGATGTATGGTGGATCCTATGGATCCCCATACATGACGAGCGGATTATCTATGACATCAAGGCCGATGGTGATGCCATCTTTCAGTTATGCAAAGTGGATCAATACCAGATTGAAAATGGCCAGCTCAACCTTAATTGATATGTGGGGATTACCCCAAATTTGACACTATTCATCATTACACTGATCTCGGGAGTCCTTGTTCTCGACAGACAAGCCAGAGGCTACAACATTGGATGGAGCATCATCTGCTCCTATATGATGGAGGAAATGATCATCTACACCTAGGGGCAAATTTTCCTAGCTTCATTATATCATGATATGCACTAGGTTGTATATTGTGGGACCAGTAGCATTGGGGCGAGAGTGACACTTCTTCATTTTTGGGCCTACACGCATATAGAAGTATTGAGGCTGACCATTGTAGATGTTCAGACAAATCATGATGATCCACTAGTCTACAAATATGGGGGTATGACCACCCTTCACTGCACAAGTATTACTAGCATCCCACAATGGAGGTAGGTTATTAATGAGATGATGGTCTTCAGATGGAGACTATGGCTCCATGGTGACTGGTGGCATATTGATGATGATCATTATTTTATTGTTGCTAGACCAGATTTATGCAAGGGTAGGGGTACCACATGATTGAGCAGTATCTTCCTGAAAGAGTTGCTCATCAGTTCAGAGAGGTGCAAGATGTACCTGACTTGGAATATAGAGCTATATTTGTGTGATGAGCTTGAGAGATAACCTAGGGGTAGCGGGTCTAGCCCCAGGTTGTGATTGATGATTTCAGATAATTGGTTATGTAGTCGTTGGTGTACTTTGATGGTCCACTAGATGCATCGGGCACTACACAGGTGTTTGATGCATATTGGTAGGCTCATATTCCCATCAAACTGACTTTACCAATTACTCCAACAACAGATAGAGGATGAGTCAGAGGACCTCAAGTTGGATAGGTCCCTCAGCAACCACCATAGCATCCCCAGGATGGGCAGGACGAACAAGATAGGGGAAATAAACATGATGGGCATGATGGATAGGTGCCACCCCTAGTGCCACTAGTTAGGTAGAGGGAATCACAAAATCCACCCAGATAGCCTACATAGTGACCACCACCAGGTCCCAATCCATGGGACGGATAGATAGTAGTGTTACAAGCATAGATACAACAATAATAGGCCCAGATATAGGCCTTGACCTAGGAGAGGGATCATGTAAGAAAAGAGGAGGCACATGAGTGCCATATGTGACAAGATGTGGATCTTGGCCTAGCCCTTGAGATAGGTCAAAGACAACAGTTAGAGGTGGAAGTGCAGCAGGAGTAGGGATAGGCCATAGTCTTAGTAGAGATGTATAGATGGGCCAATTAGGAGGCCTCTTACTATAGGATGTTGTATTACATATCCTATCCTTAGGAGTTCCAGGAGCCAAACTTCTCCCATATCATCCAAGTTGCACCGAGTAGGTCTTGTGCAGGCCCATTAGGTAGACCATCAAGGTCTCACCATCAGAGCCCGAGCAGCCACTACAGTGACCACCTAAGTGAGGGGAGCTCAGGGAACTAATAGTTCTTTTTAAACATTTTTTTGATGTACAACCAAATTATTTGATGTGTATAAATTCATTAGCTAAGCTTTGATTAGCCTCTTCTATATTTGTATGATTACATTACATATTTGATTCTTATTATATTATGGCATTCAATTGTTTTGGATATATATGTGAGATGGCTCCGATGTGATTTATATGATGTGATTCCTTTTTTATTTTAGTATATGTTTCATGGATGTGTGGATGAATATTGGATGGATGGATGTAATTAATGATCATGCTATGATGTTTTATACTTTATGATGTGATGTATGTGATGCAATCAATGTATGATGTGAATGCATGTTTAATGTATGATGAATTTATTTTTATTTGATGGTGATGTTGGTATGGATGTATTTACATGTTAACATAATGGATCAAATGCAATGTTATGCTTAAACTAATAAATCTATATGATGTTAATGATAATGAAAATGTGATGCAATAAGATGCTTAGAATACCAAATCTGTAGTAAATGAGGATGCAATTATTGTGAGATGGATGTAATGTAATGATATGTCTTATATTCTTTTTAAATACTTTTTGATGTGGTATGTGATGATGCAACATGTATGTATATATGTTTGTGATGTATGGATTATCATGATCTTGCAAATGATTTCTAAGATTCTTATATGGTTTTGCAATGGATGATAATTCAAATGTGTTGTAATGAGATATGCTTAGAATAACAAATATATATTATGCTAAACACCTAAATGATAATGCAATGATAGATTATTTTTCCTATTATGATGATATGTATGGGTATGCAGTATGTTGATGGTTTGTGGATTTAAGATGGATGCAAATAAATTTTGTTTGAATGTCATGATACCATGTTAGTTCATGAAGGAGATAGAAGAAAGAGAGAGATCAACCCTTGATTCCAAGATGTAGAAGTCTAATAGGTCTATGAGTCGTTGATATTTTATTAGATATGATGATGAATGATGATAGTTTGTTGCTTATCTAGGTATTGGGGATGTAAAGAGCTTAAATTTCCTTATGTTTGATAACACACCTAGATACGATCTATCAAGGTATAGATAACCAGGATGGTGTGGTACCTAGTGTGATGGACTTTGACTTAGAAAATAGATAGGAGTATCCTTTTTCACACCTGACATACAAAAATTTCTTACAGTGTACTTCAGAAATTTAGAACATCTTAGACAAAAACATAGAAAGGCAAAACCTAACAATCTAATAGTCAACAAGACATCTAAAACACCCTCCCTACAAACCAAACAAAGTAAGTATGACCAAGGTTATTTTACAAGAATATCCAAAAACAACATCAAACAAAAGATAATGATCAATTCCCCACCCCTTTCTCTCCAAATAATTTTGATTAGACATCATCAAGAGGTCACTGGAATGAGCATAATAAGATAAATCAAAAGAAAAGATCATGTAAACAAACAAGCTAATGTTCTTCATACCTCTAGCCAAGACTAAACTATGGTGATGTCTAATGTTGATGTCCATTGTAGGTAGGATGCATCCTAGGACATGATGTTATCGGATGATTGTGAGACTAATGGGTTGATTGGGCTTGTGATACCAAGAGTTAACCAACTTGTTTTCCTACTGACCTAGACTTGAGACCTTGACGTTGGAGCTCACACTTTAAATTTTCTATACTTGTTTCCGATTGTTTTACCAAAGGTTGAAAGTGATGATTGATTTATTGTGAGTGGATTTTTATTGTGGGTGAACATGAAATGGGATGGAAGATTTTGGGTTTTTTTATTTTTTTTGGTATTTTAAAACTTTTTGAGGTTGTTTTGGGATTTTTGAGATGTTTTACCAAAAAAATTATTTTCAAATTTCCAATGTCTTTGTGTTTCTTGATATTTTGACCAAGAACCTAACCTAAAGACCTATCCTAGGGGTCTTAGGGGTTGATCAAATATTAACCTTTCCTACGTTATACATGTACAGACCACATAGTTCAATTGACACAAACTCATTTATTGATGAGATATGAACAAATGGATGGCTAGTTTATTATGATGGACACCTAAAGGACTAACCAAATGTCTCAGGGGTTGATCAATGATTAGCCTTACCTATGTTCAATATCAGAGACAATGTAGTATGACATGATGACTCCATTTTTTACTTTCTCTGTTTTTGACCTGTTTTTGGATTTTTTTGGGTTTTTTTGATTTTATGAATGTTTATTGGATTTTCTAATGTTTAAAGAATATTTCAAGAATATACATGAATCTGATCTGATGCAGGTATAAGGACTTGCCCCTAGCATGAAGTGATAGACTACCACAATATAGGTAGGAAAAATGGACCTTACGAAAGTGCCAAGTAGTATTAAGATGGAACATTATACTGATGTAGGATCAACCTTTGATGAAGACATGGATGAGGGTATGTGTAGGATCATGATGGGCCAAAAAGTGGCAATATCTAAGTGATATGATGACCCATGTGGCTGATGACTTTTTTTTACCCAAAATTGATGAAACAAAAAGGGTTTTTAAAGGAGATTCTCAGGTTTCCACCAATATAAATTATGTTTTACTTTGAATTTAATAAATTATTATTATTTATTTTCTATTTTAATTACGAATAAAGTCCTGATTGATAGGTTGATTGAAAAATATCTATAACTTTCAAATGGTATCACATTTTTTGAATCTGAAACATGCATCACATTCTATGCTTTTCATACTATACGATTTAGAAAAAAAATGGAATTTCATGAATTTTTTACCAAGTTAAGGTGGCTAGACATACGAGTTTTTATATTTTCTAAAATTTGTAATAAAAAATCATAATTAATTATTTACTTGGAAAAAAATTACAAAAAATATGGATCACATCGGGACATGAGTCCCCTACTTATATCTAAAATATTATAAAATAATATTATCATTTTATTGTGGTTAGGGTGGTCAGATATACACCTACTTCTTATTTTTCCTTGAAATTTATGTACTACTACATTGAAATTTCAAATTTTCACCAAATAGATTTAAAAAAAATAAAAATAAACCTAGTAGTTTAGAAACTACATTCAATTTTCTACATATTATATTGTTACATATTTTTGAAATAATATAGATAACTTATTCAAATGTTTACGTCAAGTTGCCTAAGTCAGACTTTCTGAATTTTATTGCCACTTAAGGGCCTATTTTTTCTGTGATGATCTTGCACATACCCATGAGTGATGAAAGAAATATGGAATGCGATGGGTGAATGTGATGGAAAGCGATGGAAGGTGAGGTAGAACAAGATGAAGATTCTATGGTGGATAGAAAATGCTTTATTTACACAAGGCACTTGATTTCCAGGTTTTCACCAAGGTACTTGCCCAAAGTGCCACTGAAGTGGTTTTCACTAGAGGATGATTTTTTTCTTTACTATTTTCAAACCTTTTTTGTATTTTTTTTGGATTTTTGATATTTTTTTATTTTTTTATATTTTTTGGGTTCATACCTTGCAAACTTAGGCATAATTTTTTTTGAGATGGGAGCTATTGATGGGCTCCTGCAGAGGTTCACCTTCGGGTGTGGATAGCTAATATGCTCTTGATTTGTAGCTTGCCATGATGATAAGGGGTCCCAACCAATTCGGTTTGAACTTACCTTTGCTATCTGGATTTGGTACATTCTTTTGATTTTCCTTCAACACAAGTTCTCCGACTTCGAAGGACCAACTCTTGATATTCTTATTATAGCTCCTTTTGAGACTGTTCTGGTACACCTGTAGATGGTTCAAAGAATCCATGCACTGCTCGTCTAGTAATTCCAGCTCATTCAACCGTGACAATCGATACTCCTCATTACTAATAATATTCTCCAATGATATTCTCAGGGATGGGAGCTCAACTTCACTGGGAAAGATGGCTTCTAATCCATAGACTAGGGAGAAATGGGTTGCACTTGTAGGTGTGTGAATACTCATTTGGTAGGCCCGTAGAGAAGGGAGCTACAAGTTCCAATCATGACCAACTTTATCGACTATTTTTCTTGAGGGTTTTCAAGATGGTCTTATTGGAAGCCTCAACTTGTCCATTACCCTAAGGGTAATATGGGGTGGAGAAGTGATAATGGATTTTGAATTTTTGGCATAGCTCACATACATCCTAGTTCTTGAAGGTTGTTCCATTATTAGAGATAAGGGCTTGTGGAACATCATACTAGCAAATGAGGTAGTTCAGGATGAATTTAGAAATTTTATTCCCTATGATATAGGCCATGGGGATGGCCTCTACCCACTTCGTGAAGTATTTTTTAGTAGTGATGATGAACTTGTTTCCATTAGATGAGGTGGTGTGATTTTTCCAATGAGATCAAGCCCCCATTTTGAGAAAGGCCAAGGTGTCACAATCGGTCGATGCTCCTGATTTGGTGCATGAATGAGGTCTTCATGTTATTGGCATTGCATACACTTTCAAACATATTCATGTGCTTCTCTCTCCATCATAGGCCACTAGTAATCTATCCTCAATTGTTTCTTACCCAAGCTCATACCACTAGAATGTGAACCACAAATACCATCATGTATTTTGGTTAAAGTAGTCAAAGCTTCCTTGAGGCTAAGGCATCACAATAGGGTTCCTTCAATACTCCTATGGTACAGGGTGTCACCTAAGATAAGGAAATAGGATGAATTATTAATAAAAGTTCTTTTGAGATTTGGGGTGATTTCAGCAAGGAGGACTTCTATTTTTAGGTAGGTGAATATGTCATGGTACCAAGGATCACCAAGACCAACAATTTCACACATGAACTTAGATTTTGGTACCTCAAAAGATGGTATGAGAAGTTGCTCTACAAGTAATTCATTTTTATGGATGTTCCTTGGGAGATCTAGAAATGATCCAATTGTATCCATAGCATTAGATGGTTTGTTTTTTACCCTTTCTATCTACTCAAATTCTATGTCGATTAAGAATTCTTTGACATCATCCATTAGATTTTTATATAGGGTAATTTTATCATCTTTAGTTTGGTATTCATCATTGACTTGATTGATAATCAGTTGTCAGTCCCCATAGACCTTGAGTGCCATGATTCTCCATTGTACTACAATCTGAAGTCATATGACAAGGGCTTCGTACTCTATAATGTTGTTATTACAAGGGAAAGATAGCATGTATGATTTTGGTATATAGTACCCTTGTGGCGTGATAAAGAGGATTCTTGCTCTTGACCCATACTAAGTATATGATCTGTCGAAGTACACCATCCAATGGTCTGCTACATTGAGATTGAAAATTCACTCATTTAGGAATTCTAATACCAGTGGATTCTCTGAATATATAGGTGCTTCAGACAATTGATCTGCAATCACCTGTCCTTTGATGGCTTTCCACTCCACATATTCAATATCATATTCTATCAAAATCATGAACCATTTAGCCATTTGTCCTATGAGAATTTCTTTAGAAAGCAGATACTTTAGAGGGTCTATCTTGGTGATGAGCAAGCATGTAGAGTCTAAACTTATGTGAGGAAAAGACTACTGCGAAACAAGCTTTCTCGATGAATGTGTAGTTTATCTCGTGTCCCACCAAGGTTCTACTAATGTATTAGATGGATCTTTCTTTCCATGTTTCATCATGTTGTGCCATAATATCACCAAGAGCTTCTGCCATTGCTAATATGTACAAGATCAATGGTTTGTTCTGGATCAATTGCATGAGGACTCGTGGTGTTAGCAAGTATTCTTTGAGTTTTTTAAATGCCTAATCACATTTTTCATCCCATTTGTAGGCCACTCCCTTGTGAAGGATATGGGAGAATGGGATGGTTTTATCTACTATTTATGTTATGAATATACAAATTTCTTGAAGTCTTCCCTACAGACCCCTCAACTATTTTAGTGTTTCGGGTGCTTCCATGTGGAGGATTGCTTTGACTTTTTCAAGGTCTATCTCGATTACCCTCATTGATACAATATACCATAGGAGATTTCCTAATGTGATGACAAAGACACACTTCTTAGGATTGAGTCTTACCTTTTATTTTTCTATTCTGTCAAAGATTGGGCCCAACATTGATATGTGGTCTTGATACTTTCTTGATTTGGCTAGTATTTGATTCACATAATCTTCTATAGATTTGTGGATCATGTCATGGAAAGTTAGAGTCATATCCCTTTGGTATGTGGCTCTAGTATTCTTCAACCCAAATGACATCATGTTCCAATAGTAGGTCCCCCATGGATAGATAAATGCTATATTATGTTTGTCATCTTTGGTGATCATAATCTGATTGTACCCTAAAAACCCATCCATCAACAATAGCATTTCATGCCCAACCATTAAATCTACAATCATGTCTATGTTAGGAAGAGGGAATTCATCTTTAGGGAATGCTTTGTTTAGGTCCTTGAATTTGGTACAAATTTGGATGCCCCTAGTGGGCTTGGAAACTGGTACAAGGTTGGAAACACATTCGGTATAATTAATGGGTCGTATGAAGCCATTGTCAAGGAGTTTTTGAAGATCAAGTTTGACTAATAAGGCAATATGTGGATGCATCGTTCTCAGCTTTTATCTTACTAGTTTCACCTATAGACTGCTAGATGATGGACTACTACCTCAAGATCAAGGCCTAGTGTGTTGGCGTAGGTCCATGCAAAATTCTCTTTCCTTTCTTTCAGGAATGCCGCTAGATTTTCTTGTTCCTCGGTCAAAAGTGACTCGGCATAGAAAGTGTTGTGCAAGGTTTCATTGGTTCCCAAGTTCAATGGGTTGCATTTTTCTACCAGTACTGCTGATTTTTCCTGATGGATAGCTCTAAGGGGAATATTGAATCACTCATCCTTTGGTGCCTTAGAGAGGTTTTCACCATTGGATGTGTCCTTTATTTTTACTTTTTTTGGATCAGAAAGTCCCACAGTGTGGTTTTCGCTTAGAGATCTAGACATTACTCTCAAATTTTATCTTTTGTGATAGAGAGATTCAATCATTTCCCCATAGTATGCATGCGTATCCAACTCTATTTCAAACCCTAATTTTTGGTCACCATATGGCATCTCATCCCTTAGTCCCATGAATTTTGAGAGGGCCTCATCATTTTTTAATGTGTCTAAGATCGGTGGTCCTCATTGGTCACAATCGATGAGTTAGGGGTAAACGAGTTGTAGTTTTTTGGCTTGGGGATTTGTCTCAAAGAACATGGTGGTGATCATAAAGAGAGAGGATTCCTTAAATAGCATGGGTAAATCAAAGATGGGATCCTATAGGAGTTAACTAAGTGACACAAGAACTGATGGGGAAGCTTTGACTATTTTAACTATAACACCTTTTCCAAGTATGGTTATCTTCCTAGGGGTACATCTGAGGCCAAGATTCTTGAGACACTTATCAAGAATGATGGGTTCTAATAGGCAGTTTTCATTTTTACCGAGTTTCTCATTTTTTTTGTACCCCCATCAAAACATTAATTGTAGCCCTTTGTTGTTGTATTCCATGGGAAGAGTAGTTACAAGTCGTTCATTTTGATATAACAGGCTTGATACATTTTTTTCATCCACCACCTCTTTCCTTAGGTCTCCCCACTTTTTGAAAGTGGTAGGTTCTACCTTGGGGATCTAAGATGTTGTGTAGATTGGGTGTGGTTTTCCATGAGACTTAGGATATTAAGATAAATCTTCTATCACAAAGGCATTCTTCTTTAATTTATAGTTCCCACAACCCTCATCTTGGATTATAGCCTTGATGCCTTGGATATTTGATATGGTGGGTGTCTTTGTCTCAGAGGTGGAGGCTAAGGTGGGTGGGTCTATATAAGGTGACGTGGGTCCTTCCTCATTTTTTGGGAATTTCCTAATTCTGGTATTAGAATTTGACACATTGATGGAATGTGGATGCGATAGCTTGCATCCCATCGATCCATGAGTACCCTATGAGTATATTATAGAAGAGTTCAAGGTCAAGGACCTGGAAAGTGGTCTCCATGATTGCTGGCCCCACTTGGATGGGGAGTTGAATGGTGCCCTAGGACACCCATTCTTGATCTTCATAAGCTCTGATAGTGATACATTTTCCCTTTTCAATGATGTCCTTTGAAAAAAGTGGATTTCTTATCAAATGTAGGGTGCAAATATTTAAACCTGCACCTCCATCCACCAAGACTCTTTTAACTTTGTTCTTATGGACTAGGACTTCCAGGTGGAGCACACGATTATGAGATGGTTGGGTTGGTGGATCATGTTCAAATAAGGTGACAAGATGTGGTGTGGTGATGTAACTGATCATAGCTTGAAATTGGTCTATGTCAAGATTTGTAGGGATTGAGAATGCAACCAATACCTTTTCTAGGATGTCCCTATGCACGGAGGCTATTTTTAGCAACTCCATGATAGAGATTTGGGTGGGGGCTTTTTCAACTGCTCTAAGACACTATAGCCATTATAGTTTTAGATTGGCAGCTGGTGCCTTGGGTGGTGGTGAAGGTCCTAGGATAGTAATTCTTCCACTATGTTTGGTGACTCCACACTCTGCTCTAGATCCTTTGATATTGACAACTATTACCCATTCATGCAAAGATGTTACGACATGATTGTAGATATGGTTTACATTGTGGTAAATTTTTTCCTTTACCATTGTTGTTCCCCTTATTGTGATTCGGCATTAGATTCATGTATATTTTAATATCTTGATTTCCAACAAGTTGTTCAATGGTTATAATCTTATCGTCGATAAGATCTTGGACAAGATTTTTAAGTCTCATACGGTTGGTTGTTGTATGTCCCTTTATTTTTTAAAAATCACAAAGGGGGTAAGTGCAAAAATATGAGGAGCCAAAAAGTGGCCAATT
Source organism: Sequoiadendron giganteum (assembly GCA_007115665.2). Classification (NCBI taxonomy): domain Eukaryota; kingdom Viridiplantae; phylum Streptophyta; class Pinopsida; order Cupressales; family Cupressaceae; genus Sequoiadendron; species Sequoiadendron giganteum. The sequence continues at coordinate 594,657,833 of CM021107.1, read as the reverse complement.
TACTTTTTCATTTTGAAATAGAAAAAATGTGAGCGTGTTATACTAAAAAATATGAGCGTTATGGGTTGGTAGTGACCAAGCCTAGGCTCAGTCATTACCAAGCCATAACGTGAGCATGCTATAACAAACTCACATTATGGTTTAAATTTCAAAAAATGTGTGCATTTTGAGTTCATAAAATGTGCATTTTTTGAAATCAAAATAAGATTTCCAAAATGCAAGTGTGTTATAACACAGGTGCATTATAATGCATTCATGTTTTGGTCTACTTTGAAATTTTTTTCTTCTCTTCTCCTTGTCTCTTTCTTCTTTTTATCTTCTAGGGAAACTATATGCATTTACATATATAAGTTGACATTTACATATGGGCATTTACTTTCTTATACTTTAAGTTATATTTCATGTATATAGTTTCAAGATGTTTGAGAGTGGTTTCAGATCTCTATGAGTTATAATGCAAATTCTAGTTTTTGGAAGATCTCACAAATTTTAGACTTAGTAAAATTTTAGTAATAAGAAAGTTGTATTATTTGTCTCTCTATCTCACTCATTTTTTATCCCTTAAACTCTAGACTTCTCTCTCACTATCTGCATCCCTTTATCTCTCTCTCTCTCACTCTAACTCTCGCTCTCTCTCCTTTTCCCTCTAATTATCTCTATCTCACTTCTCTCTTACGCCCTCCCCCCTTCCCTCTCTACTTATCTCTATCTCCCTCCCTCCATCCTTCCCTCTCTCTATGTATCTCCCCTCTCTCTCTACCTACCTCTCCCTCCACAAATCCCTATCAGTCTCTCTATCTCTCTACCTCACCTCTATCTCACCTCCCTCTCATTCCCTACATAATCTCTCTCTCTTCTTCCTTATCTACTCTCTATCTCTGAATCCCTCTCTCTACCTACCTATAAATCCATCACACCCTACCACTCTCTCTCTACACCTCTCTATCTCACCTTTATCTCCCTCCCTCCCTCATTGCCTCTCTACTTCTCTCTATCTTTCCTCTCTACCTCTCCTTCCCTCTCTACTTATCTTTATCTCCTCTCTCCCTCTCTCTACCTACCTCTCCCTCAACCACTCTCTATTTATCTCTATCTCACCTCTCTCCCTCACTACATCTCCCTCCATCTCTCCCTCCCTCTCTACTTATCTATATCTTCTCTCCCCCTCTCTACCTACCTCTTCATCCATCACAGCCTACCACTCTCTCTCTATATTACTCTCTATCTCACCTCCCACTCTCTCCATCCATACCTCTCCCTCTCCTTCCCTCTCTATTCTCTATCTCCCTAATCCCTCTCCATCTACCTCTCCACCTATCACTACCTACCACTCTCTCTACACCTCTCTATCTCACTTCTATCCCTCCCTCCCTCATTCCCTCTCTACTTCTCTCTCTCTCTCTCTAGATGCATCCCTCCATACCTTTTCCCCTATCTACTCTCTATATCTCCTCTCCCTCCCTCTACCTCTCACTCTCACTCTCACTCTCTCTTCATCCTTCCTCACTCTCCCTTCTCCTTCACCCTCTTTCTCTCTCACTCTCTCCTCTCTATCTCGCCATTCTCTCTTTCCTTCTCTATAAATCTCTCCATCTCTATATATCACCATTCTCTCTACTTATATTTATCTCACCTATCCCTCTTTACCTCTCCCTTCCTCCCCTCTCTCACCAACCATCCCTCCTTCCCTCTATCTATATCTCTCTCTACTTCTCTCTATCTCACCTATTTCTCTCTACCCACATATCCCTCCATCACTCCTTACCACACTCTCTCTATTTCTCTCTATCTCACCTCTATCTCTCCCTCCATACCTCTCCATCCATCTTTCCTTCCTTATCTACTCTTTATCTCTCATTTCTCTCTACCTCTCCTTCCCTCTCTACTTATTTTTATCTCCCCTCTTTCTTTCTCCCCCTATGATAGTTGAGGGTGTAAGTCTTAGTGTTTAAGGTATAGGGTATAGGGATTAGGTTTTAGGATATTAGGTATAAAGTTGAGGGTATAGGGAAAAGGGATGAGGGATGATGGTTTTGGGTTTATGGTTTAAGGTTTAGGGTTGAGGGTGAGGGTATAAGGTTAAGTTTATAGGGTATATGGATTAGGTTTTAGCATACTGGGTATATGGTTGAGGTTATTGGTTTGAGGATATTAGATTTAGGGTTGAGGGTTTAGGGTTTATTATTTATGTATAAGTTTGAGGGTTGAGGGTATAAGGTTAAGTGTATAGGGTATGGGGACTAGGGTTTAGGGTGTAGTTTTTAGGGTAAAAGGTATTTGGTTAAGGCTTGAGAGTGTAGGATTTGTTATTTAAGTATATGGTTGAGGGATAATGTTTACAGTTTAGGGTATACATTTTAGGGTGTAGAGTATAGGGATGGGGGTTAAAGATGTAGGGTTTAGAGTTTAAGGTATAGGGTTGAGGGTTGAGGGTTTAGGGATAGTGTTCAAGGTTGAGGGTATAGGGCTATGTGTATAGGGTATAGGGATTCGGGTTTATAATATTGGGTATAGGGTTGAGGGTATTGGGTTTCAGATTGAAGGTTTAGGGTTTAGGGTTTAGGGTTTAGCACACAAGGTTGAATGTAGGATTTAGGGTTTAAGTATAGGGTTGAGGGATGATTTTCATGGTTTATATTATAAGGTTGAGGGTATAGGGTATAGGAATGATGGTTTTGAAGGTGTAGGGTTTAGGGTTTAAGGTATAGGGTTGAGGGTATTGGGTTTAGGGTTGTGGGTTTAGATTTTAGGGTTCAAGGTTTAGGGTACAAGGTTTAATGTAGGGTTTAGGTTTTAATTATAGGGTTAAGATTTGATTAATAATCTTTAATTATAGGGTATAATGACAAGTATTGAGGGTGTAGGGTTTAGGGTTTACATTATATGATTGAGGGATTGTGTTCAAGGTTTCAATGGTATAAGGTTAATTGCATAAGGTATAGGGATTAGGGTTTAGGATATTGGTTACAGGATTGAGGGTTTAATAGGTTTAGGGATTAGGGCATAGTGTACAAGGTTTAATTTAGGTTTTAGGTTTAGATAATAGGGTTGAGGGATAATTTTTAAGGTTGATGGTATAGATTATAGGGATGAGGGATGAGTGTTTAGGGTTGAGGGTCTAAGGTATAGGTTTGAGGGTTGAGGGATAGTTTTTAGGGTTGAGGGTATAGGGTTAAGTGTATGAGTATATGGATTAGGGTTTAGAATATTTTTCATAGTCTTGAGGGTATTGGGTTTAGGGTTGATGGTTTAATTTACAAGGTTGAATGTAAGGTTGAGGGTTTACATATAGGTTTGAGGGTTGAGGGTATAAGGTTAAAGTGTATAGCGTGGAGGGATCGGGATTTAGGATATTAGGTATTGGATTTAGGGTGTAGAATTTAGGGTATAAGGTATAGGGTTAAGGGTTAAGAGTGTAGGGTTTAGGGTTTAAGTATAGGGTTAATGGGTAATTTTCATGGTTTAGGGTATAAGGTTAATGGTATGGGGTATAGGGATGACAGTTGAAGGTGTAGGATTTAGTGTTTAAGTTATAGGTTTGATATTTTATTGATAGTGTTCAAGGTTGAGGGTATAGGGTTAAGTATATAGGGTATAAGAATTAGGGTTTAGGATATTGAGTATATGGTATAGGGATTAGGGTCTAGGATATTTGGTATAGGGTTTAAGGCATTGTGTATAGGGTTGAGGGTTTAGGTTACAAGGTTGAATGTAAGGTTGAGGTTTGAGGGTATAAGGTTAAGTGTATTAGGTATAGGTATTAGAGATGGAAAGAGGGAGGGAGGGAGGGAGAGAGAGAGGTGAGATAGAGAAAGATGAGGGAGGGAGGAAGAGAGATGAGGGTTAAGTGTAAAGGGTATAGGGATGAGGTTTGAGGGTGTAGGGTTTATGGTTTAAGGTATAGCGTTGAAGGTATAAGGTTAATTTTATAGGGTATAGGGATTAAGGTTTATGATATTAGGTATAGGGTTGAAGGTTTAAGGTTAATTTTATAGGGTATAAGGATTAGGTTTTAGGAGAGAGAGAGAGAGAGAGAGAGGGGGGGGTGTGAGGGAGAGACATGAAGAGAGAGGAGGGAGGGGATGGAGATACCTTAGAGAGAGGGGGAGGGAGGGGAGGGAGAGAACTTAGAGAGAGGGGGAGGGGTGGGAGGGATAGACTTGAAAGAGAGGGAGAGAGGGAGAGAGAGGGAGAGGGGGAGCGAGAGAGAAAGAGAGATATTTCTCTAGTTAGGGTGGGAGGGATAGGGGGTGGGAGAGAGAGACCTAAGAGAGAGAGAGAGTTCTCTAGTTAGTGTGGGAGGGAGAGACCTAAGGGATGGAGAGGGGGTGGGAGGGATAGAGAGGAAGTGGGAGAGATATAGAGGATGTGTGAGAGAGGGAGAGAGAGAGATAATTCTCTAGTAGAGAAAGATGGGGGGAGAGAGAAAGAGAGAGAGGGAAGGAGAGAGGGAGAGGTAGATATGGAGAGAGATAGAGAGAAGTATATAGGGAAGGAGAGATAGAGAGGGGTAGGAGGGAGGATGAAGTAGAGAGAGGTGATATATACAAAGAGAGAATGATGGAGGTAAGGGATGGAAGGAGGGATAGAGAAGTGAGATATAGATAATGAGAGAGAGGGAGAGAGATGCGGAAGGTGGAGAAATTAAGAGAGAGTGGAGGGAGGGAGAGTTAATGAGGTAGAGAGGAATATGTTATATAGAGAGAGGTAGAGAGAAGTTGGGTGGGAGAATGGAAGAGAGAGGGTGAGAGCTAGAGAGGGAGAGAGAGAGGGGGGAGAGAGGTGAGATAGAGAGAGAAAGGTGATACTGAAAAAAGTATAGAGGGAAGGGGAGAGAGAGAGAAAGGTGGAGAGATTGAGTGATAGGAGGGAGGTATAGAGAAAGGTATATAGAAATAGGTCAGAGAGTAGAGAGGGAAGGTGTGTGGGAGGAAGGAATAGAGAGATAGATATGGATGAGGGTTGAGGTTGTAGGGTTTAGGGTTTAAGGTATATGGTTGAGGATTAAGGGATAGTGTTTAGGATTCAAATTATAGGGTATAGGGTTACGGTTTAGAATATTGGGTATATGATTGAGGGTATTTGGTTTAGGGTTGAGGGTTGAGGGTTTAGGGTTTAGGGAACAAGGTTGAATGTAGGGTTTAGGTTCAAAGTATAGGGTTCAGGCTTGTGGGTTTACATTTTAAGCATAATGTTTAGGGTTGAGGGTCAAGGTTAAGTGTACAAGGTATAGGGATTAGGGTTTAGGATATTGTGTATATATTATAGGGTAGAGGGTTGAGGGTATAAGGTATAGGGTTAAGGGTTGAAAGTGTAGAGTTTATGGTTTACGTATATGGTTGAGGGTATAGGGTTGAAGGATAATGTTTAGGGTTTAGGTTATAAGGTTGAGGATATAGAGTATAGGTATGAGGGTTGAGGGTGTAGGGTTTATGGTTTAAGGTATAGGGTTGAGCATTGAGGGATAGTGTTTAAGGTTGAGGGTACAAGGTTAAGTGTATAGGCTTAAGGGTATTGGGTTTAGGGTTGAGGGGATAGGGTTGATAGTATAAGGTTGATTGTCCAATGTATAGGCTAGAGGATTGATAATTAAGGATTGAACTGGTTTAATATATACGTTAGAGGGTTGAGGGATGAAGGGTTTAAGGATTGAGGGTTTAGGGGTCAAGGTACTAAGGTTTTAAGGGTTGAGGGTTTAAGGGATGAGGGATTAAGGGTTTAAAGGTATAAGGGTTGAGGGTTTAAGGGTTGAGTGATTAAGGGTTTAAGGGTTGAGGGTTTAAGGGTTAAGGTATTAAGGGTTTAAGGATTGAGGTATGAGGGTTGAGGGTATAAGGTATAGGGTTGAGAGAGACAGAGGGAGAGAGGGAGTGGGATATACCTAAGAGAGAGAGAGAGGGAGAGAGGGAGAGAGAGGTAGATGGAGAGAGAGAGTGTGTGTGTGTGAGAGAGAGAGAGAGTGTGTGTGTGAGAGAGAGAGAGAGACCAAAAATCATGGGGAGACCCCATTTATTGGACCCATTTTTTCAAACAAGCCACTATGTTCCCAATTTGTATCACTAGGAGACCCCATTTCTTGGACCCATTTTTTCAAACAAGCCAATTTAGGTTACCAATTTCATCGAGTTGGAAAGCTAATGGGCCCACTAGCTTTCCAGTTTGATGAAATTATCAACCTAACTTGGTCTGTTTGAAAAATTGGGTCCAAGTAATGGGGTATCCTAATGATTTACATCACCAGGAGACCCCATTTATTGGACCCATTTTTTCAAACAAGCCACTACGTTGCCATTTTCACTAAATTAGCAAGCTAGTGGGCTCACTAGCTTTCCAATTTGATGAAATTTGTGACCTAACTTGGCCTGTTTGGAAAAATGGGTCCAAGAAATGGGTTCCCTCTCTCTCACACACACTCCCTCTATCTCTCTCCCACTCCCTCTCTCTCCCTCTCTCTCCCTCTCTCCCAGGTCTCTCCCTCCCACCCTAACTAGAGAACTCTCTCTCTCTCTCTCTCCCTCTCCTTCACCCCCTCTCTCCCTCCCACCCTAACTAGAGAACTCTCTCTCTCTCTCTCTCTCTCTCTCTCTCTCTCTCTCTCTCTCTCTCTCCCTCTCCCTTCACCCCTCTCCCTCTCTCTCCATCTCTCCCTCTCTCGGGTCTCCTCCCCTCTCCCCCCCTCTCTCTCTCTCTCTATCTCTCTCTCTCTCTCTCTCTCTCTCTCTCTCTCTCTCCTTCACCCCCTCTCCTCTCTCTCCATCTTTCTCCCTCTCTCTTTGGTCTATCCCTCCCACCCCCTCCCCGCCCCCCCTCTCCCCCCTCTCTCTCTCTCTCTCTCTCTCTCTCTCTCTCTCTCTCTCTCTCTCTCTCTCTCTCTCCCCTCTCTCTCTCTCCTAAACCCTAATCCATATACCCTATAAATTTAACCTTAAACCTTCAACCCAATACCATCAACCCTATACCTAATATCCTAAGCCCTAATCCCTATACCCTATAAAATTAACATTATACCTTCAACCATATACCTTAAACCATAAACCCTACACCCTCAACCCTCATCCCTATACCCTATACACTTCACCCTCATCTCTCTTCCTCCCCCGTCCTCTCTCTATCTCACATCAGTCTCCTTCCCTCCCTCCCTCTTTCCCTCTCTAATGCCTATACCTAATACACTTAACCTTATACCCTCAACCCTACATTCAACCTTGTAACCTGAAACCTCAACCAAATCCCCAATACCATATACCAAATATCCTAAACCCTAATCACTATACTATATACCCAATATCCCAAACCCTAATGCCTATATTCTATATACTTAAACCTATACCCTCAATCATAAACACTATCGATCAAACCTGAAACCTATACCTTAAACCATAAATCCTACACCTTAAACCCTCATCCCTAAACCTATACCATTAACCTTATACCCTAAACCCTAAAAATTATCCCTTAATCCTATACTTAAACCCTATACCTTATACCCTAAATCCTATAGTCAATATACTAAACCCTAATCCCTATACCCTATACACTTTAACCTTATACCCTCAACCCTATACTTAAACCTTTAACCCTAGATCCAATACCCTCAACCCTATACCAAATATCCTAAATCCTAATCCCTATACCCTATACAGTTACCCTTATACCCTCAACCCTAAACACTATCCATCAACCCTTAACCTTATACCCTAGACCATCAACCCTAAACCATCATCCTTCATCCCTATAACCTATACCCTCAACCTTATACCCTAAACCTTAAACATTATCCCTCAATCCTATACTCAAACCCTAAACCCTACATTCAACCTTGTACCCTACACCCTAATACCTAAACCTATGACCCTCAACCTTATAGCCAATATCCTAAACCCTAATCCCTATACCTTATGCACTTAACTTTATACCCTTGAAATGATGAACACTATCCCTCAACCCTCAATCCTATACCTTAAACCCTAAAACCTACACCCTCAACCCTCATCCTTATTCCTTATACCCTATACCTAAAGGTATACCGCAAAACCTAAACATTATCCATCAACCCTTAACCCTATAATTAAACCCTAAACCCTACCTTGTACCCTAAACCTTGAATCTTGAACCCTAAACCCTAAACCCTCAACCCTAAACCCAATACCCTCAACCCTATACCCAATATCCTAAACCCCAATCCTTATACCCTATATACTTAACCCTATACCCTCAACCCTAAACACTATACCTTAGCCCACAATCCTATACCTTAAACCCTAAACCATATACCTTCAACCCTCATCCCCATACCCTATACCCTCAACCTTATAACCTAAACCCTAAACATCATCCCTCAAACCTATACTTAAACCCTAAACCATACATTCAACCTTGTACATTAAACCCTAAACCCTCAATCCTAAACCCAATGCTCTCCACCCTATACCCATTATTATAAACCCTAATCCATATACCCTATACACTTAGCCCTATACCCTCAACCTTGAACACTATCCCTCAAACCTATACCTTAAACCCTAAACCCTACACCATTAACCCTCATCCCTATACCCTATACCCTCAACCTTATACCGTAAACATTATCCATCAACCCTATACTTAAAAGGAAAAATCTACACTCTCAAACCTTAACCATATATCATATACCCTAAACCCTAATCCCTATACCTTATACACTTAACCTTATACCCTCAAACTTGAACATTATACCTCAAATCTCAACCATCAAACTTATACATAAATCATAAACCCAAAACCCTCAACCATATACCCTATATGCTTAACCTTATACCCTCAACCCTAAATACTATCCCTCAACCCTCATACATCATCCCTATACCCTATACATGTTGGAATATGGCTTTTAAGTGTTGTCATTGATGGAAACCTAAGTCATGCATCTGTCTACAACATATTATTGGCTTACACAGACATAACAGAGTGAAGAACAAAATATTCAGTTAAAGGTAAAAATGTCGATCTATGTGCATCATTTGTTTATCAGTTCATTTTGCACCTGAGGGAAGTTTTTTGGGTATATTTATTACCTTAATCTAGAATTTTGTGGCTACGCGTTCATTGGTATGAGATCTAGGAGATCTGGTGCACAAATCTCTTGGTTATCTATGCTAGCAAGTCAACTTTTTGAATATAGTAATCATGGATGTATAACGAGTAATTAGTTAAATGTTTTCATACCCGATCATGTTTTTTTGGGTCCTCTTTATGTCTTAACCGACTTTGGAGGATACACATAAAGAATTAAAGGTGGATCTATCCAACAATTGAAGAATACTTGATGTTTTATGAAGCTGACATATGAATGATCAAATCCTTGATAGTGGATATATATGAGATCGGCTTTATCATTTTAAGTGTGTAAGAGAAAAGAATAGAGAATATAGCGAATGTGTGGTATATGAGTGTGTGATGCAAAATTCAGTATATTAATAGTGAAAATTTATCTGTGATTCGAAGAGCAAAAAATTGCAGAGCAGAGTAAAGCAAAATATAGAGTCAGATAGAGGACTCTGAGTCTGATCTATGAGCTTCACCAGAACTATAACCTGGCATGAATAGATGCTAATATCTTAGTTCAACCTTCGGATGGTTTTAATCTGAAATTTTGTAAGGTAGTGAGCCTTCTCTCTTGAGCAATGAGCTATAGCTAGTGTGCATGAATGCAAGTGCATTATTTTTGTAAAACATTTATTTGAGTGCTCAAATTGTGGATTAACCTCCACCATGGTTTTTCCCCTAACAGGGTTTCCATGCAAAAATCTGTGTTATGGTGTTTTGGATGATTACTTAATGTGTTTTCATCTTTCTTTGGTTTAATTCTGAAATGGTCTAAATATCAGATTAATAAAGTTAAGATTTGCATAACACTGATTCACCCACCCCCTCTCTATGTTCCATTGAGTCCAATAATGCCCTCAAATTTATAGCTAATATCCTAAACCCTAATCCCTATACCCTATACACATAACCCTATAACCTCAACCCTATACATTAAACACTAAACCTTACATCCTCAGCCATCATAGAGGGAGAGAGAAAGAGGGGGGGAGGGATTGGGGAGAGAGAGAGAAAGGTTGGGAGGGAAAGGGGAGATTAAGATAAGTAGAGAGGGGAGGAGAGGTAGAGATAAATGAGAGATAAAGAGTAGATAAGGAAGGATGATGGAGGGAGAGATATGGAGAGAGAGGTGAGATAGAAAGTAACAGAGAGAGTGTGGTAGGGAGTGATGGAGGGATATGTGGGTAGAGAGGGATAGGTGAGATAGAGAGTAGTAGAGAGAGATAGAGGGAAGGAGAGAAGGAGGGAGGGTGGATGAGAGAGGGGAGGAAGGGAGAGGTAAAGAGGGATAGGTCAGATAAAGATAAGTAGAGAGATAATGGTGATAAATAGAGAAGGGGGGAGTTAAAGAGAGGGAAAGAGAGAATGGTGAGATAGAGAGGAGAGAGTGAGAGAGAAAGAGAGTGAGGGAGAAGGGAGAGAGAGAGAGAGGTAGATGGAGGGAGAGGAGAGATAGAGAGTAGATATGGGAAAAGGTAGGGAGGGAGACATCTAGTGAGAGTGAGAGAGGGGAGATAAAGATAACTAGAGAGGGAAGGAGAGGGAGAGAGAGAGAAGTAGAGATGGAATGAGGGAGGGAGAGAAGTGAGATAGAGAGGTGTAGACAGAGTAGTAGGGAATGATGGATGGAGAGGTAGGTAGAGAAGGATTAGGGAGATAGAGAGTAGAGAGGGAAGGATATGGAGAGATATGGAGGGATGGAGGAGAAGGTGCTCATATAGATAGTAATAGAGAGAGAGTGGTAGGATATTATGGATGGAGAGGTAGGTAGAGAGGGAGAGGGGATATATAGATAAGTAGAGAAGGAGGGTGATAGGGAGGGAGATGTAGTGAGTGATAAAGGTGAGATAGAGAGAAATAGAGAGTGGTGGAAGGAGAGGTAGGTAGAGAGAGGGAGAGAGGAGATAAAGATAAGTAGATAGGGAAGGAGAGGTAGAGAGAGGAGAGATAGAGAGAAGTAGAGAGGGAATGAGGTAGGGAGGGAGAGAAAGGTGAGATAGAGAGGTGTAGAGAGAGGGATTTAGAGATAGATAGTAGATAGGGAAGAAGAGAGGGAGAGAGTATGGATGAAGAGAGAGGCAGGTGAGAGAGAGGTGAGGTAGAGAGAAATAGAGAGAGTGGTAGGGAGTGATGGAGAGAGAGGTAGGTAGAGAGAAAGAGGGGAGATAGAAAGAGAGAGGGAAGGATGGAGGGAGGGAGATAGAGATAATTAAATAGGGAAGGAGGTTGGGAGAAAGAGAGAAGTGAGATAGAGATAATTAGAGGGCAAAGAAGAGAGGGATAGAGAGAGAGAGAGAGAGATTTATTGAGACCAAGGGAGAGAGAGTCAGATAAGGGAATGGAGATAGTGAGAGAGGTCTAGAGTTGCATGGATAAAAAATGAGTGAGATAGAGAGACAAATAATACAACTTGTTGATTACTAAAATTTGACTAAGTCTAAAATTAGTGAGATCTTTCAAAAACTAGAATTTGCATTATAACTCCTAGAGCTCCAAAACCACTCTCAAACATCCTGAAACTATATGCATGAAATATAACTTAAAGTATAAGAAAGTAAACGTCCATATGTAAATGTAAAATTATATATGTAAATGTATAAAGTATAAGAAAGTAAACGTCCATATGTAAATATCAACTTATATATGTAAATGCCAACTTATATATGTTTTTTCAATGCATTCAAATAACGTGAGTGCATTATAACACACTTCAATTATATCTTGCTTAAATGGGAATCCCCAAGCCTTGGGCTTGTTGTTTTCCTTGGAATACCAACCTAAAGGCTTCGTGGGCCTTCCCAATGACCAAAGATGTGTTTTTGCAAATTCTACAATACTTCACATAATCGGGTTCATGCTCACTATCAGGATTGCATGTGTTTCAATGCTGAACAAATCTAACACCTAGGTAATGTTAGTCTCTCTCTTAGCTATCCAATGATGTAATTATTTTCACTTTTTGACAATGTTGAGCCTTTGATCTATAATTTATTTTGTTTGTATGTGTATTTTTTGGAAAAAAATAGTGTTTGGTATTTTTTTCATTAAAAATTAACCATACATCAAAATTTAAAAATAATTACATTTTTAGAAACTAGACTCCATTTTACAAATATTAAAAAATATATAAAAAAAATCAATTACTATCCAAAATTTGTAGGGGTAGCATGGCCAAAATTCTATTTTTCAGGAAATGTCCACTTTGAAAATTAGTAAAAAATCAAATATTCATTAAAAATTTATCAAAAAAATCGTGCATCAACTACACATTGTTAGCGAATTTCTCATTGAAGCGATTTTAAAAATACTAAATAAAATTTCACCATTCTACGTTCCCACAAAAGTTGCTATGTTATGTTTTTCTGACAAAAATAGCACCAATTTCTATGGGTCCCTCTTTTTAAACCCTTAATCTCAGTGATTTTCCAAATAAATTAGTCATTTAGAAATTTGACTCGAAATACTATGATCCTTTCTTTTGTTGCATATCAAAATTTTGAGTGTAACTATCCTCAATTCACGTCCAAGGTCAGTATTTCCTGATTTCAAAAAAAAGTGGCCACTTAAGCCCCCAATATTTTTGCACTTACCCAAGGTACTTCTTATTATAACATGGTGGTTTAAATTGAGGTTACTGATAATTTTCATAAATAGGAAGCTTGATAAGGTTTTCTTGTACCAATTTATGCATGACATACTCAATAGGCTCCCCTAGTGGTGTATATTTTCGCTTTGGCAGGTATTTTCTCTTTGGGGGTGGTCCCCCTTGAGAATTAATGTTGTTGACCGCCTAATATTTGGGTTGTTGTTGTGTTGGGTTGGTTTGTGAGGTGTTTTGTGTGTTGTTTGGTAGTGGTGTGTATGTTTTTTGTTGTGTATTTGACCTTGGGGTACTGATAATAACTTTGGCATCTACAACACCATCGTTAATGATATTTTTGCTTTTAGCCCATGTGTGAGGTTTTTCATTGTAACTTGTTAAAGGTTGATTGTCTCGGTACATGTGTGTGCCCCCTTGCGCTATAAGAGCTCTTTCAATACTGAGTTCCGTTGGGATCAATTGGTCATATGTTGTTATGAATTGCCTTTTCAAATGAAAGGACAAGGTCCCTTCAAGGTTGGAGATGATAGTCTGTATTTGTTGTTCTTCTAGCATAGACCATTTTCTCTTGCTAGCTTTGGATCACCATCATTGCAAAAATGTTGCACATGTTTCTCCTTTGGCTTATTTTAGGCTAGATAATTCTTCTAAGATTACTTCCATGCTTTAGTTAAATGAATAATTTTTTATGAACAAATCCATAATTTATTGGACCTTTTTAATGCCTAGGGGGAGATGGGAGAACCATTCCATTGCTAAATCAGCCAAGCTCTAAGGGAGAAGTCACATTAGATAAGAATAATCATATATGACCTCCATACAGTGTATGTGGAATTCCCTAATTTTCTCTTTAGGATTTTTGTTCCCTCGTTATTTATCAAATTTTGGTATCTTGAAGCCTAGTGGAAATGGAACCATTGCAATTCTTATATCAAATGGGTAGGGGCAAAAATTCCCTTGTGTGTGTAATTTCTTTGTCTTTCCTGATTGTATGTCTTATATTTGTTGCAAGAGAAACTTGACTTTTGTGGATAGATCATTTTGTGGATAAGGTGGTGGGATGTATGTGTCTTGAGATGGTGTGGTTGTTTGGCTGATAGATGGGATGGCTTGTGTGTTAATATTTTTTTGTGTGTTTGTGAAAGGCTATTGGAATCTTTGTTGCATAATCAATGCTTGTTGATATACCCTTTTTTGTTGTTTTTCTAGCAATGCTTGTTCTTGGGCTTGCTATTGTTGTTGTTGCTATTGGGCCAATAATGCCTGTTGTTGGGCTTGTTGTTGTGTGGCTTGCTACTTTTGCACTATCAACGCTTATTGTTGCATGTGTTGTTGTAAGGCTTATTGATAGGCTTGCCATTGTAACAAGGCTTGCACTTGTGCTTGTTGTGCTTGATATTTATCTTGAGCTTGTTCTTGAGCTTGATCTTGAGCTTGATCTTGAGCTTGATCTTGAGCTTGGGCTTGTGCTTGCGCTAGAGCTTGGGCTTGTGCTTGCGCTAGAGCTTGGGCTTATGCTTGTGCTTCCTATTGTGCCTATTGTGCATCTTGTTGTTTTTGTATCAAAGCTTGTGCTTCTGCTTCTGCTTGAGCTTGGGATTTTTCTTGAGCTTGGGCTTGTGCTTGATCTTATTAGGCTTTAAATTTTTGTAAGGATGTTTGGTAGGCTTGTTGTGTTGCTTGTAATGCGATGTTGTATTGGTTGGTTGTATTTGGATTTGGAGATGGGGGTGGGAGATTTTGTGGGATGGTGTGAGAAGATGTGATAGGTGGTTGATGAGGTGGTTTTTGAGTGATGACAAGAGGTTTTATGGTGGATGGTTGGTTTAGGTTGATATTTGATGTGTTTAGTCCTTGTGAGAATATATTTTGAGATGTTTGGGGTGTTTTAGAGGATGTGATTATTGATTGGGAGACTTGGATTGGTGCCATCTGGTGTTACAATATTGATGGCATGATGGTAGGATTTAGTATGATAGATGCATTGATTTGATTTGTACTTGGCTTGATTTGGCATTGATGAAGGTATTTTCCTTATACCTTGCATTGGTGCAGATAATAATGTCAAGATAGGGAATGGTGGAAAAATTTGTGGTGTGTTTCCTTTTGAAAGTGAAGATGAGGCATTTAAATTCCCTACTTGTCCAAATAAGTCCATTTTTCCTTGCAATACATTGGGGAGAGAGCTTTGTGAATCAAGAGGGTATATCGATGTTGCAGAAAAAGTGGAAGGATTATTTGTATCATGGAAAATGAGTGGTACATATAAATTTTTAGGGTCTTGTAGGATGGTTCTATGCATACCCAAGATTTTGTTTGCTTCCAAATTTTGGTTGTTGACAAGTGGATGTTTTTGAAGACCTTGAAGTAGTGAACTTACCTTTGTTATCATTGGTTGATTTGGGGAATGTGATGATGATGGTTGTAGGATTGTTTGGATGATGCTTGGAAATGAAGGTGTGAATAATGTTTTTGGCATGTTCCCAAAATTTTGTTCGATAATGGTGCTCACATCAAAATTGGAAGGGATTTTAGCCCCTTATTTTGCTAATGCCAACATATACTTTGTCGGATTGAGCCTCATTATGGTGTCAATAATCTTGTGTGTTTCAAGATTTTCGATTAGTTCAATTATTTAATCTTGGGACATCCCTTGGAAGTTGTTGGTGAAATCCTCCACTTGGAAACCTCCCTCTTGAGAATCTTGTAGTAATTGAGGGGGATTAAGTGAAGGATTAATAGCTTCCCTAGGATTGAATTAAGATGTTGTTTGACTTAAATCACTTGAGGTAGATTTTTCCTTGTTTTGTTCCATGATCTTCTTGTGTTGTGACCTTGTTTGGACCATAAAACTGGGATCAAATTTTAGGAATATGGGAAATAAATCTCCAATTCCTTTGGTTGATCTAAAATTTAGGTACAAAAATAAATTCTAGGTTGATTAAGGGTCAAATGATGATGTGATAAATGAAGGGTGGCTTGTGCAAATGTTTGAATTTTTTAGAACTTTGGATGAACACTAGACCTTAGGTTTTTTATTTTGATTGGTTTGATTTTGGATGATAGACTTCTAGATCCCAAGATGTTAGATGTTATAGTGGGGAAAATTTATCCAAATGGGTGATAATTTGACTAAATGTGTGAGAAAGGATTCACCCATACACACTTAGCCAAACAAGGTGATTTTAATTTTGGTTTGAGGATTTACCAAAAGCCTAACATAGATGATTTTTCTAAAGTTCCAAAACTTGTTTGTGAGATGGGTTTGACAAATGATCTGATAAATGAAAGTGTTGGTTTTGATCCTAGATGAACCTAAAAAGACTTTGTTTACAAGACCAAGGTATTGAAGCACATGCTAAACGTCCAAAGTTTTTCAAATCCTATCATCAAAGAAGTGGTTCATATTGAGCATACATGTATAAACTGTTCAATGGAATAATTCTATAAAACTTTGTGACCTTCTTGCTTATCTTGTGGTTTTTTCTTAGGTTTCACTTTCTACGGTGCCTCTTGATAGCTTTTTGAGTATGACACCTAAACTTGAAGTTTTTGCATAAATAATTTTTCTTTGGAATCTTGACTTTGTGGGAAATCATGGGAAAAAACAAATATGTGGGGTTCAATTTTCTTTTATCTTGATTAAATGGATTCCTTTTACCACATCAACACATCTTTTTTAAATTTCAAACTAAATGTCTATGTCTTAACTCCTTTTCATTCCACAAGGTCCATTATGTGAAAATAAAAGAATCAAGGCCATAGTTTCCATAGGTTGACTTTGGAGAGAGTAAATTGAGATGTGAGCTCAAATATTGAGAAGCCTCTAAGGATAAAATCCCTAGGGACAAGTAATAATTTTTCTCTTCAAAGATATCACTCTTTCCAAAGGGTTTGAAATTTTGATGATTTTTTTAATGTTTGTTTAAAATTTTGAGATCCAAGGAATGTGTTTGATTGACTCACAAATTTCACAATCCTAGGTTTCAAATGGCCATACTTATTGAGTCCCCACTCAGATTTCTCCAAACACTAAGACAAAGTGAACAGTTAGAGATTTGGTGACACTAGCTCCCCTCCATGACACACACTTCTTGAGACCATAAAATCTCAAAATCCTTAAGACTCGGAGATCCTAAGGATTTTTTTCTTTCA
The DNA here is from genome assembly GCA_007115665.2 of Sequoiadendron giganteum. Classification (NCBI taxonomy): domain Eukaryota; kingdom Viridiplantae; phylum Streptophyta; class Pinopsida; order Cupressales; family Cupressaceae; genus Sequoiadendron; species Sequoiadendron giganteum. Next base: position 594,640,993 of record CM021107.1, on the reverse strand, counting down.
ACTTTGAATAGTAAAAATGTGGGTTGGCTTCAGAATGACCGTTCTTGCACCAAAAAGTATTAAGGATTTTGGTAACTAAAAAAATTGGTTCTTAGTAACAAACTGATAACACCCGTCGTTTCACTACCATCCATTGGCCACTTAAGGCTCTTCAACCATTCCCTTCCAATTAAGGAGATGGATTAGGTGCAGCATGTTGACACCTCAAGATTGAAGGTACTTTCTCAAAATTTCCCAACCTTTGATATAGCCCATCGATAAATGTGTTTCAATAACTTTCCTATGAATTTCTCATTGTGAGGTGTATCTCATAGTAAGCTCTCTCTTAAGGGTAACTCAAAGTAATAAAATACACTTTGAGTTTTTCTCTTGCACCCATGATCGCACTAAGCACAATGGGAGAGGATATGCACTCAAAATTAATCAAAGAAAAGATCATACAATCAAGCACTTGTTTATTTTGACCCTTCAAGAAATGATGGATTCATTTTAAAGCACTAAATTAAGTATGGATTTGTGATCTTGTTCAATTTTAGTCCAAAATAAAAGTCTAGTAAGTTTCTAATGTTCAATTTTAGTCCAACTTTGAAAAGCTTGAGTTGATGGTTAATTTTAAGCCCAAATTAAATGCTAGTTGGTCTTAAAATAGAAAAGGAAAATTAGAATTGAAAGGCCTAAACTATTACAAAGAGCATTAAAAAATGATTTTAGGTCCCCAGGTTGACTTTCTTCCTCTTCCTGCACAGTCAACGTTGGGAAAAAAAGGTGACACTTTATGGGATGAAAAATGAAACACTAGATGCAAAGGAAACACTTTGGTGAAAACAAAGGCGACACTCTACAGAGGACAGAGAGCATGAATGCAACACTGAAACAAAGGTGACGCTATGTTAGAAAAAAAATTAGGCAATTTCTCAAGAGGACAAAGGCAACGCTCCTACAAAGGCAACACAATGTAGAAAAGGTAACTTTGGATGATAAAGGTGGTGCTCTATGACAAACAAAGGTGGCATCGCCCTCCTGTAGCTGCAAAAAATCATTCTCAAGCAAAATTCACAAAATAAAATGGTGGGGCTTCCTCATAGCACCAAAATGTGAACACCAAATTTTTAATAAGCTTCAAAAGACCAACAAATAATTAATCATGTTAGAGAACCTAAATCTAGCATTCCCTATGAAATTCTTAGCTAAATCAATAAGAAAACATGAAAATAAGAGTATAAACAAGCCAAAGATAATATGTAAAAAAATAAAAATAGCTAAACCTTAATCCTATAGGGGGATTGGTGCTCCTTTGATATGGAAATAAGCCCTTTCCCAATCCCTTCGATAAGCTCCAATGGTGTTGTTGATTCCAAGTGCATGAGTTGACTCCAAATGATGATAAACTAGTTATGATATGATGAACAATGGATGAAATTTCCTATAATAAGAATGCTTCAACTTCTAGATTCATATTGTGAAGAGAAAGAATCTACTTATAGGGCTCAAGGATTGAAAAATGACGAAGTTGGTGAATGTGGGATAAAAAGGGAGCCAATAGGAATTTGACACTTGTCACAATTCCATTGAATGAGAGTGGAGCACATTTTAAAGAACATGAAGAATAAAGAATATGTAATAGGAATAAATGAATATTTGTAGGATGTAAGAAGAAGTAAATGAATGTGGTTGGAATGTAAGAGAATGTGGGCAAGGATGTAAGAGAGATTAATTCCCTTGTAAGAGACAAAATGACATGTAAGAGAAATCAAATGCCTTTGTAAGAGGTATTTAAAGCCATTTTGGGGAGAAATTGAATAAAGGGTGGTTGAGAGGAATATGCCATTGTGAGGATAAATAGGGTAATTAGATAAATAGAAGAAATTAATTTCATGTGCAACTTGGTTAGTTGACCATGGGTTGACTTAACCAAGAAGGGGTTAAAAGCTAGAGGATTTGCTAATGATGATTAGCAAGTAGCTTAGGGTTAATTAATTTAGATTTAATTAACTTGGATGGGTTAGGGGATTGTGACATTTGATTTTATTTATTTAATCAAATGAGCACTTTAGGGGGATTTAATTAAATGATTTGATTTAATTAAATATGATGAACATTAGTCAAAAGACAAATGGAAAAATCTAATAAAATTAATTATTTGATTAATAATAGAAATTGATGAATTTAACTAAATATTGATGATTATTTAATTAATTGGTTAATTCAGAGTGATTTAGGAAGAAATGATGTTAATTTTTTAGAATCAAATATGTTGTATCAAAAAGGTTTATTTAAGTGTCTACAATCATATTTTAGAGTTTTTTGTCATAAGGAAGAAGAGACCATGTAGTGTCCCAAAACTTGGAGTTGACTCACCTTAAGGGTTGTAGGTCAATTGTAATTGCTTTTGGTGCTATCCTTCTTCCTAATAAAATAGGAAAAGGTGGATTTTTGATTAAGTGGACACTCCCTTTGTGGTTTTCTACATAGGTCCCTCATTTCTAGGTCTTCCTATTTAACAATTTCTCTCCCCCCTTTTCCTTCATTTCAAGGGTTTATAGTTTATAGTTGATAAGGGAGGATTGAGTGTTGAGGGTTTAGGGAATAAATTTAATTTTATATTTTTTTATCATGTTAAATTATTAATGTTAAGCTTTAGGATTTAGCATATAGGGTTCATATTTTAAGGTTTATGGTTGATAAGGGAGTGTTGAGCGTTGAGTCTTTAGGGATTAAATTTAAATTTTTAGGTTTTACTATTATATTATTAATGTTAGGTTTTATGGTTTGGTGTATATGGTTTTGAGTTTAGGGTTTATGTTTGATAAGGGAGGGTTGTGCATTGAGGTTGTAGGAATTAAATTTAATGTTGTTATGTTTTACTATTATATTATTAATGTTAGGCTTTATGGTTTATCATATAGGGTTTAGGGTTTAGGAAAAATTTAGTGTTCAAGGTCTATGGTGGGTGATGTAACTTTGAGTGTTGGGGGCTTATGATTAAATTTAAGTTTATAGGTTTTAGTGTTAAATTATCTATTTTAGGTTTTAGGGCTTACCATATAGGGTTTATGGTTGATAAGGGGGGTTGAATATTGAGGTTTTAGGGATTAAATTTATTTATTTACATTTAATCATGTTAACTTATGACCGTTGGATCTAGTATTATTTTCACATTCATGTATCAATATTTTAACATTTGAATTCTCACATTTTAAAACAAATAATAGTCAGAATTGACCAATGCCTATTGATATGGGTGTCAAAATTTTAAAATAGTGTAAAGTTATAAATTTAAAGACACCATCCTAAGATATTTTTATATCATTGAATGGGTAAATAATTGTTGATTAGCATTCATGAGAGAATCATAAGAATTTCTTATTTTATAAGTAAATTAATCATCAGTGATCCTCTATTAGTATTGTTATGCCCTACATACCCACTCCCATTTTCCCTTTGGCTTGAAATGGGTCCCCCTTTTTTTCTCCTTTCTTATTGTCTTTTCCCTTTGTGTTCTTTTCATTTTCTTGTTCTAGGTATTTTTGTTCTCCCAAGATCTTTTTTAATCTTGTGCTCCTTTTATCGTTTGGTCCTGAGATATTTTTTTCTCCCAAGCTCTATTTTGGTTGCTCTATCAGGTTTTGAAACTCCAAACAAATCTTGGACATCTCTCAAGATGGTCCAAATCTATGTTGAGTTACTGAGCTCAGTTTTCTTTTGTCCTACAGGCTTCAGGTTCTTGAAAGGATTTTGGACCTTTTCCTAGAAGTTTTGAATATCTTTTAGAATCCCAATCCTATTTTTCCTTTTGTCTTGTCAGTGTTCTAGTTCCCAAAAGGATTTTGGACCTTTTCTTTGTTACATCTTCCATTTTGAAATTCCAACCCTACTTTGTTCCCTTGTTGGGGCTCATAATCTAAAATAGATTTTGGACATTTTCTTGTTAGGTCCAAATCTATTTCTATTTCCTGCCCTCACACATTCCCATTTTTTTCTTGTGTTTTCTCTCCTTGGAACCAATCAAATTTCAGAACCCTAATTAGGACATATACTTTAGAATTTTGTCCCAAAGTTCATTTTTGTCTTGAATTCTTGACCACCTACCACATTAATGGAAGATAGATGTGTACATGTGTAGACACCATTTAAAGACTTTCAATTTGTAAATACAGTGGTAATTGCAAATTAATTTCAAAGGTAATTGTGATTAGAGCCAAATCTATGTTTGAAGCAGGATTTGGGTGTTCTCACAATGACTTTATTTATATTTCCCTCTCCCATAGGTTTCTTGATTTTTTTTTCCTTGATTTCTTGTTTCTTTCTATTTGTTTTTTGTTTGGTTTACTTGCATGTTGTTTTATCTCGTTTTGGTTTTGGTTTTTTATGTTTTATTTATGTTTTTTGTGTTGGTTTTTGGTTTCTTGGTCTCATTTGGGACCTAATTTTCTCCTCGAGAGTCATCCCTCATATGAGAGTTAGTTGTATTTGGGGTTTGCGATTTTCTTTTTCCCCATTTTTGTGGTCAAGATTTCAATCCCTAGCATGCCCTAATTTTTCCCTATTTTGACTAAGCCCTTGGTGAATCTTTTTTCCCATGAGATCCCCTCATATCATTTTCAAATCGTCATGTGTTCTAAGTTCTATACTTGATCCTTTTGAGTTTGGAAAACCTTGATAGATATCACCTCAAATAATCCTTGGTCTAAGATCCATTTTCAATCTCGATCCCCACAATATAGGTATGTTTGAGATTGTTATCTTTGATGGGACATTTTGAGATTAGGACCCATGTTTTTTCCATCTCCTAGTTCTTGAAAAGAATTCCCTTTGCCCCTTGGAGTGTCCTCTTGAGTATCCATAGTCCTTCAATTTTTGAAATCCTCAAAGGTATATCCATAAGGTCTGTTTGGGATTCTAAATCTTTATCAGACCATACTGAGAAATATCCAGAAACAAATATACATCCCCAAAATTATTTAACATACCAATGTTCATTTGGGACTTTAATTCCTGATCGGACCATGATGAATGAAGAGACTATTTAAGTTTTCAATATGTAAATAAACATCTCAATACTAGGGTCCAACTTTCATTTGAAACTTTGATCTCTGAAAGGGTTAGGTTTCATCGGTGTTGAGATTCTTGATTGGACATTTCTAAAGAGTCTAAATCCAAAAGCCAAACCTAGTCCCAATTCCCACTCAATGAAGTATCTATCCTATCAAGGTTTTAAGTCTCAATCAGACATCTCAAGGAAAGGTCCTAAATCCATTTTTTATTTAGACTCCTACCACTATCTTAAATTAGGCAAGAATATAAGGATCCTTATGAGGTTTCAAAACCATATTGAACCAAGTTTAGAATTTATTTTTGAACCAAATTCTACCATTAATTTTTCAAAGAATTATTACACACCTTATTTCCTCTTCATGTTAGGCAATCTAAATTTTTTATTTAAGTAAGGATTTCGGTGTAGAGGGGTATCTAGAGAGGGAAGGGGATGACAAAAGAGAAAGAGGAAAAAACTTGGTCATATAAATATGGAGGCATTTCAAGAAGATACCTTCTCCATAAATGTTTCCCCCAAAGCTCAGAAGATAGCTAGCTCATGTAGCTTTGTTTCTAGTGGTAGTGAAATGCCCAAAAATTATCCTTGTAGCAACAACAACATACAATCCCATTCAAATAAAATGTTATGATCCATGGGGAAATAAAATTATTGGTTTTTCTTCCCCATTACCAGAGCTATGTTTGATCTTGCTCCAAAATATAATTTTAAGATGACTATGAAAGTAGAGGCCATTATAGAATATCAAAAGGATATCAGTGGATGCCTCAAACATTTAAATATTAAATGATTAAGGTCAAAGAGGAATTTAGTGGAAAAATAACAAAAAAACTAGTGAGGTTATATTTCTACTTGGAAATTGGAGACATTATCACTTGATTTTCTAGAGCTTTGGGAAAAGAAGAATCTAGAACTTATGAAACTTGGATGTTCCAATTTATCAATATTATTCTTCTAGGAGAAGTGGTCTTGGACTAGGGATAGATTGTCTTAGATATGATTCATGCACAAATAACTATTGTCAAAGACACCAAAAAAATATTTATGTCCTCCTACATAGTCTATCTAGAACCTAGGGTGGGAAAATTCCTAGGACTAACTACTAAGGTTATTAGAGGGGAAGTCCTAGGAAAATGAAATATTTGAGATTTTCATCCCCAATTAGAACTAAAAGAGGCTAAAAAGAACTTTAAAATGGTAAATGATGCTTTTTTGTACCTTGTGAAAAGCTAGTTGATAGGAGATGTAGGTTTCAAAATGACCAAGGAGCCTCTCACCTTGGTAAAGTAATGGGTTTAGTGGTTTATCTGATTCCCCAAGTCCACATATATCATGATGTTTTCCTTTGATAAGGAACCATTTTTTCTACAAAAGTACTATAACGATAGATTCATTTTGATTGAATTTGTAAGGTGGGTGATGAAGGTACACTTGAAGTTCGTAGGTAAACACAAGGTAGGGATAAAATACCCTTTCCACTTGGGGTATTATTCATTCCCATATATTGTAGCTGCCAAGATAGCCACATAGGAGTTACAAGTCCTCAATTTCAAATAGTATATTTTAAGGTACAATTTTGATCCTAAAGGAAAAATGAAAGCCCTTGGTTATTTTATGTTCCTGTTTCATAAGCCCAACATTGAAGAATTATCAGCAAATCTTCAAGATGACTTTAAGGTAAGGAAGAGAATCTATGATAAAATAACCATCATAAAAATGATGGAATTTGGCATTAGAGATGATATAATCGAAGCTTTAAATCTAATAATGGGAAAACATTAGACCCAATATATTATATTAGCAAAGTAGACACCAAGACTCTAAACCCCATTGATTGGTTAAAAAGGGAAGATTCATACATTAATCTAGTATCAAAAAATGTCTTATCTAGAAGAAATATATGGGTGGAGTTGAGGATGAAAATATTCAAGGGTAAACAAGACCATATAAAGATGAAGTAGTCGACCACAAAAGGATCCCCCTTATCAATACCCATTGGTTATAAGAGGTTGAAAAGGAAATAAAATGAATCTACCCAAGACATTACAGAGACTAAACCCATCTTGGAAAAGGTAGTACAATACTTCAAGTTTGCAAAAGTTACCTATAAATTTGCAAGTGCATGGGTGGTCACATGAAAAGGAGCAATGCCCATTGCTCAATATTATCCCACCAAAGATACCACATTGACCAAACTTACCAAGGATACCACAATGTACACACAACCGATTTAATATGTAACAAAGCCACCAATAATAGATGTGGTGGAAATATCAAATGTCCCATCCCCAACATATCCTAAAACAAAATAGATACTTAAAGAGAAAGAGGAATGATAGAGTGATCAAGTGGATGTAACACCTGAATCACCCAAAGGTACTCAATTTGAGGAGTTGAGGCTGGTAGAAGACATATATTTTGAGACACATGATGATCAACATCTAGAAAAACATGAACTCCAGGAGGAGTTACATAAGCTTGAGGAAGAGAAAGAAGAAAACGAAGAATATTTATTAAGGGTTGACGAAAAATACATTTTATAGATATAGAGGGAAGATAAGAAAGCTAAGGTCTCCTCTTCATAGATAAATGATATAGAAGAGGTAGTAAAGATCAACTCAAGGAGACTTTGGTAGAAGAAACACAAGTATCTACCTCTTCAAGAGCTCCTACTTGGATAAAATTGAGTCTCGAAAAGAGTTAGCAAGTCATGGTCCAACCATTAAGTTGGAAAGATATGGTGATTGAAGTGGAGAAGAATAAACCAAAGAAGAAACCAAGGACCCTCCATGCCACTAGAATTAATAAATTTGGGGAGATGATTGTAAAATTTTCCACCCACTATCTAGTAAGGATGAAATAGAATTGAAAGAATCTAACTATCATATATCTACCATCAATTTGGGAAAAAATAAGGAGAGGCCAAATTTCATCCTTGGATTTGGTTGTAGCTTCAGTCAAGTCTTAGATGAACAAGGAAAAGTAGACAAAAGATAAGCTTATGACTCAAATAGAGAAAATGAGGGTATTCGTCAAAGGTCTGACTTCCCTTGCATTTAAGAAACCCACTCCATTGGAAGCTCCACTATTAATGACCAAAAGGGAGGTAGACGAACTTAATGAAATGAAGAAGAAATCTCAAATTTTTGATTGATGGGTTGAGAAATTTAAAAAAGAGATGGAAGAAATTTTGTTATCTAGATTAGCAATATGAAAAGGTTTTTACCTTTGAAGGGAAATTGCAAAAATATATAGATAGTCTAAGAGATGAAGATGAAAACTACCAGGTTGATCTAAAGATGCTTCAAGAATAGAATAAGATCAGTGTAGAGGAATTGAAGAAAGCTACAATTTTGGGAGATGAAGATATCAATTTTGTAACAAAATGTATTAATATTATATATTTCATAATGGATCTCATATAAGAGAATAGATTAAGTTTTCTCAAGTTGCAAAAAGATTTTTATGAATATTATTCTTTTTTTGAAAGCTCCATTGTCACTATCATCAACCCTAATCTCCTACAACCCAACACTCATAGGTTAGACACTCTTTAGGCTATTAAAGAGATATTTAAGGATTATGTTGATGAAATTTTAGCCAAATCATTAACAAGATAAGACAATGTGAATGTCCTTCAAAAAATCTTTGAGCGAATGTGAACTTACAACATGAGGCTGAATCCAAAAATGTGTGTTTTTAGTGTTGATAATGGAAAGATTTTAGGGTTTATCATGTCTCATAGAGGCATTGAGGTGGATACAAAGAAGATTAATGCTATTGTCAATATTCCACCCCCTAAAAATATTCCTCAATTATGCACAATACAAGGAAGAATCCAAGCTATCCGTCATTTTGTCGCATCTTTAGCTGATCACACATTACCATTCACACATCTTCTCAAAAAGGATGTGCACTTTAATTGGATTGATGATTGTAAACAAGATTTTAAGAGTTTAAAGGAGTATCTTATGACCACCTGTTTTACAACCCGCTATGCCAAAGAAACCATTTATTCTTTATATCGCCACCTTAGCCCATGCTTTAGTAGCATTGTTGGATCATCAAGATGAAAATGATAAAGAGCATCCAGTCTATTACATTAGTCAAACATTGATTGATTATGAAAAATGATACACAATGACAAATAAAATAATTTTTTTCCCTTGTATTTTCCACAAGTAAATTGTGACATTATTTATTGAATGCAAAACATAAGTGATGACAAAATTTGATCCTCTCAAACATATTTTTAATAAAAAAGACCTATATGGACATCTAGCTAAATGGGTGATGTTGTTGACTGAGTTTGACCTGACATTTCTTTCACAAAAATAAATTAAGGGTCAAGCCTTGACCGACCAGTTAGTTGATGCTTCGTCCTCTATGACGTTACCTATTAATGATTCTTTCCCCAATGATAATGTGTTGGCAATTGAAATTGGTACATGGGAATTATACTTTGATGGATCTAAGTGTAGAACTGGCTCTGATGTTGTGGTTATATTAATCCCACCTATAGGAAATCCTATTCCCTTATCATATCGGTTAAATTTCCTATGTGCAAAAAACACTACTGAGTATGAAGCGTTGCTCATAGGATTGTGTTTTGCCTTAGTCTTGGGTGTGAAAAACATTCAGATCTTTGGTGATTGTTAATTAATTATAAAAAAATAAATGAGACATATCAAGGAAATCATTATAAATTATCTAAATATAAGGATCTCACAATGAACTTATTAGAGAAGTTTGAATCATTCACCATTGACAACATCCCATGAAAATACAATCGGCATACAGATTCAATCACAAGTGCAACCTCTCTTATATCACCTCAAGATCCTTCAAAAGATGTCACATTTATTGTTCACTCAATCATAAAACCGTACATTGAAGGTAAACTTGAAGAAGTGTTATCAATGACTAAGCAAGACTTGAGTGAATGGTATGATACAAATATTCAACTATTTGAAAGATGGTACTTTTCCCAAGCCCACAACAATGAATACCCAACATAATTTGCGGAAACTAGCAGCCAAATATATTATTTTAGCTAAAATATTATACAGACAGTCCTTCAATGGTCTTTTGCTTAGACGTCTTAACAAAATTGAAATCCCCATAGCACTTGAAGAGGCGCATGCGAGTGCTTGTGGAGGTCATTTTGGAGGTAGATCTTTAGTGCAAAAACTCATCCGCATGGGCTATTACTGGAGACATATGGAAATTGATTGCTTTATGTATGTTGAGAAATGTCATAAATGTCAGGAACATAGCAATCTGATTCATGCTCCTGTTGTTGAGCTCCATGCACAAATTCTTATTTGGCCATTTTCAGTGTGGGGATTGGATCTAATTGGAATTTTTTTCCACCATCATCCACTAGACACACATTTATAATCACATCCATGGATTGTTTCACAAAATGGGTAGAAGCTACCCTCTTCAGTCCACAGTTGTTGATGTAATATGTTGTTTCATATTGAAACACATTATTGCATGCTTTTGAATTCCTTTTGCATTAGTTTCAAATAATGGAACACCATTCAAGAATAATGATGTGAAGAAATTCCTTGACACATTTATTATTCAACATCACTTCTCTACACCATACTACCCACAATCTAATGGCCAAGCTGAAGCAACTAATAAAACTATCGAGAAAATTTTAAGAAAAATAGTTAATAAACATAATAAATATTGGCATACGAAACTAATATATGTGTTATGGGCTTACCATACTAGTGTCAGGTCATCAACAAGAACAACTCCAAGTATAACCTTTTCTATGGTATCGAGGTAGTGATGCCCTTGGAGTTATAAATGTGTATGTTAAGGATTTCTCTTCAAGAGGTCATCGACAATGACACTTACAAACAAAAATCATTGCATCAGCTTGAGATGCTTGATGAACAGTGCATTAACACTCTCAAGCACCTCCAAGATTATGCTAATAAATTACAACACCATCATAGTAATCATTTTATTCCTCACATATTTAGCGAAGGTGATTTGGTCTTAAATGAAAATCAACAAAATATTAATGCCAACCCAACTAAAAAAGGAAAATTCAGTCCTAATTGGTTAGGAAGTTATATAATTAACAAAAATTATGGGTCTAGTGTGTATACATTAACATACATGGATGGTACCCCCTTAAAGATCCTTTTAATACCACACATTTGCACTAGTATTACGTCTAAATCCCCTTGAATAGTATGGATGGTGAGTAGTGTTGTTAGAGATAATGGATTACATTCAATGGGCTTTCACATTGCTTTGTTCTTGACAAGTAACTCGTTGTGTGTCTTGAACTCTAAAGTGATTATTTAATTTACTATTATTTGATTACTTTAGGTCTCATTCTATTCAAGTTTATTTTATGTGTTATGTTAGATTAGATCCTTATAAGCATTTAATGTCCTCTAATTAAATCATAAGTGCATTTAATTTAACATAACATATTTCATCACAATGTTGCATCTAAAAGAACCTATAATAATTTTTTATTAGATCACATATAGAAAGTTAAATCATGGAAGCATTCATTAAGTAATCTTACAAAGGTTATTTAATTAATCACATTGGCATTTAACATTCCAACATAGATAATAATAAAACATGGTGTGCTTATATATACATATCAAAGTTTGTGTACATATCATCAGATACACAATCCTACTGAGGCAAGTGGCTACCAGATCCCTCGTGACCTGGTGGTCGCATTTTTCTATTATCAATCTATCAAGATATAGTGGTGTATGATCGTGATCACATTCCATTGAGTGTACCAAGAGAAAAATCTAAACTTTGTATCTGTCCAAGGGCCTCCTGATGTGCTCGCGCTATCTAATATCTCTCCACCTATAGCCTCGCTACCTCTACCTCTAGTCTCTCAAACTCTGTAGGGGTCTAGGATGACTGTGCCTCGAGGGTAGCATGGGCTTGATGGATGCATCTCCTCAGACTCTCATACACTACCCACAGTCTAACATATGGCTTGACCGACTCTAGGTCTTGATCCACAATGGGTGGGGGCACATAGTCTGAGTTTGTGGCCTCCTGATCAATTGATGGGGGCACTATCTCTATAGTTTCCTATCGGTAGAGATCCCTAAAGTCTCTCGTAGCTCTTGCATGATAAAAATAATAAAACATAAGTACACATCATGATATATATAAGAGTAAGCACATGCATAAAATTAGAAACAATAAATAAATATATCATCACCTATACCTCTGGTAGGTTCTGAGAAATCAGCCTCATCCTATGTCATGGGTATGGAGGTTGTACTGACCTGTCCATGACTGTAGGTACTGGTGCATACTACAGTTGCTACTCGTGATCTAGTCATACGAGTAGGAGAGGACTCTCCCCACTCATGCCTTGTTGGGTCCACATCTACTGCCACATCAATCTCACTCATGGACTTTTCCTCCTCATCTCCTCTCTCCTATCTGTTATAGTCAGGATCGACATCCTCATCATAATCATCATCTATGACATTTGCAAATATGTCTGCAACCCTGTAGTGTGTCTCCTCATCTTTGTCCTCTACATTATCTCCCTCATCCGAGAGTGGTCCTACATCACCTATTAGCTCCTCCATAGGAAACACGGGGGTTGGTTGTGACACTATCCACCACTCCTTATAGTCATATGTGGCACCGATGTTATCCATGTCAAATATTAGAGGCATGTCATGATCTGAATACCTAGAATTTCATTGTGAATAACATTATCTATGGTAAACCGTACAGTATCACCAAGTCTTTGAGCACTCCACACCAATCTCTTGAAGAAGGGTCATGCTTGAGGTTCTATCTGCATCTACCCAAACTACCGTATGACTTGATTGTAGTAGAAAGGATGTACTATGTGGTCGTGTTGACCTACCAAAAATTTGTCTAGTTGTAATCTCCTCATTTGCCAAGTATGATCTAGCCACTGAGGCACAAGCTGATAAGGTCTCCAAAGGATCTCCTCCTCCTCCAAGAATTCAAATTGTACTCTCTAGAAGTGTAAATCACCATACTACCAAAATCATCATAGAGGATAACTAAAGGCCTGAGAATACCCCAAGGTTGTCAGACACGAGAAGTTGATAGGTCTGGTACAAGTGATATGCTCAAGACACCAAACTTGTAGAGGCATACAATGTACCATATTTTCAACCTCTCAAAAAACAAATCGACCAAGATCATAATACAAATGAGCTAGGATACAACACCCCTAGGCGTATATTTTTTGGTGCTCTACCATCCCTCATCAAATGTACTAGTCCTTCATCCAGGTTTGCTGCTCACCTGTCTAGGATGAGCACTAGTGCAACTATTAGCATCATAATCCATCTCACCAATGGGGCTCATGAGTATAGAAGCATCACCAAGTCTATCCATGCCCTCACTCTCATCATGTATTGGTCCGTCTAGGTAGTATTGTGTGTCATATTTCATCTGCTAGAATGTTTTCTCCGCTCGAAAGCATACTCGCTCACCCTAGATGAGAACTTAGAGTATGTAGTGTACGTCTTCCAGTGTGATCGGCATCTCACCAGTCAGTAGATGAAATGTGCATGTATTAGCATCCCAGTGCTCTACTAGCACCATCAATATCGCATCATGGTACCTCATGGGAGGCATGAGCTATGCCTAGTAAACTCCTATAGTCTGTAATAAATTTGTGTCCTCCACTAAAAGGGTGGGGGCTAAATCTCTTGGCGGACTTATATGTCTGCCTCCCAGATGCTCACATGAATGAGTGGGTACCTAACAAAAGTATAACAATATATCCTATAAGCAATCTAATATCCTCAATTTTTCACATCAATAATCATAAAAGTGTACAAAAGCTACTCTAGTGTGCTTTCTTAAAGGACCTAGACACTTTAGAACCCCTTTTGGACACTTCACGAAGATATGAGACACTTTTCGAAAAAGTGGGACACTTCGCGAACAAAAGGGACACTTTACGAAAAAATGGGACACTTCACAAAAAAAAAGGGGACGCTTTGCAAACCTTTTTTCCAAGGCCCTAAATTATCCTAGAAATACATAAAAATCATCAAATTACTGCATAAGGACAAAGCAAAGGTTGAATATTCGACTTACCTCATGATGATGTTCGTCACTTGCCACCTCATCTCGTGGCACATCCAATCTGGCAAGCCTGTAATCCCATCTACTCGACATATTTCACGATTCCTCAATCACTATTAAGATACAAAAGGTAAATGGAAAAATTTTAAGAATTTACTTCACTTTTTTACTCTTATGTAAGTTGAAATTAGCATTTTTACTACATTACGGTTAAAAAGTGTTTCAATAAAATCAACATAACAAGTGCTAGAGAGCTCCATTTTTGACGTCATTTTTTGCGTTGGAATCATGATTTTTCTCTTGACATCATCAATCATCTATCATTATATGGAATGGTACTTGGAAATTCCCTATAATATTACGTATCATGTTTGATGTGGCTAGACTGGTACCTTGATTCCACCTCCATAAAGCAAGCAAAATCAAGGGGGGGCACATATCTACCTTCAAATATGATCTCTAGATGGAGGTTTTCTAAGAGGATTATTTTTGGACAACTAACGGATTCATATTGTAGGATTTGGTTCCTAACGTTGTGGTTTTGCAGCTAACTACAGTGGGGGCTTCATTCTCTCGTGTCATTACTCAACTCATATGGGCGCTAAAGTGGGAGCTAAATGTAGTGTACAAAATCATGCACTCTTGAAGAAAGAGATGATTTCACACTTAATTTTGACCCATTTTGGCACCCTTGCATTAATTATCCTTCAAAATCATCATTTATAGGCCTTTAGGACCCACTATTTTGGAACTATGAGGCCCATTCCACTTAAAAATCATTTAAAATCTATCAAAATCCTAAAATATTCAAAAACCCACCTCAAAAACTTAAGGTGGGACTCATTCGCCACCCTGGATGAATGAGTCCCCTTAGGTGGGACCCATTTGCCCAAGGTGGCGAATGAGTCCCTTTTGGGGCCTTTTTCAATTTTGAGCAGGAATTCATCAATTTAATTCAATTTTTTGGTGAATGTCGACCATTGGGATCTAAATAATGGTCAATTAGGTGTTGATGCCTATAAAATAAATCTTCTAAGTCATTTTTATCAATCTTTAAGCACTTTGAGCAAGCATTGTCCAACATCAAGCATCAAGAGTCTTCAAGAAATTTCTCTCAAGAGCATTCAAGTTTTAAGAGGAAGTAGAGTCGAAGCTTTGGAGCAGCATTAAAATGTTTTTTTAGGTATTCAAGCTCACTTTAGATCAAGATCAAGAATTTTCAAGGGTTGATCATGGATGCCTATGGTGAATCATGATGGATTCTAGGCTGGGGAGATGCAACTAGCCATCAAGCCAATCCTAAAGACTTGTTTCCTAAGTGATCCCATCCTCCATTATCACTCTAAATTCATCCTAATGAAGGTAAAAGCATCATTAGGGTTCATTTGGGATGATTGGAGATCATCACAAGTGAATCATTCATCTCTTCGTTTCTATCATTACATCATATTCTCTCATGTTAGAATAGGATTGCATCATGTTCAAATTTCCTAATCTTAGACACACTTAAGGCTAAGGTTTCCATGCAAATTTTATTATCTTTTACAAGTTTTAATTACCAAACTTGGGGTTTGACCAAGGCAAACCCCCCATTACCAAATCAATCCAAATTCTATTTTACAGGTGAATTTTATAGGTTCAGACCCAAAACTCAAGTTGGAACAGAAGAGTAGGTGTTAAGGAGTAGATCAAATTTTTCAAGTCTCAAAAAAGTCAAACTAGACTAATTTACCAGGTGTGGTGAATGAGTCCCATTGCTTCTATCTATCGGATAAAGTTGCAAATCCAGATACCCCTTTTTCTGAAACAGGCTCCTGCACAGAAATTTGGATCTGGGACTAATTCACCCAGGTTGTTGAATGAGTCCTAGTTGGTTAAAAATTCAGCATTTCCACAATTTTAGAGCTATTTCCAGTCTTTTGGAGGTTTCCAGGTCACATTTCGAATTTAGTGACTTTTTGTTACATTTCAATTACATTTTTAAGTCATCTTTTAGGTCATTTTGCATATCACATTATGTTTTCAAATATTTTGTCTTTTCCAAGTTTACACTTGGTGGTGAACCCCTCATTTGAAATTATTCCATCCCATAGGAAAAACCCTTTGTCAGGTTTCAATCACCTTGCATTGGAATCTCAAGGGTTTGTTCTTGATTGTAAATGTTGGATTTTGTGGTCCTAGGTCCTAAACCCTAGTGATCAAGCATCACAAAATTTACCTTTTCATCTGGTATGTGATAATGGCCTTGTTTTTTCTTTCAAACAATTTACTCAATGGGATTTTGACTATAAAATAGTCATTAAATATTCATCCAATTACTATTCATAGGGGAATGGTGTGATTGAATTGAAACTAATAAGAATCTTTTAAAGGTTATCAAAAAATTGTTAGAAAAAAACCCTAAGGATTGACATACTCAGCTAAAGTTCGCCTTATGGGTGAATAGAACTAGAACTAAGGCAGCTCTAGGAACTTCACCTTATTGGTTGGTTTATGGCCAATACCCCATTTTCCCATTAAACATGCAAATCCTAGCCTTGAGATTTATGAAATAAATTTTCAATGATGATAGTATGATAGAGGCTAGGCTTATGAACCTCTTGTGTAGAAGAGAAGAGATATTTTGTGTTGTAACAATTATGCAAACATCAAGTATTTGTTAAACATTGGTTTGACAAGTGATCCAAGATAAAATCATTTAGAATATTAGACATAGTGCTCTTGCGAGATAAACAAAATAAAATAAAGGTGACCACCAAATTTTTGACAAACTCAGGTTGGACCTTATCAAATTGTATAAATCCTTGGGGAAAATGCATTTTGGCTCAGTACGTTAATCAGGGAACCTATCCCATCGCCTCTCAATAGATAGTTTCTTAAACATTATTTTGGCCTATGAAGGATTATTAATCTTTTGATTATTATTAGCTTAGGTGTTTCTATTTTTCTCTCTAATTCTTATTTTTTATTCTTGTGTTTTTGTCTTTGGGGAAGTCAACTCTTCCTCCTCCCTTTTATTTTCGCCTTTTTGTTCCCTATTTTAACCCTTTTGGAAGTAGAGTTGATGTGAAGGTTTTCTTAGGGATACTTTATCTAAGATTTTTATTTACATATTCTTAGAATATTTTATGTGTTCTATCATTTAGGAATTCATGGTTTATAGTTGTTATGACACAAACACAAGAGATTTACTAGACATGAGAATATTTTCAGGGACCTATGAACAATTATTGAATCCATCATTGAAAAGGAACATATTATTAAAATATTTGAAGCTTAGTTACCCCAAAACATTGATTCCATTACTCTAAGTTAAAAATCCGGAGTTATACCATTATCAGGATATATATGGTGGTTCCAAACCCATCCCATAGGATTCTTTCCTAGGAACTGGGGAGTACATAAAGAATTATTAATGCATGTGTGCAAAAGAAAGAAAAGATAAAATAAATAAGTTATTATTGATCATAAAATATTACGGTTCTTTGAAAAACCTTATGGGAAATTCAATGGATGGGGGACATGTGCTCCACTAAATAACCTCCAAGATTTTAGAAACCAACTCTTTGTTCTTGGTTTGGGGGAGAAAAGGGGAGAAGGGATGTAGAAATTTAAACTATCTAAGGCGGTACATTGAAAGCTTTTACAACATTTGAAATTTCCCTACCAGACTATCAATAAGCTCAAAATAGCCAAAATTACAAATTCTAATACAAAATGATCTAGAGACAAAATATAGAAACATTAGTCTTATAACTATGTAGTTATCCTCGCCACCTTTATAATGCATATATTTTTTCAAAATCAGAGCATTGGGGCAAAAGTTATGGCATGTTGAGGAAGTCAGAAACAAATAGATTCAACCTAAAACATATGATAGAAAATGGAAAAAAATATATTTTCAATGCCTCTATGGATGGGAAGTTCTCATCTCCATCTTTCTAATGATATCTTGTTTTCCAAAAGTGGACAATGCGGAAAAAATTTATGTTTTTTTTTTTAAATGATTGAATTTAGCCTCTGAAGTGACAACCCCCTTATCAAAATAAATTTTCTCCAAAAATAAAATTCATCTAAAATAGACAAGTTTTATATGAAAATAGGGGTTTTTGGGCCATCTAAGCGTAATGGAAAGGTCCGTTTAGGCCAAAAATGCTCTAGTAAAAATTTGTTCACCAAATATGAGCTTCAAAGGTTTCCCATATTTATAACTATGTCAAATGATCTCCAAATCAAATAAAATAAAAGCCAATATTGACTTTCTCAAGCCTTCATGATACATTGGAATGGTCAAAAAATACAACCAATATAAACAAAAATGTTGAAATCACCCAGATCTTACAAAAAGCATATGCAATATGAATAGGTTATTTAAATCATTGCAAACCCTTTCTAATTCTCCAAATCATTCAAAATGCAAGAGAAGAGCATACAAAAACTTATAATATCTTATATGAAAAACTCAATCTCTTAATCAAGAATATAAGAACTTAGATTTCTCCAAAAAAATATTTGACACTATGTTAGAAATCTAAAAGAGATTAAACAACCCAAGGAATTTTACAAGAGAAACTCAAAGCTGCATATATGAAAAACTCAATCTCTTAATCAAGAATATAAGAACTTAGATTTCTCCAAAAAAAGATGTGATACCATGTTATAAATCTGAAAGAGATTAAATAACCCAAGGAATTTTACAAGAGAAACTCAAAGCCGCATAAACTAAAAAAAACATAAACAATGCAAGCTAGTAACTTTGATATATATGCAATGTCAAGATGAGCTTCCAAGATGCAAGAATATGCAAATACAATCTAGGTAATGAGTTTATATAGAACTAAGGAGAGATGGAGGTGAAAAATCAACCAATAGGAATTGACCACCACTAACCACCAATATTGAATAAAGTGATGAAAAATTTAATACTCCACCCTTAAAGGATGGAGACAACTCATGACTTTATCTTTTTTTTAAATGATAAAATCACTTTATTCTCCTAAGCAAATTTAATGAAATTATGTTGGTGTGAATAAATGTCTTGTACCTAACTAATTAACTCACTAGGTAATTAGGGGACATATTCACATGTTAATTTTACTTAGGATATAAGATTCTTTTTAGAAGTCTTAGTTGGTTTTTCTAGAACTTATCTAACTAGTATTGCTTGATTCCTAGGTAGTTAGTTTGTTAGTTGTCTCATGTCATAGGATTAAGACACTTGTCATGATCTTGTCTAATCCTACATCTCAACCTTTCCTTTATAAGCAAGGCATCTCATGTACATTTTTATTCAAGCTTATTGAAGCATATTCAACCATTAATAAATTTTGCATTATTGAAGCAAGCTTTCTTGCCATTCTCTCTCTTGTGGAAGTGTTTTTGGTCTAGCAACTATTCCTAGGGGTGTTGGGGAGTCACCATTTACTCTCACATGGTATCAAAGCTCTCTAGGTGTTGCAGATTCCTTCCCAGATCTGAGGGTTTGATATTTTGGGTTAAATATTTTCGTTGGGTGTAGATTGGGGTTTCAAAGACCTCACGATTGAGATCAGGTGGCCATGTAGACAAATTTTGATTGTAAATTTGTTCATTTTGGGTAAATTTGTCTTTGAAGCAATTTTTTTTACTAGGACAGCCTCCCGAATGGTATCGTTTATTCCAATTTTGCAAAAAACAAATAGTTTGGAAAATATTTTTCTACAGTATATTGATTAATAAATTTGAGGAAAATTTATATTTTGTATCAGGCAAATATTATTGGGCTATAATTAAAAAAACTTGTGATTTTGTAATAAAATTTGTGGGCATATTCTATTGCTAGCGTGGGGTTTGCATCATATCTTGTGTAGGTGGTACTGGTCAAATAACCTACAAATCGCATCATTTTGTCTGAAGTACCACTCATAGTCAGATCTGACATCATCAGTACCCCTTGTCATTTTTTTGGCCCAATTGTCTATGTTAGCTTGTATGCTTTCAGCTGTTAAGATCCTCTCATTGGCATCTATCCCAATTGGCTACGTTGGAGGTACAAAGGCCTTCATTTAAGTTCATTGTCAAATAGACCATTGCAAGGTATGCAACCTCATCCAATCAACTGTACTGGCCCATGTCACTGGTTGCAGTTAGTATGGTCACTTTAATTGGTGGTATGTGTGTCTTTTAACCTACATGTTTTTATATATATATTTTTTGTTTGTAAAATCAAAGGTTCGACCACTATTATAAGGCCGATGGGGTTTATTTATTAGTTTTGCCCAAGGTAGAATACTAATGCATTCATTCAATTCAATTTTTTAATTGATAGTGACAATTCAACCAATGAACATTTGGAATTAAAAACTTGACCAACACTTTTATATAGTCTATTTTTAATTGTCTATTTTTAGAATTGCTAAAATATCTTTTATCTTTCTTTTTATTGGTTCATGTTGTGAATAGTGAGTGCAAAAATTAGGATTTTTCTTTTTTTAAAATTATGTGCAATACAATGCATTTAATTCATTCAATCAAAATTCAAACTTATTAATGACTTGAATGAAATGAGCACTATTACATACATCAAAATATAATTGCATTGTTGACTTAGAGGTAATATTTTACATTTTTTATTTAATAATTGACAAGATTTACAAAGCTTATTAAGTAAATGTGAGTACACTCAATGCATATTTTATATTTGTTTATAATGTGTATTAAATATCACAATATAATTTATTTATCTATAATAAATATCTAAGTAAAATTTATCTATCTACAATTAATATTTCAATAAGATTTGTCCATTAAATATTAATGTAGATATTTTAAAAAATATACAAGTAATAATATAATTTAACAAGACAAAAATTACATAAATATCACATTATCATATAAATATAAATATGGAGTTATTATAATAATATATTTTTATAATTGAATATTTTTTAAAGTTTTTGCAATATTAATTAACTATAATAATAACATTATACAACAACAAACAATCATATTACACCCCTACCTACTTCTATTAACTAAATGTTTAAAACAACCAAGCACACTCATGATTTTTTATTTTTTATTTTTGCAGCATTAATCAACTATAATAATAACATTATACAACAACAAACAATCACATTACACCCCTAGTTGCTTCTATTAACTAAATGTTTAAAACAACAAGCACACCCCACATGAATATTTTTTTTTTAAAATTACAACATTAATCAACTATAATAATAGCATTATACAACAACAAACAATCAAATTATACCCCAACTTACTTCTATTAACTAAATATTTGAAACAACCAATCACACTCTACAATGGGTAGAACTTGACGCAAATGCGTCTCTTGTTGGTTGTGGTTTAAAAAAAGAAAAATTGTAAAGTTTTTCATGTATTTGTAATGGCCAACGAGTTTGTATAGAGGGTGGTTTTTTAATTTTTCCATCTATTTTAAGCATGGTCATATGGTGAACCACCGACTCAGCTCCAGGTGTTGATAAATTGCTCCTACTTAGTCTTCTTGTTCACTATTTTTGCCCCCAAGTACCCTTTTATGGGCCTTTTTTTCTTTTTTGCATAACTTTCGCATACGAAGGTGAATTTTTTCAAACAAAATATCATCAGAAAGCTGGAAGCCTCAATTTTTTAGTGGTGTAGGTGTTTTTCAAAAAAATTGTAGTTTTGTGCCATTTTTTCCAGGTTGAATTCAGATCTTTCGTTTTCACCTCCGAGCTCATATCTTTTTGCTCCGAACTCCGTTTTTTCCCAAATTTGTGGCATCGGGAAGGTATTCACAAGCATTTCAGTTCTACTCATGCAATTTTTGTAGATTTGTTTCCAAAATTTCAAATTTTCAATTTAAAGCTGATTTGATAGTTTGGGATACATTGTTGTAAATTTGCAGAAAAAAGTGTCAATTTGTTTGGGACAAAGGGGTTATTTTTTTGTATTGTGAAGGGAATTTGATGTTCCTCTATTGTAATATATGATTATATCATGGATTTACCAAAATTTGTACTCATACCTCCATATAACTATCATGTGTGGAGATCACAAATGGAGTTATTATTGTTAAAATTGGCATTCCAAATGATCACATTTGGTCAAGATCCAGAACCCATAGAAGCTAAAGAGAGAAGGAAATGGCTTGATAGAAGGGATGAAGCTCTTGGTACTCTTATTTTTTCCATTTATCTAGATCTTATATATCATGTTGCATCTTGCACACATCCTAATCAAGTTTGGACTACTTTGGAGAGTCTCTTTGGTAAGCCAGATAAGATGAGGAAATTTAAATTGCAGAATGAACTAATGAGTCTTAATCCTTCAGATTTTGACAATATCCATGACTTCTTCTCTAAGCTCAATTCTCTAAGATTGCAATTATCTAGTTGTGTGGTCACTAAAGAGGATGGAAAGATGATACTTTCTATTCTTTCCAAGCTTGGTCCTGATTATTCAGTGTTTGTTTCTACATTCTATACTACAATTGATGCCCTTGGAAATGCATATAAAATGCCTTCTCTTGATGAATTTGTAGCTCAACTCACAAGGGAACAAGAAAATTTGGTACACATGAGCACATTGAATTCTTCTACATCTCATGCTCTTCTTGCAAAGGATAAAAACGCTTCAAGTGGAAAAGGTAAGAAGTAGAACAAGGCTCCCAAGTCTAATGAGCAAGGTAAATATTCTCCTTCACATAGCAGGGTAAGTGCACCAAGATGGTTCCCAAAAAGGGGACTTAAGTGAACAGTTTTTTTCTGAAATCAGGAAATACTGACCTTGGACGTGAAATTGATGATACTTGACTCAAAATTTTGAGATGGAACAAAAAGAAGGATTCAAGTGCTCCCAGTCTACTTTCTAAGCTACTAATTTATTTTGCAAATGGTTGAGATTAAGGGGTTCAAACAAGGGATGTACACAAATTGGTGTCATTTTTGTCAGAAAAACATAACATAGCAACTCTTGTACGACCCTTGTACGGTGAACTTTTTTTTTGTATTTTCAAAATCGCAATGGTCAGAAGTTAGCTAATAGTATTTAGTTGATGCATGATTTTTCTGATTATTTTTTAATGAATATTTGATTTTTTACTAATTTGCGAAGTGGAAATTTCCTGAAAATAGAATTTTGGCCATGCTACCCCTACAAATTTTGGAAACTAATTGATTTTTTTTATTTTATTTTTTTATTTTGTAGAATGGAGTCTAGTTTCTAAAAATGTAATTTATTTGAAAAATTGATGAACATTTAATTTATAACGAAAAAAATACCAAACACTACTTTTTGGCAAAAAAAAAAGACATACAGATAAAATAAATTATGGATGAAAGACTTAAGAATTTCAGAAAGTGAAAAAAATTACATTGTTGGATAGCTAAGAGATAACCCAACATTACCCATATGTTTGATTTTTCAATATTGAACCACGTGCAATCCTGATGGTGAGCACGAACTCGATTATGAGAAATATGGTGGATTTTTTTTTAAAACGTCTCTGGTTGTTGGGAATGCCCTCCAAGTCTTTGGGTTGGTATTCCAAGGCAAATACCAAGCCTAAGGCTTGGGAATTCCCAAAGCAAGATATAACGTGAGCGTGTTATAACATGCTCGCGTTATATCTCACTTTTCACATGGTTTTATCTTCTACAGGGAACATGTCAACTAGGACATAACACGAGAGCATTATAATGCGCTCGCATTATGTCTTCCTTTATGTTAAATTACAATATATTGAATGTATGCTAATATATTTGTATGTTTGTATGTACATGCATGTCATGTATGTATGTATGCTTCTATGGATGTAAGATTATATGTATGTCTTTAGATGGAGGGAGAATTTAGAGACAGAGAGAGAGAATCTAGAGAGATGGAGAGGGGGTGGAAGTGAGATTTTAAGAGAGAGGGAGTGGGAGAGAAGGGGTTGGAGTGAGGGATAGAGGGAGGGAGAGAGAGAGGTGGGGGGAGAAAATTGAGGGAGAGGAGAGAGAGAGGGGTGGGATAGAATTGAGGGAGGAGAGAGAGAGGGAGAGAGCAGGAGAAAGAGAGAGTTATGTAGGTAGGGTGCCAAAGGGAGAGACTTGAGAGATAGGTAGTGAGAGGGAGTGTGAGAGAGATGGAGTGGGAGAGAGAGGGAGTGCGAGAGAGAGGGAGTGGAAGAGAGAGGGAGTGTGAGTGAGAGACTTGAGAGAGGGAGAGGGTGTGGGAGGGAGTGACCTGTAGAGGTAGAGAAAGAGGGGGGTGGAGTGAGAGGGAATTATCTAGGTAGGGCTAGAGGGATAGATAGAGAGAGGGGAGAGAGAAAAAGAGAAGGTTACCTAGGTAGGTTGCTAGAGGGAGAGACTTGAGAGAGAGAGGGGGTGGGAAGGAGAGACATGAGAGAGAGGGAGAGGGAGAGAGTGGGATGGAGTGGGAGGGACATAAAGAGAGATTGATAGAGGGAGCGAGAGAGGGTGGTAGGGATTGATTGAATGAGAGGTACGTAGAAAGAGGGATACGGTAGATAGAGACAATTAGAGAGGGTAGGAGGGAGGGAAGGAGGGAGAGGTGAGATGTATAGATAGAGTGAAAGTGATAGGGTTTGAGGGTATAGGGTTGATGGATTAGGGTGGAGGACCTATAGGTTTGATGGTTTCTAGGGTATTAGGGTTTAAGGTTTGAGGGTTGAGGGAATAGGGTTGATGGTAGAGGATATTTGGTTGAGGGTATAGGGTAGAAGGTTTAAGGGTTTAGGGTTGAAGGGTTTGGGGTTAAGGGTTTAGGGTTAAGGGTTTACTTGGTTGAAGGTAGAGGGTGTAGGGTATAGGTTTGATGGTATATGGTTGAAGGATTAGGTTCAGAGTCCAATGTAAGGGGTAGAGGGTTTAGGGTTTAAAGATTGAGGGTTGAGGGATTAAGGGTTGAGGGTTGAGAATTGAGAATTGAGGGTTGAGCGTTTAATGTATAGGGTAAAGGGTACAGGGTTTAAGGGTTGAGGGTTTAAGGTATAGGGTCGAGGGTCGAGGGTCCAATATATAGGGTAGACATTATAGGGGTTGAGAGATTAAGAGTTGAGGGTTTAGGGATTAGGGTAGAGAATTTTCTTGGATTTCACGATATAAGGGTTGAGGGATTAGGGTTTAAGGTAGAGAGTATTGGATTGAGGGTAGAGGGTAGAGGTTTTAACAATTTAGGGTTTAAGGGGTTAGGGTTGAGGGTCAAGGGTTTAGGGTTGATTGTTTAAAGGTTTAAGGGTTGAGGGTTTAAGAGTCAAGAGGGTTGAGGGAATAGGGTAGAGAGTTTACTAAGTGGGTTTAAGGGTTGGGGGATTAGGGTTGAGGGTAGAAGGTAGAGGATTGATGGTAGAGGGTAGAGGGTTTACGGGTTAGGGTTTAAGGGTTTAGATTTTAGGGATGAGGGATTAATAGGTTATAGGGGTTGAGGTATTAGAGTTTAAGGGTTGATGGTTGAGGGATTCAAAGGGTATAGGGGTTGAGGGATTAAAGTTTAAGGGTTGAGGGTTGAGGGATTAAGAGGGTATAGGGATTGAGGGATTATGGTTTAAGGGTTGAGGGTTCAAGGATTAAGAGGGTATAGGGATAGAGGGATTAGGGTTTAAGGGTTGAGGGTTGAGGGTTGAGGGTTGAGGGTTGAGGGTTGAGGGATTAAGAGGGTATAGGGGTTGAGGGATTAGAATTTAAGGGTTGAGAGTTCAAAAAATTAAGAG
>CM021107.1:593930171-593991873 GCA_007115665.2 Sequoiadendron giganteum | reverse complement strand
GCCTCCATGCAATCAGACCAATAGAGAAATCACCTTAAGAGCTAAGTGAAAACACCCAACACAAGCTAAATACTCCATGGTTGTATAGCAACACAAGCAACTCCATACTGCCAGGGAGCCTCTCACACAGACACCCAGTATGAAACCACGCTTCGCTGCAACACAACCATTAGCACATCTCACACCCTTTGCATCAAGAAATTTGTTACTAGCCATGAGCTTCAAATCACATTACCACAACATGATCAACTCTATACTTCTCCAACATCTTTCAAACATTGTGTTGAATCAATGAAGCACACACTTCCACTCATCGAAGGATCAATCACTAACCGATTTCTCTAGACATCCTCAAGCTTGGCATGGTAAGAAATCAACACAGGAGGAAACCTATAACTCTAGTAACCAGGAGAAGACTTTGATACCACTGGTTGGTATTATCAAGCAACGACCTCCTTTAACCTGCTCTGATACCACTTGTTGGTATCACGAGCAACAAGCTACTAGTTCTGATACCACTTGTTGGGGATACAGAGTTCTGTTCTGTCATCAAGATAGACATCTAAGACAACAGTGCCTTAGTTATTTCTATTCAAAATCACAACAAAGACACAACCAACCATGCCATAAAGAGGAAGTAGGCATAGTTGATCCCCCATTGATCCTCTGAGAGAAGTGCATGCAAACAAAAGACAGATTCAACATAAAAAAATAACCATGAAAGACAAAACTATGAACACACATATATACGTGGGGAAAACCTTTTCAGGTAAAAATCCCCACCTCCAAAACATTCAGCTCACTTATATTATTTAGTAACTAAAATGGTTACAATACAAACATAGAGCTATGCTCTTCAGGATATTACATCTTGTTCATCAGGAGAAAGAATACAGGCAACACAAAATAGAATCTTCACACAGTTACAATGTCCTCCATGAGATACTGTGTAGATTCCCTTAAGCTCTTCTCAAATGACTGTCATAGCCAGCTTCATGACCAACCCAGCCTCTTGGCCTTATAGGTTCACATCTTACCAGATTCAAGAGTCTAAGTGTTCACATTTGAATCGCTCGAACACTCTCAGCCTCTCTCTATTATCGCTCATCATCTGTATCGATTTGCACACCAGAATACATATACTGTGTGCCAACCTGTCCTACCTGTCCAACCATCAATGGTCTTCAGGATATTAACTATCCTATCTACAAGGATCCATACTTCATTGATAACATGCACTGACCATGCAGATTCATTGAGCCACCCACTCATTAAATCATCCCCAGACATGTCTATCAACCAGCCTCTAATATATCAACTCATTCACAGTTAGGAAATAGCAGTTTTCCAATCAGATCTTAGAGTTCTCACCACATGTCACCATCTTATTCATCTATTGCATCTGACAGTCGGTCAAACAGGTCCAACTCAGTCAATCCGAGTTCCAAGCTCATCTGAACTCCTACCGCCTTACTGCCGAGCTCAAAAATACTTGCCATGGTATGGCGGTGAGCTTGCCTGAGCTCACTCTGCCATTTACCACACTACCACTGCTCTGACTGTTTTGCCTTGAGGTATGGTGGTAAGCCATCCGAGCTCCTTCGAGCTCTAGCCCAAGACATCACCGTGCTCTATCCCTTCATTTGCTTCGACCAACCAGATGCAATCAACCTGCCACGTGCCAACCTGTCATTCGCCTTCCACCTTGAAACTGAGTCCAACTCTGTCAAACGCTGCCACGAGCTTATTCGAGCTCCTACCATGCTATCACATCCCAAACCAACATGCCTCGTGGTATGGGATTAGCCATCTTGGCTGACTGCTGGCAATCTTACCGTGGCCACTACAGTCAATCAGTTGACTATCCGCGGTACAACAATAACCACTAGAAAGGCCATTGGCAGTGTTACCGCGGCCACTGCGGTGAGTGAACTCGCCTACTGTGGTGGTGGTGGTAACCACCAAGACCACCTCAGGTGGTCTCACCATGCTACCACGGTGAGTTGTCCCACCACCTGCAGGATGGCGATAACTGCCAGGACCACCGCTGGCTATCTCACCGCACTACCGTGGTGAGTTGACCCACTGCCTGTGGTATGGGGGTAACCGCTAGGACCACCACTAGTGATCTCACGCGCTACCACAGTGAGTTGACCCACCATCTATGGTATGGCGGTAACTGCCAAAGCGAGATAGAAAGACCATTACCGTGGCCACTACGGTGAGGAAGGAAACCACACGCGGTAAAAAGGTAATCGCCAAACCCTTCATCGAGGTACCACCAGAGCAGAAAGGAAGATCGACTTGGTATGGTGGTAAAGTCAGAAAACATGAAGAAAATGCCTAAGTCTTCAATGGAAAAGACCAGAAAGTTGAGGCAAACTTTCCCAACACATGTTGTAGTATCCTTGGATGAGTTTGTAATAGTCGTCAATATCAATGGGCCTAGCATAGAGTGTGGAGTCACCACACATAGAGGCACAATAAAAATACAAGGACCATCCCTACCACCTAAAGGATCCTCTATTGTTCCAAAACTGAACCCAAATGACTATAGTGTCTTAGACTAGTTGAAGAAAACCCCCACCCAAATCTCCATTTTGGAGTTGCTAAAGATATCACCAACACATAGGGAGATTCTAGAGAAATATTTTTTTGCATCCACTATTCCCACTGATATTGATGTGAATCAATTCCAAGCCACGATCAGACACATCACTATGCCCCATCTTCTTACATTTTTGAAACATGATCTCCCAACGTAACCATCCCATAATCGTGCATTGCATCTTGAGGTCTTGGTCCACAAGAACAAATTCAAAAGAGTCCTGGTGGATGGGGGTGTTGGTCTCAATATTTGTACTTTGTAGCTAATCAAGAATGAGTGTCCTGAGGAACCATCCAAATCCCCATTCAAGTGGGGCCAACCATCATGGAAACCACATGCCAAGTCCTCGACCTAGAACTTCCTTACAATATTCTCCTAGGGCATCCATGGATCCATGGGATGCAAGTTGTTATGTCTACTTTCCACTGATGCATCAAATTCCCCTATGAAGATAAGGAAGTAACAATCCATGGTGACCCCAAGCTATTTTACTACTACAAAAATTTGGAGGCCAAACACTACAAAATACCACAAGTACTTAAGAACAATAAAGGACCCACATATTCCTATGTTGATCCATCCACCTTGGCCTCCACACCTGAGACAAAGACACCCTCCATCTAGAACATCCCAAGCATCAAAGCTATAATCGAAAATAATGCTTGTGGGGACTATAACTTACAAGAGGGTGCATCTGTCTTAGAAGAGCTACCATAATCTTCTGTCTCATGGGAAATCACAACCTGGTGATTTCTCATCATCCCAAACATTTACAACATCACCTACCACTTTCAAAAGGTGGGGAGACTTAAGTAAAGAGGTGGTGGATGAAAATGATGTATTAGATTTTCTCTACTAGGATGATAAACTTGTACCTATTCTTCCCATGGAGGATGACAACAAGGGTTTACAACTAATGTTTGGTTGGGGCTATAACAAGAATGAGAAGTTGGGACAAAATGACAACTTACTAGAACCCCTCATTCTAGAGAAATGTTTAAAGAATCTTGGCTTGGGTTGTACCACAAGTAAGGTGACCATTCTTGACAAGCGTACCCCTATCAAAATAGTCAAGGCTTCCCCTCAATTACTGATATCTACTGGCCTGCCCCTTGATAGCTATACCTTGGATATAATTGACCTATACTAGGAGGATTCCAATGTTTTCATGATAACCACCATGTCATTTGAGCCAAATACTCATAACACTGAGCTACAACATGTGTATCCCCAAATCATAAACTGGGACCAACAAGGACTGCCAATATTGGATTCATTTGAAAATTATGAGTCTTTCTCTAAATTCATGGGACTAAGAAGTGGCATGCCACATGGAGATAACAAGGCAGGGTTCAACATTGATCTAAATATGCATGTGTACTATGGGGAAACGATTGAATCTCTTAGTCACAAAATTGAAAATATAAGAGTAACGTCTCGATCCTTAAGTGAAAATCACATTTTGGAACTTACTAATCTTAAAATAGTAAAAAAAAAGGACGTATCCGATGGTGAAAACCTCTCTAAGGTGCCAAAGGATGAGGTATTCAATCTTTTCCTTAGTGCTATTCATCAAGATAAATCGACAGTCCTAGCAGAAAAGTGCAATCTAGTGAACTTGGTGTTACCTGCCAATTATGCTATCAATTTTTAAACTTCTCTTATAAATGTATCTCTAAGTGATGTCACGGTCCTACCGATTTCCCTAACCTTGTCATGGTGTTCATCAATTTTGAAACTTCCTGACCAACTGAAATACTTTATATCCCTGTCGCACCATGGCTTTTGGTTGATCTCTTATGCAGTTGGCTTATCGGGAGTTCTTGAAACCTTTGAAATTTCAACTTATGGTTTGGAGTTTCCATTTTTTAGCAATAGGAAGACTTGACTAGAGGCACTCTTCCCTATGTGTCAGCTCATTTAATACACTACACAAAATTTTTAAGGTATGTCTTCTCCAATGCTTTGAAACACCAATTCGAGGTTTAAACGTAATATTTTGGATTTTTTGAAAGGATGACTCTAAAATGAAAAAGTTGGTGAAGAAGATATAGTAACGGATTTGCACATTTTCCCTTAATAAATAACTACTTTTCTTCACCGTCACCTTCCAATGAACTTATGAACAAAGCAAACCTGTGGTAGCATTTTAATTCCAAGTTTTCTTCAAAATGGTGCTTCTTGGTGAAGTTGTAGAATGGGAAAATGAGTTGGTGCCAGTCATACAACCAAATTTGATGTGGCCCGAGGAGGAACATCTCGACATTTTTTCAGAGTTACATTCACTAGCGTTGAAGAAAAAGACCAGCTATGCCGAATATCACAAAGTGATTTCTATTTTAGATAGAGAAGAAGAGTGAACTGAATTTAACAATTTGGTTATGGAGATGTTGATGGAGCTATTTAGAGCTCTGGCTCCTTTGGTGGTTTAGTGACCTGGTTTCTTTATGCAACTGCCAGCGAAAACAGTTTCTTCCAAAAAAGACTGAATCGTTATTTTACATGGATGGAAATTTTGTAATTATGAATGATAATCAAAATTTTGGGATGTAACAGAACTATTTCCATTTCTTGATGAATTATTTGATGACGTTCGTTTTCAATGACCATTATGAATTTAGCTAATAGAGAATATAAAAGGGGAAAATAAAATAAAATTTGGGAGATTCTCTAGGGGGGAGGAGGAGATGGGCTTAGTTTTCTTGAAACTCAGTTGAATTGTACAGAAATGTGGAGTCTGTGAACTCTTATTTTGACATTGAAAAGATTAAGAGAATATTTCTAAGTCTTTGAATTTGTAAATGTTTTACTTTGATTGCATGAACTTTGTTTCATGATAATTACTTTTCAATTTTTTCCTGTTTAATTGGATTGCGTATGCATTTAATTCTGAAGCTTTGAATTCATTTTAAATCATCTGTGGAAAGAATTGGCTTTTCTCCCTCCCTAAACATTATCGATGGTTATAGATTCAACGGGCTTAATATTGTGTCTTTCTTGTTGAAT
This sequence comes from Sequoiadendron giganteum, assembly GCA_007115665.2. Taxonomy (NCBI): domain Eukaryota; kingdom Viridiplantae; phylum Streptophyta; class Pinopsida; order Cupressales; family Cupressaceae; genus Sequoiadendron; species Sequoiadendron giganteum. The sequence continues at coordinate 593,986,259 of CM021107.1, read as the reverse complement.
CATCTTTCACACTTACTTTCATGTCTATGGGTAGGTGTTGGTTACCTTTCTTTCTTTCTGGTTAAAAGCATACTCTGTATTTAATTGATTGTGCACTTTCTGAAGGTAGTTGCGCCTTGTAAAGTAAGCAAAGAGCACTTATGATTATCATCGCAAATGACTCAACTGTTGGCTAGATTGTCATTCATGTGGGCGTAGGAGTATTTATTGATGTGACAAATCTGTCAACCAACATATTTTTGGCGACTCCACTAGGGAATATTGAATCAGAGGCTCTAGAGGTTGAAGGGCCTGTTGATTCTCATTTAGTTATAAATTGGTGTCTTCTCAAGGAGAGGGTTGGCGACTCCATTTAATTATGATATCCCAGGAAATGGTTCACAGTTAGGAAAAATTATGCAACCTGTTTGGAAAAAGACCTCCACCAAATATTGGTGAAATATTGGTAGAAAAATATGGAATAATCCATTCACTGTGGGATAGTCTTAAAATGAGCCTAACAAAAGCTAGAAAGAGAGGGATACATTAGTTTCGAGATCATCAATCCACTCTTTTGTTTAAATACCTGTATTGAAAATATTGCATCCTTAAAGATCTATAACATAAGACTCCTCAAACTAAGGTAGAAAAGCTAGAAAGGGTTAATGAAGAACCAAATAGTGGGGAGCAGATTTCATGTAACTTTTCTATCCTTGATGACCATGATTGCATGTCAAATAGTGTGATTAAAAAAACATTTTTTTCTATCATGGAAAGTAAAAAAGTGTTGTTAGATGAATCCCATAAAGTTCTCATCCTAGAATGGTTCCTGGAGAGCTCAGATGATTTTTTATGTGGGATTGTGGATGAAAACGACCATATTGAAGAGGTCTATGTAAGAACATTCGTCTCTAATACAAAAAAAGATAGGGATGCATTGATTGAAAAGTTCGAGGAAAAGAGACATATGAATTCTTTTGAAGTTATTAAAGGTATGAATGATGAATATTCCCAACTTTCATGTCTCCTTGTTGAGGATTATTTTTGTGTTAGAAAAAAGATATAATTTCTGCCAAATTCGATCCCATGCTTATAGACAGTAAAATTCATATACCACAACCATTAGTTGTACCATTGGAGGTTAACTTATTATGTAGTCCACAGAAAGAATATTTAATTCCTAATGTCATCCATGCACATTTAAACAAAGAAATGATTAATGTTTCCTCTAAAGGGAACATTATAGAAGAAATAAAGGCAAGAGAAAAATTGGCAGATCTTGAAAGCGAGATCAACTGGGGAAAAATCAATGCATTATATGTGCCAATCTAATATGATGAGAATTCAAGAGTGAGGGATAATCCCTCTTTTAATTTATTTGAATTTGAATTAGCTACTGCACATTCTTTATCCTTTTCCCATAACCAGGATGGAATGGATAGGTTTTCTGTTGAAAAAAGTTGTGGGAGTGATGATGAGCAAAAAGAAGAAAGTTAATCAAATTATGTAGGTGTTGAAATTGAGTTTTCAAATTGATAATATGAGCAATTTGAGAATGGTTCTTGTCAAGTTGTTGGTATGTGCCTAGAATTTTCTGCAGATAATGGCTAGTTCAAGAATGAAGTTCATTTGATTCAAAGCGAACAAAGTGTCTCCTTTCAAGAAAGCTGGTCTGACCTATTCAAAGAATTTAAAGTGAGCTATGTCCAAGGAATCCTTGGTGGACACAATAAAATATGGTTTTGTTGCCATCAGGCTTTCTTCGCCTTAGTAAGTATGTAAATGCAATGGCTACTTGTGCAAACACTTCATGGATGTATTTCTCTTTTTCGTCGAGGGTCTTATTTCTCTCATCTTGTTAATGGCTTCGTATGATCGTTATGTTCTCTAGATTTAGGGTCTTCAAGCCATGTATATAGTAGGGTGTTTGCTGTGTTTTGTTGGTGGTTTTCTTTTCCGATTTTGGGAATTTCTTGTCCTCATTTTTTTCTTGTGTCTAGTTTCCCTTGCCCCTATGCAAATGTCTTTCTTTTCTCAAGTGTTTGTTTTCTTCGACTCCATTACCCAATGGACTTGAACTGGTCTGTCATGAGATTTTGAAGGTCCTCTACATTTTGCTAAGAAATGTAGTCCCCAATCGAAGCCAATGTTACCCACCAATTATGCTATCAATTTTTAAAATTCTCTTATAAATGTATCTCTAAGTGATGTCACGGTCCTACCGATTTCCCTAATCTTGTCATGGTGTTTGTCAGTTTTGAAACTTCTCAACTAGCCGAAATACTTAATATTCCCATCGTGCCATGGCTTTTGGTTGATCTCTTATGCAATTGGCTTATCGAGAGTTCTTGAAACCTTTGAACTTCTGACTTATGGTTTGGAGTTTCCATTTTTCAGTGACAGGAAGGCCTGGCTGGAGGCATTCTTGCCTATGTGTCATCTCATTTAATACATTGTATGACATTTTAAAGGAATTTCTTCTCCAATGCTTTGAAACACCAATTCAAGGTATAAACGTAATCTTTTGGACCTTTTGAAAGGATGACTCTTAAATGAAAAAGTTGGTGGAGAAGATATACTAATGGATTTGCACATTTTCCCTAAATAAATAACTACTTTTCTCCATTGTCACCTTCCAGTGAACTTATAAATGAAGAAAAGGTGGTAGCATTTTAATTCCAAGTTTTCTTCAACATGGTGCTTCCTGGTGAAGTTGCAGAATGGGAAAATAAGCTGGTGCCAGTCATGCAAACAAATTTGATGTGGCTTGAGGAGGAATAATTGGACATTGTTTCTGAGTTACGTTTGCTAGCGTGGAAGGAAAAGACCAGCTATGTTGAATATCGAAGAGTGTTTTCTATTTTAGATAAAGAAGAAGATCAAGCTGAATTTAACAACTTGGTTATGGAGTTGTTTAGAGTTTCAGCTTCTCCGGTGGTTTAGTGACTTGGTTTCTTTATGCAACTGCCAGCAGAAATGGTTTCTTCCAAAAAAGATTAAATCTTTATTTTGCATGCATGTAAATTTTGTAATTATGAATGATAACCAAAATTTTGGGATGTATCAGAACTATGTTCGTTTCTTGGTGAATTATTTCAATGACAGTCATTTTCAATGACTGTTATGAACAGTTACTGGAGAATATAAAAGGGGAAAAGAAAATTAAATTTGGGAGATTCTTTGAGGGGAGGAGGAGATGGGCTTAGTGTTCTTGAAACTCATTTGAACTATACAAAAATGTGGAGCCTATGAACTCTTATTTTGACATTGAAAAGATTAAGAGAATATTTCTAATTCTTTGAATTTGTAAATATTTTGCTTTGATTGCATGAAATTTGTTTCATGATAATTACTTTTCAATTTTCTCCTATTTAATTGGAATGTGTATGCATTTAATTTTGAAGCTTTGAATTCATTTTAAATTATCTGTGGAAAGAATTTTCTTTTCTCCCTCCCCGAACATTATCGATGGTTAGGAATGGAATGAGCTTAATGTTGTGTCTTTCCTATTGAATCATCTTTCAAACTTACTTTCATGTCTATGGGTAGGTGTTGGTTTCCTTTCTTGCTTTCTGGTTAAAAGCATACTCTGTATTTAATTCATTACACACTTTTTGAAGGTATTTGTGCCTTGTAAAATAAGCAAAGAGAACTTGTGATTATCATTATAAATGACTCAACTGTTGGCCAGATTGTCATTTGTGTGGGTGTGGGAGTATTTATTGATGTGACAAATTTGTCAACCAACACTTGGGAACCAAAGAGATCCCACACATCACCTTCTATGTAGAGTCACTTTTTACTGAAGAACAAGAAAATCTAGTAGCATTTCTAAAGGAAAGGAAGGTGAAATTTATATGTAAATACACTAATATGCCAGGCCTTGATGTTGAAATGGTCATCCATCATCTACTAGTGTATCCTAAGGAAAATACTATGAGGAAAAAATTGAGAAAGATGCATCTACAAATTACCTTATTGGTCAAACTTGATCTGCAGAACCTTATTGATGCAGGATTCATCTGACCCATTGATTATCCAAAATGGGTTTCCAACCTTGTACCTATTTCCAAGCCCACTAGGGGCATCTGAATCTGCACCAACTTTAGAGACCTGAATAAAGCATGTCCCAAGGATGATTTTCCCCTCCCCAACATAGATATGATTGTAGATTTGACCGTGGGGCATGAAATATTATCATTAATGGATGACTTCTCAGGATATAACCAATTTATGATCGCTAAGGAGCATCAACATAAGACAACATTTACATGTTTGTGGGGGAGTTATTGTTGGAATATGATGCCATTTGGGCTAAAGAATGTTAGAGCCACCTGCCAAATAGCTATGTCATTGATATTCCATGACATGATCCACAATACTATAGAGGACTATGTAGATGACATCTTAGCTAAATCCAAGAAGTGGCAAGATCATATAGCCACCTTGGGACCAATATTTCATAGACTTGAAGAGTACAATGTGCAACTAAATCTAGAAAAGTGTCTTCAGTATAATGTCAGGAAAGCTCTTGGAGTACATTGTGTCAAAAAGAGGAATCAAGATAGATCCCGTAAAATTCAAAGAAATCATCGACATGGAAGCACCACAGACACTGAAACAACTGAGGGGTCTACAAGGAAGGCTTCAATCAATTAGAATATTCATAACATAGTTGGCAGATAAAACCATCCCCTATTCTCATCCACTTCACAAGTGGGTAGCATACAAATGGGATGAGAAGTATGACAAGGAATATCTACTAACACTACCCATCATTATGCCACCAATTCTGAACAAACCACTGATATTATACATTTCAGCTACATCAGTAGCTCTTGGTGCTCTTTTGGATCATCATGATGAAACAAAAAGGAGAGGTCCATATATTATATTAGTAGAACTTTAGTAGGACATGAGATAAACTACACTTTCATTGAAAAAGATCGCCTTGTATTTGTATTTGCCTCAGAAAAATTTAGACACTATATGCTAGCTCACCAGATTAAAGCTAATTGCTAAAATAGTTCCCCTCAAATATTTGTTATCCAAAGAAACCCTCACAGGATAGATGGCCAAGTGGGTGATGATCTTGATAGAGTATGACATTGAATATGTAGAGAAAAAATCCATCAAAGGACAAGTGATTATAGATCAATTAGCCAGGGCAACTATATATGTAGAGAGCCCACTGGTATCATAATTTCTAGATGAGTCAATCTTCCTCCTAAGTGTGGCAAACAATTGGAAACTATATTTTGATGGTTCTTTCATACAACATGGATCAAGAGCGGGTATTATTTTTATCACACCATAGGGGGATTACATTCTAAAATCCTATCAGTTGTCCTTCCCATGTACAAACAACATTACAAAATATGAAACTCTTTTTATAGGACTTAGAATAGAAACACAATGGTATATCATCATACTTAAAGTCTTTTGGGGATTCATAGTTGATCATCAATTAGGTAAATGATGAGCACCAGACCAAAGATGACAAGCTTACCCCCTATAAAAATTTGGTTGAAAATATCAAAGAATACTTCATTGACATAACCTTTGAACAAATACCCCAAGAAAATAACAGAGTTGCAAATGCTATGGCAACAATCAGATCCTTGCTAGATATCCTGAAGAACACACACAAATGTGAATTTCTAGTAGAGCAGTTTCTCATTTCTACTTTTGAGGTACTAGAATCAAAGTTTTTGTTTGAAGTGATTGGTCCCGTGACCCTTGGTATCATGACATATTTTCCTATTTAAAAAGAGGAATCCTCCTTGATAAAATCACTCCAAACCTAAAGAAAACCTTTGTTAAAAATTCATCTAGGTTTGTTATCCTAGGTGAAACCATTTACTTTAGAAGTATCGAGGGGACCCTATTATGATTACTTAACCCTAAGGAAGCCTTGAATACCTTGACAGAGGTACACGAAGGTATATGTGGATCAAATTTGAGTGGTATGACCTTGGCCAAGAAACTGTTGAGGATAGGATACTATTGGCCCACCATGGAGAAAGAAGCTCACAACTATGTCAAGAAGTGTTTACAGTATTAGCAACATGGAGATCTTATCCATGCACTAGGTCAAGAACTTCAACCTGTCATTACACCTTGGAATTTTTCACAATGGGGACTCAACCTCGTACGAAAGATCACACCGACCTCCTCCAATGGCCATAAGTTTTCATCACCACCACTGAGTATTTTATGAAGTGGGTAGAGGCCATTCCCATGACCTATATCATGGGGAAGAAAATATCCAAGTTCATCCTTAATTACCTCATCTACTATTATGATGTTCCACAAGCCCCTATCTCAAATAATGGGACACCTTTTAAGAATTAGGATTTTGATGATTTGTGTGAAAGATTCAATATCCAGCATTGGTTCTCCACCCCTTATTAGCCCCAAGTTAATGGCTAGGTAGAAACTATGAATAAAATCATCTTGAAAATCCTCAAAAAGAGCTAATAAAGTTGGTCATGATTAGCACTTATAACTAAACCCTGCCTTATAGGCATACCAAACTAGTATCCACACACCTATAGGTGCTACACCCTTCTCCCTTGTATATCGTTTAGAGGACATACTACCCATTGAGGTCGATCTCCCATCCTTGGGAATATAATTGCAAAACCTTATCACTGATGAAGAATACTGAGTGTCATAGTTGAATGAGCTGGAGCTACTAGATGAGCATAGCCTAGATGCCTTGAATCACTTATAGGTTTATCGAAATTTCCTCAAGAGGATCTATAATAAGAAGATCAAAATTTAGTCCTTCTAGGTCAGAGAGTTCATGCTAAAAGAAAATCAGAAGAATGTACCAAATCCAAATAGCAAGGGAAAGTTTCAACCCAATTGGTTGGGAACCTTCATCATCACAACCAGCTACAAATCAAGAGTTTAACAGTTATCTACACCCAAGGGATAATCCTTGCAAGATCCCATCAATAGCTCACATATCAAAAAAAATTATGCCTAGGCTTGCAAGGTATAAATCCAAAAATACAAAAAAATGAAAAATATCAAAATAAAAAAAAAATAGAAAAAGGATTGAAAAAAGTAAAGAAAAAATCATCCTTTAGTGAAAACCACTTCGGTGGTGCTTTGGGAAAGTACCTTGGTGAAAACCTGGAAATTAGGCACCTTGTGTAAATAAAGCACTTCCTACCCACCATGGATTCTTTGGCTTGTTCTACATTTATTTCCATCACATTCCCTTATTGTTTTTGTCACCCATTCACGTTTGCACCATGGATTTATCTTGTGTGAGTATCATGTTCCCTTTTACTACTACTTGGTACATTCCAGAGGTCAATTTGTCCTACCTATATTGGGGTAGTATATCACATTACACTGGGAGAGTTTATCTATCCTTACTTTGGATTAGATTTGTGTATGTCCTTAAAGTCATTCAAAACATCAAAAAATTTTAAAAAATTCACAAAACTAAAATATCCAAAAATATCCAAACATTTCAACAACCCAAATATAGGTTGAAAACATAAAAAGTCAAAAACATAGTCATCATGTCAAACTACGAGGCTTCTGCATGTATAATGTAGGAAAGGATAATCTTTGATTAGCCCCTTAAGCCCCTAGGATAGGTCCTTTAGGTGTCCATCATAATAAATTGACAAGTCATGAATGTTCATACTTCATCAATAAACGAGTTTGTGTCAATCAAACTGTGTGGTCTCTTCATGTATAATGTAGGAAAGGCTAATATTTTATCAGCCCTCGAGGCCCCTAGGATAGGTCCTTAGGTTAGGTTCTTGGTCAAAATATCAAAAAATACAAAAACATTGGAAAATTTGAAAATCTAAACATTTGTAAAACATCTCAAAAATCCCAAAACAACCTCAGAACATTTCAAAATACCAAAAAATTTTAGAAAAGTAAAAATTCACCCATCCCATTTCAATTTAACTCGCAATAAACATCTATTCACAATAAATCAATTGTCATCTTCAACCTTTGGCAAAAAAGTGGAAACAAGTATCATAAATAGGTAAGGAGTAAACCTCAAAAGTCAGGGTCTTAAGTCTAGGTCAATAAGTAAACAAGTTGGTCAACATTTCATATCAATAGCCCATCATCCCGTTAGTCTTAACATAATTATCATGTCCTAGGATGCATATTTCCTACAATGGACATCAACATCAGACATCACCATAGTTTAGTCTTGGCTAGAGGTATGAAGAACATTAGCTTGTTTATTTGTGTGATATTTTCTTATGATTTATCTTAGTGTGCCTGTTCCAATGACCTCTCAATGATGTTGATCAAAAGGATTTAGAGAGAAAGGACTGGGGCATTGATTATTATCTTTCTTTTTTTATGCTTTCTAGATGTTCTTGTAATATAACCTTGGCGAATACTTGCTTTGTTAGGTGTGTATGGAGGATATTTTTAACAGATTGTTGACTATTACGTGGAGAGGTTTTCCTTTCTATGTTTTGGTCCAAGATGTTTGAAGTGTCTAAAGTATATCCTAGTAAGGTTTTTGTATGTCAAGTGTGGACAAGGATACTCCTATCTCTTTGCTGAGTCAAATTCAATCGCACTAGATGTCGCACCATCCTAGTTGTCTATACCTTGATGCATCATATCTACGTGTTTCATCAAACATAAGGAAAGTTTTCATTTACGTACCAATCTCTCGAAAAGAAAAAAATCATCATCATTCATCATCACATCTAATAAAGTCTTGACAACTCATGGACTTTTTGGACTTCTACATCTTGTCAAAATCAAGGGTTGATCCCTCTCATTCTTCTATTTTATATCTGTGCTAACATGGTATCATAACATTTGGAAAAAATATCCATGCATCCATCCTACATAATCAGGGCATATCATCATAATAGGAAACATCATCCATTCATTTATAGTTGTTTAGGATAATATAGATTTGTTATTCTAAGCATCTTAATCCATCCGATTTGCATTGCATTATCATTTAATGTTGTTTAGGATAATATAGATTTGTTATTCTTAGCATCTTAAAATATCTCATTTGCATCATCATAAGATAGATCTATTAGTCAAAGCATATCATAACATAATCACTCATTACATCAATAGTATAAACATATCATGTAGAAACACATCTATACATACATCTTGCATCTGCTTGGTATATCACATAGAAAGATATTGAAAAAGAAAGTAAGACCATACATCACATTTGCATACATATCATCCATGCATAGCATCACATACATCACATCATAGATCATAAGTAACAAATACATGCATCCATACATCCATAAAACATACAATAAATAAACATCACATCAAAGCCATCTCATATATATATATATATATCAAAAAATCAAATGTCATGGTACAAATCAGGATTAGTGTGTAATATTATGAAATATACTACACAAGAGGCTAATCAAAAATCAACCAATGAATGTATGTATATCAATAATTAGGTTGTACATCCAAAAAGTGTCTATCATGTGAGCCTACTATCCATGGCTCTATCGCTCATCCTGATGGGAGCTCGATGTATGATGAGAGCTTGATGTATGATGAATACTCGAGGGGCCTCCCTAAGACCTACTCAGTGCTACCCTACTAATATGAGAAAATTTAGGCTCTTGCCGCTTAGTGTATGCTCTGTAATAACACATATTGTAGTATGCGGTCTCTTGCATTGCTCAACCATACATCTCTACTGGGACCGTGGCCTATCCCTATGCCTATTGCATTGTCACATCTAGCTACTCACTATGACCTATCTCCTATGCTAAGGCTAAATCTAAATCAGGTTGTAGCTAGTGCTCACGATCAATCTTTGTCTTGGTAGCCTATAGCTATTGGTTGGCCTGGTCTCTCTACTATGTAGCCACCTGTATCTGCATAGTCGCATGTTGTAGCTAGCTTGAAAACTATTGTACCTATACATGTAGCACTACTATTTGTGTGTCTCATAGATCAAGACCTAGTGGTGGCCCCTATGGTAGTTGTTGTGGTGGTCTCTGGTCCACTAGTTGTACTAGTAGAGGCCCCTGATCATGTTATTAAACATCATCATGTTTGTGCCCCTAATTTGGAACCTACCCATCATCTCCCCCATGCTACCTAAGTGGTGGATGATACTAGCCCAATCGATGATCCCTCTATCATCCCTCACATGTTGCTGGTACAACTAGTAATATAATCTGTATAGGAGAGTGGGCTTGCCAGTATGCATCATAAGCCTGCGTGGTCCCGACATCTTGTGGAATATCAAAGTACACCAAGGCTATGCCACCAACTATAAAAACTCATCTATCACAACCTGGGGAGGGATCCGCTGTCCCCACGCAGTCTCGCAGGATCTCTTGGTAAATACTACATTATAACCATCCTGTGGTGCACCTTGCACCTATCCAAACTGATAGGATACCCTATTAGGGAGGTAGTTCTTGATCATCAGGTGATCATGACCTTCCATGTAACTTGTCTATTGGTAGTAAAAGAGTTGCTCATCATTATTGTGCCATTGTAGAGCATGGATCCAAGTCCTCCACTGAAATATTGTCATCTCATCCATAACCCACGTCTAGTGTGGGATGCCTATGATGCCTATATAATTAAGGGTCATCATTTCCCCATATCTATACATTGCAAGATCATCAAGATCTATGTCCACAAGTGTAATGGCTGGTCATAAAACTACAATATGCTCATAAGCCCATATGTGGAGTAATGTGACTCCACATCCAATATTGTAGGCACCACAATATGCTACCTGGTGCATATCATGATACAAAGATGCGAAAACTTCTAGGCCCTAGGCATAAACTATCATCTCCTCCATCATCCTAGACCAAACTATACCCCATCTGATGCTGAATCCTTTGGCCCGCCTATGAAGAACTAGGACACCCAAAATCAAAGTGCCCATGAATAATGTCAAATTTGGGGCAATCCCCTCATAGTGGTGTAGGTCAATCTAACCACTAATAATCTAGTACTCATCAACACCAAGCACCTAGAAGATCACATCACCTCTGACCTATATGTTGTAAACAATCCTCTCACTGTGGATGGGGATCCTATTACTCGTAGATGTGACCGCCCCTTTTTCCTTAAATTATCTTACTCCATTTTCCTCAGTCACTTTTACTTAAAATCATATTTGGGTGGTGTTCTTTGGTCATTTTTGAAATTGGGCGGGGTTTTCCTTAGTTTTCTAACTTCACATTTTGTGGCTTGGTTAGCCACAACATTCATTGGGCAGTGTTTTATGAATCTATTCTAACTTAACATTCCTTGGGAAAGGTATGTATGGATGGGTAATTTGTATGATGAGTTATCTTGTGACTTCCCTCGTAAGCTATGTGTTTGGGTGGCATTCTACGTACTATTCAAAACCTAGGTGGTGTTTTACTAAGTTATGTGAACTCCTCATTCCACCACTCGGGTGTATTTTAGTGCTAATAAATCACAGAAAACTTAATTTTCATAGCCAATGCATTATGTAAAAAAAAAATCATCATTTTCAAAAGCACATGAATAGAAACAAACAAATCCATACATGGTAAATGCAGAGATACCAAAAAGATATTTTATTTATATGTAATATCGTGTATACATGGTGTCGATAATACAAAATTGTTTGTTCTGACTACGAAAAGTTATATCGATAGAAAAATATTAAAGAGTTAGTTTAATATAGACACACAAAGAAAATATTAGGACTCAAAGTCTCTTGCTCATAGTCTAGAGGCGTTCCACTTGGGTAGGCGAAAAAAAGTTCTTGTGTGATTGTAGGAACTACATGAAAAGCTTCATATAATTTCTCACAACTCCAGAGCGGAAAAGAGTGATGAATTCCTCCAATGTTTCATCTTGAAGAGTTGAGGCTATGAAAATGGCGTTAGCTATCAGTCCTTTTCGAGGATAGCGGCTTAGTCTGTTAATCGTCACCTTGACACAATGATGGAATTCAAGCCTTACCAGGCACTCCAGTACCTTCACTCCCCACTCGTGTCGGCCAGAAGTCCTGATGATAGTGTATATAAAGTGCTACAACATGGTGGTGTTATGCACATGTTCTTGGCTAAGAAATGCTTCGCCCAGGATGCTGCAAAGCACTTCTTCCTCTACCTCACTCTATACCATGAAGACCACCTTTAGTTGATCTGAAAAATTCCTAAAAAGTGGGTTGCACTCAATCTCTTTCAATACAAGGAAGTCACTTGTAGAATCACCTTCACTCTAGGTGATCTCCATGTTTGATGCTCCTGAATGACGAAAGGTGGTGACACTAGCTGAATTTATAGAAGATTGATTCGACATTGGTGCTTTCTCCCAAGAAAATTTAATGAACAACACTTCAATTCTAATAAAGGGTTGATTTCAAACAATTTAAAATGCATTTCCAATCGAGCAGTAGACATATTGTCATATGGTGTTCCCTTGAGGCTACATTAATTATTCGATTATGCGAAGGGTCATTCGGCAACCATTGGCAAGATAAAGATCAATTTTCTTGCTCGATGCCATTTCATTTCCTAGGCTAATGATGTTGATTGAATGTTAGCAATTTTCAAGATAAAGAGCAAAACAAAATACTCCCAAATTTGGTAACGGTTTTGGTGACTGTTCAGTGAGGTTGGCTTGCTATATATTGGAGAATGGAAAAATTGATAGGGGTTCTTCAGATATACACCTAGTGGTGTTATCAAGAGGGATTTGTAGTTATTTTCAATTTTAATAGTTCATGATCTTAGTATTATGAATTTAATGACAAGTTTAGTATGTTGATCTTAGCATTATGCGTGCATATAGTTATTTCTTCTTTGTGGGATTGGCTATGGGCTATCATTTATTACAGCATGATACTATCTTTTTTGATGGGATGGCTATAAGTCTTCAATATTTGTGTTGATTGTTAATGGATGTGTTTCTTTCTCTCACACGAGTGTCATTTTTATGAACTGGCATTAATTACCTTTCCTACTTTCTAGTTAAAAGCATACCAATTTTCTTTAGTTTAGATTAATTCATTGAAAATATTGTGATGGAGTTGTACCTCCAAAATTTAGAGGAAAGCCACAAATGCAATTGTGGTCTTTCTAGAGCTGTTAGTGGATTGGTACTAGTGCTCGACAGGGCTAAGAGTCATTAATTTTGAGCATATTTATCATGAGCCAATTCATTCGCTAACAAATTCAAAGGATCCACCATACATCCTAGAGAGTCACAACAACCTCTCTGGTCGGTAAGTGAAAAGATGAAATCTCACTTCGCCATCGCTCGATGAGTGATGTCATCATAGCCAACTGTGTGTGGATGATAGGCATTTGTTGAACATTCCTAAAGCTGATGGCTCCTAGGAAGAAAAATGCATCATCGGTCAAATGTCTCACCTAATGCAGAATCTGGCACTGATGCTCCTTCAAATGGAGTGGGCAAAGAACCTCCTGCACTTAAAACACGCACCACATCAAAATTTTATGAAAATGATGAAAAAATAAAAACATAAAAAATCCTAAAATGTAAAGGCGAATCGGTGTTAGCAAAGGTGACACTTTTCTTTTAGTAAAAGCGATGCCAAATTCAATAGTAGCACTCTTCCTCAAAGGCGGGTTGGTATTTGAGGGCAGTGCCAAACCATTTACATTCGTGTGACACTTTGAAGCAAAGGTAAGTTGAAATTTTTGCATGAGTCTGGACCCATTCTAGGTCACATGATGCTCTTCTATAAAGGTGAGTTGGCATTCTATGCATGACTCTGGACCCACACTGTGCCACACAATGCTATATCGCATAAGCGACACTCCAACATCAAAAATGATGTTGATCAAATTAGGAGAGATGCTCTATAGAGCCACTTTTGGTTGACACACCTAAACCCTAATAAATGCACCAAAAACATGAAAAACAAGAAAGGTTTCAATTTGTGTACCGGGGGTCCTACATCTAGAGGCTGCTAGAACTTGCAAATATGATCCATCAAATCTCTGGAAGCACATGAGCAACCATTTTGTCAGCACCTTAGAGAAAAATCATAGGAAATACATAAAGAAAAGTGCATAAATGATTTGAAAATGACCTCAACCCTCTTATTTAAGCTAGAAAATTAGGGGTTTTGAGGAAGAAATTAGGGTTTTTGAGCCCATTCATCCATTTTGTGAGAGCTACGAAGCCTCTCTTGATCATTTTTTAGTGTTTTGAGCATATTTTTGCATCCCTTGACATATTTTCTATAGCCAAACCATTATTGAAACCTTTTTCACAATCTCGACCCAAAAAAATGAAATTTTTGCCTAATCTCTTGAGGGGGCAGTGTAGCAGCGTAATTCCTTCCATTGGGGCATCCGAAAAATTCAGAAAAGTTTGGAATTTTGATTTTGGCAACCTCGGTCTTTGAACCAATGCAACAGGTACATTGCTTGAAAGAGGGGGAAAATGTAGACACTTAAATAGTCCTAATTGATATTATGTATTTGATTCTGATTAATTAACTTCACTTCCTCCTAAATCACTTCTACACTAACCAATTAATTAAATAATCTTTATTATTTAGTTAAATTCATCAAATTCTACTATTATTAAAAATAATTAACTTTATCATATTAATTCATCCTCTCTTGACTAATGTTCATTCTATTTAATTAAATAAATCAAATTATTTAATTAAATCCCTAAGTCTTCTCATTTGATTAAATAAATCAAATTATTTAAAACAAATTTCATAAATCCCCTAACCCACTTGAGTTGATTAATTCTGTATTAATTAACTTTAATTAACATCCTAATCTACATTACCCATTTATCTAGCTTTTGACTCCACCTTGGTTGAGTAAATCCATGATCAACTAACCAACTTGCACATGAAAATAATTTCTTTGAATTAACTAATTAGCCTATTTTCCTCTCAAAAGCATATTCTTTGGAATATTCCTCTCAACCACCTATTCAGTATTTTTTTGTCTAAAAGATTTAAAACCTCTTACAAAGGCCTTAAATGCCTCTTACAAAGATATTTAATTGCACTTACATGAAATCTTGTCCCTCTTACATCTCAACCATATTCATTCAATTCTCTTATAGTCTCTTACAAATCCACCTACATGTCTTAACTCTTCACATTCTTCAAAATGTTCTCCACACACATCCCCATGGCTTTCAATAGCCTTGTGCCAAATGTCACAATGCTATTGGTCCCCATTTTAATCCCACATCCTCGAATTTCACCCATTATTCAACCCTTGAGTCCTATAAGTAGAGGCTTCCTCTACATGATATGGATCCACGATCTCATGTAATCTTACTATAGGCATATTCATCCATAGCAATCACCATTTTCATCATTTTAGCTTGGTTTTATCATACTTTTTGCATCATTTTCATCATCTACACATCAAGAGGATTTTGGAGCTTATCAAAGGGATTGAGAAAGGGCCACTTTCCACATCAAAGTGACACAAATCTCCCTATGGGATGGAAGTTTGATCTATTTAGTTTGTTAAAATGCTTTCATTTTCTTTTTTTTATGATTTTTGTTTCATGTTTACATCTTTGTTTGATTAAGAATCTCATAGGGAATGATGCTTGTGCTAATTTGAATGACTAATCTTGTTTGTATTGTCTTTTTTTAGCTTGGTGTAGATTATTGTTGGAGTTGAGAAGACACAACACCACAGAAGCCCAAAAGATCTTTGCAAGCAAATAACCTGTTACAAGGAGAAACAAAGAAAAGCAACAAAGGAAATGCTCAAGAATGTGGAGCAATGTATTCACCTGAAAATGTAAAATGAAATTATTATACAAAAGATAGTTTTCAACTACATATAGATGAAAACCCTAAAAAGGAAAACCCTAGGCTTGCACAATAATAATTAATAAAGTAATTAATTATTATGTACCTAATGTTAGCTTAAGTGAAAAAGAGTTAAAAGGAAACTTTACGTAATTAAACAAATATTGTTTAATTAATAAAGTAAATGTCCAATTACTCTAACACCCCCCCTTAAGATAGACATAGGGAGAAGCTAAAACCTAGAAGAAACTACTGAAAGCAAAAGCAATGGGTCCCGGCAACAAGGCCAGATCAGGTACCCAAGTACAATGAAATCTCTATGAAATGGAGAAAAAGGAGAAAACCCAGTGGGAAAAACTCCTCTCCAAAAAGAGATAGAACAACATGCTGAAAGAAACATGAAGGAAGGAAGGCCTCATAAAGACCCCCCAAGGACAACTTCCTTCACCCCAAGCATAGAGCGCAACTGAAGATAGCGCGGAGATGCAAAAGGTTTCGTGAAGATGTCTGCAACCTGCTCGGCAGTGGGAACATACTCCAAGATGAGAGAACCATCCTGAATCAACTGTCTGATGAAATGCATATGAAGCTCAATGTGCTTCGTCCGCTGATGCTCCACCGGGTTGCGCGAAATGTGTATAGCACTCTGATTGTCACACCAAAGAATAGTGGGACTATCAAGAGGAAAACCAAACTCAGTCATCAACTGACGAAGCCATAAAATCTCCTGACTAGCGAGCACTGCAGCTCGGTACTCAGCCTCTGTAGATGATAATGCATGAGCAGTCTGCTTCTTGCACGACCATGTGATAGGACCAGAGCCAAGACAAAAAACAAAGCCAGAAGTAGACTTCCGATCATTGACATCACCAGCCCAATCTGAGTCAGTGTAGCCAACAATGTGAGGATCCCCTAATGTGTAGTGAATGCCATATGAAGTGGTGCCCTGAATGTACCTCAAAATACGCTTGGCAGCTTGCCAATGACTCTCATGAGGATCATGTGAGAATCGAGAGACAAGACCAACCGCAAAGGAAAGATCAGGATGAGTGTGAGTCAGGTACAACAAACTGCCAACCAACTGCCTGTAAAGTGTAGCATCTATTGAAGGGGTGGGGCAAGTAGTAGTCAAAACAACCCCTGACTGAAAAGGTGTGGGGGCAGGCTTGCAATCAAGCATGCCAAAGCGCTGAAGCATATCAAAAGAATACTTCTGCTGGTAAATGGAGATCCCCTCTGAAGACTGAATCACCTGAAGACCAAGGAAATAGTGCAGAAGGCCAAGATCTGTCATCTCAAACTGCTCCATCAAGGCTAGCTGAGAATTCTGAATCATAGAGGATGAGCTACCTGTGATGAGAAGATCATCAACATATAGCACAAGAATCAGGATCTCACCCTCAAGATGCTGAATATAGACCGTGTGATCAGAATGACAACGAGTGAAACCAGTGGAGAGCAAAAAAGAGTCCATCTTCTCATACCAAGCCCGAGGGGCTTGTTTGAGACCATATAATGAACGCTGAAGTCTGCAAACCAAAGAAGAATCATGAACAAATCCCTGAGGCTGCTCCATATAGATCTCCTCCTGTAGGTCACCATGTAAGAAGGCACACTTCACATCCATCTGAAAAATGAGCCATCCTCTAGAAGCTGCAAGTGATAATACAAAGTGAATAGAATTCATCTTGGCGACAGGGGCAAATGTCTCGGAGTAATCAATACCCTCAACCTGTGAGAAACCCTTCGCAACAAGACGTGCTTTGTACTTATCAATAGAACCATCAGCATCATACTTGGTGTGATACAACCATCGGCACCGAACCATCTTTCTGCCCTTAGGAAGAGGACAGAGATCCCATGTATTATTCCTCATCAAAGAAGAATACTCTTCCTCCATGGCACTATCCCACTCAGGGTGACCTGTCGCCTCTGAAAATCTCTGAGGATCCTCTGAAAGAGCATGAGTCAAAAGACTAGAACCCGTAGTATGAGAACGAGTGCGACGAGTGTCTGAAGGATCACCGGCCATAGATCCTGCTGCCTCAATAGTAAATTGAGCCCATTTGGGCCTCTGAGGTGGAGCAAGTGGAGGTGGAGATGGGGGATCATCAATATCCTCATCAGAATCCTCAAAATAATCCTGAAGAGCTGTAGAGGGTGGAGTAGGTAGTGAAGTGGACACTGGAGACAGGGTATCAACTGGAGGAAGGCGCTCATCAAACTGAACATCCCGTCGAAACAAGACCTCTCTGGAATCAGGATCAAATAACCTGTACGCCTTAACATCCTCACAGTAGCCGACAAATATGAGGGGTCGACTCTTCCGCTCCATAGCTCTCCTCTGAGCATCAGGAATAAAAGCCCATGCCTCACTACCAAATACTCGAAATGATGAAATATCAGGCTTGTCATGAGACCAAGCCTCCTCAGGAGTCATATGTCGAATCGCCTTGTGAGGCATCCGATTCTAAATATAGTTGGCACAATTGACTGCCTCTGCCCAAAAAGACGAATCCATGGACCTGGACTGAATCATACAATTAGCCATCTCCCGTAAAGTTCTGTTCTTGCGCTCAGCGATACCATTCTGCTGAGGGGTGTAGGGAACAGAAAACTGATGCTGTAAACCATGCTCAGTGCAAAATTCTCTGAAAGCCTGATTCACATACTCCCCCCCATTATCTGTACGTATCCGCCGGATAGAGAGACCAAACTGCTTCTCTACAAATGTCTTGAAGACACGAAAGGAATCAAAGACATCAGACTTGTACTTAAGAAAGTACAACCATGTGCGTCTGGAGAAGTCATCAATGAATGTGAGTACATACTTGGCCCCTGAAAAAGAAGGAGTGGGAAATGACATGAGGTCACTATGAATCAACTCCAAGGGTGCCAAAGCACGAGTGGTACTTCCCTTCGGAAAGGGATCCCTATGATGCTTGCCAAGCACACAACCATGACAAACACCGTCAGTGCAGGAAATCCATGGAAGACCAAGAACAAGTGACTGTGTACTCATCTGCTGAAGATATCTATAATTGACATGGCCCAAACGCTCATGCCAAAGCTGACTCACTGAATCTGCATGTGCTATAAGAGATGAACCTGTACCCTCAGAAGGCGCAAAGCCATCAAATCTGTAAAGACGAGATGCAGTATCAACACTACCAGTAGCCACAACCAAATCAGAATCATGGAGGTCCCTGAATAACCACATCATGTGGTGAGAACTCAACTGTCTTACCAGAGCCAGTGTGGCAAATCTGATAAATGGACAAGAGGTTCGTCGAAATGTCAGGAACAACCAAAACATCCTATAGAGTGCCTCCATCCAAAGAGACAGAACCTGAACCCAAGACGGAAAGCTGTGAAGAGTCACCCACTGCAATCTGTGAAGTACCACAAGAGGCAAGAGAAGTGACCAACTGCTGAGTGTGAGTCATATGGTGAGAAGCACCAGAGTCTAAAATCCAAGTGGACCCATTGGTCGATGCTCGTGCAGTGAGAGCATGACCCTTCCCTGTGGTGGAAGAAGAAGAAGACGGCGGTGAGGAGATGTGTTGCTGCTGCATGGCCTCCTCTAAAGCCTCTAATCATTTCCAACACCTGGAAACTGGATGACCTTGCTTGCCACAGAAACTGCAAGTGTCTCCTGATTTCTCCTTAGTCTTGGAGGAAGACTCACCAGACTTCGAAGATTTCCCATGTTTAGGATTAAATGGTGGTTTAGAATCAGACTTAGGAGGCGGTTTGGAGGAATGCTCACTACCTGCAAAATCTTTCTTGGGCCTCGGTTTCTGCTTTTGTTTCCCCTTCGGTGATTGAGCAACCAATGCTTTGCTCTTTGAACCTGAGAGCATATCCATCTGAGAAAGGTGGGACTGTTCCCGAGACAAACGCTCACAAAATAAATCAAAGGTAGGCATGGTAAAATTGGCACCCAAACCATCCATGGTGGAGTAGAAGGAGGAAGCAAATATCTGAAATGGACCACGAAGCTTCGAAAGAATCAAATAAATGCACTGTGTGTCTGTCTTGTTCTTCCCACAACCCTGTAAAATAGAGCGGATAGTTTTGAACTTGTTCAAAAAGTCCTCAATAGTGGGGAAGGAATCAGGTAACAATGAAGTCAGCTCTGCCTCAATCTGTAATGCACGAAACTCATTAATGGCCCCAAAAAGTGTCTCAAACTTCAGCCACATGGCTCGAGGAGTGAGCAAAGCATCAAGGTGAAACAAAAGACTGTCTGAAACATGCAGGCATATCAAACCCATAGCCTCATCCATCTTGTTCCTGTGCTGCATAATCTCAAAAGCATGCTGCAACTGAGGCTGAACCTCATCTAAACAAGACCATAACCCTCGTGACCTGAGTAGCCTCATCATACGAGACTTCCAAGTGTGATAGTTATGTGATGTGAGTAGCTCAACTGAAGAGTCTGCCATGAAACCCTGCACCTGTACCTGCTTGTGTTTTTTATTATTATGTGATCTTTCAGAATAGACAGAAGATGCAGAAGGGTTTGTATTTTTGAGAGTTTTGGTGTTCTGGTTTTCTGAGATAAATGACAGAAAGCAAGAGAAAAAACACCCCCCACAAAAGATAAACCCAAACCCTAGTACAAAATGAGAAGAAGGAAGCAATGCATAAGCAAAAAATACTTCAAGACAAATTCTCATGTACTTGGTGAAAATTCTGATAAAATAGATCACATCACTGAATAGAGCATGTTGAGAGCTTTCCAACGCCTATTCAAGTTTGAAAAACGGAGTCCGTTTGCATCTTCTATGACCCCGGAAGTGAAGAAAGAAGACCGCACTTTGACTGGTAAAAAAAATATCCAGACTGGTAAAAAATTAAAATTATTTCTATACCATCAGATTGGTGCCATTCTCATCTTTCCAACGCATCTTTATGTTCGAAAAACGGAACTAGGATGCCCAAGTTATGCCCATTTTTGTGAGAGCAAAAAAATTGCCCTATTTGACTCCTCTAGCACCCGGGAGCTTTAAAAAAAGAGCCCCTGGTCGCGTGGGCGAACCAGGGGGCTGAGATGGGCAGAGCCCTTGGTCGCCATATGACCAGTCGGTGGGGGTTTAGAGGCCCGCGGGGGCTGGCAGAGGTGAGCTCGTCAGGTTCAGGGCCGAGCAAAGTCGGCGGGGCCGGTTGGAGTCGGTGGGGCCGGGCGAAGTCGGCTCGGTGGAGCACGAGGAGCAGGGTGGAGCACGGGGAGCCGGGCGGAGCACGAGCTGGAGCACGGTGGGCGGTGCAGCGGTGGCGCGGTGGTGGTTGCCGGACGGCGAAAAACTTGTAAACTGGCCACGCAAAAATAATAACAAAACCTTTGTTTTTTTTTATTTTTTTGCGATTTTTGCTCCGTACGGCCCTAGGGCAAAAAAAATTTTGCCTTCCAAATTGACTGTAACCAAAATCGACGATTTGACAGTCGATTTAGGGGTTTTTGGGTGCTACAAATCCAATGGAACTGTCCATTTGAGCCCAAAGTGAACCCAAAAAATGGAGTATGCTGAATCCACCCAAAAAAACTTTAGAACCCTAGATTTGCTTCCAATGCAAAATCTCAAAACAAGAACAAGCAGCTGCAAATTTGGAGCTCTGATACCATGTTGGAGTTGAGAAGAGACAACACCACAGAAGTCCAAAAGATCTTTGCAAGCAAATAACCTGTTACAAGGAGAAACAAAGAGAAGCAACAAAAGAAATGCTCAAGAATGTGGAGCAATGTATTCACTTGAAAATGTAAAATGAATAATGATACAAAAGATAGTTTTTAACTACATATAGATGAAAACCCTAAAAAAGGAAAACCCTAGGCTTGCACAATAATAATTAATAAAGTAATTAATTATTATGTACCTAATGTTAGCTTAAGTGAAAAAGAGTTAAAAGGAAACTTTACGTAATTAAACAAATATTGTTTAATTAATAAAGTAAATGTCCAATTACTCTAACAAACCTAATTAGAGAAAACCTTAAATAAAATACCAATCCTATCAGCATTATCCTCAAAATATATTCACATTCTCCTATAAATAGTTGGTGTGGACGTAATATAGATCCCTTTATTGTTTATATCATAATACACAATTAAGTTAGCTAGAGTTAGACCTAACGTATCAAAACCTTTCAAACATACATGCAATCCATCATGTGTGCAACACAAAAACTTGTTAACACAATGAATTCTCCTTTAGAATACATCAAACTACTTATCTTCAACATTGCACAGTATGATAATCAAAAATGATAAAATCTAGAATCTCCCACATCTGTGTATTGTATAGAAACTCACTATAGTCCAAATTACAATACTGTCATTCATATCTTCCAAATGCCTTAATATGTCATTATGAAACTTCAATATAGAATGCATCTTGTAGTCTCAAACCTATGTACAAATTCTTGTAATGATATCTTTTTTTCAAATAGAATCCAAACCAAAACATTGTCATATAAAGCTAGTGTATAAGCAAAACACTATTTCCCAAACTACCGGTAATTGTACCTTTCCAAGAATACAACCTAGTCAATTGAAACCTTGTCAGTGGATGCAACTGATGTCAAGATGGAACATATTATTAGCTTCTGAGAAGGTCTTAGAAAATAAGGTAATCTAGATCAAAATATCGGATCAATCAACTTCCAGTAATGGAGCAATCACAACTCAAACCATTATTACCAGAGTGAAGAAGTAATAAAATATGTGCATTAGTGATAATCTTCCAAAATCCATTGTTGACATCAATGACAACCTTTCAATTTCCAACAAGGAATTGTAGACACATTTTTCTCACTACATCTAGCAATCTAACACATGAAAGCTCACACTACACCTTCCAAATTTTCACTCTAATACTCTTTAATTTGCATTATTCACATCCATATTTTCTATCTCATCATCCCTCAACAACTCTACTCTTATTTATACCATCCTCAACCTTGAAATCATTCTCCAAGGTCATCTATGTACATCAACAATATAAATTCAAATTAGGTCGGCACCAAAACCCTTTTGTGGCAGATAGAAGTGAAGGAGGACCACACCATTCCTTTTTTGGAACTGAAAAATAGAACACCATGCTACAAAATGCTTCTACAAATAATAAATATCCACTTAAATTAGTCTAAACACCAAGTTCAGTCATCACTCGTGTAAACACAATTTAAATTTTAAGTACACACTTCCTTTGATCCAATAATACCTCACAAAAAATAAATGTCAGTTGAATATAACTTGGAATACTCAATAAACATCCTAAAATCCAAAAAACTCCTTCGCAACAACTTCCACCTGAGATATGTACACACCCAATACACTCAAACAACTCTAATTGTATACTGCAACTTAAGAAACTAAATTTTGAAGCACTAAACCCCAAACAACCTCGACTGAAGAAAGATACCTACACTGTCAACATCCCTTTAGATCTACAAGATCTGAAACCAAATTATGGAGAAACGTGGAGGAAAAATGATTCTCCCATAAACCTCTACAATATACTATTCACATATTGGTGAACACAACTTCTTTTGCACAACAATAAAACACACCAAATTCTAAATATAACACCTTTGCACACCTTTGATCATCATATTCAAAACATATAGGCAGATCTTAAACCTAGAAGAAACGTGGAGCAACACCAAAACACTACTCTACAACCTAGAGAAACACTGCAAACATATTGTTTCCTCTTTTTATCAAATTTTCTCAAAATCACTTGAAAACCAAGCACCAAGAACACATCTTCATCATCTTCATCACTTCCTCATTACCACCAAGCCAATTGCAACATAGCAACTCAACCATATATCCATAGACAAAATATTATCAAATCAACACTAGAGGTTTACATCAATAGCTTACTAATGACAACATAATGCAACTAATCAAAGCATGGATAACACCAACATAATCTCACAAAAATCTACCCCAATAGTGATCTTCTTCCTATTTATACAATTGACACCAATAAAAACACAAGCTTTTTGACATTAATGACAACACCAATTTTCTCATACTTGCAACAATCTCCCCCTTTGTCATTGATGGCAACACATGATGTGAGAAACCATCAAACAAATAATAGATATGCTCCATACCTATTTCCTTTTATCTTTCTCATTACTCACTCTCCCCCTTTCAACATATCTTTTTCCTTTTACATGCATCATTATTCTTTCCCCCTTAACTATTTTCTTTCTCTATCTTAACTGTCTTCTTCTTCACATGACTCTCTCCCCCTTTTACATCAATGGAAAAAGAAAAAAGGTTTGTATCACTGATGTTTCCTCCATTTACATCATTTTTTCTTTTCACAAATTTTTTGCAACCTTCTTTCCTTCAATGCTCAATATACTTCCCCTTAGGAGCACACACCATTCTAAACCAATCAACAACCATTGCATAATGAAAACACTTACTTCCCCTTACTGCAAAAACCAACAATGTCACTACCTACTCCCCTTGAGAGGTAGCCACCAACATCAGCCCAAAAAAAAAGAATGGATCTTGAAATCCACTAGATTGATGCATCTCCTAATGCATCTAGTTCAAAGAAGGAGGGATAATGACCCCCAGCTTCTCCTGAAGAAACTCAAATGTATCCTTAGGAATATATCAAAAAATTAATCCTTTGTAGGAACATTCTCAAGCTCAACTTCATTTTCTATAACCTTCTCTCTTAGAAAGTGATACTATATTGAGATATTTTTTGTCCTTGAATACATTACCAAATTCTTTGAAATATTGATTACACTATTATTGTCACAGAAGATATAAATTGGTTCATCATACACTACTATGATAGCCTTCAATATTTGTCTCATCTAGACAACCTATGTGCAACAAGATGGTGCTACAATGTACTCTACCTCTATAGTAGATAAAGACATTGAATCTTGTTTCTTACTTAGTAATGACACTAATCTTCATCCAGGAAAGAATGCACCACCACTTGTACTTTTCCTATCATCCACACAATGATCCCAATCTAAATTTTTGTAAGAACTCAAAGTAAAATCAATACCATTTGGATATCACAAGTCATGATCCAGAGTTCCCTTCAAGTATCTAAATATCTTCTTCACTTTTGCAACATGTGACTCTATAGGATCTTGAAATCTATCCACAAGACAAACTACATGCATCATATCCAATCTAGTAGAAGTTAGATATAGAAGTCCACAAATCATTAATCTATACTTGCACTGATCATCCTTAGGAGATTTATCTTTCGTTCTAAAATTGCAACCAATAACCATAAGAGTACACACCACTTTCGAATCTCCCATTCCAAACTTTTCAAAATTTCCTTGACATACTTTTATTGTGAAATGTAAATACCTTTATTTGTCTCATTTATTTGAAATCTAAGGAAGAAATTAATCTCCCCAAACATAGACATTCAAACTCTTTTTGCATTTATTTTGTAAACTTCTTGCACATGTCTTCATTGCATCCAAATAATATGCCATCAACATATACAACCACAATCAAGATTTGATCTTTTTTAAATTTAAAGTAAACGTTTCCATATGTTGTACCTTTATTGAACCCTTGCTATATCAAACACTTATCCAACCTTGAATACAAATATCTAGGATTTTTCTTCAATCCATACAATGCCTTCTTCAACCTGCAAACCATATCTGATTTGTTTGATAACTAAAATCATTCTAGTTGTTCTATTTATACCTCTTCTAATTCTCCATTCAAGAAATTAGACTTCACATCCATTTGATAAAATTTGAAATCCTTATGTGTTGCAAACGCCAAAACCACTTTGATAGATTTCATTCTTTTTGCCAGAGGAAATGTCTCCTCAAAATCTATTCCTTCAACTTGTGAGTAGCCTTTACCCACAAGCCTTGCCTTGTTCCTTACTACTTCTCCATTCTCATTTAGCTTGTTTCTGAATACCCACTTAGTTCTAAACACATTTTTGTTTGCAAGTATTGGGACAAGTTCCCAAGTCTGGTTCTTCTCAATTTCCATTAGTTCTTCTTTCATAGCCTTGATCCAATATTCATCTTTTCATGTGTCAATAATTGTTTTAGGTTCAAATTCAGAAAGTAAACATAGATTTACTTGTTCTTTAACAACTTTCCTTCTTGTCAGTACACCTTTTGTTCTTATCTCCAATGATCTGATTTTCAAAGTGATTCTTCTCCACATACTTAGGAGTTTTAGGTGTCCTTTCTAGAGCTTCTTCCTCTTCAATCTGCACTTCTCTTTCTTTATCATTTTCTTCTCCTCTAAAAGAAGACCCATTTGATTCATATTCATCTATCATTATTGAATTCTTTTGTAAATCTTCATAAACCTTGATATTTTCACTCTCAAAAATCTTTCTCAATCTCTTGTTGTAGCACCAGTAAGATTTAGTTCTTATAGAATATGTAAGGAAGATACCTTCATTAGACATTGCATTAAATGCTCCTAAGTTATCTTCATCTCTATTGATATAGCATTTGCTTCCAAAAATTCTAAAGTACTTGACAGTAGGAATCATTCCATACCAGATCTCATAGGTAGTCTTTGTACTATTTTCTCTTTCTTGAACTTTGTTAAGTATATAAATGACAGTATGAATTTCTTCTCTCTAGTAGAATTCCGATAGATTTTCCTCTTTCATCATTGTTCTTGCAACTTCTTAAATAGTCCTATTCTTTATTTCAACCAGTCCATTTTGCTGAAGAGTCGTAGGGACAAACAAGTTCCTCTTTATGCCATTATTCTCAAAAAAGATGTTAAACTCATTGGAGGTGAACTCCCCACCTTTTTCATACCTCAAACATTTGATTTTCATATCCATTTCATTCTCAACCATAAATTTGAATTCTTTAAACCTATCAAGAGTTTCTGATTTTTATTTGAGAAAATTAACCCATGTCACTCTAGAATAATCATCAATTAAAAGTAAGAAATACCTTCCACCTTAAAGACTTCTTACTTTTGTAGGACCACAAAGATTGATATGTACCAATTCAAATAGAATAGTAGTAGATTGTTCTTTGAATTTGAAGCTTCTTCTTTCTTTCTTTCCAATTTGAAATTATTTATAGACAACATTAATAGGTTTTATAATCTTGGTAGATCTCTTACAACTTGAACTGAATTGATTCTTACTAGGTTATCAAAATTTATGTGATACATTCTTCTATGCCATAACCGACTTTCATTAATATGAGTCATAAAGTAGTGACCATTAGCACCCTTAAGCTGATAAAAATTTCCATGTGTTCTTTTTCTATAAGCAACTACAATTATAGATCATTTTCTAATCTCACATCCATCATCCTGAAACATAAGATTGTATCCTTTGCTACAAATTTTTCCAACACTCAAAAGGTTATGTCTTAAGCCCTTAACATAATAGATATCAACCATATTATGCTTGCCATCAAAATTGGTAGAACCTTTTCCACATATCTTACCAGATGTATCATCACCAAATCTAATACATCCTTCATCATAATTTTCAAGTTTAACAAACTTTCTATCATCACTGGTCATATGATTAGAGCATCCATTGTCAATGATCTAGTAGTTCTTCTCATGTCTAGCATGAAAAGAAGATACCAAAGTACCTTCAGTCTTATCCTTTATCTCTATAGAGATTTCCTTCACACATCTCTCAGATTTAGTAGAAAAAAATTCATCTTTTAAAGCCATGAACAAACATTCATCATCATCATCTCCATAATCAGATTCATTGTCAAAAATACTTGCATCTTCTCTAACATAATAACTTTTCTTGATCATCTTACCTTCATTCTCCTTATTTTTTTTATTCAAAGCTTTGTTTGGACATCTTCAAGCATAGTGACCTATCTTTCCACAACTGAAACATTTGAAAGGTAACTTACCATTGTACTTACTAGTACCCTTCTTCATTCTCCTTACAAATTTAGCTTCTACATCATCAAGATCCTCCTGATTTGATTCCTTGATCTCCTCTAATTTTCCAATGTTAAAAGAAGTCTCAGCTTTTGCACCACTATTTGTTCTAAATTATCTCATCTCAAAAGTAGTTAAAGAGCCATACAATTGATCTTTGGTATATTGATCTAAATTTGTAAATTCTTCAATAGTAGACACTTTATGACTATAGGATTTAGGAAGAGTTCTAATAATTTTCTTTACCACTTTTTGGTTCTTTGAGTTCACCACTAAGACCTCTAATGGAGCTGAAAACTTCATCTACTCTCTGCATATAACTTGTAACATTTTCTTCTTGAAACATAAGCAAGTTTGAAAACATGATCTTCAGATTTTGCATCTTAGCTTCTTTGAACTTATCATTGCCTTCATAAATGCTTTCTAACTTTTCCCAATTTTTTTTAGCAATTTTCAGACTCATAGCTTTCACCAATTCATAATTTGTAAGAAAATTTAAGACAACATACCTTACTTTACCATTGCTTTCATAGGATTTCATCTCATTAGTAGTACTCAGATCATTTGTGGGTTTAGTATATCTAGTCTTAACAAACTTGCAAACATCATATCCAAGATAAACCAAAAATCCTTCCATCCTTGTCTTCCAGAATGCATAATCTGTTCCATCAAATATAGGGGTCTCTTTCTTATGCGCCATCCCAGATATACCTCAAGCGGTTAAGCTTTGTCCCAAGGAACCTTGCTTTGATATCAATTATTGAATGCAAAAGACAACTAAGATGGGGGTGAAACATTTTTACCTTAAGATTTTAAAACCCTCATACACATTGAAATTCACATTAATACAATCAACCCTTAATCTTTTATAATGATTTAGCATGAAAGGAAAATAATAGAAACTGAAACAAATCAACACCATGCATAAGAGAACACTAGATTTATGTGGAAAACCCAAGATGGGAAAGACTAATGTGAGGATTAGCTCACAACATAAAGTAATATCGACACTGAATACAATATGACTCACTATTAGAGGGTTGACTACCAAATGCTCATTCCTAGAATATAAAAGAAGATAGAAAGGAATGTTACACAGACAAATCTATCTCAATAAAATAGATAAATATTCCACAATATCATAAACACCTTTGCAACATGACTAAAGAATTGTAGACACCTTATGCTCACTACATCCAACAATCTAACACAAGAAATCTCACACTACTCTTTCCAAATTCACACTCTAATACTCTACAATTCTCATCATTCAAATATCTCTTATCTATCTCATCATCACTCAACAAATCAAGCCTTATTTATACAATCCTCAATCTTGAAACTATTCTCCAAGATCATATATGCACATCAACCATGCAAATTCAAATTAGGTCAGCACCAAAACACTTTTGTGGTGGATAGAAGTGAAGGAAGACCACACCATTCCTTATTTGGGACCAAAATTTATAACAGCACACTACAACACACCTCTACAAACAATAAATATCCACCCCAATTAGTGTAAAAACCAAGGTTGGTTGTTACCCTTGTAAACACCATTAAAATTTTAAGTACACGCTTCTTTTGAAACAATATTATATCCTTTTCTACACATTTGAATAACACTGAGAATATTATGCTCTAGACCTTTGACATAGATGACATCCTCAGTTATGCTCTTTTCATCAATTTTTATAGCACACTTTCCATAAATTTGTGTAGACTCATCGCCACCAAACTTAACAGATCCACCATTAACCTTCTTAAGACCGATGAACTTTCTCTTCTCACCAGTCTGTTGCATAGATGGATGTCGATGCACTAAAAGATCGACCTATTAATTCTTGATACAACTACCAGAGTTAATGAATCCACGAGAGGTAGTTAAATCATGTCACAAACCCAAGTGCTACACTACACAACAAAAGGATACCAAGGGTGCACACGTTGCAACAATACCCCCCAACACAAGCGAGGGGTTCAAACCCATGACCCAAGATATCATACCATTTTTCATAAATAGTTGTGATTGCACCAAACTATCAACTTTTCAACATCTGATACAACCACCAAAGTTAATGACTTATGTTGCACAACACAAGGAGACCAAGGGTGCACACCTTGCAACACATTCATGTGGTTAGAACAACCACTATCAATCACTCAAGTATTTGCCTCTTCTTTTTCATGAAAGGCAGTCAACACAACCATAGATCTTTCATTATTTTTGTTAGCTTGCAAAGTATCAGACTTCTTACATTTTTCATATTTACTATTTTATCTTTTAGAGCATGAATAGGTTTTCATTATTTGAATCATTATCCTCATCTTTTGAAGAAAAACTACTTTACTTTGAATAGAAACCTCTTTTGAACTTGTCTTTTTATTACCATCATTGGATTCTTTATAAGGACACTTGGATGCAAAATGACCAATCCTTCCACAATTGAAAAAGATGAAAGGTAACTTACCTTTGTATTTTCTGGTGCCTTTCTTCAATATTCTCACAAAGTTTTCTTCATTCTCATCAAATTCATCATCCTGATCAATTGCTTCATCTTCTATAATTTTACTTGTTTTGAATGTCACTTCCTCCTTTGGAAAATCTCTATTAAATTCTCTCATTTCAAAGGCTATGAGAGCACCAAAAATTTCATCTATTGAGTACGTTTCCATGTCCTTAGACTCTTTCATAGAAGATACTTTATGACTATAAGCTTTAGGGAGAGATCTCAAATATTTCTTCACAATATCATCTTCTGTCACTTCTCCACCAAGACCTCTAATTCCAGTAACAACTTCATCCACTTGGAGAGTATAACTAGCAATGTCTTCTTCCTCTTTCATCCTCAGTGTTCCAAATCTGCTCTTGAAGATTTTAATCTTAGCCTTCTTTACTTTATTATCTCTTTCATATATGATGCTCTATTTTTCTCGTACATCCAAGTAGTATAATTGCAACTCATTACCTTTAGCAACTCTAAATTAGCTAACCCACAAAATATAGCATTCTTAGCCTTGGCATTGTTCTCATACAATCTGATCTCAATTGGATCTATAAGAGGAGTGGTAGGAGCAATATAACCATCCTTGATAGATTGTCAAACACCAAACCCTAAAGAGTTTAGAAGGTCTTCCACCCTCAACTTCTGAAAGGTGTAATTTGTCCCATCAAACCTAGAACCTTTGTAAGCTCCATCATGTGACATCCCAAACCTTTGTAAGCTCCATCATATGCCATCCCAAACCTTTCCTCAAGAGGTTGATCTTGTTGAAAGGAACTTGGATCTGATACCAATTGTTGAACACACTCAGAGACTAAAAGGTGGGGTGAATCCATCTTTACAAAACATAAACCCTTCAGCAAACTCAAACTTCTTTATCAAATTAGAAAATATCAAACAGATTAGAAGCAAAGAAAGATATAGTAATTTATTTCCTTAACAAGGTCAACAACCCTCAACAATAAAAGACACAACAATTCAACCCTTAACCAAATCAACAGTAATGAAAAACTTAAACAAAGAAGACACATCCCTAAGATAACACCAGATTTATGTGGAAAACCCAATGAGGGAAAAACCACGATGATAGTTAACTCACAATATATAAAGCTCACTACTTACAAAAAGTTACAACAAGACTCACTACTAAAAGACTTGCAAACTAAGGTGCACAACCTTAGGGAAAGATACAAAAGACTTGCAAACTGAAATGCTCAAATCTGAGCCAAGATAGAAAGGACCTACTAAGACTCACTATCTTAGAGTACGATACATTTAGATTAAAAATTTATAACATATGTCAACAATACACTCTATTGACTGAGTCATTAAAGCACATCCGATCTATCTTCCACACACTTTTTCACTAGATTTCTGAGATCTTCAATACATATTCCACATGTTAGACACATAGGACAATTGAGAGGGGGATTGAATCAGTTTTATATTAGAACATTCAAATTCCCATGAATCTTTAAACCCTTATTGATCATTAGCATGAATATAAAAAAGTGAGACATCAACATATCAACAACCATACATAATAGAAAACCAAATTTATGTGGAAAACCCTAATCAAGGAAAAACCATGATGATGATTAACTCAAATATATATAAATAAAATCAAATACAATAGGCTCAATGCTGGAAGGGCTCACTACCCAGAAAAAACGAATGGCCCACCACCAAGGGCTGACTACCCAAAGGACCCACTATCCAGAATAGAACAAAATAGAAGAGGACTATTACAAGGAGGTTCACTACCTCAAAGTAATAGGAAGATCCACCAGAACAACTCTACACCATCCCCAACCTTTGAGTCATTACCTCCAACAACTTCAAGTACACTAAAATGTACACCTTCTACTCACTACATCTGATAGCCTTGGGAATTTAAGCTTACACTCAGATCACCACACTTGATCACATTCACATCTCACTAAAAATCTACTACATCTCCAACAATTTAAATTTATGATATAACAATATTGTTTATGTTTGCCTTAATGAAACATATGCACCTCAAATTTGCACCCAAAAAATAGGTCAACACCAAACACTTTTGTGATGGAAAGAAGTGAAGGAAGACCACACCAAGGGTTAACCATGACCCAAATCTATACTGACACACTTCACCATATTTCCACAAACCATGAAGCACCTATGAAAGTAACACTAACATGCCAAGTCATCCAAACCTATATTAACACTATCAAATGATCAATTCACTCTTCACCAGGCTTGGAAACATCCTGCAAACCATGAGTCAACATCACACAACATCCCAAAATATTCCAACATCATCAGAATATTCAAAAATAGTGCCGCAACCACCTCCAACTAATATTATCATCCCATGCAACCAAACACCCTACCATAGACATATAACTCATTAAACAACCTTGCAGAACACCTAAACACACAAAACTCCAAGGGAAGATAGATACAAACAATATAATAAGATTCCCAAATAAAAAAGACAAGAAACCTTAATGCAGAGAAATGTGGAGCAATTTCATTTCTCCTAGACAACCTTCTTCATAGGCAACACACTATCAAACACAACTTCCACTACCGCACAATCCAAAACTTGAAACTTTGGATATAGCACCTTTGAACACCTCTAATCATCTCATCCAGACCACACAAGCACATCTTCAATCATGAATAAATGTGGAGCATAATGTAGAATATAGCTCTACCATTGTACTCTCTATAAAATTTTCTCAAAAGAAATTGGAAACCAAGTAAACCAACTGCATCAACAACATCACACACATTTTCTCATAAATACCACACTAGAGATTATAAAAATATCCCCATCCGCAACACAAACAATCTCCCCATTTACAACACCTTATCAACAACACACTAGAGGTTGGCATATTTTTGCATCAATGAAAACACTAGTGACAACATAGTGCAACTATATCCCTATTGACATTAATGACAACATTGCAACAATCTCCAACAATATCTCCCTTTGTCGGTGATGGTAACATCAACTCAAAAAAACCATCAACAATAAAAGCAATCAATCATCAAGTAGCAGTCCCCCTTACCAAGATATTTCTTGTATTTTAGACTTCTTTCTTTTATCCCCTTTCTTCTTCAGGCTTCATTCTCTCCTTATGTTTTAGAATTTTCCATCCCCATGTTTTTTAGACTTTTCTCTCCCGCTTTGAAATCAATGGAAAAAGGAAACACCTACATACTTCACTCTAGGAAACACTAGTATACTACTTTTCTCTCCCATTTACTTTGATGCAAGAGCATCTAGCGGTGTAGGGAAATCTTGCATCACCCAAACAATTTTCTTTCCTATATTTTCCTTTGCTTTTTTGAGTCCCATGATGGAACTTAAGGGGTGTATGGAAGCCAGGCATCAAAAATAGAAAAACTCATGCATTTACTAT
Source organism: Sequoiadendron giganteum (assembly GCA_007115665.2). Lineage (NCBI taxonomy): Eukaryota > Viridiplantae > Streptophyta > Pinopsida > Cupressales > Cupressaceae > Sequoiadendron > Sequoiadendron giganteum. The sequence goes on along the minus strand of CM021107.1, from coordinate 593,952,653 downwards.
TTTTAGTAAGTCAGCGTAAACAGGCTTATATGGACTTGAAAATTTACCCAAAGGAGAAGAGCTGAAAAACATTTCCGATTGTGAAAGAATCACCTCAATACCCTGAGTGGTTTGGGATAAATTAAATTTTCTATCCCGAAAAATTTCTCCAATGCATCTTCAAATTCAAATATAAAACTTTAGAGGCCTCGAAATAGCTTGAAAAGTGACTGAATTGACCTACAATGGGTTCACATGTTGTAGATCTCTTTGAGAGCTTTCCAAAAATATGCAATAAGAGAAAACCAGACACCCAGATCAAAACTTATGGCCCCACGAAGTTGGTCCTCTAAAAAGTGAATTTCATTAAAATTTCTTCCTAGCCCAGAAATCAAACGACAAGACTTTTCATGCCAAAACAAGAGGGAAATCTGCACTTTCTAGAACATTGTAGGGCAGTTATTGGGTAAAATAAAAGGGTTAATTAGGGGTTGTAGAAGGTGGTTCCATTAGTGCAGATTGTGGCTCCAAATAATAGTTTTTCTTTCAGAGTTGATTTTGTTGTAATGAATCAAGCCTATGAGGTTGTAGCATTTAAGTTTTGAATCTGTAATTTTATTTTTTTGAAAATAATTGAAAGTGGGTTATTTTTTGTCTGTCATCTTCTATGTTGGTATCTATTGTTGTGTTTTGCGTGGTTTGGGTGGTGTAGCCCTCATCAAGTTGTATCAGAGCATGCTCCAAGTAGAACTAGAAAAGAGATAACACCTACCATCCTCATGATTAGAATATTGGAGACTAAAGAGGAAGAGGAATATCTGAGTGAGGACCAAGAAGAGGAGGCTTTCATGGAATATGTTTCCAATGTGGATAAGAAGGACATAGAGCCTATGAGTGTCCTCAACACCAAAGAAGGATAAATAGAAGACCTAAGGGTAATGCACAAGTTGCACATGTAGATGAAGATGTTGAGTCTTCACATTTTGAGGATGCAAAAAGAGGAAAGGTTCTTGTTACTAGAAGAGCCTTTCCGAATGAGGAGAAAGAGCCAACTCAAAGGAAGAATTTTTTTACACCAAATGTAAGTGTGAAGGTAAAGTTTGCAATGTTATTATTGATGGAGGTAGCACTAATAACCTTGTTTTAGAGGAAATGGTTAGTAAGTTGTAGTTGGAGAGAAGAAGGCATTTGAACCCATACCAGATTGTTTGGTTGCAGAAGGACCATAAAGCCTTGGTAAATGAACAATGTCTGGTAAAGTTCAAGATTGGAAATTACCATGATGATGTATTGTGTGATATTATTCCTATCAATGTTTGTCATATTTTGTTAGGCAAATCATGACAATTTGATCGATGAGAAATACATGATGGACATGCCAACACCTATTCTTTGACAAAGGATGGGGTTCATAATAAGTTGAAGCACTTGAAAGAGGCAAAAGAAAAGGTATGCACTAATGCAAGAATATTTTTGGTTGATGGAAGGAAGTTCCTAGAAGGTATGAGGCATGAGCATATGTGTTTTGCATTGATCCCTTGAGTTGATAAAGAAGACACTAATGAGGTACCTGCAAAGGTTTCAGATTTGTTGAATGAGTTTCAAGCTATTATTTCTGATAACGTACCTGAAGGTTTGCCTCTAGTAAGAAAAATTAGTCATCAGATGGACCTAATTCCTGGAGCTAGTTTTCCAAATAAGGCAACTCATCTTATGACTCTAACATAGAGTGAAGAGTTGAACATACAAGTGTACGAGTTATTGCAGAAGGGATTGATCAGAGATAATTTGAGTCCATGTGCAATACCTACAGTACTAGCACCAAAGAAGAATGGGGAATGGAGAATGTGTATAGATTCTAGAGCCATCAACAAGATCACCATCAAGTATAGATTTCCCTTGCCAAGAATGGATGACATTATGGATTGTTTGAGTGGAGCTACGTACTTCACGAAGATAGATTTGAAAAGTGGATATCACCAGATTTAGATTAGAGAAGGAGATGAATGGAAGACAACCTTCAAAACCAAGGATGGCTTGTACGAGTGGTTAGTCATGCCTTTTGGGCTAACCAATGCACCAAGCATATTTATGTTGCTTATGAATGAGGTATTGAAAGAGTTTTTTAGGAAAATTTGTTATTGTTTATTTGGATGACATTTTGATTTTCAATAAGACATTGGAGGAGCACTTGATGCATATTCAAAGAGTTTTTGAGAAGCTGATGGAGGAGAATTTGTTGATTAATTTGAAGAAATGTAGTTTTGTGAAGAGAGAGTTGGTGTATTTGGGATTTTTTGTCTCACTAGAGGGTCTTAAAATGGATCCAAAGAAGGTGAGATCTATCATTGAATGGCCTACCCAAAGGAGTGTTATAGAGGTGAGATCATTTCATGGCCTAGAAAGTTTTTACAAAAAATTATTAAGAATTTCAGTAGTATTTGTGCACCTCTAACTGAAGCAAAGAGAGGGGATAGAAAAGAGTTTAAGTGGACTATAGGAGAAGCCAATTTTTTTGATATGTTGAAGAAGAAAGTTACAAAGAATCCTATTTTGGAACTTCTAGATTTCAATAAGGTCTTTCAGGTAGATTGTGATGCTAGTGGCACTACGATAGGAGCTGTTTTGAGTCAAGAAGGTAACTCGATTGCCTATTTTAGTGAGAATTTGAATGATGCTAAGAAGAAATATTATGTCTATGATCAATATTTTTACGCTATAGTTCAAGCTTTGAAGAAATAGAGACACTATTTGTAGCCAAAATAATTTTTTTTATATACTGATCACTATGCTTTGTAGTATCTCAATAGTCAAGGAAAGTTAAATCAAAGGCACTTAAAATGGGTTGAGTTTTTGTAGAGTTATACTTTTTTTTTTAAGCATAGGAGTGGAAGGTCAAAAAGAGTTTAAAATTTCTTAAGTAGAAGGAAAAATGTGTTGATAGAGATGAATATAGAGGTTTTTGGGTTCAATGAACTCAAGAGTTTGTATCCTGAAGATCCAAACTTTGAAGAAGTTTGAAAGGCTTTTTTGGAACCTGTTACATTGGATAGGACAAGATGGTTGGATTTCTTAATCCGATATGGGATGTTGTTTAGAGGAAGCCAATTGTGCATTCCAAGGATTTCTATGAGAGATAATCTAATCAAGGAGAAGCATAGTGGAGGATTGGCTAGACATTTCAGTTGAAATAAGACCATTGCTTTGGTTACTAAGAATTATTATTGGCCATAGTTACAACAAGATGTGAAGAAGTTTGTACAAAGTTTTAGAGTATGCCAGATGGTGAAAGGGAGAAGTCGGAATACTAGATTGTATAAAACCATTACCTGTACCTGAGAGGCCATGGGAGGATATTAGCATGGATTTTGTTTTTGGCTTGCCAAGGACATAGAGAGGACATGATTCCATATTTGTGGTGGTGGATAGATTTTCAAAGATGGCACATCTCATTTTGTGTCATAAGAATAGTGATGTTGTTCATATTATAGAGTTTTTTTTAGAGAGGTGGTGAGACTACATGGTCTATCGAAGAGTATAGTTTTAGATAGAGATACTAGATTTGTTGGATATTTCTCGAGGGCATTATGAAAGAAGTTGAAAATAGATTTGATGTTCAGTTATGCACTTCATCCACAGACTAATGAAAAATGGAGGTGGTGAACAGGAGTTTGGGTAACCTGATAAGATGCTTAGTAGGAGATAAGCCCAAGGGATGGGATTTGATTATACCACAAGAAAAAATTTCTTACAAAAATTCTATCAATAAGAGTATTGGTAAATCACCATTCCAGATTGTGTATGGGAGTAGTCCAAGAACTATTTCTGAACTTAGGAAGATGGATAAGGGGGAGAAGAGTAGTGTTGAGGATGAATATTTTGCTGAGCACCTAAAAAATTTGCATGGAGAAATGAGAAAGCATATCAAAAAGATGAACTCACAATATAAGGCCAAGTAGGAGTTCCAAGTAGGATATGAAGTCATGGTTCATTTACAAAAGGAGAGGTTTCCAGTTGGTACATACAACAACTTAAAGATGAAGAAGTTTGGACCATGTAAGATCCTAAAGAAACATGATCCAAGAAATGCATATGAGGTAGAGTTGCTTGATGAAATTCATATTTCACTTGTTTTTAACATTACAGACTTAACAAAATATCATGAAGGGAGAATTAATGAAGAAAAAATAGAAGTACAATGGAATATTCTCGCACCTACCTCAGAAAAGGAGGAGATAGAAGAAATCTTGGATAGTCGTGTGGGAAGAAGTACAAGGAATAGGTAGTATGAAGAATATCTAGTCAAATGGAAAGGAAGGCTTGTTGAAGATTCATCATGGTTGTCTAAGTCTAAGTTTAACCATATTGGTTTCCCTCTAACTCCTAAGAAGTAACAGGGTCACTTTTCAAATTACCCTGGGTGTCTGATCCAGGAGTATCCAACAGTGTAGGGAAATCTTACATCACCCAAAAAAAATGTTTTCTTTATTTTCCTTTATTTTTTTGAGTCACATGATGGTACTTAAGGGGTGGAAGGTAGTCAAGCATCAAAAATTGAAAAAATTGGGCACTTACTACTTTTAGTAAGTCAAACTAAACAAGCTCATATGGACTTGACAATTTACCTAAAGAAGAAAAGATGAAAAAAAATTTTGGTCATGAAAGAATCACCTCAATACCCTTAATAGTTTGGGAGAAATTAAAGTTTTTGTCTTGAGAAATTTCTTCAATGCAACTTCAAATTCAAATATAAAACTTTAGAGGTCCTGAAACAACTTGAAAAATGGTTGAACTGACCTACAGTGGTTTCATGTGTTTTAATCTCTTTGAGATATTTCCAATGATATGCAATAATAGAAAATTAGACACCTGGACCAAAAGTTATGGCCTCGTGAAGTTGGTCCTCTAAAAAGTGAATTTTTTTTAAATTTCCTAGGCCAAAAATCAAACGGTGGGACTTTTGGAACCAAAATAAAAGGGAAAGTTGCACTTTCTAGAACATTGTAGGGTAGTTATTGGGTAAAATAAAAGGGTTAAGTAGGGGTTGTAGAAGGTGGCTCCATTAGTGCAGATTGTGGCTCCAAATAATAGTTTTTCTTTCAGAGTTTATTTTGTTGTAATGAAACAAGCCCATGATGCTGTAGCATGTAAGTTTTGAATCCGTAAATTCATTTTTCTAAAAATAATTGAAAGTGGATTATTCTTTTGTCTTGCATCTTCTGTGTTAGTATCTATTAATGTTTTTGTTGGATGTTGTGGTTGTGTTTCTGATGTGTGGTTGTCTAATGTCAACACTATTAGCATTAATGTTTTGAAGGTTGTATATGTTGAGGATACTAAGAAAATTATAACAAATATGTTGAAGGTTGTCTGTGAAGCTGTGAAGTTTAGTGTGGTGGAAAATTCATTATGTTTCTATTAAGGAGTTGTTCTTTAAAGGGTTTGTTGCTAAGCCTATCTAGTTTATACTCCAGAAGTTTCAGAGGTGCGCATCAAGATTTGTGCAAGTTATGATTTTTTGTGTTCCTACTGTTATTCTGTTGTTGTAGCTGATGATTCTAGAAGAAGAGAATGCAATTATGGTAATTCTAGTTGTTGTGTATGATACTACGATGTTCATTGATATTTCTAGATCGTGCTCTATCCTTGTTACACGTTCGCATTGATCGAAGTGATTGTCATCAAATATTTTTCCTCTATATGTTTGGGTTTTCATGTTCTTGACCGACATGATGGTTGTAGCGTGTTGTAGATCCTCGTGGATTAATATTTTAATGTTTGGCATGTTCAAGGAATTTTTTGTAGGTCTTCATTATGTTGTGACCGACTTCAGTTGGTGCACATTGAGATTTGTTCAAGAATTGGGCCGACAGTTTCAAATTTATTCTTTTATTTTTGGGCGAAAAAGTTGTTGATGTAATTGCATGAAGTGGATATATAAGAGCGATTGTTTTCTTCATTTGAGACATGCAAGCATGAATTTTGTATATGAAATGTGTGAATAAAGATCAGATCATTCGATTGCAGAGAAAAGTGTGAAGAAGATTAAGCGAAGTGTGAAGAAGTCTTTCTGTGCCTAACTGGAACTATCATTAGGCTTTTGAAGAAGCTAATTTCTCAGTTCAACCTCTTTAGATGGATTTAATCTGAAAGTTTTACGTAAGATAGTGAGTCTTCTTTTAGGAGTGAGTTCTAGGTAGTGTGCCTGAATGCATGTGCATTCCTTATTCATTTTACTTATACTTTTAATAGGTTATAACTTGTGGATTAAACTCCACTATGGTATTTCCCCTAATAGGGTTTCCATGCAAAAATCTTTGTGTTATGTGTGTTTCATATGTGTTGTTCATTCATGATTTCATTGTTATTTATCAGATATGAGATTAAAGGTTAACAAGGTTAAATAAGTGAAATTCTATGACAAATGATTCACCCCCTCCTCTCAATTGTCTATTCTTGTTTTGCCAACAATTTGTATCAGAGTAGGTTCGTCTGAAGAAGTCTAATAGTGTGAGGTGATCCGACATGGCATCATACAAGAAGGATAGTCCTAGATTCGATGGAATAAACTACTCTCTATGGAAGGCTAGAATGGAGTGTCATTTGAAGTGCATTGGTGATCCTTTTTGGAAGATTACAAAGAATAGATATATTATTCCTCAGAATTGTCCCTCTACTCCTGATGAGATCAAAGAAGTTGGAACTAATATCAGGGCTATAGAAGCATTATTGAGTGCGTTGATTGATTTAGAGATGACAAATGTAATGGGTGTGAAAATAGAATATGAGATCTAGAAGAAGCTGGAAACATTGTATGAAGGATATGCACAAGTGAAAGTTGCTAAGCTACAAAGTCTGAAAGGCAAGTGGGGAAACGTGAAAATGAGCGAAGATGAAAACATTATTTATTTCATGCAAAAAGTGAATGAACTAGTGATGGGTATTAGATGTACCGGTGGAATCTTGGATGAAGAAGAGATTGTGGCTAAAGTTCTCAAATCATTGCCTACTTCTTACCAAAAAAAATCTTAGGACAGTAACAAATGTGACAAGAGACATGTTGATTGGTAAGCTTGTTGCCTTTGAATTAAGTGAATTTGGTGAATCTACTCCTAAGACAAAATCTGCATTTAAGGCTATTGTATCTAGAAGAAACCAACAAAGATATGATTCAGGAGAAATTTCTAGAAAGACATTCAAGTATGAAGATGAGATGAAACAGATTGAAGATGAAGAAAGAGAGTTAGAAGATTTGGAAGCATTGATTGTGAAAATAGAATCCAGAGGATGAGGTAAGTATAAAATAAATTTTCCTATTAAATGTTTCTCTTGCAATAAGATAGGTCATTTTGCATCAAGGTGTCCTGAAAGAGTTCCTAGGTTCAAACCTGATAAGCCTAGATTTCAAAAGAAATGTTATTATGCTAAACAATGTGTTACTGATGATGAATTTGATAAAGAAAATGGAAATGAAGATGGATGGGTATTCATTGCTATGAAGTAAAATGGTCAAGTGTCCACTGAATCTGCTAGTGATAAGAATACTAAAAAAGCTCTTGTAGCCATAATTGAAGAAAATGATGAATGGGTGATTGACAGTGGATGCTCACATCATATTACTGGTGACAAAAGCAAGTTTATAATCTTGGATAAATATGACGGTGGTGTTTTAAGATTTGGAGATAACAATGATGGTATGACTTGTGGTAGAGACACTATTTCTCTTGGTGGTAAATATAATACTAATGATGTCCTTTATGTTGAAGGATTGAATCATAACCTGTTGTGTGTTGGACAAATAGTAGACAAGGGATACAATCTTTAGTTCAAAGATGGTAAGTGCAGGGTACTGGGAAGTTTTAGAAATATAATTGATTCAGGTACAAAGACAAGAGGTAATATTTTTCACCTGAGTGCTGCTAGTGAAAGTTGCTTAATTGCTCAAGTTGATGTAAGGTGGTTATGGCATAGGAGGCTCTATCATGTGAATTTTGATAACATTGTAAAAGTAAGCTCCACTCAAGAAGTTAGAGATCTTCCTAAGTTAGTGAAGCCTACTAACACCATATGCAAGGAATATTAGATGGGAAAGCATACTAGAATTTCTTATCAAAGCAAACAACATCATTTTAATGGAGTACTGGAGTTGGTGCATACTAATCTATGTGGGCCCTCCTAAATCAGAAGTCTACAAAGAGAAAGGTACTTTATGTTGCTTATTGATGACTACTATAGGATAATATGGGTTGCTTTCTTAAGAGAAAAATAGGAAGCATTAGAAAAGCTAAAAAGTTTTAAAGCTATGGCCGAGAATGAGACAAGTTTCAAGATCAAACGCTTAAGGTCAGACAGAGGTGGTGAATTCACTTCCCGAGATTTCAATTCATTATGTGAAGAGCATGGAATCAAAAGACGGTTATCTACTCCCCAAACCCCTCAACAGAATGGAGTTGTTGAGAGAAAGAACAAAACAATTCTAAATGTTGCTAGAACTATGATGCTAGAAGGTAAAGTACCTCATATCTATTGGACATAAGTAAGTATTGTTGTATATACCATCAATCGGGTAAATTTCAATGGTAATTCTAGTAAGACTCCTTTTGAGCTGTGGTTTGGTTATAAGACTACTATTAAATATTTCAAAATATTTGGAAGTAGATGTTATATCAAGAGAGATGAAGATATTGGCAAGTTTGATGCTAGAAGTGATGAAGGAGTTTTTCTATGTTATTCTACTAAGAGCAAGGCCTACCGGTGCTATAATAGAAGATTAAGGGAAATGGTTGAAAGTGAAAATGTCAGAGTTGATGAAGACACTACTAGATCATCCAGATACTAATGATATGATTCAGATGACCAACATGATAGTATTGATAATGGAAAGAATGCTCAGACACATAATCAAGTTCAAATTGTTTTGGTGGATCAAGAGAATCAAGAAGGAGAATCCAGTGGAAGTGCAGAAGAAAGAATAGAAGAAATAGAAGTTTGAGAGAATCCCAAAGTTCTGAGGTATGTAAAGATAAATCATTCTAAAAAAATAGATTATAGGAGATAAGAACAAAGGCGTGTAGACTAGAAGAAGAATTGCAAAAGAATATTGTCTGATTTCTAAGACTGAGCCCAATAATGTCAATGAAGCATGTAAAGATGAATATTGGATGGAAGAAATGAAGGAAGAACTGATGCAAATAGAGAAAATGATACACAAATTCTTGTTCCTAGACCTCGGGATAAAAATGTGATTGGAACCAAATGGGTCTTTTGAAATAAGTTGAATGAACAAGGTGAAGTGGTCAGGAATAAAGCAAGACTGGTATGTAAAGGGTGCTACTCACATATGGAAGGTATTGATTTTGAAGAAACCTTTGCCCCTACTGCTAGAATTGAAGCTGTAAGATTATTTCTTGCTTAGGCTTCCTTTAAAAACTACAAACTATATCAAATGGATGTAAAGTCAGCATTTCTAAATGGTGAGCTAGAAGAAGAAGTATATGTTGAGCAACCAGATGGATTTCAACTGACTAACAAATAAGATATGGTTTTCTGATTGAAGAAAGAACTGTATGGACTCAAAAATCCCCTAGAGCCTGGTATTCTAGATAGGATAAATACTTGTTGAATCTTGGATTCAATAAAGGTACTACTGATAGTAATCTGTATTTTAAGATGGATTAGGATAAATGGTTGATTATTGAAGTCTTTGTTGATGACATCATTTTTGAGGGTGGTGATAACTTATGTATGAATTTTGTTGATGAAATGAAAAGTGAGTTTGAGATGTCAATGATTGGAGAGCTGAAATTCTTTTTGGGATTGCAAATTACTTAGTTAGACAATGGAATATTTATATCTTAGTCCAAATATGTAAGAGAGTTACTAAATTTTTTTGGCATGGAAGACTCAAAGCCAGTTGGTACACCCATGGTAACTAGATGCAAATTAACATAGAATGATGATTCTCCCAAGGAAAATCAAACAAGATACAAATCAATGATCGGTGTATTACTTTATTTGACTCAGACCAGACCTGACATTATGAATATTGTATGTATGGTTGCTAGATATCAAGTTGATCCAAAGGAATCCCATGTGACTACTGTGAAGAGAGTTTTTCAGATAGTTGAAAGGAACAATTGATTTTGGTCTTTGGTATCCTAAAGATGACGATCTTAACTTGACCACCTTTACTGATGTAGACTGGGCAGGATATGTGGATGATAGGAAAAGTACTAGTGGTGGTACCTTCTTCTTGGGGAAGAAGTTGGTGTCTTGGTTAAGTAAAAAGCAGAATTCCATTTCCTTATCTACTACTGAGGCAAAATATATTGTTGCTGCAAACAATTGTACTCAAGTAATATAGATGAAGAAGATACTGAGAGATATCAGAATTGAGTATGATGAGACCGTTGCTATATTTTGTGATAATTCAAGTGCCATAAACATTTCTAAGAATCTGGTATTGCATTCAAAGATAAAATATATATCTATCGAATATCACTTTTTGAAAGACAAAGTGAGTGACAAAGAAGTCATATTGGAGTATGTGCCTACTAAGGAACATATTGCAGACATATTTACTAAGTTGTTGTCTAAGGATACTTTTGAGTATCTCAGAGGGAAGTTAGGGGTGATTTCCCCTCCTAATTTGAACTAAGATGCAATTCTTTGCATCAATCCGTGCATTTACAGTCATATCTTGATCCAAATTGATGTTGTGGTGGTTGCTACTCAAGGGGAGTAGTCACATGATTCAGATATGCGGTTTAGAGCTTGTGTACCTTTTCCATTGATGTAAAAGGGGGAGAAGAGGAATGTGAAAAACCTTGAGGGAGAAGAGTAGAACAAAAAGGGAAGAAGAGTAGTGTAAGGGGAGAAGAATAGTATGAGAAGAAGGGAAGTTTGTTGAGAGAAGAGTTAGTTGTGTTGTTGGTAGTTTTCACATCATGTGTTACCATCAATGCCAGAGGGGGAGATTTTTGGATTTTTTGTTTGTGTTTCTGATATGTGGTTGTCATTGATGTCAACACTATTAGAATTAATGTTTCGAAGGTTGTATATGTCGAGGATATTGAGAAAATTATAATAAATATGTTGAAGGTTGTCTATGAAGCTATGAAGTTCAGTGTGGTTGAAAATTCAATAGGTTTCTATTAAGGAGTTGTGCTTTAAAGGGTTTGTTTCTAATTCTATCTAGTTTATACTCTAGAAGTTTCAGAGGTGCACATCAAGATTTGTGCAAGTTATGAGTTTCTATGTTCCTACTGTTATTTTGTTGCTATAGCTGATGATTCTGGAAGATGAGAATGTAATTATGGTAATTAAAGTTATTTCATATGATCCTATGATGTTCATTGATGTTTCTAGATTGTTCTCTATCCTTGTTGCATGTCCACATTGATCAGACTAATCGTGATCGAATATTTTTCCTCTGTATGTTCGGGTTTTCATGTTCTTGGCCGACATGATGGCTGTAGCATGTTGTGGATCCTTGTGGATTAATATTTTAATGTTTGGCATGTTTGAGGAAGTTGTTTTAGGTCTTCATTATGTTTTGAATAACTTTGGTTGGTGCATATTGAGATTTGTTCAAGATTTGGGCCGATAATTTGTAATTTATTCTTTTATGTTTGGCTGACAAAGTTGTTGATTTAATTCCATGAAGTGAATATATAAGTGCAATTTTTTTCTTCATTTGAGACATGCGATCATGAAGTGTGTATGCGAAATGTGTGAATAAATATCAGATCATTTTATTATAGAGCATAGTGTGAAGAAGATTGAGCAAAGTGTGAAGAAGTTTTTATGTGCCTAACCAAAACTGTCATCGGGCTTTTGAAGAAGCTAATTTCTTAGTTCAACCTCTTCAAATGGATTTAATCTAAAAGTTTTAATGTAATACAGTGAGTCTTCTTTGAGCAGTGAGCTCTAGGTAGTGTGCCTAAATGCATGTGCATTCCTTATTCATTTTACTTATACTTTTTATAGGGTATAACTTGTGGATTAACCTCCACCATGGTTTTCCCCTAACAGGGTTTCCACACAATTTTTTTTTGTTATGTGTGCTTCTGATGTGTTTTTGATTCATGCTTTCACTATTATTTATTAGATATGAGATTAAAGGTTAACAAGGTTAAATAAGTGTTAAATTTTGTGACAACTAATTCATCCCCCCTCTTAGTTGTCTATTCTTGTTTTGCCAATAGTGTTTTGTGTGGTTTGGCTAGTGTAGCCCTCATCATACTTTATCTCTACTACTCTCTCCATTTCTTTCTCTCTCCCCCTTAGGGGCACAAGATATGCTCTCCCTGACTATACCAACCAAAGAAACCATTGCCTACTCCCCCTAAGAGGTATCCTTCTTTAGTCCAGGAAAAAGATCAATCTTTAATTGTTCACCTAAATGGATGCGCCAAATCATGCATATAGTTGAAAGAAGGAGGGGAAATAACCCCTAGCTTATGCTTGAGATAATCAAATGTATCAATTGGAAGAGCCTTTGTGAAAATGTCTACTATCTGATCATTTGTAGGAACATACTCCAAATTTACTTCGTTCTCTGCACTTGTATTATCACACAAGATAGAAATAGGTTCATCATATCATACTCTGATATCCTTCAATCTCTGCTTCATCCACATCTATGTGCAACATGATGCTTCAACAATATATTTTTCTAGTAGATAATGATATTGAATCCCACTTCTTACTCAACAAAGAAACCAATATACTTCCAAGAAAGAAACCACCTCCACTTGTATTTATTTTTTCATGTATACAACTTGCCCAATCTACATCTATATAAGCACTCAAGGAGAAATCACTATCCCTAGGATACCATAGACCAAAGTCTAGAGTGCCTTTCAAATATCTAAATATCCTTGTTACTACTACCACATATGATTCTCTAGGATTTTTTTTAAATATTGCCACAAGACATATTGTATGCATGATATATAGTCTAGTAACAGTTAGATATAGTAATCCACCAATCATTGATCTGTACTTTCTCTTATCTATATTAAGAGATTCATCATTTTTTCTCAACTTACAACCAATAAACATGGGAGTGCATACTGGTTTAGAATACTCCATTCTAAACTTCTTTAAAATTTCCTTGACATACTTTAATTGTGAGATTAATAAACCTATATTAGATTGATTGATTTGTAGGCCAAGGAAGAAATTCATCTCCCCAAACATTTACATTTAAAACTCTTTTTTATTTCCTTTGCAAACTTCTTACATATTACTTCATTTCCTCCAAATATTGTGTCATCAACATGCACAACCATAATCAATATTTTATCTATATCAACTTTGAAGTAAATATTTCTATCTATAGTACCATTTTTGAATCCATGCTACAAAAGGTACTTATCCAATCTTACATACCAAGCTCTAGGAGCCTGTTTGATCCCATACAAATCTTTCTTCAATCTATAGACCATATCAAAATATTTTGATAGCTAAAATCCTTCTTGTTGTTCAATGTATACCTTTTCATCTAACTCACCATTCAATAATGCAAACTTTGCATTCAAATTATGCACCTTGAAGTATTTATGTGTTGCAAAAGCCAAAAATATCCTAATGGCTTCCATTCTTTCTACTAGAGAAAAAGGCTCTTCAAAATCCATTCCTCCCACTTGTGAGTAGCCCTTACACACAAGTCTATCCTTGTTCCTAGTAACTTCTCCATTCTCATTTAACTTGTTCCTAAAAATCCATTTGGTTCCTATCACATTCTTGTTTGTTCATCTTGGGACCACTTCCCACGTCTGATTCTTCTCAATCTGCCTCAACTCTTCTACCATATCTTTGATCCAACATTCATCCTTGCATGCTTTAGTTACTATTTTAGGTTCTACCTCAGAAAGTAAACAAAATTTTACTTTTTCCTCTATCATAGCATCTCTTCTTCTTATCAATACACATTTTCTCTTATCTTCAATGATTTGATCCTTAGAATGATTCTTTTTCACATACTTAGGAGTCTTAGGATTCTTTTTCAGAGTTTCTTCTTCTTCCACTATCATCTCTTTTTCTTTCTCTTCTTATTTTTCTCTGCAAGGGGGCTCATCAGACTCATATCTATTGGATGTTGTGGTTATGTTTCTGATATGTGGTTGTCATTGATATCAACACTATTAGCATTGATGCATTTAAGGTTGTATATGTCGAGGATATTGAGAAAATTATAATAAATATGTTGAAGGTTGTCTATGAAGCAGTGAAGGTTAGTATGTCGATATTCATAAGTTGTGGATTAAAAGGTTTATTGTTGAGTGTATCTACTCTATCCACCAAAATGTTCAGAGATCTATGTGAAGATTTGATCGTGTTATCAATAGTTGTGTTCTAACAGTTTTTTTGTGGCTTCAGTTAGTGTTCCTGAATGAAGTTGATGTGATTCTTTTAAGTTCAGTTGTTGAAAATGCTTCTCTGATGATTCATGATGCTCGTGGATTTTTCTAGATCATTCTCTATCTTTTTTGCACATCCACATTGATCAGTGTGCTTGTGATCAGAGATTTTTCCTATGCATGTTCAGGTTTTTCATGTTCTTGGTTGACATGGTGGTTGTAACATGTTGTGGATCCTCGTCGATTATATTTTGAAATTTTGGCACATTTGAGGATATCATTTTAGGTCTTCATTATTTTTTGGTTGACTTTGGTTGGTGTGCATTGAGAATTGATTATGAATTGAGCCGATAGTTTGTATTCATCTACAATTTTATTTTTGGTCGAAAAAGTTGTTGATGTAATTCCATGTAGCGGATCTATAAGATAAATTATTTGTGCAAAGTCAAGTGTGCAAGAGAGTGTAGAGAAAGAAAGTGCAAGTGTGAGAATAGTGTTCTAATCATTCGATTGTAGAGAAGAGTGTGAAGAATATTGAGTGACGTGTGAAGAAGTGTATCTATGCTTAACCGAAACTGTAATCAGGCTTTTGTAGAAGCTAATTTCTCAGTTCAATACATTGCAGATCTAATCCAAATTTATGTAAGATAGTGTTTCTTCCTTGGGAAGTGATCCCTCTTGTATTTGAGTAGTGAGCTCTAGGCAGTGTGCTTGAATGCATGTGTATTCCCATTATCCATCTTTATACTTTTAACAGGGTATAACATTGTGGACTGACATCCTCCATGGTTTTTCCCCTAACAGGGTTTCCACATAAAAAATCTTGGTGTTCTTTGTGTTTGTAATGTGGTGATTGTCTATGCTTAAATGTTGATTCATCAGATTTGAGAATAAGTTCAGTAAAGTTTAATAAGTTTGAATATTCTATGAAAACTGATTCACCCCCCTTCTCAGTTGTCTATCCTTGTTTTTCCAACAATTGGTATCAGAGTAGGTTCCTTAAAAGAAGTTTAATAGTTTGAGGTGATCCGAGATGGCAGCATAAAAGAAGGATAGTCCTAGATTTGATGGAAATAACTACTCTTTATGGAAGGCTAGAATGGAGTGTCATTTGAAGTGCATTGGTGAACCCTTTTGGAAGATTACAAAGAAGAGATACGTTATTCCTTAGAATGGTCCCTCTACTCATGTTGAGATCAAAGAAGTTGAATATAATATCAGAGCTATAAAAGCATTTTTGAGTGCTCTGACAGATTCAGAGATGAAAAATGTGATGGATCTGATAACAACCCATGATATCTAGAAGAAGTTGGAAACATTGTATGAAGGAGATGCACAAGTGAAGGTTGCTAAGCTACAAATTCTGAAAGACAAGTATGAAACTTTGAAAATGGGCAAAGATGAAAACATTTTTTATTTTATGCAAAAAGTAAATGAACTTTTGATGGGTATTAGATGTGTCGGTGGAATTTTGGATGAACAAGAGATTGTAGATAAAGTGATCAAATCATTTCCTACCTCTTACAAATCGAAAGATCATGCTATTCAAGAGCTCAGGAAAGTAACAAATGTGACAAGAGATATGTTGATTGGTAATATTGAGTTGAGTGAATTTGGTGAATCTATCCTTAAGACGGAATTTGCATTTAAAGCTAATGTATCTGAAAGAAACAAATAGAGATATGATCCAAGAGAAAGTTATAGAAAGACATTCAAGTATGAAGATGAAATGAAACAGATTGAAGATGAAGAAAAAGAGGTAGAAGAGTTGGAAGCATTGATTGTGAAAAGAGAAGCCAGAGGACAAGGTAAGTACAAAGGAAATTTTTCTATTAAATGTTTCTCTTGTAGTAAGATAGGTCTTTTTTCTTCAAGATGCCTTGAAAAAGTTCCTAGGTCCAAACCTAACAAGCCTATATTTCAAAAGAAATGTTATTATGCTAAAGAAGGTGTTACTAATGAAGAATTTGATAAAGAAAATAGAAATGAGGATGAATGGGTATTCATTTCTATCAAGGAAAATGATCTGGTGTCCACTGAATATGCTAGTAATAAGAATGTTGAGAAAGCTCTTATAGCCAGAATTGAAGAAAAGGATGAGTGGGTGATTGACAGCGGATGCTCACATCATATTACTAGTGACAAAAGAAAATTTGTAAGCTTGGAGAAATATGACGGTGGTGTTGTAACATTTGTAGACACCAATGCTGGTGTGATTCGTGGTAGAGGAACTATTTCTCTTGGTGGTAAACATAATAATGATGATGTCCTTTATGTAGAAGGCTTGAAGCATAATTTGTTAAGTGTTGGACAAATGTGTTAGAACCCAAAATTTCCATTTAAATTCTAAGGCTTTCCAATAATTCTTCATTAAAAATCCTAAGTCTTTACCCACTTGAAATCAAATTTTCGTATCTTTTTGTCAAGAAAAAATCATCCTTTTCACCATCCAAAATGCTAATACACCTTATACCTTACACCACTACCTTAATATTTAATTTTTATGTCTTTACCACTTTACCGCAGCCTCCCACTAAGGGGATCGCAGTATGGTGGTGGCAATGAATAATAGTCATGACAACCATTACCGCTACACCACACATGGTCAGCACAGTGACCACGATGGCACAGTAAATGGTTAGAAGGGTTAGCAGGTAGCGAGGCAACACTTACTGTGCCACCGGTGGTGGTCATCTCATAACCCGTGGTAGCATGGTAGGCAAGGTGGCAATCGGTGACAGAGAGTTGAACGGTGAATAACTAATGGTCAAAAGGGTTACTGCGGTACCACTACCAGTTCACGTGGTGACCGCGGTGACAGCGGTAAAGGTCAGCGAGGTGAATGATGAACAGTTAGCGGACAGTGAGGCGGCTACTACCACACCATGGCTGGTTGGAATGGAGACTGCGGTAGCATGGAAGACATGGAGATAACCGTCACGATGACCAGAGATGACAGTGGAGGCCGTGGAAAAGTCAAAATACCGCTATACCACGGGGTACAAATAGTGTGACCGTGGTAGAGCGATAGGCATAAAATAAAGACATGGGGAATGAAATAAATAAGAGTGATTAAAGTATTAAAGCAAGATCAAAAGTAGGATTATAGTTTAAATATTTGATTTGCCGATAAGGCAATATAATCAAATATGTTATTTTATGTCATAGAATGTGAACCGTTTCTATTCAAAATATTGAAGGGTCACAACCCTTGATGTGTAATGTATAAATGATTTGAAAAATTAGTAGAGAAAGAGTCAGAAGAGGGGTCATATTTTTCTGACTGGGAATGAAAATAATGTAACAAACCTTCCTGAAACAGGATCAATGGAGATAATTGTTTTTAACGGATGATTTTCCTTTCTGAGTTCAATTGTTGGGATGCTATGATTTATATTAATTTTATCTTAGTTCTCTCCAATACGAAGTTTTTTGATCATTTGAGTTAATGTATCAAGCATAACTTTTGATTCATCAAGGTGCACGTTTTCACTTTGTGTGATTTTATTTGCTGGTGTCTCAAGTCAAAATTAAAACCCTTCAAGTAAGTCACAGTGTTTGAGAGATTTCTTTTGGATGATTTAAGTAGAACCAAGTTAGAAAACATTCCAGCATAATTTATGCAAGCCGTAAATAAATGAAATTATATGCCAGTCATAAGATTTTATTCTATAAATTGCTTAACAACTTGAAATTAAACCAGAGAAGGAAAACACATGTCATTTTCTATTTTTGACTCCGTTTCCCAATAGATAGAAGGCACTGATTTGTCATGTCCCAGAGGATAAAATTCATAAAAAAACAAATTATTCAAATCCTTTCATTTGTGCAATAGGAGTAGGTGTAGTAATTTTATCTATCCACTACCCTTTGCCGTTGTGGATAGATTGATCAACTAGGAAACATATTTCAATCTGCATTGTTCATTTAGGTACACCTGCCTTGGTCTAGTGGAACCTAAAGAGAAGAAGGTACAATTGCATCAATTGGCCTTGTATGTTGGCCAAAAGTGTAGTAAGAGCTTGGAAAACTCTTCTGGTTAAAACCTACATTTTTGAGACACAACAGTTTGGCGACTCTACTGGGGACACATTCCAGAAAGTTTTCAGCCTTTCCATTTATAGAGTCAGCAAAGTTTTACATTTTTGGAGATTCCCCTGGGGCAAACCAAAACAATCTTTTTCATTTTCCTACTTTTGGAAAAGTAGGTGGTGACTCTATTTTATTTGATAAATAATGCATGGGTGTTGTGAAGCAATAACATTTTGTCAAGATGGCAGAAAAAGAAAGAAGACAATAGTCAATAAGAGAGTTGAAGGAATTGAGGCAAAAAAGGCTGCAATTGGACCAATAGATGCTACAAGTGAACCAACAATTGCTACAATTGGGAGTCAAAGATGCTCAAAATACATCACCAAATAGGCCATCATACAGTGAGAATGAAGACACAAGCACCAGGAGATCTTGGACACCACAAGTGCCCCATGATGCAACTGAGAATTTTGATAATAAAGGTAATGTACTCTATTCATAGCAAAATATTTTTGATGAGTATATTCAAATTGAAGAGAGAGGCAAAAATCTTGTGGATGCCTTTTTTGATATAAGGAGATATAAGGGAGAATATTTAAACACTCTATACAATAGGATGGTAGACATTTGTATGCAATTACCTCCTCATTTTAGGCCAACAAGACCCACATTTGTTGTACAACTTCTAAGAGAATCAGAGCTTGAATTAGTTTTTTTGGATAGAATAATCAAAATAGTGTTCCTTGGATGTAGTGAATAGACTTATTGATTCTATACTTGGGACAAGGTATGTGGATATTACAAATAGTGCTTCAAAAGCTACAATAGAAGAAGATATCATGATGTCCAATTGTGAAGATGTGGAGAGTTTCTCTTGCATAACAGATGGTGAGTCAAATTGTGAAAATGAAATTGGGGATGTTGATCTTCAATAGGGCGATTCTTGTAGTTCTTATGAAGATGAAGAGGTTGGAGACACGGTAGAAGATATGGAAGCAAAGACATGTTCACTCAAAGTGAGAAAGTTTCAAACTTGTTAACTCTTGAATACCAGAAGTATGCACATAAAGATGATTCCAGAGTTATGGCTCCAACTTCTATCTGCTTTGACAGTGAAGATACTGTGTGACAATTCATATGACCCCACGTGCATCTCTCACAGTGATGAGGAGTTCTTTGAAGCTGATCAAAGATCTATTTGTGTCCAAGAAGAGATTGAACACAATGATTTACTGAAGGTTTTCAAAAATAGTGCATGTTGCAGGGCAGGTGGAATGGATAGTTTCAAAAGAAACCTGGTGAGTTTTAATCAGAACAAAGTCTATGACAAGGAAACTATAGGTTTTCTTTTTGAGGTGGCCTAGGGCCATCCCTTATGGTCTAATTTTTTAAACCAAAGCAGGTCTAGAGGTTTAAGGATTGCCAGTGCATGGAAATTTTTTAGCAATGCCTCTTTAAAAAATTCTCTTCCATGCACAGTAGTTTAGGGTTTTCCACTTCTCCATTTTCTCTATCTTTCATGTTATTCATTTGTTCATTCCCTCCATCTTCCATCGCCTTCATTTTTCATATCCTTGGCTCGGTCTTCTCTACCATAGAATTCTGGATTCTTGCAGTGATTTCCAAATCACTCATCCCCAACAGGAGCCACTATTAGAACCCAAATTTTCCATTTAAATTCTAAGGCTTTCCCATAATTCTTCATTAAAAATCCTAATTCTTTACCCACTTGAAATAAAATTTTCCTATCTTTTTGTCAAGAAAAAATCATCCTTTTTTGCATCCAAAATGCTAATACACCTTATACCTTACACTGCTACCTTAATATTTAATTTTTATGTCTTTACCGCTCTACCGCGGCCTCCCACTAAGGGGCTCATGGTATGGCAGTGGCAGTGAATAACAGTCATGACAACCGTTACCACTACACCACATGTGTTCAACATAGTGACCCTGGTGGCATAGTAAACAGTTAGAAGGGTTAGCAGGCAGCGAGGCAACACTTACCGCACCACCACTAGCGGCCATCTCACAACCCACGGTAGTGCGGTAGGAAGGGTGGCAACCGACGATGGAGAGTTGAACGGTGAACAACTAATGGTCAGAAGGGTTACCGTGGTACCACCACCAATTCACATGGTGACCACGGTGACAGCGGTAAAGGTCAGCAAGGTGAATGATGAATAGTTAGCGGACAGCAAGGCAGCTACCACCACACCATGGCTCATTGGAATGGAGACCATGGTAGCATGGTAGACATGGAGATAACCATCGTGGTGACCAGAGATGACAGTGGAGGCTATGGAAAAGTCAAATTACTACTATACCGTGTGACCGTGGTAGAGTGGTAGACATAAAATAAAGTCACGGGGAATGAAATAAATAAGAGTGTTTAAAGTATTAAAGCAAGATCAAAAGCAGGATTATAGTTTAAATATTTGATTTTCTGATAAGGCAATATAATCAAATATGTTATTTTCTGTCATAGAATGTGAACCATTTTTGTTTGAAATATTGAAGGGTCACGACCCTTGATGTGTAATGTATAAATGATTTGAAAAATCAGTAGAGAAAGAGTCAAAAGAGGGGTCAAATTTTTCTGACTGGGAATGAAAATAATGTAACAGACCTTCCTGAAATAGGATCAATGGAGATAATTGTTTTTAACTGATGGTTTTCCTTTCCGAGTTCAGTTGTTGAGATGCTATGATTTGTATTAATTTTATCTTGGTTCTCTCAAATACAAAGTTTTTTGATCATTTGAGTTAATGTATCAAGCATAAATTTTGATTCATCAAGGTGCACATTTTCACTTTGTGTGATTTTATTTGCTGGTGTTTCAAGTCAGAATTAAAACCCTTCAAGTAAGTCATAGTGTTTAAGAGATTTCTTTTGGATGATTTAAGTAGAACCAAGTTAGAAAACATTCCAACATAATTTATGCAAGCCGTAAATAAATGAAATTATATGCCAGTCATAAGATTTTATTCTATAAATTGCTTAACAACTTGAAATTAAACTAGAGAAGGAAAACACATGTCATTTTCTATTTTTGACTCCATTTCCCAATAGATAGAAGGCACTGATCTGTCATGTCCCAGAGGATAAAATTCATAAAAAAAAAAATTATTCAAATCCTTTCATTTGTGCAGTAGGAGTAGGTGTAGTAATTTTATCTATCCACTACCCTTTCCCATTGTGGATAGATTGATCAACCAGGAAACATATTTCAATCTGCATTCTTCATTTAGGTACACCCGCCTTGGTCTAGCAGAACCTAAACAGAAGTAGGTACAATTACATCAATTGGCCTTGTACGTTGGCCAAAAGTGTAGTAAGATCTTGGAAAACTCTTCTGGTTAAAACCTGCATTTTTGAGACACAACAAGATGGTTGACAAGGGATACAATCTTCAGTTCAAATATGGAAAGTGCAGGATACTGAGAAGTTCTTGAAATGTAATTGCTTCAGGTACAAAGACAAGAGGTAATATTTTTCACCTAAGTGCAACTATTGAAATTTGTTTAATTTCTCAAGTTGATGAAAGCTGGTTTTGGAATAGGAGGCTTTTTCATGTGAATTTTGATAACATTCTCAAGGTAAGCTCCACTCAAGCAATAAGAGATCTTCCTAAGCTAGTGAAGCCTACTAACACCATATGCAAGGAATGTCAGATGGGAAAATAGACTAGAGTTTCTTTTCAGAGCAAACAACATAATTCTAATGGAGTACTGGAGCTGGTGCATATTGATCTATGTGGTCCCTCTAGAATCTGAAGTCTACAAGGAGAAAGGTACTTTATGTTGCTTATTGATGATTACTCTAGGATGATATGGGTTTCTTTCTTAAGAGAAAAATGTGAAGCATTAGAGAAGTTCAAAAGCTTCAAAGCTATGGTAAAAAATGTGACAGGTTTGAAGATTAAATGCTTAAGGTCAAATAGAGGTGGTGAGTTCACTTCCTGGGAGTTCAATTCATTATGTGAAGAGCATGGAATCAAGAGATAATTATCTTCTCCACTGACCCCTCAACAGAATGGAGTTGTAGAGAGAAAGAACAAAATAATTATAGATGCTACTAGAACTATGATGTTGGAAGGAAATGT